>BPTQ01000007.1:53339517-53965080 GCA_019973895.1 Chrysanthemum seticuspe
GTGTGAGTAGTTAGGGGGTGTGACTCTATAACGATCAGGGATCGTTACTAAACTCTTTTGTATTACCTAAAATTAGAGAAATGGTTTTCGGTAATGAAGACCTCATCGGTTTACAAAATCAAGTTCATTCTTGGTACCATGTGGCTATTGGTACACTAAAACTCGTTTGGTGGTCGAAGGTTGCCTAAACTAAAACAGAAATGGTCATCGGCAAACGAGACCTGATCGGTTGAGAATCTATTTAATAGTTATAATAGAAACCACTCGACTAATGGTTAATACCAAAAAGGTGACGGAAATGGTGTTCGGTATTAGAACGCCCGATCGGTTGAGAAGTGAAAAATCCTATACCACTCAACTCTTGGTATGTTAAAACCCGTTTAACGTTCGGTATATTTGCCTAAACTCTTTAGAAATGGTTTAAAATCCATTATGTTTTCTCAAATCATTGCTAGGGACTAGCAATATCTCAGTGTGGGGGATTGATGAGTGTGTAAATACTCATCATTTTTGTACCATTTAAACTGCAAATTCATCTGAAAACACTCAGAAACACATCAAAATGATCAAAATATCACAAATCAGTGTTTTATGTGTTTTAAATGCAAAAATATCAAATTCAAAAGAAAAACATATCAAATTTGCAAAAATTGCAGTTTTAGTCCCCCAAGTTTCAAAAATTGTCAAAAATAGTCCCTGAGCCAAAATTTCAAAAGAAAAATCATCAAAGGTCCGTTTTAAATCATAACTTGTCAAATTTGGTCCTTTGGTGAAAAATGTAAAAAGTTTTGAGAAAATTACAATTTGGTCCTTCAAGTTTGCAAATTGACAGAATTGGCCCTTGGAAAAATTGAAAATGGCAAATTTGGTCCTTGTAATGTCAACACTTGTCAAATTCTGTCCCTGAAACTACTTTTCATAAATTACAAGTTTGGTCCCTTGTTTTGTGGAAATTGCACTATGGTCCTTGTGTTATTAACTTAGCCAACCGGACCCTTTTTACCACTTTGGCCCAATCCAATTACCCTAGCCCATACCCAAATACCCGGTTTTAACCCAAAACAAACCCACCCTTTGTTTAATATACCCGGTCAAATGGTTTGACCCACTTTCCCTCTCTCCCTCACGGGGTACCCAAACCACCATCATCACCATTTCTGCAACTCCCCTGACCACACTCCACCTCCACTCCATCATCACCTACATCCCCCCTCCAAACACAAGAAGCCAAGCCTCATTTATTGCCCTTAACCCAATCCCACTCAACCTCACAAACGGATAAAAAGGTTTTGGCGCCAAAAACCTTTAAATGGCTAGGATCACTTTGAGACATCCAAGGGCCAGTATTCTTGGTGGGATATGTCCAGAAAGGTGAGAGAAGGAGCCCTGGGTATATAAAGAGCCAAGAGGAGCATGAATGAGGAGTTAGCTTTTTATTTTTTTGCAATGTATGTCGTTTGTAGTTTAATGTATCTTAAATAACTTCAATCTGTATTTCTAAGCTTATATTGTACTCAAGTAAACCTCTTTAATGTATTTCCAATTGATTTAAGTGATAATTTCAGTTTATGTTTAATGTCCATCATAATTGTTAACTGTTGAAATTTTAAATCTTAAACTCACTTGCTTAAGCTTTTAACAACTCATTTTCACATTCACATAAGTTCATCCCAGCTCATAAAAGCTTTGTATAAGCCTATACCTCAGTTTCATTCACTTTTGACATTTGGTCAACAAAAGTCAACACGGGTACAAAAGTTGAAGCAGAATGGATATGGGTTGTGCAGGCAAGGAAATGGGTTGAAATGGAAAGCAATGGGTTGGTTTAATAGATTAGTGGGTCTTGTTTCAAATTTGGCTAGCCATAGTGGCTTGGACATGTTGTAAGCGTGATTCAAGTTTTTATGCATAATTTGTATTTGTAGCCTAAATCTGTCTAAACCTGTTCTATCAGTAGTAAATCAGTCATATTAAAGTAGTTGGATCATAAATATAAGCTGTTTCATTGTTCAAATCTGTTTTGAGATTAAATCAGTAACAATAGGGGTGTTTGGTTTTACTGTATTATCTGTCACATTGGTCTATTCAGTAATCAAGTTTTAGTGGTTCATGCTCATTAAGTGTATTTGAGCTCATTTGAGTCTCTGGTTTGGTATACAAAACCACAAAAGTCAAAATTGATCTTAAATTCCTTTTAACTGTCCACTGTTGA
Source organism: Chrysanthemum seticuspe (assembly GCA_019973895.1). NCBI lineage: Eukaryota > Viridiplantae > Streptophyta > Magnoliopsida > Asterales > Asteraceae > Chrysanthemum > Chrysanthemum seticuspe. The sequence goes on from BPTQ01000007.1 coordinate 53,341,730, forward strand.
GAATTGAGATTAGCAGGCCATCATTTTGTGTTTAGAAACCTATAAACTTGCTTTCATTATACTTAATACATCTTATAACATCCATCTCAGCCATAAAATTTGATCTAAAGTTCGAATTAGTCAAAGTTCATTATATCTTCAAAAGTCAAATAGCTAAAAAGTGGTTTTGAGGTCAGTTACAAGGAATTGTTTTGAGTTCATTTCTTGGACTCACTCAGTGAATCTTGGTATTTTAGAAAGCTCAGCTGGTGTTCTTTCTTGTGATCATTTTACTTGATTTTTACAATTTTTTCAAAAGCTTCAAACAAGCTCATATTTCTGGCCAATAGTGCCCTGCACCACAGATCAGTATATGCAGAGGTTTTCCTCAGATTTGTGCAGGTGTGTACAGAGCTCATAAGAGCTCACCATGGTCTGGTTTTTGGCACAAGTGTAGTTGGCCAGGTGGTCTTTAAGACTGCTTAAGTGATTTTGTGATTAGCTTATAATTTGAGCTTGTGCTTTGTCCCAAACAGTGGTCCTAAACCACTGTTTTGATTGAATAAGCAGTTAGCTTATTGGATTGATCTGAGGGTTTAGCTTGTTAGGATTAGTTAGAAATAGTTGCTTATAGCTTATTTTGGTATTCTCTAGCTTCTGTATCTGTTTGGTTTTAATAGTAGCTTATTAGCTTATTTTCCTAGCTTAATCATATAATAGTTTCATAGCAGCTCATTAATCTTACACATAACCTGTTGATTTTTCATTTTTCATAGATTCATAATATAATTTTAGAATTTTCCTGAAGTTTTCATAACTTTTGGTCTTCATTTGCTATTTTTCTTAATTTAACTTAGTTTTTAATCATTTTTAATTAGCTTTTAATATAAAAAATCAGAAAAAGGTTCAAAAAAATAATTTTTCAATTTTCTTAGGTTTAGATAAATATAAGAAGTGAAAAAAGTAATTTTCCAGATTTTTCATAGTTTATTTGGTAATTTTTAGTAATTTAATTAGTTTTAAATAGTTTAAAATTCATAAAAAATAGAAAAATAACCAGAAAAATACAAAAATAGTTTTGAAAATTCTAGTTTGATATTTTAGACTTTTCCATTTCATAATTTTATTTTTCTAGCTTTGTTTCCTAATTTCTTGCATTTTGGTTAATTATTAAATAGTTAAAAATAGTTTTTAATTAATAATAATTAGATAATTAGTGATAAAAATAGTTTTCTTTTTCTAAAAAGTTTCTTTTATCATTAGGATTGTAGAAACATCATTTTCATATTTTTAGGGTTAATATTGCTTTAGTTTCAGTTTTTAATTTGTACGTCACGTAGATTTTAATTCCAGTTTTATAAAAACATAAAAACAAAAACATCATTGTAAAAATAGTGATAGCGTTTATTTAATAGAATTTATCTTTTTTAATCTTCTTTAATTTGCATTTAAGCCGTTGTTATTTGTTTGATATTTCTGTAGTCATAATAACCAAATCATAATCCTTTTTCGTTCAAACTTCTCGATCACTAGACGTTGATTGATCCATCGCATAGCTCGCTGGGACATAACGACCCGGGGAGACCCTATACTCCTCTGATCTTCATTGATTTCGTGCTTAAGCTGTTTTAGGTTTTCTTACGCTTGCGTGAGAGAACTTGACGGTTTTGCGCGCATCAGTCCTAGACGTGAGAATAGCGTTAGAAAAATGATACGGGGAGAAGTATCCTTTTAGAAAGCATTTCTAAAAGTTTCTTGAAAACAAAAAGTTATCGTTAGTTTTGAAAGGGTGAAAATATATTTTTGAGTTTTGAAAATTCCCACATCGTTTGTGAGTTGTGTGTGAAATAGAGATCCTAGACTCAGAAACTAAAGAAGGTTAATGTTTACATACCTTGTAGAGTTGAGAAACAAATTACGGCGATTGTTCCATGAGACCAAGACCAAGACGAAGCAAGTTGAATTGTTCCCGCTTCATCAATTTGGTGAGGACATCGGCTATGTTGTCTTCGGATGCTACCTTCTCAATAGAAATGTTCCCCTTCTGAACATTGTCTCTTAAGAAGTGATGACGGATCTCTATATGCTTGGTGCGAGGGTGTAACACCGGATTCTTGCTTAAGTCAATAGCACCTTTGTTGTTGCATAAAATGGCTATGTCACTTAGATGAATGTCGTAGTCAACTAACGCTTGTTTCATCCATAGTGCTTGTTGGCATGCTTTGTCGGCGGAGACATATTCAGCTTCGGTTGTTGATATGGCCAATGCCGTTTGCTTCTTCGAGAACCAAGATGTTAAACAACATCCCATAAAGGTACATACACCACTTGTACTCTTTCGGTCAACATAATCACCTGCATGGTCAGAATCCGCATATACAATAGTTTCTACCCCCGTTACCTTAGGATACCATAATCCCAATTGAGTCGTACCCTTAATGTTTCTAAATATTCTTTTGACCGCTTCTAGATGTGATGTTTTAGGGTCTTCCTGAAACCTAGCACATAGACAAACACTAAACATGATATCCGGCCGACTAGCCGTAAGATAGAGAAGACTACCAATCATGCCACGGTATTTTGTGTTATCAATGGATTCATCGTCTTCATCTTTTGTTAGTTTAGTATCGGATGACATTGGTTCTTATGGGTTTTGACTCTTCTAAACCAAATTTCTTTAACATTTCTTTTATGTATTTGGATTGATTAAAGAAGATACCATCTTCTAGTTGCTTGATTTGTAGACCGAGAAAGAAACTTAGTTCTCCCATCATACTCATTTCAAACTCATCATGCATGATTTTTTAGAAATCATCACACATGTCTTGACAAGTCGATCCGAATATAATATCGTCTACGTATATTTGAACAACAATTATATGTGATTCCTTTTTCTTAGTGAAAAGTGTATTATCAACTAACCCCATGGTGTAGTTGTTTTTGATTAAAAATGATTTGAGTCTATCATACCAAACTTTTGGGGCCTGTTTAAGACCGTAAAGAGCTTTCTTTAGTTTGTACACGTGTTTAGGTTTTTGGAAATCGATAAAGCCCGGAGGTTGAGCTACATAGACTTCTTCATTAATAAAGCCATTTAGAAAGGCATTTTTAACATCCATTTAAAAAAGCTTAAGATCATTAGCACAAGCATAAGCAAGAAGTATTCTAATACACTCTAATCTAGCCATGGGAGCATAGGTCTCATCAAAGTCTATGCCTTCTTGTTGATTATACCATTGGGCAACGAGTCTAGCTTTGTTTCTAGACACTACACCGTTTGCATCTAACTTGTTTTTATATGCCTATTTAGTTCCAATTATGGTTTGGTTATTAGGTGGAGGGACAAGTGTCCAAACATCGTTAGAAACAAATTGATTTAACTCTTCTTGCATAGCTATTACCCAACTTTCATCTTTTATGGCTTCGTGTGTATTTTTAGGTTCTATGGTTGAGACAAAACAAAATAAACTACTTTGGTTTTGGACTTGAGATCTTAAGATTCTTTCATTTAACTTTCCTATGACCTTATCTACGGGATGATCTTTAGACTCTTTAATATTGATGATTTCATTGTTTAATGGTTCTTCTTCTTTGTTTATATTTTCCTTGATTTCTATGGCTTCACTTACGATTATCTCGTCATCGACAAGAGGTTGGGTAGGTTTAGGTTGACTTTCATCAAATTTTACGTTTAATGACTCTTCAACCTTTATTGTTTCTTTATTTAATATAACATAATCTTTACTATTAGGAGAGTAACCTAAGAAGATACCTTCTGTTGATTTAGGATCAAACTTAGTTAGGCAATCTTTAGTGTTAAGTAAGAAACATTTGCTACCAAAGACTCTAAAATGTTCTAACGTTGGATTTTTGCCTCGAAGTAACTCGTATGGAGTTTTACCTAAGAATGGTCTAATTAGGACTCGGTTAAGTATGTAAGTTGATATATCAACGACATTGCACCAAAATTTCTGAGGAATAGATTGCTCATTAATCATGGTGCGACTCATTTCTTGTAGGGTTCTATTTTTCCTTTCAACTACCCCATTTGATTGTGGAGTGCGAGGAGCCGAGAAATTGTGAGTAATACCATTAGCATCACAAAAAGCTCCAAATTGCGCTTCATTTTCAAATTCCCTACCATGATCCGTTCTAATAGACACTATAGGACTTCCTAATTGTCTTTGGATTTTCTTAATATTTCTGTTAGGAATTGGAAATTCTATAGTGAAGCATCGGCCACCCCATATATAATCTAGCTTAAGTTAGCTCGTAGACATATCGTTTATTACTTTATTTTGTTATTAGCTTAGTATAGTCTAGTGCAACACCGTGGAGGAAGGACGGGTCTTTACCCATTGTATGCCTGATCCACAGCCCAAAGGAGGGCGTAATACTTTGTATAAATAGCCCTCTCCCCACAAGGGAGAGGGTTGAATGTTCTTTGAGGAATCTAACCTTTCATTTGTTTTATCTCTCTAGAACACTCCACTTTCTCTCTCTAAAACCATATATTCATATGCCCATATTTGTTATGTTATGATGTGTTTGTGAAATCCAATATCTAACAATTGGTATCAAGAGCCATGGTTTGATCATCTCTCATACATATTCTTGGATTTCTAGTGGTTTTATATGGTTTTTGAGGTTTGAAAAAGTTTTGTGGTATTTGCATCATTTGGATCATTTCTTGTGTTAAAGTTTGGATCTTGATTGTACTTTTGTGTTTAGAATCATCATAAGTGCTTAGGTTTTGATTTGGAAGGCTTGAATCACTGTGGTTGGATTGTTTTTGGATTTTAAAGTGGCGTTTATGTTTTTTTCAACTTAGCGATTTGTGTCACGGTATAATATTCAGTCAAGCGATTTGTCTAGGTTTGGCAGTGATTTGTGTCTATAACAAATCACTTCTTTAAGTGATTTGTCCGGGTAGTGGCTGTACTTGTGCGATTTATTCGGAGAAGCGATTTGTCATTCTTTCAGCGATTTGCTTATTCAAGCGACTTGTGAGTTTGAGCGATTTAACCTATCTTATGCGACTTGTCCACTGGTTATGCGATTTGTAGGATTCAGCGATTTGATTGATGAAGCGATTTGTCAGATTTAGCGAATTGTTTGTTTGAGCGATTTGTTATCTCTGCGACTTGAACTAAGTGATTTGTCCTAAAGTGAGTTACTCTAAGCGATTTGTAACTAATTAAAACTTGTCATTTGCTATCAACACAATGTCTTACACCATTGACCCTTTAATCTCCAAAGTGCTCGAACTCTATGATACCTCACAGAACAATGAAATTGTTTGCTACTCAGAATGTTCAACCATGATTGATTCAGCAAAGTACGATCAAAACACTTCACATTCTGAGTCAAATAACAATGAATCACACTTGTTAATGTCACATGATGCAAAGCAAATGGAATGCAGCATTGAGCCCTATCAATTACTTCATCTGCACCTCATACAGCTGTTATCCACAACTGGGGATCGAACATGTAGTGCTCTCTTCCGCCAGGACTTGCCTACATTGAAAAGAACATTGTTGCTGAACTTAGAACAACTGAAGCATCAAATTACCAAAAGGAAGGTACTAAAGGATGACTCTAATGCTGCACTTCAGGTAATCCACAACCAATTTCAGTCATTTATCAATGGGGAATATTCCGCAGACTTCGATCAACACGTGACTGGAATTTCTTTCAAAAAACATACCGGAATGGAAATTCATGAGTTCATTAATACATTTATACAACTTATGGATAATGTGGAAAAATACATTATGGATGCTGCTCAAGAGGATGATAACTTGAAAGAGTGTCAGGAGCAATTATGTGAAGGTGGTGGTAAATCGGGTAATGTTTCAGTTGAGGGGTCGGGTGTTGCTGAATGCGGAATATCAGAAACAACAAAGAATCATGAAACCAGCTGCTCCGTAACTCTTGACTCACACAATGTAGATGCACATATCAAACCGATAAATGATCAGGTGTCATTTGATAAGGTACCTTTAACAGTTCAACATAATGCATCTACTAATTTATCTAAACATGCTGACCTTAAGGGTGAACAAAACTTTGATGAAGGTTCCTTGGCTGAAACTGAGTCTAATAATTTCAATACAAATGATATGGTTGATAAAAGGGTTTTTGACGAACTTTCAAACAAATACTCAATTCTTGAAAAACATTGCATTTCTTTAGAAATTGCAATACAACAAAAGGAAGAAAGTTTTCTTGTTACAAAAGCTCACCAAAATCCGGAATTCCTAGAATTTCAAGAATTTTTTGAAATTAATCAGCTAAAGACTCAGCTTCAAGACAAAGACTCAATCGTATGTAATCTAAAAGGTCAAATCTCAACTCTACGCATGAATATGAAAATGGGAGTGAACTGTCTTAACATTGAAGTTAGTAATGAGGTTAAATCTAGGAACGTTGAATTGACATTATGTGTAGCAGAGTTGTTAAGGGAAAATGAGTCCTTAAGGAAGAATCAATTAGAGAATAAGGCAAAATTTTTAGATCAGACTAGTTCCTTGTTGGCCGACATATATGACCTCAAAACCAATCTTCAAAACAAGAACCTCACAATTGTTGCCTTAGAAAATGAGCTTAGGAAAATTTCTAGGAATGATGGGGAACACTAAGTCTGCAATCGTGTCTACCTTGGTAAAACCAAATTCACAAAGAGGTAATAATAGATCTGTCGTTAGGTAACCAAATGCATTTAGGTTTGAAAGAATTAAACCATTCAAATCTAGAAATCTTTCCCAAGTCAAAAGGAACACAGTTTTGCCAAAGTCAGTTGCCTCACCTAAGCCTTCTCACTCAAATGTGCAACAATCCAAGATCAGGAATATAGGAAGATCATCCAATTCATATAAGAAGCATAAAATGGCTGACCAGTCCCCTAAGAAACAAACTAATTGCAAAAGAACAAATGTTCAGAACAGGGAAATGGCTACATCTAATTCTGCTAGCAGTTGTTTTAAGTGGATTCCTACTGGTAGATTATTTAAGTTCACAGGATCCAAACGGATTTACTCACCTAGATTTTGTCTTAAGTGGATACCTACAGGTAAATTTTTCAAGAATATTGGACTTAAAGGGACATCTATTGATGACACTCCTAGACCTGAATGTACAACATCCAAAAATGATGATACACCTGTCACTAACCCATCTATTTGCAATACTACATGTACTATTAGTACAAAGTGTCCTCAGTCTTTTTCAGGTACAATGCTCAATTCAATCATGAACATCATGACCTGGTTTCCAACAGAAATAAAGACTGCTCACTCAGGAACTGTAGCTTTTCAGAATTGATGTACCACGTACTTTGACTCCTGATCGACTTGACTCAGGACTCGTTCTCATTAATCTTTGTACAAATTAACCTATATTTGTTTTAAAAAAAAAATTGGAAACTTAGTGAGATAAAGTAAAAGTATTATTATAAGCTCCAACCCTCTACCTTGGGAGGTAGAGGGTATTTATAGTATCTTACATAAACGCCACCTACGGGCTGTGTATCTTTTGTTATCGATAACATCTACGGTCCTAGAAATGTCATTCAATAATGATACGGGTCCTTAGATGAAGTTCGAACATATGATATACTCTATTTTATAACGGGTTGTTGTATTTCAATCAATGTTCACTCATTCTTAATCGTGACATTGATTGAGGGGGAGGATTTGTATGGGTCTCTGCATAAGATTTACTTGTATCTTGGAATCTCTGGCCTGCTGCATGTTACCTTATATGTTACCTTATTTGAAATGATTTACTTTGTGTTATATTAGGTTTATGTGGTAGTCTTTCCATGATAGAACTAGTATAAGTCTTGTCAATTTGATTTGTGCAACAATATGCGATTTGTGTAGTGGCTAAGATATGCGTTTTGTGTAGTTGTTAAATCATGCGATTTGTGCTCTCGCAATTATATGCGATTTGTGTTGTGTTGATGATATACGACTTGGCAAGTACAGGGACCAGTTATGCAATTTGTCTTAAGTTAAAGTCAGTATATTAAAAGTCGTGCGACTTGTCATTTGGTCAAAAGCTTTCAAACAAACTAGTCAAACACACAGTCAAACGCTCTCAACTTCATTCAAACTAGCGATTTGTGCATAAATTGTTGTGTGGTATGTTTTTAACCTTGCTGGGCACATGTATCTCGCTTAATTCATCAATTGTTAGACCTAACAAACATCTCTCCTTTGCAGATTCACTCCTCCCGTTCCTTGATTTATCATTTTTATTAGGTTTGATTATTTATTTCTTGTTTGCGTGGTGTATGCTGATTCCTTTAGTTAGTTTAGTTGTTTGTATGAATTGTCTTTACTCGGTCACATGCTTGATATGGTAGGATTGATTATGCATGTTCTTCGTTCCCTGTTTTGTATGAATAGCTCGTGGATTTGATGTATGTTGTAGATATTGTTAGTAGGATCGTTGGCTGTTATGCGTTATGAACTCGATTATGTTTTGATAGTGGTTGAATTTCTATGGTAGTGTTTCTTTGTGTGTTGGGTTAATTTTGTACTCATAATGTCTGGTAGCGATTTGTCTCAGAATTCATGTTAGCGACTTGTCACTAATATCTGTTGCATGCGATTTGTCGTAGCAATAAAGTTAAGCGATTTGTCTACTGAAAAATTGATGCGATTTGTCGTTTCAATATATTAAGCGACTTGTCTCTCTACACACTCAGTTTGCGATTTTCTTAGTTTACTGTAGCATGCGATTTGATTAAGCGACTTGTCTCATGGGTCTTGACATATGCGACTTGTTGTCCTTTGGTGTCTCTTGTGATTTGTCCGTTATGATGTACTTCTTGCGATTTGTTGTCAATGTATGCGATTTGTCCTGACTTACATGCAATTTGTGTCTAATGCATACTCTCTTATATGCATATATGTTTGTCGTGATTGGTCTGTTTCACACTTATATCCAGAATGCATGGTATTGTTGTGATGAATGACTCTGTTTCTATATAACTCCTAACTATGTTTCTGGTCAATACTGTTGTCTTGGGTATATCTTACAGAAATACAATGGCAGACACAACTTCGTCTGATATCCCAGTGATCAATGCTCCACCAGTTGTGCTTACCGATGAGGAACTTCTTCCTCATAATGAATGGGTTGATATAGCTAAGAGCAACTGCTACTTGGATGAGAACAGACATCAACCAAACCCTATCTATCGAATCGCCATTGATATCCTTAAGAACACCAACTTCTTTTGTGCCCTAACCATGAGGTACAATATCCCTACCATTTATCTGCAACAATTCTGGAATATTGTTACATGTAACAAGATCACTGCAAAATACTCCTGCAAGCTGGATGACCAATGGTATGAGTTTGACACTGAAAATCTTAGGGAGACACTTGGAATCACACCTCGAGATCCCACTAATCAGTTTGTACCACCACCTAATAATGAAGAATTAATTCACTTTGTGGAAGAACTGGGATACCCTACAAAGCTTACACGTGTCTCTTCTATAATCACGAATGACATGCATCAACCCTGGAGAGCCATTGCCACCGTCCTCAACTTATGCTTAGCAGGGAAAACTTCAGGGTTTGACTCCAATGTTACAAGTTTTGTGGGGAATTGTCAAGCAAAGAAATGTCGATTTTGCCGAACGAAATTGGGAAGAACTCTCATTGGCAATGGATACATTCATTACCGACAGAGAAAACTTCTTAAATCAAGTAAAGGGAAGGAAAGGTGACAACAAAAGGATGATTCCTAGCATTCGATTCTCAAAGCTAATCATCCAGCACTTGCAGCAGAAATATCAGTTCAATCCAATAACTAAAGCAGTTTTACATGAGGCAAGCAGTGAATTTTTGCTTGGTAACTTGAAATATGTTGCCAAAGGTACAAACAAAGTGATCTTTGGCATGGCAATTCCTGAAGCTTTACTCACTGATCGAATCAAGAAGGCCGATTACTTCAAAAGATACATAAAGATGGTCTCTGCCACATCCACTGAAGACACTTCCAAATCCACTTCCTCTCAATCTAAATCCAAACAATCTAAGTCCACCTACTCAAGTCTTCCCGAGAGAAAGAAGAGACCTGACACTTCTGTATCTGTTCAATCTCCACCCGAGAAGCAAAAAAGGAGAGGGAAAGATACCGGAAAGGGGAATGTTGAAGAGACCGAGGCTCCAACGGGTGACATTAGATTGATAGATGAAGACGAGGCTGATTTGCAACAAGGGATTAAACAAATCCTGGAAAGCCTGAACATGTCACAGAGACCACCAGTGGGAGGAGTTGTGATAAGAGAACCTGAGCCAGCGCCACAACAGACAACTTCTACCACACAAGACAAAAGGAAAGGGATTGCTGGTGTAGAAGCTGAACAAGCCGCTCACATGCTTCTGACCATCTCTTCTCCACCGCCAAGAACTACCACCCAATTTGAGCTGAAGAAAAGAAGCATTGAATCATCTTCAGCTCAAGAACCAACTGGAATGGGAAAGGAGGTGTCTGATACACTGGAAGATACACTTGCATCAAGTGATACCCAATCAGATAAGAATGATGAAAACGAACTGTTGAAAGACTCACAGGAGATCCTTGAGTCAAGATCTGATGAACATAGGTACATGGAAGAAACGAACATGTCTACAGGTTCTCTATCCTCATTGAAGAATCTAGATGTTGATTTCTCATTTGGTGATCAGTTTTTAAATGACAAACCCACAAATTCCGAGCCTTATAAGCAAAATGATGAGAAAGAGGAAGCTGAGTCCATGTATACAGTCGACATTCAACAAGACACATCAACCATTCCTCCAATGTCAGCACCTACTCAAGCAACCGCACTTCCACCGCCCAAACCTGCTCTAACAACCGCACTTCCACCACCAGAACCTGCTAAAGATCTATCACCTGAACCAGTTGTTACAATTAATGACACGGACACTCCACCAGCTTCACCACCTCTAATTCTAACATCTGATCAATTGCTCGACAAGGCTGTGAAACAAATTGAAGCTCTTGAGAGGCAATTGCCTAAATCTATCAATGTCCTCGAGCGTCGTGTCTACAAGCTGGAGAACCTTAACTTCGATCAAGGAGTTGCAGACGCAATTGAGGCAGAGGTAAAAGATGCTGTTGAATGGGCAATGCAAGCTCCACTGCTTCAACGATTCAAGGATTTGCCCATTTCTGATATGAGAGATGTTCTGTCTGATAAGATGTATGATGCTAATGAGCACCAGAATGCGGTTCATAAGAAGCTATATGAAGCACTTGAAGAATCGATTAAGCACGATAATCATCTACAGTTTCTGGAGGATATTCGAGAAAGGGAGGCTAAGAAGAAAAGGAGGACTTCACTGTTGGAGTCGTTACATAAAGGTCCCAAATCCCCACCTCCTCCTCCCTCGCCTCCAACTGGAGGAGTTGGAACTTCTGGTGCTGGTGGATCTTCTGGCACAACCACTACACCTCCACCAAAACCACCAACATCTCCTCTAAAACCTTCAAATCAATCCTGTTCATTCGGTGATTAGGGTACTAAGAAGAAGTCTACAACATGGACTACGGTTGATTCAAGGTTTACACCCACCTTCTCCACTATCCCGGAAGACCAGGTACTACATGAAGAGTCTTATGTCATGGCAGAATTAGAATCCGATGACGATGATGCATCCACAAAACATATCCCTAAGCCATCTGAAGATGAGGATTGGTTTGATGCATATGTTTTGGGTGAACGCGCTAAAACCTCTAGAGTTGCACCTTCAAAAGACATGACTCAAAGTTGGCTCGCCAAAGAGAGACCTCAAACTCCTGAACCTTCATGGTCCATTCCAGAGTCTGACACAATGATCTCTGACAACAATTGGGCATCAACCATCACCACCAACTATGAAGCCCCAGATGAAGACTCTCTTATTCACATCACTGGAGATATGGGCAGCTTTATGAAGTGGTTTTGTGAAAAGAAGGGAATCTCGTCCATCACTCCAAAGGATCTTGAAGGACCAGCATTTGAAATCGTCAAATTCTTCCACTCAGATGCCAATCAGCTTCAATACCAGATGGAAGAATGTCATAAGATGCTGAGTGATCCAGTTAGTGAGCAGATCAGCTATTTCAATGTGAACAAGCCTCTTCCTCTCGGTGGTGAACCTGGTCTAGTGACTATTCAATCAGAGTTCTTCTTCAACCATGACCTGGATTATCTATGTGCTCGAACTACAGAAAGAAGACCAGCTTTATCAATTTCTAAAATGAAAGCTCCTACCTACATAGATCAGGGTCTTGAGCAGATGGTACCTGATCAATTCTGGACTGACAAAGAACAAGAGTATGACATCGCGGCTTCGTACGGCATTTCTCATTGGTGATTCAAGAAGAAGAAATTCTACATTGATAGACATGGAGCTAAAAAGAGTCGCAAAGCTGTTCGATCCAAGCTGCGAGTTCTAAGTGTTGTTAATGTAGAGATCTTCCCAATCTATGGCTTTGATTATCTGAAGAATATCGTTCTTCGAAGAGCAGACTTGAAAGATCATGTTATAGAAGAAAACGACTTCAAACATCTGCTGCCAAGTGACTTTGAAGATCTCTATCTTCTAAACCTCCAAGGACACCTTGACCATCTACCTGTTCGTGAGAAGAAAGCTCTCTCTGCTGCTGTCAATCTCTGGATCAGAGGCTTGGTCATTCGACAAAGAGTTGGGGATTTTTAGCTAGGCATGGAAAGCTATCAGACTCGGGTCAACCTAACAAGACCGCAATGGGATGCCTCAGGACATGAATTTCGTCATGACTATATAGTAATTGACACCGCTAGAGTCGTCCTCTTTACCGACAGATACGGGTCACATATGCTAATGAGACTGTGCGAGCTTTTCAAGTTCAGTGATGGCACACTCAAGATGGTCGAAGAAGAATTGAACTCAAGAGTGAAGGAAATCAAACTTGACCTGAAGTCGTGGAACAAGACAAGATTATGGTCTGAACAGGATTTGAAGAGGTGCGAAGAGTTCATTGCTGCGATCGGACGAAGACTAAAGACTAGAAAGATTTATCGCAGCCTTGAAAGTTTTGTGGGTGGTAGACTTCGTGAAGGTCATTACAAGCTGCTTCAAAGAACTGAATGAAGAGTGCCGACTGAGACAGAGCTAGTACTGGAATAAACCCAACAAGTTTCTAGTAATGAAGTCTCGGTAAGCACTGAAGGGGTTGAAGAATGAAAAAGAAATTAATGTGAAAAGGGTGAAAATAAACAGCCCTCCAATAATTCAACCTTAGGGCAGAAACCGGGTTCAATTCATATGCTACTGGTTGTTACTAAGGTAACGCCGGTATTGAAGACAAGACGTCATGGACCCAGTGACGCATTGTACTATAACTTCCCAAGCTACTCAAGTTCCTCTTAAAAGGGCTTGTTTCACTCTCACGGGGAACCTACATAATCTATCGACTTTCTCTTAGAGATTGTTGATATTGAAGAAGGAGACCCTCTCCCTAGTCTCCGGCATAGGAAACCAAATGTGCACAATTGAGTCTAGAGCCACGAGATCATCAATAAATCTCATTAGGACACTGTCAATGAAGACTCTCTGTTTCACACATTATGGAAAGAGAGATTATATCTTAAGAGTCCTACGCATTATCCTTGTGGTATTGCCAGAATATCTGAGTGATATGCAAACATATTCACAATGAAGATGGAAAGCCTTCTAGAGCCAACATCAAACAAGTTCTTGGTAGGTGGCATGTGAGATCTATCCAATAGATCAACCATGTGACAACTGAACAGAAACAATGGGGCGATTCAAAATGATGAATCAATCCTGGTTCAGGTTATGGATTGACGGATGCCTTTGAAAAACCGGTCGTTGTGCTTAAAATTATTTTTCTTAGCACATCGACTGTGTATTAATATTTCAAAAATAAAAGGTGTTTATGATTGATAACTGATTTTTCCTTAAAACCTTCGTTGTATTGCAAAAACACTTTATTAAGCAGTACACGATTGTTTTTCAAATATCTTTTCATCAATCAGTGAATCTCAAATTCGATGGTTCACTCACTCCGTGTTGTCTTCTTTGAGACGTTCCGGTTTGAGAACAACTAGAGCAGCTGCGAAACGCTGTCAAGGAGATTCTTCGGAATTATACATGATCACATGCAGTACTTGTACTGATCAACGGGGAACTGTGGGCCATGTACCTCAATTCAACGTAAGTGATCAAAGACACTTTCGTGTGTTTTATTGCTAACTGTTGTATGCAGGTATACCCGAAGTTTGCAGCTGATCAGAATGGAAAGGTCAATCCATAGCCGCATGCTCACACAACACATTCATTTCTAAAGAAATCATGATAAGTGCATCAACGACTCTGATATTTTCACTCCATGCTTCTGCTACGCTGCTGCAAATATCATGAATCAACTAAAGCTTCCGCTACTCTGATAAGAAGAAATCATGATCCAGAATGTGAGCATGTCGGTCTACTGTCAAAACATCATATGCAGGCAACACAACAATGGGTGATGCTGAGATTAACTATGGGTGATGATCTCAAATAAATCTCGAAGGTCATCATAATGTGGATCAGCTCTATAACCTCCATTTAATGTACAATATAGTTGGATCATGAAGAAATCACCACGAAATCACAACGTCTAATTATTATGATGAAATTGAAGTCTACGAGCTCAAGACTGATGATTAAAATAGAATGCTAGGATGCAAAATTGTAAACCATGGGGTGACCTCCCTTAGGGGGAGATTGTTAGGAATTGGAAATTCTATAGTGAAGCATCGGTCACCCCATATATAATCTAGCTTAAGTTAGCTTGTAGACATATCATTTATTACTTTATTTTGTTATTAGCTTAGTATAGTCTAGTGCAACACCGTGGAGGAAGGACGGGTCGTTACCCATTGTGTGCCTGATCCACAGCCCAAAGGAGGGCGTAATACTTTGTATAAATAGCCCTCTCCCCACAAGGGAGAGGGTTGAATGTTCTTTGAGGAATCTAACCTTCCATTTGTTTTATCTCTCTAGAACACTCCACTTTCTCTCTCTAAAACCATATATTCATATGCCCATATTTGTTATGTTATGATGTGTTTGGGAAATCTAATATCTAACAATTTCAAAGTAATCGAACGTTTCAGTTTTATTCTTTAAACATTTAGTCCATGTGTACCTAGAGTAATCATCCACTATAACCAAAGTATAGTAGTTACCTCCATAACTTTGAATAGCGGATGGACCAAATAGATCCATGTGAAGTAGTTCTATACACTTAGTAATAGAGACCATATTTTTAGCTTTGTGACTAGCATGGACTAGCTTTCCTACGTTACAAGCATCACAAAAATGATGTTCGTATTTTAATTTTGGTTGATCTCTTACTAATTCTTTAGATGACAGCGATTGAAGAAGTCGCATATTAGCATGACCCAATCTTCGATGCTATAAGGTCGAACTATCATCCATAGAAGTAAGACAAAGTTTGTCTTTAGGTTCATTACCGATTTTAATGACATATTGATAACATCAAATTAGCCTGATCTTTTATATATCAAGTTCCCGTGTTTATGGCCTCATTTGTATTAATATGGTACTTAATTCGTTCATATTTGCATTTCAGGATAAATGGGGCGTTGGAGCGGAAAAAGATGTGAGAAAGGGCTAATTATATGTTCTGAAGATTGATTTACAAAGGCCTTTGAATTATTTGTGAAGGTTACGCCGTAACTAGCTAATAATGTTACGGCGTAAATTTGATGCTTTGAAGGATACGGCGTAACCATTTCTTATGGTTACGTCGTAATTATTTTTGTGAAGGTTACGGCGTAACATGGAATTAGTTACGCCGTAGAGATAATGTCGGAGTGGATAATCATGAGCGTACGAAGGATTACGACGTAACTTGGTTAATTAGTTACGCCGTAACTAATTACTTGGGCGCAAAGTTTCGAGGTCTAGGGATTAAAAGAGACAAGTTTATATTTATTTTATTCACTTTGAGGACTAAAGAATAAATGCAGAAGTTCGAAGAGGGGCTGAATATGCAAGTTTTATAACACATTTTAATGTGTTAAGTTAATTAAATGAAGACAAGGTCCTTAGATGCAAGTTGGCTAATGATCAAGGGCCAAAATGGCATTATGCTAAAGTTACATCATTATAAATAGATCATTGCTACGTCAAATATCAATTAGGGTGCATGTGTTTTTGCCGTACGAGGAGACCAAGAAAGCAATCGGTAGGCGCAAGCGGTACTCAACTAGGGGATCGATAGCTTTATCCTTGACACTATATATAATTATTTTCTGACTCATAATATTATTTTGGTTTCATTATTGTTTATTATAATCTTGATTCTCAATTTAATTGTTGGCGAATTAATTCTTATTGTGTTTCATTTAATTGATTATTAATTTATTATTAGTCAATTAATTATTTGATGTTATGTCTTTGTTTATTTATTGTTTTATATGAGGATTTTATTTGTCATTCCACTAGGATATTTTGGTGATGTGGAAATTAGGTCCTGGCCTAGTTTTGATTCTTTTATTATTAGTGCTTTTGCGTAATTAATTGTTTATAGTATATGCATGCATAGTTTATTGGTAGTTACCCTTGTTTCGGTAGTTTTGAATGGCGGTAGAGGCTACTTGCTTAGGAGATATGACCAACTGACCCTAAGTAAGTAGACTGAGACGGGAAGGGTAAGATATGACCAACTGACGACCCTTTCTACTTGTTCGATTTGACCAACTGATCACCTACCGTTTGGATGAACATAAGAATTAGGGGGTGAGTGTTTAAGTTGCTAACGCCCGGGGCACTCACTATTATAAGTCTAGCATGTAGCGGAACTTAATGACTCAGCTTAGGGGACTAGGAACAACTGGACTTATGAGGGGACACCTGTCTTCTTCAGTGGTGGCATCTTTGCTGATAGGCTAGGGCGAATTGACCAAATGCTGTCCTCTCGACTTTGAACCCACTTGAAACAGGAATCTAGTGACTTTTAGAACCCATGTATTGCGATAGTAAACGCCGAATCTTAATGACTGCTATTAGATTGCCGAATGATCCCGGGCGACCTGTTCATCTTGGTGAGGATTCTAAGAACCATAGGGTGGACGAGTTGACCAAAGGAGTCTATCTACTTTTGCCACTTGTGGATGAACTCGGTTTAAAGAATTGCATCACTATCTTTCCGATTAGCTTGTTTACCAGAGAACCAGCCCAATTGATCACGTGACACCTTAAATATTATCAATCATAACATTAAAACTTATCTATTTGACTAATTTAATTAATTAGACAGTTAGGAATCAATCGTTCTTGGGACGACCTCGGTCTTACCATTCCTTCACTACATACGACCGGGTACACTGTGTTGGGAATAATACTAACAGTTACCACTGATAGGCTTGTGGAAGACACTGCTGAAGAATGCACTAGCAGTGGAAATACATTACCACTGCTAGTACATATTATTACCACTGCTATTAGGATAATCGTTATGTATTTGTGTATAGATAAGTATAGAAAAGATCTTGTGTATATTCTATATAGTTAGCATTATACTTATCTTGTAAAGGACTCCTTGTGCTATAAAAGGAGATCCTAGGTCATTGTTCTTAGTACGTATGCTTCAAGGTGTAACCCTAGTGATAAGCAAGATCACTCGTATTATTCTTAATAATATTGAAGCTTTGTGTTACATTGTTCTCACTTACAATACATCATACAATCCATATTCTGAGTATTACTAAGTATATTCCGCGTACTTATTAATGTAAATCAAAGTATCACTAACACAAGGTGTGTGTTTAGATCCATCAAGTGGTATCAGAGCTTTGGTTCTAATACTTTGATTCAGAAGATCTAAGGAATAAGCTTAACCTACTTACTAAATCAATGGAGATGGAAAACCAGTCCAACTCTGCTCCAAGGCTTCCTAAGCTCAAACTTAATGAGTTTGAGATGTGGAGGATAATGATTGAGAAATACTTTCTCATACAAGACTATGCTCTTTGGGAGATCATTTTAACTGGTAATTCCTTTAAGTCTCAGAAGAAGACTGAGAAAGTTGGTGACACAGAAGTTGTAACAGTTTCTGTACCTGAAACTAATGATGAAAGAGCAAAGAAGAAGAATGACCTGAAGGCAAGAAGTTTGTTACTAATGACTCTTCCTAAAGACCAGATCATTGATTTCAGCAAATTCAATACAACAAAAGAACTTTTTGAAGAAATTTGCTCAGTTTTTGGTGGCAATGATGCTACAAAGAAGACTCAAAAGACATTGTTGAAGCAACGTTATGAAAACTTCTCTGCTTCAAGCAATGACTCACTTGACATCATCTTCACCAAACTCCAGAAGATTGTCACACAACTGACTGTGTTTGGAATTGAGGTAGAAAAGGAAGACCTCAATTTGAAGTTTCTAAGAAGTCTGCCTGCTGAGTTTCATACTAATGTTACAGTCTGGGAAAATAAACCAAATATTGAAACTATGAAGCTAAATGATCTTTACAACAACTTCAAACTTATTGAACAAAGATTGAAGAAAGCAGGGAAACTTGGTACAAGCTCTAGCAGCTTGGCATTGTTGTCAACCTCTGTTGACAGTGATGATTCTGAAGATGCAATGATGATGATTTTGCCACTGCTGGTTCTACAGTTTCCACTGGTAATGCTAGTGTTACCAATGCAGGTTCAAAGAAGAAGGTTGCTGGTATTGGAGATCCTACCTTTTATGCTTTTATCTCCACTCAAGTTAATGGCTCTATATTAACTCATGAAGACATAGAGCAAATTGATGAAGATGACTTGGAGGAGATGGATATAAAGTGGCAAATAGCTCTTCTTAGCATGAGGGCTAGGAAATTCTACAAGAAGACTGGCAAGCCAATTCACATCAATGGTGGAGAAACTGCAGGGTTCGATAAAAAGAAAGTGGAGTGTTTCAACTGTCACAAGTTGGGGCATTTTGCTAGAGAATGCAGAAGACCAAGGAAGCAGGACAACAAGTCTACTTGGTACAAGCAAAAGAAAGAACCAATTGTGGAAGAACCAAAAGCAATGCTAGCAATTGATTGTGTGAGCTATGATTGGAGTTTCATGGCTGATGGACAAGAGGAACAACCTTCAAATGCTGCTCTTGTGTCTACAGAACATGCTCTTATGGCTTTCTCTGACTCTGAGGTACAAAACTTTAAAAGTTGTTCTAAAACATGTAGGGCTTCTAGAGAATGTGAAAGGTTTAATGAATCTTATGAAAACCAAAGAACATAGTTGTTTGCTGCTAATTATACTGTGTCAAACCTTAGAAGAGGCATATCTATATTAGAGAAACAACTAGAGCATTATAGAGAAAATGAGTCAAAATATAATGATGATATGATTGTTCTTAGAAGAGAGTTAGATCATAAGATAGCAGTGAATGAGGCACTAAAAGAAGAGTTTGAAAGACTTAAAAAGATAAATGAGAATGTCAATTTAACTGTTGACACATGTTATTATCAGTCTAAGTCAATTGATAAAATTTGGAATGCTCAAATTACTAGTAAAGTTAAGTCTGGTATGGGATACAATACAGTGCCTCCAACACTAAGAGGTGTTCCAGCACCTCCTGGCATAAATTTAGCTCATACAGGCCTAGAAGACTTGGAGGAACCTAATCGTGAATATGGTCCTCCCAAATCTGTGAAAAGTGAGGAAGAGGTTAAGCATGAATCTGATGTTTTTGAAAGTGCAAGTGACTCATCTGTTGTAGATGAGAATGTTAAAAAGAATGTAGAGGCTTCTGTGGAAAACTAGAAGGGGGTGTTGAATAGTTTTACCAATTAAAACTTCCTTTTAAACTATTTAGATCGGCTTATGTCAATCTATTTGGTTGTGTGTGTTGGATGTTGATAAACAAGCATATAAAGATATGTAATGAAAAGATAAGAGTAAGAAGCACAAAACCACAACGCGAGTATTTATAGTGGTTCGGCTACAAGGACACCTTCCTTTCCCTACTCTACTCCCCGAGTCACCTACTCGAGAGTTCGTAATCACTACACCAATCTCCTTATGGTGGAGAAGCCTTCACAACGTCGCCTACCCTTTTTTCGATGCTAGGCTAACCACCGGGTTCTTTCACTCCAAGGTGAACCAAACCTACACAACGTCGCCTACCCTTTATAAGGTACTAGGCTAAGTACCTAGTTCTTTCACTCCAAGGTGAACTACACCTTTACAACGTCGCCTACCCTTTATTAGGTACTAGGCTAAGCACCTAGTTCCATTGCAATGGAGGAACTACTACCACACTACACCAACGACTAATCCCAAAGGAGATCTACTCCTTTACAACATCATCAAGGATATCAATATCCTTGGATCTAATACTAGTCTATCTTGTACATCAAAACACACCATATCGAATGTACATCTAAGGCACCTTTCACTAATGCCTTTGACTAGATCTACAAGACACCTTTCAATAATGTCTTGTGTCTTCACTTCTAAGCACCTTTCACTAATGCTTCTAGTCTTGACTTCTAAGCACCTTTCACTAATGCTTCTTGTCTTGACTTCTAAGCACCTACCACAAGTGCTTATGCTATAGACGATAGATACCCTTCACTAATATCTTCGTCTTGACACTTGAGACATCTTTCACTAATGTCTTCAACACTACACTTCTTAAAAGAAAGAAAGGAATCATCAACAAGAAGACTTCAGTAGCCTTGATGATGAGGAAGCATGGCAACTCATGGACTTGAGCTTGCTCGACTTCAAAGGTGGTGATCTTGCCTTTAAGAGGAACCTAAAAGATCACACAAAAACAAAACTACAAACATAGATCTCTTGGATATGAGGTTAGTGAGTTTTTAACTCAGGGAGAAAGTGTGTTAGAAAGGGGTGAGGAATAATGAAGAAATGGCTCACTATTTATAGAGGAAAAATCCTACTGTTCCCCGGATCCCACGGATCCCTTCCACAAGGGATCCGTCTAGCGTTAAGCTAGGGATCCATGGGACACTCCTTTTTACCCATGGGTATTTTGGTTATGGGTCATGGGTCATGGGTTGAACCATGGATCTTTGGCTAGATACAATGTATCTTTGAGTGCAATGCACTTGGTCACTTGGGTATGGGTTGATCCATGGGTTATGGATATTATCCATGTATGATATAAGCATGATGTCATGCAATGGGTTATGGGTCAAGATCCATGGGTTATGGGCTTTGGGTTGTACCCAACTACATTCAATGTATTTGCCCAATGGGTTGTGATACTTAAGTTTCTATCCATTTATATTACCCAATATACTACATACTAGTTATGTGTATATTTTATCCAAATATGTAAACACTAGTTGTTGTACATATATATTACTAAATCATAAAATCACTTATACTTGTTTTAGTGTTTTATGTGAAAATGTGAATATGTTAGAAACTATTAGTTCAAACAATTTACGTATTTTATTTGTTTCGTTAAAATGATTTTACGTTTGTTATCGACAAAACATTAGAAGATCGTAAAATATAAATAAACGTTTTTACGGCTTATTTGTATTAACAACTTCTATCCCAAATGTTGTAAATACTATTACAGAGGAACCTTGGAAACAAGCTAATAAACCTAAATCAACTGTAAGGTATGCTGAGATGTATAGGAACAAGTCATCAGCTCCTAGGGGTAACCAGAGGAGTTGGAATCATGTTAAATCTCAACAACTAGGTAGTGATTTTGTGATGTACAATAAAGCATGTTATATCTGTGGTAGCTTTAATCATTTACATGCTAATTGTGACTATCATGTTGGGAGAAGGGAAGTCCATGGGAATAAAAGGGTGGAGTCAAACAAGTTTCAAAACAAAATACACCCTAATTCACACATCAAAATGATCCCAAGAGCAGTTCAACTAAGAAGTGGTCTTAAAATTTTTGCCACTGCTAAAACTGTTAACACTGCTCACCCTAAATCATCTGTTACAAGTGCAAAATCCAAAACAACTTTTGCAAAATCTGCACAAACAGGGAAAAGGTCTTTTTTTGATAAAAGGGTTCAATATAACCAACAGTGGGTACCTAAAACTAAACCAGCAGTTACCACTACTCAGTCAAAAGTTCCCACTGCAAGGATTGTAAACAAGAAAAAGGGTAACATGGGAAATGCTATGAAGGCCTCAGCACGTTGGGAATGGAAACCTAAAGGAATTACCTCAACAACCAATCCCAATGGTGTATCAATGACCTTTGATAGATTTAACTATATTGATACATGAGGCAGATCCAAGTCAATCATGGCTTGGGTCTCCAAAGGAAACTAACTCCTTTCTTATATGTTCAGGAACATCCAAGGACAAAGAAATCAGATCAAGGCTACACAGACAGTGGATGTTCAAGGCACATGACTGGCAACAAGTCCTATCTCTCAAATTTTGAACACTATGATGGACATTTTGTCAGCTTTGGAGGTGGAGTTAATGGAAAAGTTACTGGTAAAGGGGTCATTAAAAACTGGCAAACAACACAAAGATTTTTGCAGATAAAAGAAGTAAATCACAATCAGTATGATGCAGTGGAATTTAAAGCAAAAGACATGGTATTATTTTTATTCATAAAGCTGCATCTAAGAATGCAGAGATTACAACCATGGATCTTACAGCCAAAAGACTACTTCACATGACCACTTCCTAACACAACCAACAAAGACATAGCTTCACAACCTATACCACCACTTATCCTACACTAGCTACTCCAATGGCTTCTTTCCCTTGCCCTCATAGTCATGCTTGTTCTTCTATGCTTTCTTCCTCTTGTTTTCAAAGGTTGACTGCATTCTTGGACAAGCAAGACCAAGAACTTGTGGAGGAGGCCTTGGTAGTCTTGAAGGCTTCTCTGGTATGGATATCTGCTTCATGTTTGAGAGAGCTGTTTCCAATGCTTTTGTAAGAGCCCTTGGCAACTCCTTGGACAAGGAATAAGTCTCATCATCAGCATCATCATCTGATGAACTGGAGTAGAACTCAAGAGAAGGTGCAAGTCTGGCGACAGGTGCAGGATTGGTAGTCTTCTTTGTTGACTTCTTGGAAGAAGTGCTTGCAGCCCAGGGTGGAAAGTAACCTGCCCACCCTGAGGCCTCTAAAGATGACTCAGAAGCGATCACAATCTCTGTCTCAGAATTAGAGGAGATGTCAATGATGTTGGAAGGATTGCTCATGGTGATGTTTAGGGATTTTGTGAGTTAGAATGTGTTTTGATAAAAACTATGATGTGCCGAGCCCCTTTATATAGGCAAAGTCGATCACAAGGGTTCATTAAAGGATATATTTATTTTTCCCTATTTTGGTAGGTTAAAGAGTAAATATAGATATTATCGGGTTGAATTTGGGAAGATATTTTTAGATAGTGGCTTGGTTAAATGTAACTTTGGTTTAAACAAGTTGGTTATTCATATTCTTTGTATTATGCTAACACATGCAGGTACATAACCAATCTTGGCTGGGAGTTGATCATAAAAGGTGTGTAACTGAGACACAAAACAAATGGTTTTTGATTCACCATGTCTAATCCACATAAGAATCAACTAGTCCAGAGCAAACGGCTACTGGTAAAGACTTAAGAAATCCGTTAATGGTTGATAATTTACCAAAAACTATATGGTTATCAACTCACCGTATTCTATATGATTAAGAGTTGGCTAGTCCATAGCAAACGGCTCATGGTAAAGACATATCAAATCCGTTAATAGTTGGTAGTTTGCTAAAAACTATAATAAGAGCATTCTAATTCTCATATGTTTTATTTACCACTGCTCTTGAAAATTTTTGTAAAAAATTCCTACTGCTAGTTCACATTTTCCACTGACAGTGTTATTTTTACCATTGTTGATCTATCCGTTACAACTATTGTGTCAGTAACTAACTTTTTACTAGCCGTTGAGAGTAATTGTTTTTGCATACTTATAGGGTAAAATTTTTAGAAGATTATCTACTTTTCTAATAGCAATTTATCCTCTAAAGATAAATCTTTTCCTTAGATAATCTTTGATTCCTCCCGAACCACCCATCTTTTATTTCTCCGTCACTCAAGTCAACCGCTTGCGAACGGTCAACCGTAACAGATGATAAAAGGGCGACAGCCCGGGAGAGAATGCAAGTTTACCAAGGATTTAAAATATCCTTGGATCGTTTATGTCCTGGTGAGGCGTGATATTCCACATACAATGACTTGTGAATGCTGAAAATGATATAGAATGTACAAAAATAGGAATCTGATTGACTAACACTGAATGTGAATAGTAATAGCTCTGTCACAGCTACGTCAATAAAAACGTGCAATCAGAAACCTAAAAACGATTATAACTATAGTAGGGATTTGCATGTCTTAGCGACTTAAATGCAAATTAAATAGAATTAAAAAGTTAAAATCTATTAAATAAACGCTATCACTATTTTTAAAATGATGAACGTTTATAACCTAAAACGTACGTTTAAATAATTACGTAAACGTACAAAATAAAACGTGAGTTCAAAGAAATAAAAGGCCTACAAATATGAAAATGACATTTTTACAATCCTAATAATAAAAGAAAATTATTAGAAAAAGAAAATTATTTTTACATCTATTTATTTATTTATTATTAATTAAAAACTATTTTAACTATTTAATAATTACTCTAAAATAGAAGAAAATACAAAATAAGGCTAGAAAAATAAACTTATGATTCTGAAAAATCTAAAATACTATAAAACTAATTTTAAAACTAAAAATATATTTTTCACACTTTTAATTTAATTATTACTAATTAATAACTATTTAAAATACACTTAAATACTAGAAAATATAAAATAAACTTGGAAAAATAAAATTTGAACTTTGAAAAATCTAAAATATGATAAAACTAATTTTAAAACAGAAAAGATATTTTTTATGCTTTTTATATATTTATTATTAATTATTTACTATTATTAATTACTAAAAACTACAACTGATTTATTAAAAATACTAAATGATTAACGAAAAATCTGAAACTTTTTACAAAATTCTAAAATAACTAAAAGAAGCTAGGAAAAGTATAAAAATGGTAGCTTATGTGCAAAAATAAGCTAATGGGCAAAAGCTCCAAATATAAGCTATTACTTAGCTTGAAAAGTGGATCTTTTTGGCTTTTCTGTTTTCTGGAACTAAATAAATACTGACTTTATACATGTATACTGAAAACAAGACTTTACAAACTTGAAAATAAGCACATTACAAGCTTATGAGTCCAACAGTTAAGCTTTTGGCTTGACTGTTGGAGCTCAAGCTAGTAATAAGCTGAAAATAAGCTATACAGTTAAAACAAAAGGTAAACTATGCTAAATACAAGTCCAATATATCAATATAAACAGGAAAATTGGACAGAAATGGTGTGAGCTTATGGTTTAGACAATCAAGCTTTTGGCTTGACTTGGATGGAATTGAGGCCTCTAAAGCCTGTAACAAGCTCCACACAGGAAATAAAAGGGAAAAATATATGCATACAAGTTATATGGACAAGTATAAACAAGCTAGTGCACTGATTTTCACCTATAAGCTAGTAATAAGCTAATAAGCTATTTCAATTACACTGCAGTAGCAATCAGACCTTGCATACATATTGAATGACAAATTAAGCTAAGAGTATGGGCTTAACATGGCAAAATAGAAATTGGAGCAGCAAGCTGGGTTGGTTAGGATTCCAAAAAGCTAAAAATAAATCTGTGAGGATCACAGATGAGCTTTTTAGGAGCTTATTAAAATCCTACTAATTGACTGAGTATGCTTATATACTCATTTATGGGACAACCAAAAAGCTTATTGCAGCCCTTATTAATAAGCTACAATGTAGAATTTAAGAATTGGAACTTAGAGTCAAGTAGATTAGCTTCCAAAAGAAACCTAATTCACAAGCTAAATCCATAGAATAAGCTTTTTGTGAGCTTTTGAAGAACTGTAGGTAATGGTGTAAGCTCAATG
Organism: Chrysanthemum seticuspe; assembly: GCA_019973895.1. NCBI lineage: Eukaryota > Viridiplantae > Streptophyta > Magnoliopsida > Asterales > Asteraceae > Chrysanthemum > Chrysanthemum seticuspe. The sequence goes on from BPTQ01000007.1 coordinate 53,367,740, forward strand.
AAATGAACTGATGAGATTGGGCAAACTACAAGCTCTATAGGACTTATCCAATAAGCTAATAAGAGCTCTACAATCACTGCACTAGAGAATATGTTGCTCAGCTTTGTGAAAAGCCAAATAACACAAACTCAAGCTTAGTTAGGAACTTTTTATAAGCTATTGGAAACAACTCTACTACACTGTTTGCTTCAGTGTAGTAGATGAGATGGGACAAAAAGGTTTTGGGTGATTAAGCTACCTAAATAAGCTGGAAATGTAAAAAACATGAATACAAATAATAAAAAGACCATAAAGACTTCACAAATAAGCCAAGTACACAAGCTAGGGTCAAGTAATGAAGCTTATGCAAGCTCATGAACTTGACCCTAAAGCTGTGGTGCAGGGCATTTTAACAGACAAAGACAGAAAATAAGCTAATGAATAAGCTATTTGAAAGCTGAGAAATGACAAACTATTATTTTTATAATTAAGTTTAGCAGCTAAATATTGAAATCCCAAAAGGGCATAAGCTGAAACTTAATACTGAGCACACAATAAAATTCTACATTTAATTCAAAAACTGACCTTAAGAAAAGTTGACTTTTACAAGAACATAAAAGGTTTGACTAATATGAACTAAGAAATTAAACTACTGATTAAACATGTTATATTAAGCTATAATGAAACTAAAGTAAGCTAGATAACATACTTTTAAGCTAAAATTATGAATTTGGCAACTAAAAATTCCAACAGTGAACTGTAAGAACAAATTAAAAAGAGATTTGACTTTTTACAAAATAAGAACTGAATATTATGACTTAACTGAGTTATAAGGTACTAAAGAAACATGAGACAAGTATAAACAACAACAAATATGGTCTGGAGCTCCATTTTATCAGCAAATCCAAACATCCCTATGATTATCATTTGTCAAATGAACTTCACAGTTTTAAATGAATTTGAGTCTAGAACAGATTCCAAACATTATATTATAACATATAGAGACTAAATGAGCATAAATCTTCAAGAACTCAAGCAAGAACACAGACTTGTCAAATTTATAATCCAACTAAGTAATTTCCAAATTAAGCACAAGTGAATCTCAATGAACAAACTACTAGTGTTATGCTATAATAACATCACACAACAACACAGAAACAGGAAAACATGAAAATCATAGCATAAAAAGTAATGACACAGTAAATGGGTAAAAATAGTAAAAATGGAACTTACATGTGATCAAGGTGAAAAATGAGTACCAAGGTGTAAAAACCACTCCTAGCTTACTGTCAATAAGCTAGAAACCAGAAATCCATCTAGCTTAGCTTCCATTTCCCCAGAACTACTTATTGGATCATATGATGATTTCCATTTGTTTTTCTTGGATTTTTTTTATTACTTTTCTGAATTATAAAGACTAACAGGTTTTAATGAATCTAAAAGCTTAGTGAGCTTTTGTCAAGAGCTTATGGAGCTTAAAGAGTTCACTAAACAACTGCTTAACTTGGAATTAAAAACATGGAAATTTAAAGAAAATTAAGCAATATTGAAAACTGGAATTAAACTGACATTTAACTGAAAGTAACATTTCATTACACTACTTTAAAGTAAATTACAGTATTTAAAACATTTAAAAGACATTAATTTAAAGAAAGCAGTAAAGCTACACTACGTGAACATTGGTAAAAACCAAAGTTGCTTCTTCTCTTGGCTTTCTTCCTCTTTTATGCACCAATTGAGCTCCACGTGGCCTTCTAAGAGATTCCCACCTCTTCTGAGAGCCAATGGGAGAGTCTTGAGTGAGATAGCCATTTTTATCATTTTGGCGGGAAATCTCTTTTTTGACCTCTGTTGACTTTAGGCTGCAACTAGGGGGGGGTGGACTTATAGGGGTGATGATGAGGTGGGAGAGGTGGAAGGGATAAGGTGAAGGTGGATGGGATGGGTGTTTGCAGAGACACAGGGCAAGTGGAGAAGGAAAACCAGTGGGAGGGAAACCTGTTATTAGTTTGACTTGGTTTGACTGGGGGGTTCAAAAAGGCTAAAGACAGGGGTCAAAAGGGTTAAGTGGCAGGGGTCTAATTGGGAAAGGGTCAAATGATGGTTTGTTTATTACAAGGACTAGTTTTGTAATTCTTCAAACTTGAGGGGCCATTCCTGTAATTTTCCAAACTTAATACAAGGACTAAAACTGACAAACTTCAATAGTACAAGGACTAGTTTTGACAATTTCAAATTTTCCAGGGACCAAACTTGACAATTTTGAAAGTTCAGGGACCTTTTCTGCCATTTTACAAAAGATTTATTCAAGGACCATTTTTGACAAATTAGAATATTTCAGGGACCTTGAATAGCATTTCTCTTTATTTAGATTTACTAGGGACTGTTTTTGACAACTTTTGAAACTTGGGGGACTAAAACTGCCAATTATGCAAATTTGATACGTTTTTCACCAGATTTTGATATTTTTGCATTTAAAACACATAAAACACTTATTTGTGATATTTTTATCATTTTGATGCATTTCTGAGTGTTTTCAGATGTTTTTTGCAGTTTAAATGGTACAAAAATGATGAGTATTTAGGCACTCATCAATCCCCCACACTAAGATATTGCTAGTCCCTAGCAATGTTTTGAGAAAAATTAATGGATTTTATCTCTTTACCAAAAGCCATTACTTCTGGAGTAGCCAAATATTTCAGTTCAAGTAAGAACCTTGGTACACCGATAACCAAATGATTTTGAGCAAACCACCAGCTTTCAACGGATTTGATTTGTCTTTACCAGAAGCCGTACCCTTCTGGACTAGCCAACTCTTAGATAAATTATCAATATTATCTTTGGTGAGCTGATTACCAATTATGGATTTTCCACTGCCTTTACCACAAGCCATAAACTTGCGGGCTAGCCAACTCTTCACTTTTAAGGATATGGTGAGCTGAATACCATACAATTTTGGGCAAATTGTAAGCCGTTAACGGATTTGAGATATCTTTACCAAGAGCCGTTTGCTCCTGGATTAGCCAATCCTTATGTGGGTTAGACATGGTGGACTGATTACCATTTGTTGTGTTTGGTACATAGTACTAAAAAAATTTTAAAATTTTGCCATTTTGGGGGAAAAAGGGACTAAAAGGGTACATTTATGATCAAATTCGCCAGAATTTCCCCCCCCCACACTTAGAAATGAATATTGTCCTCAATATTCAAAGTACCGGCTGTTATGCCGAAACTTAGAACGTAAAAAGATAACATTACGAGCTAAGTGTAGAAACACAACAATTATTCTCTTTTTTAGTATTTACAATTTTCATTCATTTTTTAGATCTATATACAACATGTGGGGCATCTCCCCCACACTAGGGTGGTACACACGGGTGAAAACCCATGCTAAGCTACTGTTTTTGATTACCGAGTCGCTAGCTTGGCTGTCGCCCTTTTATCATCTGTTACGGTTGACCGTTCGCAAGCGGTTGACTTGAGTGACGGAGAAATAAAAGATGGGTGGTTCGGGAGGAATCAAATTTTGCCAAGGATTTAAAATATCCTTGGATCGTTTATGTCCTGGTGAGGCGTGATATTCCACATACAATGACTTGTGAATGCTGAAAATGATATAGAATGTACAAAAATAGGAATCTGATTGACTAACACTGAATGTGAATAGTAATAGCTCTGTCACAGCTACGTCAATAAAAACGTGCAATCAGAAACCTAAAAACGATTATAACTATAGTAGGGATTTGCATGTCTTAGCGACTTAAATGCAAATTAAATAGAATTAAAAAGTTAAAATCTATTAAATAAACGCTATCACTATTTTTAAAATGATGAACGTTTATAACCTAAAACGTACGTTTAAATAATTACGTAAACGTACAAAATAAAACGTGAGTTCAAAGAAATAAAAGGCCTACAAATATGAAAATGACATTTTTACAATCCTAATAATAAAAGAAAATTATTAGAAAAAGAAAATTATTTTTACATCTATTTATTTATTTATTATTAATTAAAAACTATTTTAAATATTTAATAATTACTCTAAAATAGAAGAAAATACAAAATAAGGCTAGAAAAATAAACTTATGATTCTGAAAAATCTAAAATACTATAAAACTAATTTTAAAACTAAAAATATATTTTTCACACTTTTAATTTAATTATTACTAATTAATAACTATTTAAAATACACTTAAATACTAGAAAATATAAAATAAACTTGGAAAAATAAAATTTAAACTTTGAAAAATCTAAAATATGATAAAACTAATTTTAAAACAGAAAAGATATTTTTTTATGCTTTTTATATATTTATTATTAATTATTTACTATTATTAATTACTAAAAACTACAACTGATTTATTAAAAATACTAAATGATTAAAGAAAAATCTGAAACTTTTTACAAAATTCTAAAATAACTAAAAGAAGCTAGGAAAAGTATAAAAATGGTAGCTTATGTGCAAAAATAAGCTAATGGGCAAAAGCTCCAAATAGAAGCTATTACTTAGCTTGAAAAGTGGATCTTTTTGGCTTTTCTGTTTTCTGGAACTAAATAAATACTGACTTTATACATGTATACTGAAAACAAGACTTTACAAACTTGAAAATAAGCACATTACAAGCTTATGAGTCCAACAGTTAAGCTTTTGGCTTGACTGTTGGAGCTCAAGCTAGTAATAAGCTGAAAATAAGCTATACAGTTAAAACAAAAGGTAAACTATGCTAAATACAAGTCCAATATATCAATATAAACAGGAAAATTGGACAGAAATGGTGTGAGCTTATGGTTTAGACAATCAAGCTTTTGGCTTGACTTGGATGGAATTGAGGCCTCTAAAGCCTGTAACAAGCTCCACACAGGAAATAAAAGGGAAAAATATATGCATACAAGTTATATGGACAAGTATAAACAAGCTAGTGCACTGATTTTCACCTATAAGCTAGTAATAAGCTAATAAGCTATTTCAATTACACTGCAGTAGCAATCAGACCTTGCATACATATTGAATGACAAATTAAGCTAAGAGTATGGGCTTAACATGGCAAAATAGAAATTGGAGCAGCAAGCTGGGTTGGTTAGGATTCCAAAAAGCTAAAAATAAATCTGTGAGGATCACAGATGAGCTTTTTAGGAGCTTATTAAAATCCTACTAATTGACTGAGTATGCTTATATACTCATTTATGGGACAACCAAAAAGCTTATTGCAGCCCTTATTAATAAGCTACAATGTAGAATTTAAGAATTGGAACTTAGAGTCAAGTAGATTAGCTTCCAAAAGAAACCTAATTCACAAGCTAAATCCATAGAATAAGCTTTTTGTAAGCTTTTGAAGAACTGTAGGTAATGGTGTAAGCTCAATGAAATGAACTGATGAGATTGGGCAAACTACAAGCTCTATAGGACTTATCCAATAAGCTAATAAGAGCTCTACAATCACTGCACTAGAGAATATGTTGCTCAGCTTTGTGAAAAGCCAAATAACACAAACTCAAGCTTAGTTAGGAACTTTTTATAAGCTATTGGAAACAACTCTACTACACTGTTTGCTTCAGTGTAGTAGATGAGATGGGACAAAAAGGTTTTGGGTGATTAAGCTACCTAAATAAGCTGGAAATGTAAAAAACATGAATACAAATAATAAAAAGACCATAAAGACTTCACAAATAAGCCAAGTACACAAGCTAGGGTCAAGTAATGAAGCTTATGCAAGCTCATGAACTTGACCCTAAAGCTGTGGTGCAGGGCATTTTAACAGACAAAGACAGAAAATAAGCTAATGAATAAGCTATTTGAAAGCTGAGAAATGACAAACTATTATTTTTATAATTAAGTTTAGCAGCTAAATATTGAAATCCCAAAAGGGCATAAGCTGAAACTTAATACTGAGCACACAATAAAATTCTACATTTAATTCAAAAACTGACCTTAAGAAAAGTTGACTTTTACAAGAACATAAAAGGTTTGACTAATATGAACTAAGAAATTAAACTACTGATTAAACATGTTATATTAAGCTATAATGAAACTAAAGTAAGCTAGATAACATACTTTTAAGCTAAAATTATGAATTTGGCAACTAAAAATTCCAACAGTGAACTGTAAGAACAAATTAAAAAGAGATTTGACTTTTTACAAAATAAGAACTGAATATTATGACTTAACTGAGTTATAAGGTACTAAAGAAACATGAGACAAGTATAAACAACAACAAATATGGTCTGGAGCTCCATTTTATCAGCAAATCCAAACATCCCTATGATTATCATTTGTCAAATGAACTTCACAGTTTTAAATGAATTTGAGTCTAGAACAGATTCCAAACATTATATTATAACATATAGAGACTAAATGAGCATAAATCTTCAAGAACTCAAGCAAGAACACAGACTTGTCAAATTTATAATCCAACCGAGTAATTTCCAAATTAAGCACAAGTGAATCTCAATGAACAAACTACTAGTGTTATGCTATAATAACATCACACAACAACACAGAAACAGGAAAACATGAAAATCATAGCATAAAAAGTAATGACACAGTAAATGGGTAAAAATAGTAAAAATGGAACTTACATGTGATCAAGGTGAAAAATGAGTACCAAGGTGTAAAAACCACTCCTAGCTTACTGTCAATAAGCTAGAAACTAGAAATCCATCTAGCTTAGCTTCCATTTCCCCAGAACTACTTATTGGATCATATGATGATTTCCATTTGTTTTTCTTGGATTTTTTTTATTACTTTTCTGAATTATAAAGACTAACAGGTTTTAATGAATCTAAAAGCTTAGTGAGCTTTTGTCAAGAGCTTATGGAGCTTAAAGAGTTCACTAAACAACTGCTTAACTTGGAATTAAAAACATGGAAATTTAAAGAAAATTAAGCAATATTGAAAACTGGAATTAAACTGACATTTAACTGAAAGTAACATTTCATTACACTACTTTAAAGTAAATTACAGTATTTAAAACATTTAAAAGACATTAATTTAAAGAAAGCAGTAAAGCTACACTACGTGAACATTGGTAAAAACCAAAGTTGCTTCTTCTCTTGGCTTTCTTCCTCTTTTATGCACCAATTGAGCTCCACGTGGCCTTCTAAGAGATTCCCACCTCTTCTGAGAGCCAATGGGAGAGTCTTGAGTGAGATAGCCATTTTTATCATTTTGGCGGGAAATCTCTTTTTTGACCTCTGTTGACTTTAGGCTGCAACTAGGGGGGGGGGGTGGACTTATAGGGGTGATGATGAGGTGGGAGAGGTGGAAGGGATAAGGTGAAGGTGGATGGGATGGGTATTTGCAGAGACACAGGGCAAGTGGAGAAGGAAAACCAGTGGGAGGGAAACCTGTTATTAGTTTGACTTGGTTTGACTGGGGGGTTCAAAAAGGCTAAAGACAGGGGTCAAAAGGGTTAAGTGGCAGGGGTCTAATTGGGAAAGGGTCAAATGATGGTTTGTTTATTACAAGGACTAGTTTTGTAATTCTTCAAACTTGAGGGGCAATTCCTGTAATTTTCCAAACTTAATACAAGGACTAAAACTGACAAACTTCAATAGTACAAGGACTAGTTTTGACAATTTCAAATTTTCCTGGGACCAAACTTGACAATTTTGAAAGTTCAGGGACCTTTTCTGCCATTTTACAAAAGATTTATTCAAGGACCATTTTTGACAAATTAGAATATTTCAGGGACCTTGAATAACATTTCTCTTTATTTAGATTTACTAGGGACTGTTTTTGACAACTTTTGAAACTTGGGGGACTAAAACTGCCAATTATGCAAATTTGATACGTTTTTCACCAGATTTTGATATTTTTGCATTTAAAACACATAAAACACTTATTTGTGATATTTTTATCATTTTGATGCATTTCTGAGTGTTTTCAGATGTTTTTTGCAGTTTAAATGGTACAAAAATGATGAGTATTTAGGCACTCATCAATCTTTCTTGCGCAAAACTCTAAAACCCTAACAGTGTATATTTTTCTCTCTCAATTGGCAAGTTATTCATACAATTCATACTAACACAACATATTTTTCATCAAAAGATATTATGGCACCAATCACCTTTGCAGATGAGCACAACCAAGTGGCCTATTTGGAAAAGTCAAACGACAAGAGTGGCCCTGTTTTTCATCAGATTGTGGATTTTCTAAACACTACTCATGTGAGGTATGCTTTACTTCTTAATCCCACAATCTATATCTCTCAAATCAAACAGTTTTGGAACTCTGTTCAGTCCATAACTATTGAAAATAGAGATACACATGAAACAGTGGATGCTCTTAGAGCCACAGTGGATGGGGTAACTATTGATGTTACTGAGTCATCCTTGAGGAGAATTCTCAACTTGGATGATCTCAATGGTATCATCACATTACCCATGCCAGAAATTCATGAAAATCTTTCATCCATGGGGTATGATACCACTGACAAAAAGGCTACTTTCAAAAAGAGTGGTTTTTGTCCTCATTGGAGATTTTTAATACATACTCTTTTACATTGTCTAAGTCCTAAGAAAACTTCTTATGAACAATTCAGTTCAACAATGGCTTACCCTTTGGTTTGTCTAGCCACTGATAGGATTTTTAATTGGTCTAAATATATTTTTACAAGTATACAAGGCAATGTAAAGAGTTCAACAAATTTTTTGATGTATCCAAGGTTTGTGCAAGCAGTGTTAAATGAGTTTCAACTGCAACCCCATACAAGAGTTTATAAAATTCGTTGCCTTAAGCCTAAAGTTTTTCAAAACATGAATAAGGATGGCAACAGGGTTGTTACACCACTTTTTCCTCAAATGCTTGCAAAGATTTCACAGGTATAGGGTGAAGGTGCAACAATCCCAGTTGTATCTCAAAACACACCCACAATCCAAGTTCCACCTATCAACTACACTCCACCAGTTACTCACACTTATGAGAGGAGGCAAAAAATAGCCAACTCCTCTCATCACAACACAACATGTCCCTGATCCTCTTAGTTTAGGAACAAGCAGTGGTGGTTCCAGGCTTCCACCTAGTCCAACTAGGAGTGAGTCTGAGCCAATGCCCCATGATTCACCTCTCCCAACAGGTCACACAGTTGGAAGTGTTGAGGGCAGTGGGAAACCTATGGAATTGATGGAACTTTGTACCAAGTTAGCTAAGCAGGTTGAATCTCTGGAGAAGGACTTTGCACAACTAAAGGAGCAACATGCCACGAATGTTACTCAATTGAAAGCAGAGATTCAGAATTTGAAGAAAGAGTTACAGGGGTTGAAACAGACAAAGAGACCTACAAAGATAGTGATATCATCTCCATCCTCACCTCATGATGGTGACTCAGAAGATTTCAGTGAAGATTTTGGGAATTCTCCCAAACAGGGGAGGAAAACGGATGCTGAAACCAAGGGGAGGAAGATTGATTTTGGAGATGAAGGTGAGGTTAATTTTGGAGTTACTGAGGAAGCTGATACTCAAGAAGTTCCTCAACAGCAACCAGAGCAAGAATTTTTTAGTTCTGTAACCACTGATACCATTCCCACTGCAGAGCAAGTTACCACTGCTGGTCAAACTATTACCAATGCAGAGGAAGAAATTGAAAAGAAGAAGAAGGAGAAAGGTAAGGCAGTTGTGCAGAGTGAAGAGCAACAAAGAAGGAAGGTTTCAAAGAAAGAACAAGCTCAAATTGCTCATGATGCAGAGGTTGCTAGAAAGATTACTGAAGATGAAGTTACAAATAAGAAAAGGCTAGATGAATTGGAGATTGCAGACTTCAAGGAGGCTAAAAGGCTGGACAGGATGGAAACCACTGATCCAATGGATGAAAATCCAGTTTCCACTGTTCCACCTACAATTTTTAGAGAAAAGACTCCAGAATTTAGTTATGTACCTACAGAACAAGAAATTGATATCTTGATTACTAATGATCCAGTAGTCAAGAAGAAGGAAATTGACCTAGTTGCAGATAAGTCCTTAACTGAAGAACAAAGAACTGCACAGTTGAAGGATTTTATTCAAATGAAGAATAGCCAAGCACTTCAGGATGCAATTTTTTCAGTCAGAAAGGGTCAAAAGAAACCAAGACAACCAACCAAGGCACAAGTTATTTCAATGATGAAAGCTTACTGTTGCAGTGTTGGTGGCTGGAAAAAGCATCAGTTCAAAGGGATGACTGATGAACATGTTGAAGGTATCTACTACAGAGTTAAAAGGCAAGATCAAGACTTTATTCCTATGAAATTTGAAGAAGAAGAAAGAAGATATCCTCATCTGAAGAGAAAAGCCAAAGAAAGTGAACCTCAGACACACAAGAAAACAAAGTTTGCTGAAGAACAAGAAGTTCAAACTGAGAAATTCACTGAAGAATAGCTGACTGGTACGATCCTGATTGAAGAAAAAGATTTTTATCCTGACCCACTGCAAGTCAGACATCCTATTGTTGATTGGGAAGTTTATACTGCTAGCAATTTTGCTCCAACATGGAAGATTACAAGGCTAGGTGGTGAAACTTCATCATTCATTTTGTTTGAAGTGCTCATCAAAGCATGTGACAGACATGATCTGGATACACTGTGGAGGTTTGTTCAAGAAAGGTTTGATGCTAACAAGCTTAAAGATATGAAAGAAATGCAGTTATGGGTTGATCTGAGAAGGCTCTATGAACCAGATGTTAATGATAATTTTTGGAGGTTTGAAGCTCAATGTGTTGGTACTACATGGACTTACTATGATTCATGTGAAGTTCATCATGTTTCTACAAATACTAGAGTGGATGCATTCATGTTTGCTGAGAAAGAATACCCACTCAGAGCTGGAATTCTCACTGTGATGTTATCTACAACATTAAGGGTTCATGAAGATAATGAGAAGGTAAGAGCTTTGATACATAGGATTCAAGATCAATGTTCAAGAGCTATTCAGGCGTTAAGAAGAACGTGAAGTGTTTGGAAGAATTCCCAAATCCTTGCATATGATGAAGAGTGAAGAAACTTATTGATTTGTAGAGAAATCATAAGTTTAGGGGAGGATTGTTGGGAATAATACTAACAGTTACCACTGATAGGCTTGTGGAAGAAACTGCTGAAGAATGCAATAGCAGTGGAAATACATTACCACTGCTAGTACACATTATTACCACTGCTATTAGGATAATCGTTATGTATTTGTGTATAGATAAGTATAGAAAATATCTTGTGTATATTCTATATAGTTAGCATTATACTTATCTTGTAAAGGACTCCTTGTGCTATAAAAGGAGATCCTAGGTCATTGTTCTTGGTACGTATGCTTCAAGGTGTAACCCTAGTGATAAGCAAGATCACTCGTATTATTCTTAATAATATTGAAGCTTTGTGTTACATTGTTCTCACTTACAATACATCATACAATCCATATTATGAGTATTACTAAGTATATTCCGTATACTTATTAATATAAATCAAAGTATCACTAACACAAGGTGTGTGTCTAGATCCATTACACTGCCCGTAGTGCATTAGGTAGGCCATAGGTAGACGAGTTACTATAAATGTAAAACCTGGTCAGTAAAACCTGCATCAAGTTTTTGGCGCCGCTGCCGGGGAACGGTCTTCGTATTTTTGGCTGTTTGATTGATATTATTCTACAATTATGTCTTCTGTCTTGAGATTACAGCGTAACCTTGGCCATGGTTATGACGTAAGCTATTCTTATATTATAACAGGTTTCTTTCAGACTGAAGTTATGGTGTAGTTATTAATAGGACTTACGCCGTAACCAAGTCTGAGTCATCTTAAAATTATAAATGATGTGGTATATCTCGCTTGTTGCTCATGTTTATTATTTTTACACATTTAATGCATGAGGTTGTGATAGTGTGCAGGTTGAGCAAAAAGAACAAGTGGAGGGAATCTCGAGGGAGTTAACTTAAAGACTCAAGGGAGTTAAAGAAAAGTGCAGGAGTCTAACTTAAAGACTCAAGGGAGTTAAAGAAAAGTGCTCGTCGGGAGACTACCCGTCTCTATCCGAGATTTAGTTTTCTTTGATTTTATTTCATAGACCTTTTTAGATATCTTGGTAGTTTTTAGGTTTTTGGTTTGGTATGTTTTGTTTATCTTGTTTACAGGTGTCAAGACCAATGATAGATGATAGGAGTTCCAATGACTCCTCTTTAACACGTAGGAAGAAGTTGACAGTTTTGGCATTACAACATCAGTGAGTAATTACGGCGTAATGGGCAGATCCATTTACGCCGTAACTGGCGATCGGTAAGGACATCTGCCCACCTCATTATAACTACGGCGTAACTAGGCCGATCTAGTTACGCCGTAACTCCCTTGTTTTAGGTATTTTTTTTCACGAGATTTCTTATTACGCCGTAACTGAGCCGATCCAGTTACGCCGTAACCTCTTTCCTGGTTCACATTTTATTAAGTCAACTTACTTACGCCGTAACTGGGCCGATCCAGTTATGCCGTAACTATCCTCTGATATGGAAATTTTTAATAAAAATAGTTTCAAAGCATTCCATAACCTTATATTAGTAATTAAATGAACTTTGTGGGTGTGTTCCCTGTAAACCCTCAAGAGACTTCACTCGTCCACTCGGGACACCGAGTGGTTTAAAAGGCTTGTTGCATGCGCTAAATGTAACCGTGATTCCTACGAAAGTGAGTTAGGTTTTATTTTGTTTTTATTTTTACATTTCGTGCTATTTTTGCTTTTTATCCAGGAATTATGCTTTTTTGTATTAGTTTTTCTTGCAGCAATACATGTTGATGAATCATGGAACTATGATTGGCTGTAAGGGAACACTTTTTATCCGTCCTAATTGAGTGCCAATGTGTTTGCAAGGAGAGTTGATGAGAAGTTGGATGTTGCTTAGGGAGGCACAATTGGAGCATGTTTTTCTACGTGCATTATTATTCATACCGAGCAAATCCAGGAGAGTTTTTCGTTTCATCTCTAACCCTTCTTATTTTTCATTTATATGCTTAAGTATGACCCAAGTGGGGGGAAGGGATTAGACATAGACACCCACTTGATTTTACTTGCCTTTATTATTGGAATCACTCCTAAACCTAAATCAAGTGTTAGTGATTCATATGTAATAGTTAGTTTTATTATGGCCTTTATGTTTGTTATTAGCCTTAAGCTTATGTAGAAGGCCCATGAGCTTAGGCCCAAGCCCATAGGAGAAAGGAAGGGACTAGGAGTGTTGCCCTAGCTTCCCTCCTATAAATACTCTTGTATAACCCTCACTTGAGGGTTGGTTGTTCAATTTATTCACTCTCTTTCACTCTACGCCTAACCGTGCTACTCTTAACGTGTGTGTGTGTGTGTTTAACGTGTTCAACCAATCTCTTCTCCTCTCTATTTCTTGTATTGATGCTTGTGTTGTAAAACTAGTGACCTAACAGTGGTATCAATCGCCTACTAGTTGGGTGAATCGTTATTGCTTTGGAAGTGGGTTTATTGGTCCTACGCGTAGAGCTAACGAGATACTTTGGTTCGCTTAAAAACACGTTTTTTACACTTTTTAATCCAAGATTCTTGTACTTTCAATGTTTTAAGGTGTTAAAATAACTGTTTTTGGCAAAAAGTTTCAAACTTTATGCGTGGATCATCGTTTTTAAGCTAGTTTTTGTTCGAGGGTTTCATCCAACGCGTAACTGTTTTAGAAGTTTTGGATCATCAAGTTTCACACTTTTGTGTTATTTTGGTGATATTGAAGCTATCTCATCACAAAAATCTAGTTTAGAAACATCTTTGGGCAAAATCATTTTTACGAGTAAAGCTACGCGTATCAAAACCCTAGTTTTACGCGTAACTTTATCCTTGGTTTGATCTTCAGTTTAGTGGCTTACTCCGTGTTTTCTTGCTTGGATAAGCCTGAAAATACGTCGACTTTGGATACCTTTTGCACTGTGATAGTGTAAAAGATCACTTGGGATAAAACCCTAAAATTACGCATAAGCATAAAGCTTACGCGTAGAAAATCCTACGCATAAGATTTATCTTACGCCTAAGCTTAGTCTTACGCATAAGGTAATCCTACGCCTAAGTTTTCTACGCCTAACTTCTTGTTTTACGCATAACTTTAGTGTTTTTTCCATACTTACGCGTAACTCTTGCTGTTACGCGTAACTTTGGTGTTTTTACGCATAAGTGTTACTTGGTTTATTGTGATTTCTACGCCTAAGGATTCTTCATCAACAAAGGTTCATTCGACTACAAAGATCCATTTTACCAACACAAGTTTTCAACATGTCACAACCACCATACTCTAACTATTTCCCTTACACTTATTCTCAACGACAACAACAACTAAGTCCACAACATCAACAATGGAATCAACAACAAGCAATTTATCAACAACAATTTAATCAACAACATACTCCACAACTTGGAGCAATTCCTCCACCACAAATGGTTCAAACACCACCTAGTCTTCAAGTTCAACCCTACACAAACGATTTCAATCAACATCCATCAAGGAACACTATGAAGGAACCCACTTGGTTTGTAAAGATGTGTGAAGCTTTAAGCAGCCAACAATCAATTCATGAGGCTGGATCACTTGATAGACCTCCAATGCTCACTCCAGTAAACTACGATCAATGGGTAATTAGGTTCTTTAGGTTTTGTGATCTGAAGAAGCCACATGGAAAGTTCTTAAAGAAGGTTATCTTGGAAGGTCCATTTCAGATGCCTACTGTCATTGTACCCGGAGATCCAAATGCTAATCCACCAAGGGATGAACAATCAAACATTGCTACTGTTGCAGACCTGAATCCAGAAGAACTTCTACACTATGAAGCTGATGAGCTTGCAATGCAATATATCCTTTTAGGATTACCAAACCCAATTCTTCGAAGTGTTGATGCTCAAAAGATTGCAAAGGCAATGTGGGAACACATTCATCTACTTATGGAAGGATCTGCACTCAATCAGGAGGATATGGAATCCAAACTTTACTTGGCTTATGAACACTTCTTGATTGAACCTGGAGAGACACTAGAGTCTTATCATCATCGATTCTCAGACATCATAAATGATTTGGATAAACACAACATCATCATGCCAAGAATTGCAGTTAATACTAAGTTCCTGAGTAGTCTTGGTCCTGAATGGGAGAAGTATGTCATTTTTCTCCGTCAAGCGAAGAACATGCATCATTCTACATACGGATTGTTGTACGATTACTTGAAGCCTCATGAAAAGGAAGTTGATAGGGAAAGGATTCTCCGTGCTCAAATTGCTTCACCTTCACATCCGGAAAATCAACAACTTGCCTTGTATGCTCAAAACAGTTATCCTCCTCAACCAGCAACTCAACCAACTGCCACTATCACACCAAATGATCAATCACAACAATCTCAACATAATCAATTGGTTCCATACAACAACAACAATGCTCAAGCATTTGTCAGTGAAGTTAATGAGGAATCCGATCCGTTCGAAGCATTGCAACAAGGATTTGTTATGATTGCTAATGCTTTTAGCCGTTATACCAACAAATCTAACAATCGTATTCGTTATTCATCTAACACACGAAATCAGGCTGTTGTGAACAATGGACGATGAAGTTCAGAATCGTGGTTATGGTCGTCAGATGGGCAGTGGTCAAGGGTTTAATGCTATGGGTAGGAATAACAACAGAGCTCAAGTGGTGGAACAGGGAAATGCTCAAAATGGGTTGAATGGTCTTCGATGCTACAACTGCAATGAGAAGGGACACCTGGCTAATGCATGCCCAAAGCCAAGGACTAAGGGCAGTGCTTATCACAAAGAGGCTCTTCTTTTGGCTCTTAAGGATGAAGCTGGTGGAACTCTCACAGACAAAGAACAGAGTTTTATGGCAGATGCAGACTCAGATGATGATATGGAGGACTTGCAGGCCAATGCAGCTGTTATGTTGATGGCTAATATGCATGAGTTACACATGAGTGACACAGGCCCAGTGTATGACACTGATGGCTTGTCTGAGGTACCCGAACAAACCATATTTATCTCTGATCTAATATCTCCGCCAACATCTGAATCCGGCAAGGCTCAGAATGTTCAAAATGAGTCATCCACATCTCATTCCGACGATTTTCAATTAGACCCCGTAGTTACATTTGATGATCAAGATGACCTTATGGTTTCCTTTGATAATCAAATTGACTCCGTGGTTATACTTGAGGATCTAAATAATGATCATGTTGTGACTCCCGTTGAACAACCGAACTTTTGCCTCATCCAGATCTTGCTCTCTTACTTACAGACCAGCAATCCCAAATTGAAGAATGTTATGCATTAAATCAGGACTTAAAAAGTAAAAATGCACTGTTAACCAAGGATTTTGAATGTTTCAAAATGCAACTCAACTTTTTCAAAACTCAAGAAAACCGTGAAAAAGGTTTTGAAGCCGCATTTGCTAAATCTCATCAAAACGAAAAATATTTAGAGAGACAGATGCGTGATCTAGCCGCTTCGAAGAATGCTTTGTTGTCTGAAATAGAACAACTGAAACATGAACATAAAAAGCAAATTAACGCTCTCACCTTGGAAAATCAAAAAGCTAAGGCTGAGTTGTTAACTTGTCAAAAACAGTTCTCCGCATACAAAAAGCATTCAACGAAATGAATAGATGATCATCTTGAAGAAATTATCGGCTTGCAACGCAAACTTAAAGAGTTTAAAACTGTTGTTTACAAACATGGTGAGTCAGTAACTGGTATTGAAAAGTTTACTTTAAAACCTAATCCAAATGGATATGGACCAAATCTTGCTGATTACAAACCTAAGCTTTCAACCAAAGCATTCAAACCAAATCCTGAAGTTTCCAGTGCAGAATATAAAATTGATAATTCTGTTATGAGTGTTGTTGAATATCATCGTCAAGAGGAATTAGATGCAGAAGACGAGAGTCGATCAAAATTAGAAACTGTTGTTTACAACAAACCTTTTAATTACTCAAAACCGGTCACTTTCGTCACACCAACGGATTCTTCTAACACACCAAGGGTTATCATAAAAACGTCTGAGTCTTATAATGTTAATCCCCAACCAGATTATGTACAAATTTATGGTCCTTTACCTTCCATCAGTGAAGTAAACTCAAAACCTGAAAATCGCAAAATTCTTAGATATTTTGACATTTTCATGGCTGACCTCAAAACTTTACAACATGAGATAGAATATCATTCTGAAATCAAAGTTCAACATTTTCAATCGCCTCTGGCGCGAGAACAAAGAGACATTTTTCAGAAAAATCTTTTACCAAATGTTAAAAATTTGAAAAATTGTGCATTGTCTTGGGAACGGGACTTTCATAAGGAACTTGGAGTGATGAAGGTCGTTTTCGAGAAAACAGAAATATCTATTTCTAATACTAAACGTAAAAAGAAAATGTTGAGAAAAGATGTTGATCGACTCTTGAATGATGTTATCTGTGCTGATATCCATAATGTTGTGTTATTGAATTCTGTGTCATGCATCTGATTATATCTCTGCTGATACTGTTGACTCTGTGGTAACTGTTGAGAATACTGATAATGTGCTTCAGATCGAGTCTTTAAAAGCTGAAAATGAACGATTGCTTAACGAACTTTCCAATGCAAAACGTCGTCTTAATTGGTGTCAAAAAGATATTCACAATCAACAACTTGTTTTTTAAAACAAAATCGCTCAGTTGCGTGCAAAATCTTCTGATCCTAAAATTGAGCAACTGGATGATCAAAACGTGTCTTTAAAATGTAAAATCTCAAAATATGAACAAGAACTTGTAAAAGTTAAACAGGAATATGGTGTCATATATGATTTACTTAAAAAGACTCGTGATGATGCATCAAACGAACTTGATCATTATCTTGCACACACTAGAGAAGTAATGAATTTTGCTGGTAATATTCGTTCTGAAAATCAAGATTTGATTCACACTATCTCTAAGTTAAGAGAAATGTTAGGAAAGTATGAACAACTTCCGCCAACCATCATTAAGAGATTAGCACCTGTAACACTTAGTAATCATGAACCTAGAATGCCTTCTGCCAAAACACAAGTTGCTAACGTGCTTCCTTCTACTGAAACAGGAATAGTTGCGTCTTTTCCAAACGTCCGCACTTCACAGCCTAGGAGCACTACATCGAAGAATAGGAAGTTGCGATCTAAGAAAAGATCAATAAGGAATGCTAAACTAGAAGAACAGCCTAGGACTATGAATAAGACTCACGTTGCTTCCACTATAGATATTGTGTCTGGCAAATGTAATAGAAATAGTGATGTAACGAATGCTAAACCTTTAAGTACTTTTGATATTCAGTCTGATGCACCTTGTGTTATTTGTCATAAAAGTATGAATTCTGATTGTCATGACAAATGTGTTGCTAAAGCTATAATCTCTCGTTTACGGAATCCTAAGAATCGGAATACCTCTAGGCCCACTAATCATTCTAAGTCTGTGCTTGGTAGACCGCCTTCTTTAGATTCTAAGGCAACCATTGCTGTCCCTGTAGCTCCAGTTTTACCTACTAAGCATGTAGTACCACCTAGTGCATTCACTAAGACTAAAGCAAATACTAGTTGGAGATGGCAGAAATGGATATATAACACACTAGGATTTAAATGGATGCCTAAAGTTATTGATGTGTGTATGTCTAATATAACTGCTTCGGAACCCTCTAACATTTCGGGTTCCACATCTACTTCTATTCCATCTGTGTCGTCTGTGTGTAATGCAGGTGATACAGATCATTCTCTGGATTGTTGATAGTGGATGTTCTCGACACATGACAGGCAATCTTAAACTGTTATCAAACTTTATTGCAACGTTCATTGGCACTGTCAGATTCAGGAATGATCACTTCGCAGCTATCATGGGCTACGGAGACTATATCAATGGGAACATCGAAATTAGCAGGGTTTATTATGTGGAAGGCCTCGGTCACAATCTGTTTTTAGTTGGTCAGTTCTGTGATGGAGATTTGGAGGTTGCTTTCAGGGAGAAATCTTGTTTCATTCGTGATCTACAAGGAAACGACCTTATGTCTGGCTCGCGTAACTCAAGTCTTTATAATATCTCTATGCAAGACATGGTTGCTTCATCCCCCATCTGTTTACTTTCAAAGGCAACATCAACAAAATCCTGGCTATGGCACCGTCGTCTCTCACATTTAAACTTTCAAACTATATGATACGCTTACGCAGCGCGTTCGGGGTCAAAGGAGCTTCCTTTTCGTCGAGCAAGTTTTTCAACACCCTAGGCAGTGAACCTAATCGTTGTAGTGTAGTATTAGGGTAAGCCACGGGAATTGATATCGTTCTCTAGGGGAATAGGAATGCTAGTGAGAAGTTACTACGCTAAGGTTAAGGTTGAGGAAGATTATTTTTTATCTTTTTTATGTTTTTTTAGGAAATTGAAAAGTACGAATCTCGGGTATTGGATTTGGGGGGTTGGTATTTCTACCTATTACTCTACTCTTATCTAATTATCTAAACTAAGGTGGTGGTAGTCTATGTCTAATTAATGTGTGCTCGTATGATAGTTTAAAGATGTGTTTACTTAGGTTTTACTACTCCTTAATTATCTCCTACTGATGGTTGAGTTGTCACGTCTTATTCTTAGTTGCGTTGTGTGTCTAAAGTTGTAGGGTATGCGTTTCTCCCTAACTCTTTGAACTTACCAAAGGGTCTCGTCTACAAAACCCACTAGGGATAATAAACTCTTACTCTAAGGCACTCTTTGGATGGTTTAGCTTACAACTACTCAGGTAATTATATTCTAAGGTTCACAAAGATGAATCAAGCATTAAGTACACAACGAATGACCTATCGCATTACTAGATCATTAATCAACTAAGATAAGAAACAACCAATCAATATTTAATAATTAAGTTTCATATTCCCTAAGAAAACACACAAATAAATTAGCCAGACATGGAGAACATGCAAGCATACACACAAATAATCAAAGACATAATTAAATTGATGAAGTAAATACTTATCTTGATGTAAGATAGGGTTTGGAACCCCAAAATACTGAACAAGACACCCTTGGTTCGGTTTTAGGTTTTTACTCCAAAAAAACTCTACTAAAACTGAAAAATTCGGATTCTATATATAATATTACATATGCGACGGCGTCACCTTATGTTTTGTGACGCCGTCGTGTCGCCGTTATTAGGGTTTCGTCTTGGCCACGTTAACCTTGCGACGGCGTCACCTTATGTCTGTGACGCCGTCCTCTTCAGCTTCTGATGTCGTCTGGGTTGCATCTAGGCCGTCTGAGTAGCAACGGCCTACTCTTTTAAAGCCCGACGTCGTCACTTGAAAATAGGGTTTTTGGCTTCTGTATCGTCACAAAAATCCTCCGACGGCGTCGCAATTAACACCTGACGCCGTCGCCTTCTGTTTTCAGCAGCTTTGAGACCTGACGGCGTCACTTTTTAGGTCTCTCGATTCTGAGTTTGGCCATTTTCTTCGTATATCAGCTTTGAGTGTCTCGACTCGACACTCTAAAACTCTAGGTAACGGAAATAAACAAACATAAATTTAAAGGATAGATGTAGGATGGTAGCCCGTATATATATATATATATATATATATATATATATATATATATATATATATATATATATATATATATATATATATATATATATATATATATATATATATATATATATATATATATATATATACTAGTTTTCGAAGCCCGCCCAACGGGCGGGCATGACTTTTAATTATTTGTTTGTTGTTTTTTGTTAACTGAAATACATTTTTTAGAATTGTCAAACAATATTATAAAACAATTATTTTTTTGGTTTTTAGTTTCTGGTTTTTGTTTTTTTTTTTCAGAATTATAAATAATTGTATGGTTTGCGTAATTTAAGCAACAACAATAGAAAACTGTCTGTTATTATAAATGATTAGCATTATAAATTATGCTATTTCAATAGCAATATACAGTTTTTATAAGACATTTTTTTTAGGCTTCAATATCAAGATATACCACTTTGTGTCTACTTGACTGATTGAAGCCTACACCATTCACAATCCTAATATAGAGATAGTTAGAAATATTGCCCAACACTCTACTTGAAAGTTTGTAGGATACCTTCCAATCAATGGCATGGAAGAAGCCGGTAAAATTATCCATAGCTGGTTGCATCAAAGCACAAATGAGATTTTGTTAATAGCTTATTGCATTTAATCCAAGCGGTCATTCATAACAGTCTTCAGTTGATCCATTGGATTTAGCCCTATCCATTTTGTATGCACACCCAAACAACCAAAGTTAAAAAATGGTCCCGGGAATTGCATCACAATAAGCAATTCTTATTCCACCTAAATTTGTTAATCAATTATTATAAATCATTAGTATCTTGAAAACAATAGTGGATATTCTTCGTTATCCCTCTTATAAATTCGGAGAAAATTTCTATAAATGATAACGTTTGATTGAATTTAAGAAACTTAGGGTCAAAAGGGTACATTTGTACATCCAAAGTGGTTCAGGCAGGTTGGGTATAACACCGGTGGTGTAGTTTTTCTAATACATGATCCTAATAAAACCGGCCTTTCGTATGTAAATGTATTGAAATTGATTCAAACCGACGGAGAAGTAGCATGCATAATAAGAAAATCCCGCCGAACTGAATCCATCTGCGTTTTCAGCTCTCTCATCAAAATATGCCAACCCTTTAATCAAAATGTTATAATTAAGTCTAACCGCTTCACACCCTTTATGATTCAAAGTATTAGGTATTGATTTTTTTTTCTACATGTATTTGGTTTTTAGGACTCTAAATTACCTTGGCCCAGAGAATGTGACTGTGTTTTTTGTGTGCGCGAGCTGCTGCAACGATTTTGTAGGCCATCATTAATACCTATTACAACAACAAACTGTTCAAAATTAGTATAGGTTAAAGCAGAAAATCAACCACATATTGCGGTCACCATATTGATAATATATATAATATCTATACATCAATTGTACAAACATACTGAAACTCGTAGGTTAACATACCTTCAGAGGACAGCTGCATTCGTAGTTTATTTTTATGCGACTCGGGATATCTCCTTTCTGAGAATTCAGAAACACATACTGCAGTAGAAAGTTGTTATCAATAACTTCAATTTAAAATAGCCATTTACACGTTGTATGTAACAGTTAAATAACGTATGGGAAAATGAGTTCGCATACCATGACTAATAGGATATCTCCTTTCGAGAACCACGCTTTTGATTCGTTTCCGGTGAAGTGCAAGTGTTGTGGCGAAGAGGCAAATCTCAGCCCCCATTATTACCATTTCACTGTCTTCCACTGCAGCTACAATTTATAAGAACGAAGTTCCTGCAAGAAGATAGTTGTCATCAATAATTGGTAACTTTGCTATACCAAAAAATAAGCAGGCCGAACAACATCTTAAATCATAAAATTAAGGACAACCGGGATAGCAGACAAAGGAAACTAACCTGACAGCCAAATCGTTTCCCGTTCATGTCCATTTGAAAATCTGAAATAACATAGCGAAAAAATGTACAGTTCAAAACCCTTTTAGTAGATCTCTAAAAAACTATCATAGAAGTGATATCAAGTGAATGAATCACAAAGAAATCTCTATGAAGAATCTATGCATTTTTGTGTGCGGGTAATACTCTAAATGAGGATCAAAACTATGACAAATAAGGCTCAGATCTGTCGTGGTTGCAACCACCGTTCATATGTAGTTACCTGGCCAAGATTTAATCTAGAAAACAATCGTCATAGCCTTAATGGATAAACAAATGGACATCTGCAAAAATGATGAAAAAGTGAAAACATAATGTTCGTCGAATGTCAAACTGCAAAGAAATAAGAATAGATCTTATAAGAACACCACATTTAGCAATGTCTAAACTCGTACATAACATCATAAAATCTTCATCCCAAAATACAATAATTTAAAGTTCAAAAAAGACAAGTAAACTCATGAGACTTAGTTCAAGGAGCAAATTTGTAAGAAAATCTCATACTTGAGAGATATGTCATGTGGACTCCGCCTTTTTCTTCCACCTTTTTCTTCTTATTCTTTGATAATTTCATGTCACTTGATTCAACTTCTATCGACATTCTCTTTGTTTGTCATATAGTAAAGAAAGCACTTTATATGAGAAAAAATAAAATAAGTATTAAAGGGAATGAGAACATTCTTAAGAAAACAATCATGTACCTTTTAAAAAGCTCTTGTGACTTTTTACTCTCTTCGATAGTAGGCTCTGAAGATAAGTACCATGAGGCATTATAACATTGAGAAAATTTTGAACACTATCAAATAACACTATAAATGCTTAAAACATTAGTTGGCCATTTCCACCTGTTTACTCAAGGGTCAAGTGTTCTGGGTTATAATCTCTAACGGGTCAAATCAAAAACCAAAGAAAGAGCCGTGAAACTGGTTGGTTGGGGACCTGTTATTTAATGCTTACAACATCCAATATAATTTTATTTAGAAACATTTGATTCTTACTGTAACACTATAGTTGTTGTGTATATACTAAACACGAAGTATATTAAAAATGGGAAATGTATTTTTTTGTGGGTTAACCTCAACCAACTCGTCCCGACACACACTAAAAACAGAAGGTTTCAACCAAAAAATATAAATTTGATGACCATTACTTTGGACTACTTTCCATTAAATTACAGAGTACTTCAAAATGATATAATAAAATAGTAATATACCTTATTCATTACCATCATCAATTTCTAGATCTTCGTTTAATTCTGAAAGAGAAGCCCCAAAATCTTTACCATCATCATAATCCCATAGATTTTCTACAGGTGGTATCCAGAGATCGACTTCCTCTATGTCAATATCCTTTTCTTCCGGATTTTCCTAATTCAGAGACCGAGGTTTTCTGGTTGCAATAAGATAGCTGATATTTTGACAACTTCATCATCAATAAGTTTGAGTTGATCATGAAATTTTTTAGGATAATCTAACGAAACCTTATCGGATAAGGGTGATGGGCTGAAGCATCGGGAGTGAACCATGTCTGAATTTGGTACAAATGATTTCATTGGATCAACTAAATACTTCAAATCTGAGGATCTCTATACATTTACCTTCAAATATCAAACAAAAATTCATGTTAGCAAAAACATAACAATACTATTGTTGTTCTTCTACATTTAAAAAAATATTTTCATGCTATAGTCGTAGTAGTGCTTACAGATATCCCTTATTCACCAGTGCCAGCCAATGTTAATAAAAGACCTACAAAATAGATATTATTACGATTAAGATATTAAAATTAGATGTCTAATATAAATTTAGAGTTTATAAAGAAGCACAAACTTGGTAGTCCACCAGCAGTTTCAGAGCAGACAAAAAAAATATGTTATTGATTCTAAGAACAGAAGAAGCAAGCACTTCTATGTTAATCATTTGGTACATAATAAATGCAGACATTAATGCGCAATCTTTGAAAGGATAATTGTACCTTTGAAAACTTAATCTTGTGCTGTATAGAAAATTGTTGCAGGTCCTAAAAAAATCTCTAAAAACTGTTAATAAAAATCCAAAAATTGAAGATCATAAAAGTTGGTTTGACTGTTAATGTCACGAAAATAGTAGCAGCCCCCTGCTGACTTTAATGTCATAAGAACAACTATTATGATTAAAAACCATGCAGAGTTTCATGAATTTTATGTCAAGAATCAAGACTAATGTTGACCCAGGCTACTCAATCTATTAGTAAGACAATCCTTATGAATCTCGACTAATACCCTTTTTACCATGAATCAATCTCAATATTTAATCTTTTCTGGAGCATGTTCATGATTTGTTGTGAATTATAAGCTCCGACTCATAATTGTTGGTTTTCTGTATTATGCATTGGTGTGCACTAACTTGAAAGGGTTGTTTGGGGTTGCTTATCCACATATGGACTTTTTAGATTTACCTATTAAAATGTGCTTTTGCGTTAGAAAATCCATAGATGAGATCATAAAATGGCTAACCATACGTACTATGCGAGGAATTCAGGAGTCCAAACAATAAAGTGTGATATACACTTATTCACTTGCCGCTCATACTGAGATTCAAAGTTGTAGCCTTTACCATTATGGTTCTCGAACTTTAACTTGGTTCTGTTGAAGGATTTAATCCCTGGCAATGGGCATGTGGAACCACCATCAACAGCCCTTTAATAGGTTACATACTTAATTTAATTTCATCTAAAAGAACTGCCGGCTGGCTGCTAAATTGAAATAACAACGTTTCATTGCACTAAATTAGTCATATCAGTCTTATTAACCGTAATTTGACTTATAAGTTTAGTATTGTATATTCAACAAAAGGTACCTGCCGGCTGCCAAATTGACCTGAGCCTGGACAACCAACAAATTAGCATGGCAAACTGGACCATAAAACTTGGTGCAATCCTCTTCTTCAAACTTTGGCCCATTGCTCAACACCTGATCCACTTCGTGATGTCTATGTAACTTTATCAACACCTCAGCTTTCAATGTATAAATCTATATTTATTTCAACACAAGACACATATTCATTAAAGAATCTCATTGTTTCAATGCTAACACTTAATAAGCTTATGAATAGTAATCTCGAACTATATAGTTACCTGTAATGCAGAATCCATATGTAATAATCATTGTTTAATAGCATCCATATGTAATAATCATCAATTCATCATCATCACTTGAAGAAATAGCTGCATGATGTCGCATCTATACAGGTCAATTGTAAGATTTTTTGATTGATGAAGTATTCATTATAAAAACTGAAAATAACAGAGATGAGTAAATAACAATACCATAGCTAACACATCTTTAATACCGAAACATAAAAGAGATTATGAGTAAAAAAACCGAAACACGAATATGTCAATAACCTGTAGTGTCCACTTTTCCAAAGAGTCAATGCTTCAAGAGGCTGTATAATGACACATTGGTGATAAACTGATCATAAAGGTTTCAAGCCAAATTACTCGATGTACAATATGACAAAAGTTTAGAAGATCAGTGTGACATACCTGGTTTGATGTACATGTGATGAAGAAGACACAAAAACAAATATAATGAATTTTATGGATCATTAGATGAGATTGTGAAGGAAAAAGGATATTAGGGTTTTTGAGAAAAAAAATTATGAACCGTATATAATTTTTATGTATATGTTTAGTTTAGGGTTACCTAAATTGTAGGGATTCTCCTACATAGTTGCATAGATTTATTATATGATTCCAATAAAATTATAGCCATTTATATATTATAGTATGCAACATAATTATCAAAATAACTTGTTGCCTAAGTGGTAAACACACAAGTTATTTATCAAAACAACCAAGGTTCAATCCTTGCAAGGAACCTTTTTTATAAACAATTTTCAAAAATCTTTAAAAAAATTCCGAAAATTACAAAAAAAAATAATAAAATTCGGAAAATTAAAAATTAATTGCAATTTTCAAAAATCTTTAAAAAAATTCCGAAAATTACAAAAAAAAAATAATAAAATTTGGAAAATTAACAATTAATTGCTTAGTTGGACCAATAATGCTTATGTGGCATAAAAATAATTAGGTGGCATTGAGGTGGCATTGAGGTGGCATTGAGGTGGCATTAATGCCAAATGCCTCCTGTTATATATAATATAGATATAGATATATATATATATATATATATATATATATATATATATATATATATATATATATATATATATATATATTTTAACACTCTATTTTTTTCTTTTTCTCTTTTTCTATTTTTTTTTCGATTTTTTTTTCATACACTTTTACTCTACCATCCTCTACGGTAACATCAAAATGATAGGGATTTATAGGCACATCCCTACACTTGAGTTTTTATTACTCTAACACTAATTTGACCCGAATTGAAAAGATCAAAACACTTGGGGTACATTATTACGCAAACAAAGGGAATTTGAATTAACGTTCCCTTCCCGTCATTTCATAAACTTTAACTTTTCCCATGAATCCCAATCGTCCCAAAACTGTATACAAAGGATATGACTTGACTTAGCAACTCATGCAAGCAACCAGATAATTGAACTAAGGGTTTAAGGTGATAACAAACATTTGCACTAAAAGTGAGTGCATAAGGGGTAGGCTAAGGCGATTTGGGTGTATATTTGGGGGTGGGGTGTAAACAATGCTCTTCATTGGTATTTCGGAAAAACCGAAACATCACGAGAACCGCGAAAAGGATAGGCTCTGAGGGGTTAACTAGGGGTATCGTGTACTAAAGATGAGTACAACGCAAAGGGTGTGGGGGAATTAGTCAACCGATGTTGAAGGAGTAATTATATTACGCGTATCAAACAAGGGTTATCCTAATGCCTCTTATCATTTAGTTATTCCTAACTACACAAGTGTAGTCTCACTTGCGATCTCGGAATGCATCACAAAACAAGTTCTATAATCTAATATACTACCGGTTCACACTCTAAGCATTGAAGATGAATGCTTTTAATTCCTACTAATCTAAGGGCGATCCTCACATTTTGGGTGAAATTTGGGTGGTAAAGGGTTTTGTGCTAGTCATATAACTTCCTATCCGTGAGACGCTTTTGTTAAGACTAATGGCCCACTCCTATATATCATGAAAAATTTCAAATTTGGTGCCAAAATTACCCTAACCGACATTTTCTCATGGTTTATTACACAATCACAATTGGACAAAGCAAATAATCAAGGATAAGCATAGTTTCAAAGTTCCCGTTTTATTTTCCCTCCCTACACTTAAACTGAACATTGTCCCCAATGTTCCCCGAAAGTATCAAAGTTATGATAAAAGAAGGTAATCAAAAACGAAAGAAACTAATACTCCCCTGATTAGCTCGGTAGGATCCGTGTAAAGTTGTGGTTAAATCCTTTCCAAGAAGAATTATTGCGTGAAAAGCTCCTTCCAATCTTGTGTAACTTCTTCTGGACAAACTAAACCTGCACACTTGAAGAAAACAAACGAAACCTTCACGTAAAATCGGCGGTAATAATATATATAAGACTCGATTTAACTAGGATATAATGCTTGTGGAATGGATGTTTACAGAATTTCTAAGAAAATTAAGACCTGGAAAATTCCAAAAATTTATAAGTAGCTCAGAAAACGAGAAAAAGTGATCTGATGTTTTTACTCCTTCCTGACGCCGTCAGGTTATCCTGACAAAAACTGTTATGCGATTTTCTGAAAAAAAAATTCTGGAAAATTTACATCTTTAGAATCTGGAAAAATTTCTGCAAAACATCCATTATGACTCAATACAAGCATTTGACTCGAACAAACAAACATATATATATTTTATTTAATTGTTACTCTCATGTTTACGTTTCTTTTGAAAACGTGTGTAATCCTCCCTACACTTATCCCTTATGTAAAATACCTTTATATGCAATTAAGACAAGGTTAAAAACAAAATAAAGCATTTTTACAAATTTAAACATGAGGATAAACAAATAATAAAAGATATATGACACTAACAAGCAAACAATTAAGCATGGGTTGCCTCCCACGAAGCGCTTTTCTTTATTTAAGAGTCTTGTAGCTAGACTCGTAGTCGTGCCCCTACGTTGCCCTAATCTTAGAGGCCCATTCGATCTCCTTAACTCTTCTCTCATCACGAATATATTCAGGCCCTAGTTCAAGACAAGCAGTGTAGTAAACTTTGTTCTTCCAGGCTACTTCGAATGCCGGAACGTTATCTACATCTAAATTATCCATGCCCTCAAAATTCTTATTTTTGTGGGGCATTATATATTTAACATTCTCGGCTTCACTTGAGAACTCGATTATTCCTTTCTCTTTATCATAAACCATCTTAGACTCCTCTATAAATGGTTTCCCAAGTATCACGTCTCCTAAAAATCCATCAATGATGCCCTTAACATTTTCCAAAATCATGATATCACACCTATATGTGAAGTTACCTATGAACACATGCAGTCCCTTAACCCTCCCCACATAGTTACTTGCTTTCCTAGGGCGAAAGGGGTCCCTCATAGGCTCTAGCTTTTTGCTCATGATCCAATTGTAATAGAGCCTAGACATTATATTCATGGGTGCCTTACAGTCAATGTAGGTGTGATCTCTATATAAGTATCCAATCATACACGGTATTTTGATGTTTTTAGGGTTTCCCCTTCTTATGCGAGGCTCGAAAGGTGGTCTTGGAAAATTAACCACGTTATGGTGATAAGCGGTTTCCTTCCCTTTAGGGTATGAATCAAAGTACTCCCTAAGTTCTTCCTCCTCCTTACTACCCTCCATAATTTCTAACACCTTATAATCTCCTTCTTCTAGATCATCATCCGAATCACTTGTGATCGAATCATTATCTAAAGGGTGATCAAATTCCTTAAGGGCTTCCTCGAGTGTATTCTCAATTATCATATTTAATTTCCTAAGCTCTTCAATTTCACTCATGATACAGGCTCGAAGTTGGTTAGCAGAGGCTGGGTTAAGCAGTGGGTATTTGTTTGGTGGTGGAGCGTTGTTTGGTGGTTGGTTATCATCGTCC
The DNA here is from genome assembly GCA_019973895.1 of Chrysanthemum seticuspe. Classification (NCBI taxonomy): domain Eukaryota; kingdom Viridiplantae; phylum Streptophyta; class Magnoliopsida; order Asterales; family Asteraceae; genus Chrysanthemum; species Chrysanthemum seticuspe. The sequence goes on from BPTQ01000007.1 coordinate 53,397,209, forward strand.
ATGATGAAAAGTGATGGGTGTTACGAACAAAGGTCACGAAGAAGGGGGATAGACTAAGAGAAAGCTAAAAATGAGAAAAAAGTTTACTTGATAGGAATCAAGCAAAGAACCTAAACGAGGTGGACTACTAACTAGCTATTCTATTCCCCGGCAGCGGCGCCAAAAACTTGATACGCTTACGCAGCGCGTTCGGGGTCAAAGAAACTTCCTTTTCGTCGAGCAAGTTTTTCAACACCCTAGGTAGTGAACCTAATCGTTGTAGTGTAGTATTAGGGTAAGCCACGGGAATTGATATCGTTCTCTAGGGGAATAGGAATGCTAGTGAGTAGTTACTACGCTAAGGTAAAGGTTGAGGAAGATTACTTTTTATCTTTTTTATGTTTTTTTAGGAAATTGAAAAGTACGAATCTAGGGTATTGGATTTGGGGGGTTGGTATTTCTACCTATTACTCTACTCTTATCTAATTATCTAAACTAAGGTGGTGGTAGTCTATGTCTAATTAATGTGTGCTCGTATGATAGTTTAAAGATGTGTTTACTTAGGTTTTACTACTCCTTAATTATCTCCTATTGATGGTTGAGTTGTCACGTCTTATTCTTAGTTGCGTTGTGTGTCTAAAGTTGTAGGGTATGCGTTTATCCCTAACTCTTTGAACTTACCAAAGGGTCTCGTCTACAAAACCCACTAGGGATAATAAACTCTTACTCTAAGGCACTCTTTGGATGGTTTAGCTTACAACTACTCAGGTAATTATATTCTAAGGTTCACAAAGATGAATCAAGCATTAAGTACACAACGAATGACCTATCGCATTACTAGATCATTAATCAACTAAGATAAGAAACAACCAATCAATATTTAATAATTAAGTTTCATATTCCCTAAGCAAACACACAAATAAATTAGCCGGACATGGAGAACATGCAAGCATACACACAAATAATCAAAGACATAATTAAATTGATGAAGTAAATACTTATCTTGATGTAAGATAGGGTTTGGAACCCTAAAATACTAAACAAGACACCCTTGGTTCGGTTTTAGGTTTTTACTCCAAAAAAACTCTCCTAAAACTGAAAAATTCGGATTCTATATATGTTATTACATATGCGACGGCGTCACCTTATGTTTTGTGACGCCGTCGTGTCGCCGTCATTAGGGTTTCGTCTTGGCCACGTTAACCTTGCGACGGCGTCACCTTATGTCTGTGACGCCGTCCTCTTCAACTTCTGACGTCGTCTGGGTTGCATCTAGGCCGTCTGAGTAGCAACGGCCTACTCTTTTAAAGCCCGACGTCGTCACTTGAAAATAGGGTTTTTGGCTTCTGTATCGTCACAAAAATCCTCCGACGGCGTCGCAATTAACACCTGACACCGTCGCCTTCTGTTTTCAGCAGCTTTGAGTGTCTCGATTATGACTTTGGCCATTTTCTTCGTATATCCGCGCCTTTTCGTCCAAATAAGTGCCATTCCAGCATTTTGCCTTCAAGAGACCTAAAAAGTGAAAAGGAACGATATTAAGCAATAACGGATACAAAAGTGATTAAATAAGGGCTTAAACGACCCCTCAAAATGGTACCTTTTAAAACCTTATCACTATAACCAATCTTGCTCGACACAAACTAGTTGAAGGTTTCCCACGATTCCGGTATTCTAAAGATCACCTTTGCTCAGCTTGTGAACAAGGGAAAAGCACTCGTGCTCATTTTCCTTCAAAGGTAGAACATAGCTCTCAGCATGTGCTTCATCTTCTTCACATGGATTTGTGTGGCCCGATGCGCGTGCAAACGATCAATGGCAAACGCTACATCTTAGTAATTGTTGATGACTATTCACGATGGACTTGGGTCTACTTTCTTCGAAGCAAAGACCAAGCTCCACAAATGATCATCACCTTTCTCACAAAAATTCAAGTTCAGCTCCAGAACACCATCCGCCAAATAAGAACAGACAAAGGAACTGAATTTGTTAACCAAACTCTTCGTGAATTTTATGAGAAACTGGGAATTGAGCATCAGACATCTATTGCACGTACACCAGAGCAAAACGGAGTTGTTGAAAGACGAAACCGAACGTTAGTGGAAGCTGCAAGAACAATGTTAATCAATGCTAAACTTCCAGATTACTTATGGGCAGAAGCTGTATCTACTGCATGCTATACTCAAAACCGTTTGATGATTACTAAACGCCACAACAAAACACCTTTTGAGCTTCTCCATAACCATAAACCGAATCTCAAACACTTTCATGTATTTGGATCCCTTTGCTATCCGAATAATGATCGTGATGATTTTGGAAAACTCAAAGCCAAAGCTGACATTGGAGTCTTTATTGGATATTGTGAGAATTCTAAAGGTTACCGGATCTGGAATCATCGTACAAAGCAGGTTATGGAAATGATTCATGCTCATTTTGATGAACTTACAGAAATGGCTTCTGAGTATAACAGCTTGGAACCCGGTCACAACCGCTTAAACTTCCCTCAAACTCCATCATCAGCTGAACAAAGCCCCCAGCTCACTCATCAACAAATGGAAAGGTTATTTGCTCCACTGTTCAGTGACGATATTGATGGACGTGCTCCAGGTGTATCCGCTGTTTCCGCTACTCAACCTGATACTACTCTTATACCTGATACACCTGCTACAACAACTACTGTTGAAGAAGCACCACCAGTTGACTCCACCACAACAGTTGAACAAACCGATTCCAACAATGATGATCCAGCTGATGATATTCTTAATGAAGTACCCCCACCTGCAGATTTTGATCCAAATGCGTTCTTTAACCCGTTTGCTAATGACACTGCTGCACCTGATGTCGCGGAATCATCAACAAACCATTTGAATCCTCAGAATCTGCACAATATGTACCAACATCAACCCTCTACACATCGATGGACAAAAGACCATCCTCTGGCAAATATTATTGGCAACCCAAATCAACCAGTCGTTACGAGACAACGTCTTCACACAGATGGTGAACATTGCATTTATGCACTCACTGTCTGCCAATCTGAGCCTAAAAACATTAAAGACGCAATGACAAAAGACAACTGGATTGAATCCATGCAAGAAGAACTCAACCAATTCAAACGTCTTGAAGTATGGGAACTGGTTGAACGACCAACAGGGGTCTACGTCATTGGTCTCAAATGGATTTGGAAAAACAAATTGGATGCTGAAGGGAATGTAATCCGAAACAAGTCACGTCTAGTTGCTAAGGGTTATCGTCAGGAAGAGGGAATAGACTTTGAAGAATCTTTTGCTCCGGTTGCTCGTCTTGAGGCTGTTCGGATATTTCTCGCGTTCGCGGCTCATATGAATATGACGGTCTTTCAGATGGATGTCAAAACTGCATTTCTCAATGGACAACTGAAAGAAACGGTTTATGTCAGCCAACCAGAAGGATTCGTTGATCCCGAGTTCCCGAACCATGTCTACAAACTGAACAAAGCTCTGTATGGTCTCAAACAAGCTCCTCGGGCATGGTACGATAAGCTATCATCTTTCCTTATTGCCAATAATTTCAACAAAGGTTCGGTCGACCCTACTCTTTTTATACAATATCACGGGGCACATATCTTAATTGTTCAAATTTACGTGGATGACATCATTTTTGGGTCTACACATAATGAAGAAAAAATTTTAAATGTCCATGATGGGTGAACTTACGTTCTTTCTAGGACTGCAAGTTCATCAATCACCCCGTGGTATTTTCTTGAGTCAGTCCAAATATGCCCTTGAATTGTTAAACAAATTTGGAATGAAAACCTGTGACACTTATGCCACACCTATGACTCATACCAAGAAGCTAGACGCTGATTTACATGGGAAACTTGTCGACCCTACAAAATACCGTAGTATCATTGGGTCTCTCATGTATCTAACAGCTAGCAGACCTGATATTGTCTTTGCCGTTTATCTATGCTCCCGTTATCAGTCACGACCAACTGAAACCCACCTCTCTGAGGCTAAAAGAATCCTCCGATACATCAAGGGAACCATTAATTTGGGGATATGGTATCCGAAGGATTCTGGTTTTGAACTAATCTCTTTTCCAGATGCTGATCACGCAGGATGTTTAGATTCACGAAAAAGTACTTCAGGAGCACTACAATTTCTTGGTGATAAACTGGTGTCCTGGCAATCGAAGAAGCAGGATTGTACATCGCTGTCATCAACCGAAGCAGAATATGTAGCCATGTCGGCGTGTTGTGCTCAAGTCATCTGGATGAGAACACAACTCAAAGACTATGGTTACGTATTTGACAAAATCCCGATGTACTGCGTCAATCGGAGTGCCATTGCGATCTCGTGCAACTCAGTTCAACACTCGAAATCAAAGCACATCAATCTTCGCTATCATATCATCAAGGACCACGTGGAACAGGGTACAGTTGAATTATACTTCGTGGGTACAGAATACCAATTGGCAGATCTACTCACCAAAGCCTTGCCTCCCGCTAGGTTTAATGAGTTGGTCCACCGGATTGGTATGCGGTGTTTGACTCAAGAGGAATTGGATGAACTCTTAAAACAATCTTAAAACCAGTCAAACACCAAAATTTCTTTTGTAATTATTTTTCAAAAACAAAATACAAAAATATAAAACCTGATAAAACGACAAAAATATTCTTCTATCTATTTTTCTTTCAACATGGCAAGTACATTTCTTCCGTCAATACTATAATCTTTCAAAATTCAGTATTTTTCCGATCAAGTGTTGAGGGGGAGAAAATAAATACTTAACTGTTTCAAAACATCCGTGTACTTGCATGTTATCCTATCCCGGTTGTTTCTTTTATAACGGTGGTTACATTTATGGTTTATAACACTCCTCGAGCTAAAATTTATAACCTTTCATTATTTCTTAAGTCGAGGGGGAGTGTCGTCAAAGTTATTTCCAAATATTCTTCGTTTGGAAACCAAAATGGAAGTTAAAAGGCTTTGGATGAAAATGGAAAAGGTGGAGGGACTAAAACTGCCAAAAGCTTGAAGTTATTTTGATAAAACTCTCCACCTAACCTTTCTCTTCACATTTATTACTCATAACCAAACTAATCCTACACCTAAGAATCATTCAAGAAATCCGTGTTTTGGATCATCATTTTGTAAGTTGTCTTATAATCTTAACATGTTTTTAAACAATGGTTTTGATTATTACACGAAACCAACGGTCAAATAATGAGTTTGAATGTGATTTGTGTTCTACGCATAAGCTATGAACACAAATCTTTCACTCGTGTGTTTTTGGTTAAAAAGATTGTATCAAAACGTTCATATAACATCATTAAAACTATTTTGATCATTAAAACACACCCAGAAACATGAATTGATTGATTCTGGAAAACTAGGGTTTGTGCGTAAAATTGGGTGTTTTCATTTGAGGACGTTTCTGGTTAAATGATTGCTTGAAAAGTGTTGTATTCATGTTGAATTGATGATATCTAGGCCCAGAATCAACCCAGAAACAATGAATATTAATTTATTGAAAATTAGGGTTTTAGTCCATACGGTTTGGGTATTTTTGATTCATGACATATTTGATGTTAAAACTTGGATAAACCTACTATATAGGCATACTAGTACTACCAGAATCATTTTTGTGCAAATCCTATGGCTCAATTTCTTACGAGTAATTCATGAACTTTAGGGTTTTGTCTTACGCGTAAGGGTTTTTACGCGTAAAATGTTTGATGAATATTCATGCCTTGATCTGTTTTATAATGAATGTTAATGTTAATATTGATGTTATGATGATGTTATTTCAGGCTTGCTACTCGTAAAACTCAGAATCAAGGTTGTTAACCATCTACACATAAGGATCACCTTACGCGTAGCAAGTTATGCGTAAGAGAAATCTTACGCGTAACTATTACACGTAAGGTTCTACAAAGGGAGTAAGCGTATCCTGTGAAGGATATGCGTAAACAGTTACCTCTACGCATAAGGTCTACTCTTACGAGTAAGCCTTACGCGTAAGGTTTTATATACGCCTACTCGTAAGCTTTACGCATAAGGTTCCCTTTTCCTACGCGTAACATTTCTTACGCGTAAGTAAGGATCCTACGCATAAGCTTGCGTCTACGCGTATACTTCTCCTGTTTACGCATAAGCTACCATTTCTACGCATAAGCCTTGATCAAACCTTCATTATGAATTGTTACGCGTGCAAACTTGTAAATAAATAAATCATAACGTCACGAAACCAATAATGTCACTAATAAGCTTAAACGTTTAATATGTTGTGTTAAATAAGTGATAGCATAAACTTTAAAACTTAAAGTTAACTAACTCACGAAACTTATCATGACGTCATTGGACTATTGAACAAACAAGTGACTTTGGACTCGTAACAATCATTGACATTGTACATTCAATAATTAGACAATAAAACCTTCTGTTGACTAACATAATGTCTTTCGATATGTTGGTTCTTTTGGCTAATGTTATTTCAGATCACGACATGGCTGCTCAAATGAATTTGGAAGCACCAGATGTTCTCACAATGGCTGATATCTTCCCTAATGGCTATCCGAGGAAGATTGGAAAGAACAACCTTCGGGTTGACTTTGAAACCCTCACCTGTTCAGAATCTTCCTGTTTGATTGCTGTGGATATTCTAAAGAATCATCCTTACCAGAATATGCTCTCACATTCTGCTACAATACCGGAGATCTACATTCACCAGTTTTGGAATTCAATGCAAAGGATCAAAGGTCAAAGTGCAGTGACAGTGACGCTCAATCACAAACAAGTCACCATCACACATGCAGACTTACGGGCTGTTCTTCTCATCCCTGACATCGAGCCAACCGACTTCTATGCCACACCTGCTGAAGAGACAGTTTTGCAATTCTTGATTGATATTGGCTATGATGAAGCTTCAGGAATTATCACTAAGCATTCTCATGTGGAGCTTAAGAACATTCCTCAACAGTGGAGAACTCTCTACATCATCATTACCAAATCTGTCTCTGGTCGTGATAGCGGCTATGAGCATCCCAAGCTCATAGAACTGCAAATTTTTTGGTCATTAATCAACATGAAGCACATCGAGCTTGAAGCTCTAATATGGGATGACATGATGTCATTTCTCAAAAAGCTTGGCTCAAAGATTCCCTATGTCAGATACGCTAAACTGTTGATCCAGAGAGCACTTGGACTTCATCCTGATATTCCCAAGAGGCTCAATGACCCCGACAATCACGACATGTTGACTGAGCCTATTTTAACTGTCAGAATCAAGGAATCGTCAACAAAGAAACAGGGTGCTATATTACCTGATCACCTTCTGTCAAACGAAATCAAAAAGCTCGAGACATACAAAAGGTATCTGGTAGCGGTAAAAGAAGGCAAAGTTGGTCATCTTGATGAGAAACCTTCTGGGACACCTACACGGAGAACCAGAAGAGGCAGTGCAGGGAGTGCTGCAAGCACTGAGACTCAGAGGAAGTTCCCCAAGAGGAATCCTCCTCGTAAAAAGACTGTTCCTTCTAAGGAAGCTAGTCCTATTCCCATTCCAAAGCTTGAACCACAAAGAAAGCTAGTGGACGAAAGCTCTGAAGATACACAATCGTACGAAGAGGTTTTCTACTCTGAATCTGCAACCGAAGCACCTCCTTCAGTAGCAAAACCTCCCAGTCCACCAGCTATCCAAGGAAAAGGGAAGACTCCAGTACTTGTGCCTTATGAAGAGGAAAGCTCAGAAGAAGAGCCACTGGAAACTGATTACAGGAGGAAGTTCAAATTTGTTAGACTCCAACAAGTTGCGGAGAAATTTGCCAAAGATCAAATGGGTGGCCCCGGAGGGTCAAGTGGTGAAGTTCAACCTACACCAGATCCTGATGCGGTTAATCGACCCGATAAGGGAACTGGTGCCACCACTCTTGAGCAACAACAAAAGCAACAGGAGGAATCTATTAAGTTTGACATTGAGGAACCTGATACTGAGAAGTTTGAGAAAGATAAAGCTGATGAAGAAGCTAAGTCTGGAAATGATGAAGATGTTGATTATGAAAAGTTTCTTCTTGACAGTCCCGTACAGTCTAAGGAGAAAACTTCTGAACCATCAAAGGACCCGGAGTCTCCTCACATCTCATCTTCATCGGATTCATCTTCTCATTCCTCACCACCACCATCAAAAAGATCAACCAAATCAACATCCAAATCAGTGAAGAAGCCAACTCGATCTTGGATTTCTCATACTCATAAAAGAATTGTGAATGCTGTCAAACAAGTCAGAAAGAAAGACATGCTCTACAGGAAGATGAATTTCTACGCTGATCAGATACAGTACCTTCATGACGAGAATGACGAGATGAAAGTTGAAAGGGAGTATGTACAGAAGCTCATGAAAGATGATCTTCAAGGTAAAATGGACGAAATGATCAAAGGGTACACTCATCAGTACCTTCTTGACATTGTTCCTAAAGTTACAAAGGAGTTGTTCACCAAACAACTCTATCCGAATCTACTTCATCTGGCCAAGCAGACTATGAAATCAACACCAATGCACGTGAACATCAATCCAGTTGATCCCATAATATTCTCAGATGCTGAGTTAGTTGACCGGCTGGTAGCTAAAATGTCCAAACGATCTGCAACACTTGCCTCTCACGAAGGTAAATTACTTGAAGCATTGCTGGAATATCAACTCAAATCAGCATGCCGAGAAGAATCTGAAAGGCTGAAACGTCCACGCGACGATGAAGATAAGGATCAGGATAAGAATGACGAGCATAAACGCTCGAAGAAGTCTGGTGAATCATCTTATATGCAACCTCCACCCAAACGGACTCCAGCACAACAAAGGTCTCCTCCTCGTTCTTCTACTGAAAAACCTCAGGATTCTTCTGAGTTACCACCCGAGACTCAGAAAACCGGTGATCACTTTGAGTATATGGGTGGTGACGATGAGGAATTCCATGAGCCCCAACAACAACCCACCTCTCCCGACAAAGTTAAGAAACCAGAATCCTCATCCAGGCCTAAGAAAAAGAAGAAGAAGGCGCCCAAAGCTGACGTCGTATCATGGCTAGATGAAGATGACACAGAAGAATTTGAATGGTTTTCTACACTTGTTAATTCCACCCCCTATCCAGCTGAAGGTCAAGAATTGGTAGACGGTAATACATTGGAGCATGCTAAGTTCTTGCAAGAAAAATTCCGTGTGAAGAAGATGACGAAATCCGAGTTGAAGCGAATCAAGAATGAAGCATTTCAACTTCTCAAAGACAGCTCGGAAAGTGCTATTGAAGTTGAGTATCACCTTGACAATATAGCACGAGCCATGTCTAACAATATGGACTGGCTCAACCCAGAAGCAAACATCGACTTCACCAAACGGGACAATCCTCCATATTACACCGACTGGTCTAAACCTCTACCGACAATTGGCCAACCAGATCAGCCTAAGATTCCATTTCGCTATTTCTTCAACAAAGACTTGGAATTTCTTCTACACGGCAGTGATGATTCAAGGAAATATGCTACATCTCTGACACTTCCGTTCCCGGCAGCCATATACTCAAACTGCATAGCCATCGAGGAAAAGGCTACCCACATGTTTTCTAACAATGTGGAATTGTATGACCGTGATGCAATGTATGGGATTCACCATTGGCCGGAACGCCGACGAATATACTACAGAAGCTGCCAACTTCAGAAGTCTCAAAATGAAGTGTTCAGTACTAAAGGAATCGTTGCTGTTAAACATGTTGATCTTTCGTCTAAATGGGACTACACTTTTCTCAAGAATATCGTGGTCAAAAGACAAGACGAAAGAGATTATGCATTCAGTGAAGCGGACTTTCAGAATTTGTCTCTCAACGACATTGAAGATCTGTATCTTGCCAAAGTACAGGGACGCATGAGACAATTCTCGACTGAAGTACAACGTGAATACATCAAGTCCTTGCTAATATTCATCAGAAGCATAGTCATACAGGAACGTGTAGAAGATCTTCAACTTGCAGTTGAATCATATCAGACCCGTGTCAACTTCACTCCACCTCAGCTAGATCTTCCCGACATCAACCAGCTTCCATAATACACACTCGTCAGCAAACCATTCGGCGTCGTTTATCGCAGTGAACTTCAACGAAATTGCTTGATGGCGTGTAGAGATCTTCACAAGTTTGGGGATCACACTCTGAAGAAGGTTAGGGACGGATTGGCTTATCGGTTGAAGGCGATATATGAAGGCATAGGGTATCAAAAGCGATGGAACTCTCAGGACTGAAGGGATGTGCAGAGGATCATCAGAATGATTGATGAAAGGTTGTATCGAAGGGATCAGTTCAGAACATTGGAAAGCATTGTTGGTGGTCGACCCAGGATTAACATCACCGGCTATCAACGCCCTGTTCGCACTCCTGGCAACATCACTGGACTTCCTGGTACCCCTTGAACTGCTTCTATTTCATAATATTTTGGATGTATGATTTATTATGTTTATGGCTTGTGCACACATATCAGTGTACAACCCGTAATTGTCAAGAAAGGACCCTGTGGTACGCTTCAGTGCTACAATCCTTATAAAAGGAGCGAAAGCTTCTTACTTTTGAGTAAAACCTATCAAACCTTTCATTTTTCAAGGTTTTGCTCAAAAGAACAAGTACTTCCCCGTATGATTTTCAAAACCTCAACCGTTTATATCACTTGTTGAGGGGGAGTATTTGAATTAAAACTTTGTTCACAAATTGTTCACAGTGGTCATCTTCCTGCAACACTCGAAATGGTCATATTTATTCTCAACTTTTAAAAAATAACATTTTATATGCCATTTTTGAGGGGGAGAAAATTATGTGATAAGAAATATGTTGTGTAAATGCATATGAATCTTTGTGTAATAGACTTAACCAACGAATTGACGGTACTGAACTGTTAGTAACTCGAAAAGACTTGTCCTGGACGGGTAATAATTTCAAGCTAGTTCACTAGTAATGTAAACGTGTCTCGCAAAGGACTTGTCCGAGTAGAAAGTACCATTCGAGAAACTCTTGGTAGACATGAACTCTGACGGGTTTGACAACCTTTCGAGGTTTGTCTACACCTTCAAGGTAGTTATTAGAGCTAGTTGTCACCTAAAAGCTGACAATGTAACTCTTTAACTATGCAACGTAACCGTGTCTCGCGGGGGATTGTCTATCTTGAGTTGATCAATTCATAAAGTGCGCGCTCTTTCCTCACTGTGTAGATTTCCGTAAAAACTCTTAAGCACATGTGGAGGGGGAGTATTTCTGCAAAAGATCAAACTCTTACAATGGTACAAAATGTTTTACAATCATAACTGTTGTGAGAGATTTTCTTGAAAATTGGTTTTATGGCAACATAGGTTAGTCATGGAGCTATAAGGTGACTAAGGTTAGGAATAACCGTCCTATGATCTGCCAGAGCTGGAGGGATCTACCCAAGGACATCACAAATAGTTAGTACTTAGAAGTCCTTAGGTACGATTATAAAAAGGAGAAAATGAGAATCGGAGAAAGAAGGAGTTGAAGAATTAAAAAAAATGCAAAGAAAAGGGTGAAAAGAAATAGCCCTCCAAAATTTTCAACTTAGGGCAGACACCGGGTTCAATTCATATGCTACTGTTGTCACTTAGTGACGCCGGTATTGAAGATTAAAAGTCGTCATGGACCCAGTGACGCATGCACTAAACCTTCTTAGCCACTCAAGTTTCTCTCAACAGAAGCTTGTTTCATTCTCACAGGGAACCCTACGTAAACTATTGGCTTTCTCTTAGAGATCGCTGGTATTGAAGAAGGAGACCCTCTCCCAAGTCTCCGCTCAGGAAAACCAAAACGCACTATTGAGTCTAGAGCCACGAGATTCATCAAAAGATCTCTTAGGAACACTTGACATTTCATCACTTGATGTTCAACAATAAGAACATCAGTGGTACGTTATCGAGTCCTTCACAGATCTTAGCAATCTGTCGAGAATATTTATGAGAGGTTCACAACTGTGATCCTCAGTGATTGAATGGAAACTCCTGCCAGGGGTCAACATCTAACAGCCCTGACAGCAGGTCACTTCGGTAACTCCCCGTGGATTACGCTTAGTGTGTCTCAAACGGTCTACAGTCGTGAGGTGATGCTTCGGTGTACCTCAGCGACTCATCTGAACTGTAGGTGTACTTCGGTACATCACGTTATCTCACTTGTGGGACTCCAGTTTAGGAACGGCCTTTGTGAGAATTAGAGTTGTGTTTTCACACTATGCTGTTAACACTCTCGAAGTTCTAACTTGTAAGTGCCGGAATCCGCTTATTACTAACCGTTTTAATGTTTTCTTCTTATGGAAGCTCTAGAGCGGAATGATCGTGCAGATTCTTCACATGCTCATGCCAACATCATCACTAATGGAAGTTCTATCTAAAAGCAACACAAAAGTCAGAATGATTCTTCGTCAAACCAAAGAATCTACAAAGTTAAAGACTTAAAGAACTTCATCAGTACTGAAATCCAACGTCAAAGAGCGTGTGAGCATGTTGAAGAATGACGTGGAGACATTGGAGCAGCGAAGCAGACCTGAGGCAGACTTGATGCAGACAACAACAACATACTATCACTACCATCACAAAGAACAATGATCAAAGAACAAAGTTAAAGATGACGTCAAAGCAAAACTGTTTAAAGAAAACAATTTCTTTACACTGGGGAGATTGTTCGAATCAAGGCTGTAGAATCCAAGATCCGGACTCAACTAGGGTATGAATAACATTGATTGATTAAGCATAGCGGATAACAAGAACACAATCAATATTACTAATAAGGTTTTCTTTATTGAATATAAAAATTACTACTACAACTACTAGACGCTCTATGCGTTAATTAGACTCTCATTGGGGATGTCTACTATGAAATGAATGAAAAGGATAATCTGTAACCTACGCCTACCCTCTTTATATAGGAGAGGGAGGTGTTACAAACCCTAATAATTGCTTACTATGAAAGCTACTAACTATTACATAATAACCCCTCGTTGTTTCTTCTTTCTTTATTCTTGCTTGAGGTATTGTACTCGACAATTCCCAACAATCTTCCCCTAAACTGGAATTTGACTATGTTAAGTTCCAGTTTCTCGATAGTACAAAACCACCTGTATGAAGAAACAATACTAAAACATGTCATCACAAATAATCCGCTGCACATCTACTAATCTTCTTCCCCTTCATCTAATAGGGGTCTTGTGCAACGCGTAGACGCTTCCTCTCAAGTGATGCATGTAGATGGTAAGTAAATAAGCTTCCCCTTAAAATATACTAACCATCTCCATTTTTTTTAAACAAAAGAAATAATATGATTTTTTTTTTTTTTTTTTTTTTTTTTTTTTTTTTTTTTTTTTTACAACTTAACAAAAGAAACAAAGCGTAGCAGTAGAAAAATCATATCATCAGCAGAATCAAAATAGCCTACCACCAGTAGGAATGGAGAACCAGTAGAAACACCAATGTATGCATCTTATATCTTGTACTATCCACGTGACTCCAAACTCAGATGATTCACTAGCAAATGTGAGCATTATGCACCTTTTCTATAGATCTCGCCCCTTCACTAACCCTGAGCACTACAACGTAACTCCTTAAAGTGATAGCAAATGCGAGCATTAAGTACTTTTTGTAGATCTCACCCCTTCACTAGAATCATCAAGTCTTTGTCACATCATTAACGTACAAATAAGTTATCTCAAAAGTGCCTGACTCACTTTGAGATATGATAAGACACGCACCTGATCAACCAGTAGGAACTCCAAAACAACTAGTAGAAACCGATCAGCAGTAATAATCAGCAGGAAATGATCAGCAGAAACCAATACCTTCAGCATAAACCGATCAGTAGAAACGAATCAAAATATTGCCGAGAATATGTTAATTACTAGGATTCATCGTTGAATAAAAATTCAACTCACCAAGACTAGTAAAACATTAGAAGCACAAACTGTCAAGACCAAAATTAGCATGTACAACAACCGATCATAAACAGTATAAATGTTATCCGACCATAATTAAGTTCCCACGCTGCCATAAATCAACGTATCAGCAGTAGCAGAATTAAACATCAGTACTTAGTCTGCTGTCCCATATGAATGTACCCAACGTGATCAGTAGAAACCAGACAAAAAGAAAATAATGGACAACAGGTACATCAAAACAGATTAGTTTCATACTATTCTCATCACATCCAGGTGTGTTAACTCCTGTGAGAGGTGAATCATTGAAAATAATGGATTTGATGTCTCTTTACCAATAGCCATCACTACTGGAGTATCCATATGTTTAAGTTCGAAAACCATGGTACACTGATAACCATCTGATTTATTAGCAAATCAGCAACCATGAACGGATTTGATATGTCTTTACCTGTAGCCGTTTGCTCAGGACTAGTCAATTCTTAGAATTGGTGAATTGATTACCAAATATGGTATTCCAATGCCTTTACCACAAGCCATATACATATGGGCTAGTCAATTCTTGGATTCCAAAAAGGAATAAACCATGGTGAATTGAGAACCATACAACTCTCAGCAATTAAGCATGGGTAGTTGCAAACCCTATGATTTTGAGCAAACCATTACAGCTATCAACAGATTTGATGTGTCTTTAACAAAGTTGTACCCTTTGGACTAGCCAACTCTTTGATATACACAAGGTAGATCTGGTGAGTCAAGAACCATCTACAATGTACAACAAACCTGCAACAAAAGTTAGAGAAAACCAATTTTTTTTTTTTTTTTTTTTTTAACTAAGAAAAATAACACAAAACAAATATAATACAAACTATACACAATACCAGAATCAAGATGAAACAGTATGTTGCAGAAGCTGAGTCTTAATTATCCCAACACATTGTTCAGCATGCAACTTATCATTACCAATCGGATCTGGAGGAACTTCCAACTTCTGTCTAAGCATTCGTTCCATAAACCTCATAGGCAATGGATAATTCTTATCAGCAAACATACAGACAGTAATCCCACTCTGTGTTTCCACCACATGTACACACGGCAAAGGATAAAATCTCCAAGTCTCAACCTTCCATCGATGTGAATTCTTCCAAATATGATACCCTTTACCATTTGGAGATTTAGAATCAAACAACACTTGAAGATCACCCAACAATAATAAACCAGAACCCTGTGGTATATGAATATCATAATGCTTAGTAACAATACCATACAGAGTATTCAAATCTTGCCTATCCACCAGATGCTGTATTTCCTTCAAGAAATTGAAATCCACAGTAGTATAATCCAGACGATAAATAGTATTAAGCTCCCCGTCAGTCAATGTCCAATTAATCAACACAGCATGAGATCCTTTAGGAAAAATAGCAACAGATCCTTCTTTAATAAAAGTTGAATCAACAGCTTTTAAATCTAAAGAACTCCCTCTAATAGTCTGATGAATCTTAGAAGTATATGACCCATATGATCTCACAGATCGCCTTAGAGTAGTGTGACGTCATTTAGACATTCTTTTCATCCTCCTACCAGGTACATAAACTTCCTTAGATGGTACATTCTCAGATGTTTCAGGAACATCTTTAGCTTTAGTAGAAGAAATACAAGAAAACGTAACTGGAGCAATTCCTCTCAATTGATACATTTTCTCAAGTATTACTCTAGCCTGCTTAGCTTTAGCAACTTCTCTTTCAGCCTTCTTACCCATATCTTCTCCTTCTAAATCAATTAGCACACTGACCTTCTTAGCACAAGGTAATACTGTAGAAGAAATAGTCTGTGGTTCAGAAGATTGAACCCTTTCAGAAGATGTAACCTTAACAGCTGAAGATATAGATTCAGTAGATGCTTCAGCATGAATAACAGAAGAATCCATCCTTAGTGAAACATTCTCAAAATTATCCACAATCTCAACTGTTTTAGGTCGCTTTGCTGGTGGAGCATCTGAATTAACAATACTTCTTGTTCTAGAAGATGATACATTCTGCTTCATAATCCTTTGATATAGGCTATTCAATTCATCATCAGGTAAATTCCAGACTTGACTTCTCTTCAAACCAGAATTAAAAATAGCAGGACTCTGATAAAGGACAATTTTCCTTTTGTATGCTTTCTTTTGAGCTTCAGTAGGTGGTTTTTCCCTTTTTGCCTTATTCTTTTGAGCAACAAGAGCTTTCTTTCTGTCAGCTGCCTCTTGCTTATTCTTTTGACCAAGAGCTACCATTTGTGCAACAAATGTTTCACTGGTAAAATCTGCACCTAAGATAGTATGTGCAAGAGTAGGATCTGAAGCACCTTGCTGGATATAAGTATCCCATTGTGCATCAGTCATCTTAGTACGCAATGCATCCAGGTCTCTTTTTCTCTCAAGAGACAAATTTGAAGTAGATTCAGCTTCAATCTGTTTAGCCAAATCCTCACTTTTCTTCATGGCTGCACAGTCAGCTATCATTCTCTCTTGCTCTTTCAACTCTTCTGTACTTACTAGACCTGGACCAAGCTCTGCATCAACTATTACTTCTTTCTCTATATTAGTAGATATGTGAGCACCATCAGCTGAAGAAGTATCACAAATAGGAACTTTAGAAGAAACATCCAAATTCGCATTAGAAGAAACATATTGAGACAAATCTTCAACAAGTGTGGAAACTACATCAACTACTGGATTCAAAACAAAACTTCTGCCAGCATGAAAAACTTCAGAATTCTCAGCTGAAGGTAGAGAACTTGATTGTTCTGGTACAACTGAAGCTTGACCATGTACATAAACAACATCCTCCATTAAAACATCAGCAGTTACAACATCAACACTTGGTTCTGTTGAAGCTTCAGTGGATTGCTTATTCAGATATTGTCTTCTCTTTTTTCTAGTAAATCGAATAGGTTCCTTTTTCTTTGAAGATTCAGTAGCAACAGGAGGAGAAACAGGAGTCTCTTGAGCAACATCAGCCAAAATATTTAGAGAACCATAAGGATTATCCTCTTGCTCTTCATCAGAAGAAACCACTAGCTTTCTTTTAGAATGATGCCCAAGTTGTTCTTCCAAACTCTTAACCTTAGTTCTCAGCTCCGCAATCTCACCACCAAGAGAATATTTAGTCTCTGCAAGTTCCTTTTTGAGATAAGCCACCTCAGCTACATACCTGTTCACTAGAGCATAGACAGATGTAAGTGTAATAGGGTCCTCAGCTCCACCATCTGATAGTTCAGTGGTAATGGGAACTTCATTAGACCTTTCAAGAAAAACATGGTCATGCTCAACATAAGTAGAACCTTCATTAAATGGTTCCCTGTGTGGACTAGGTGTGGTCAGTCGATTAGGTTCAGACTCAAATGAATCAAAACCAAACTGTGTAGGTGATGGACTAGGACTAGATCTAGGTGAAGGTATAGGTGAAGGTCGGTCATGAGAAACATTAGATGCTTCAGAAGTTGTAGAGGGGCCTTCATCAATGGCAACTGAAGGATTACCATCAGCAGTAACATTGGTAGAAGTTGAATTATTAACAACGTTATCCTCATCAGCAACCTCATTCCCCTGAGGCAACATATCTGCTAGTAAAGGATAATGTGTCCCCTCAAATTTAGTTCTCATTGAAGCAAATAGTTTAGCAGTTAAAGCTCCTATGGGATAAAAGGCTTGAGCTTGGGTATTAGTGTCTATAATCATTTGCAAAAACCTAGGGTACATTAAAAACTTATGCTTTTTCTTTTGAATATTCTCAGCCATATTATCAAAAATAAACTTGGAAAAATTATAAGTTAACCCTTGAGAAAGACACACAATACCACATCCCAATTGTGTAGAAAACTGATCCCATCCTCTTGATTTATTGCTTATGCACTGAAGCAATGTGTGAACCAAAAACCTCCACATCGGACATAGCTGATTCTTGAGCCACATGTCTGTTCGTTCACCTTGGTATCCAATAGCTCTCAGTCCATCTAGAATCGCCACTGAATTAGAATGAAAAACCCCATTTTCATCATCCAAACGAAGTCGACTTCTGATCAACTCCTCTGTCACAACATACTCAACATCATCAACCATAGCCACGATCTCTGTTTCACTACGTTTTGAAGCAGATGCCCAGAATTGAGTAACCAAAGATTCATAAATAGCATTAGGAGAATGTGATAAAGCATAATGAATCTTCAACCTCTTCAAAAACTCCACCATTGGTTTATACAGATCATCACCCTTAGTTGTTCCCAGAAAAGCTACTTTATTATGATCGTGTTTGAATTGAAACGCCATAAGAACTTTAGATAATGAATTACGATTCAATCAACTGATGGTGTGTTTAAATCGAATAAAGAGGGAATCAGTTATTTTAGACGAAGATATGCAAATAGGGTATAAGGAGAAGTTTCCCAAATTTTGGTCAAAGATATTAAGTTGTTGACCAACGCTTACGTGTAATGCAACCTTCTACCAAACTAAAATTCCCACTTCGGCAGAAACAATGGTCAATCTGCTGAAGTGATACAATTAGCAGAAGCAATTCACGTATTCAAGAAGCTTCAGTAAATATCTTTTTACTGTTTCACCCAACTCGCATTAATTCTCATTAAGCCTGAAACTGTCTATAAAACACTCCCCAATGCACACTTATTTCTCATCAATTTTCCCCAAATACTATCACAAACCCTAATTCCACCATGAACCACAATCAACCACAATAAACCATGAATAATAAACCAGAGGTTGTAGATCCAACCTCTTCTCCATCATCTAGTGATTTCCTACAGTTCTTTCCATATCCATATGACCCACGACCATTAAAATCCCCATTTCTCAGTTCTTCTGATGATGATAGTGTAGTGAATCCAAGTGAATCTTCTGATGACTCTGATGGGTCCACTATGAAGAAAACATCTTACTCCCAACCTTCAGCATCTCAACCTCAACAAAGGCCTCATGCCGAAAGAGAGGTGGTGCTTGCTCTTCCTGCGCCATGGTTTGGTGCATCATCACATATCGTATAAGAGAAGGGCTACAGGAAGGTAGATGGATTGCTTTTTGGTGAAACCAAGTAGATGAAGCACAAAGGACATGTGTATTCATCCTCATCATCATCGTTTGCATCAATCCATCCTTCCCATTCTGATCCTTAGCATCTTCATCGTACTGGTCATGCATATCCAACCATCGAGATAGAAGGAATGGGTGGTTATGCAAGACACACAAACGCATATCCAGTAGCTGAAATGGAAGATATGATCAATCATGCATATCCAACAGCTATTGGAATAGATGATATAAGCTAGAATAGGTTTAGTAGATCTTGTATAGAACTGTTCTTGTAGTTGTGTTTGAAGTTGATTGTACTCTGTAAGCTGTAAGCTATAAACTGTTTCTCTAATGAATGAACAATGAACTTCAGTACTTCTACTTCAGTGGAAACAAATTGTTCACTTCAGTACTCTGATTTCAGAAGAAACAAGCTTTCTTGACCATTTACCATTTGACCAATCATGATGAACTTCAACTTAGAGAAGCAATCTGCAAAACAAACCAAACAGAGAAACACACAAACCAAACAAAGACAAACAAAACTATCATTACATTAGCTGGTTAGAGTTAGAAAACCAAAGAAATCAAAATTATACACAGAAAACTACAAATATACATACTAAAAATGCAAAGTGTACACAAATCCTCCCCTGAGGCATATGCCTCCCCTTAAACGTTGCAGTTAAGGGTTAAGCATACCAATATGGACCACAAGGTGTTGAAACCTTGGTCCATCAAAAGCCTATGTTAACAAATCTGCCACATTATCATCAGTGTGAATTTTAACCACTTTTATCAAATGTTTGTCATATGCATCTCTTATAAAGTGGTGCCTGATTTCAATATGTTTTGTTCGACTGTGAAAAACTGGATTTTTAACAATGCATATGGTACTTTGATTATCAATAAAAATTGTTGTGTTCATGAAGTTATACCCATAATCCAACAATTGATTTTGTATCCAAAGAACCTGTCCACAGCAATTTGCAGCAGCAACGTACTATGCTTCAGTAGATGAGGTAGCCACAATAGTTTGTTTCTTGGACTGCCAAGAAATCAATCTTTTTCCTAGGAATTGGCAACCTCCAGTGGTGGACCTCCTATCCAGATTAGCACCAGCATAGTCACTATCACTATATGCTTCCAGTTTAAATGGAGACTCTTTTGGGTACCAAAGGCCTAGATGAGGTTGGCCTTTGAGGTACTTAAAGAGCTTCTTAACAGCATTGAGATGGGAAGTAAGTGGAGTAACTTGATGTCGAGAACAAACACTCACAGCAAAAGTAATATCAGGTCTTGAAGCTGTTAGATACATCAAAGAACCAATCATAGATCTGTATAAATGTACATTCACTGGTGGATCTACTTCATTGTTGGTCTTTGTATTTGGAGCTTCATAATGTGTAGTGGCAGTCCTGACACTCTCCATACCAAATTTCTTTAATATGTCCCTCACATATTTGTCCTGACTGATAAAGATACCATCAGGTTTCTGCTGAACTTGGAGACCCAAGAAGAAAGTCAACTCCCCCATAGCACTCATCTGAAACTCTCCCTTCATAAGCTCCTCAAACTCCCAGCACCAAGCTTCCTTTGTGGATCCAAAAATAATGTCATCCACATACACTTGCACAAGAATAATATCTGTGGAATTCTTCTTAAGGAAAAGTGTCTTATCAATTGCACCTCTTCGATAACCATGCTTCAGCAGAAATGATGAAAGCCTAGCATACCAAGCTCTGGGTGCCCGATGTAGTCCATAGAGAGCTTTGACTACCTTGTAAACATGATTAGGATGATCTGGGTCTTCAAATCCCTTAGGTTGAGTGACATAAACCTCCTCCTCTATTTCACCATAGAGAAAAGCACCTTTAACATCCATCTGATAGACCATAAATCCCATGTAAGATGCATAAGCCAAGAATATCCGTATGGCTTCAACTCTAGCCACAGGTGCAAACACCTCATCATAGTCAATTCCCTCCTCTTGTCTATACCCTTGAGCTACCAATCTCGCTTTGTTTTTAATGACAACACCCCTTGTATCTCTCTTATTCTTCAGAATCCATTTAGTCCCAATTGCATACTTGCCATCAGGAAGTGGTACCAAGATCCAAACCTGCTGATTTTGAAATTGTTGCATCTCTTCTTGCATTGCCTCAAGCCAACTTGAGTCATCAAGAGCCTGAGTAACACTGGTTGGTTCCACCTGTGAGAGAAAACAAGCAAACAGACAATGTTCATAGTCTGTGTGATTGTCTCTTTGCTGATTTGAGACATAAGAGATAAAAGCCACTTGACCATATTTAGAACTTGTCACAGAACCCCTAGTTCTAACAGGTGCATTAGGATCACCAATAATATTGGACTGTGGATGAGTATTGTTGATCCTTTTAGTAGCAGTGGTGTTGACATCAATGGAGGTATAAAGATTAGTCACAGTAGGTTCAAAATCAGTGTCATAGGAAGGTGAGGTGAAGATGCCAGCTTTAGGTTGATGATGACCAAGATCTGAAGGTGTTGGAAAACGTGTATAAGGCTCTCCAAAGTCTGTAGACACTCTAGTAGAAATAGGAGTAGAATCAGCATGTTTTTCAGCAGATTTGGTGATGTTAGGAGAAACAGGATCACTTTCAGCAGAATTGTTGTTTCCACTGATTGCTTCACTTGCACTCTCCTTAGCATTCCTCTCAGCATCTAGATTAGCTGCATACTCTTGTTTCTTCAGTCTAGCAAGGTCCTCAGCATAGTGTGAGTCATCTTCACTCTCATCAGTAATATCGGTAGAAGTGTCACACACAAAATTGTTAGGGGAGAAAGAAGGCACGACAATTGGTTGTTCATCATCTTCAAACTCACTGTCAGAATCAGCATCCATAGTACCTGCACTGTTAGTTGGAGACTCTTGAAGACCTGTATGTTGGTTAGCCATATGTCTAGAGTAACCCAAATAACCAGTTAAGTAATCAAGATCAAAAGACCAAACATGACCCTGTCCTTGAACATTAGGCTTGTCTTCTAGAAATCTCAGGTTCAAAGTCTCCTCAATCTTCTTTGCAGATAAATTGTAAACCCTGTAAGCCTTACTATGAGCAAAATATCCCACAATATAACCATCATCAGCTTTCTCATCAAATTTGCCCAGTGGATCACTTGTATTCAGAATGGTCACTTGACAGCCAAAAGGTTTAAGGTAATGAATAGCAGGAACTTTCCCATAGAGAAGTTCATATGGTGTTTTGAAGTGTGGTCTAGTAATGGACACTCTATTCAGTACATAACAAGCTGTGCCAACAGCTTCAGTCCAAAACATGGTGGGTAGCTTAGAGTCTGCCAGCATTGATCTTGCAGCTTCTATTAAGGTCCTATTTTTTCTTTCTGCCACCCCATTTTGTTGTGGGGTTCTTGGAGTGCTGTAGTCCCTTTTTATCCCTTTTGACCTACAGAGTTCTATAAATATAGCATTCTTGAACTCTGTTCCATTATCACACCAAATTCCTTTAACCTTTTTGTTCAACTGATTTTCAATAAGGGTAATGAACTCTTTCAACACTGGAGATGTTTCATCTTTGGTCCGTAGAAAGAATACCCAACAAAATCTACTATAACCATCAGTGATAACTAAACAAAAATACTTATGATCAATGCTTCTAACTTGAGTTGGACCAAAAAGATCCATATGAAGCAGCTGAAGAGGTTCAGAAATAATGCTCACAGCAGTAACAGCCTTGTATGAGGCTCGGTGTTGCTTCCCTTTGTTGCAGGCAACACAATTATGATCATTGGTGAAAACTTTGGAAGGAAGACCTTCAACAAGACCCAGTTTAGAGAGCTTGTTTATTGTCTTGAAGTTGACATGGGCCATCCTCCTATGCCATTTGGTAGACTCATCCAAGGATGCTTTAGCCACCAAACAAGTTAAGTCACCTTCTGGTTTAACATCAGTTAAGTTGAATGTATAAAGATTGTGATTTCGAGGAACTTTCAGCAGAATTGAAGTTTCTTCTGGGAGTTTGAAGTCTTTAGATAGCACAAGACATTCATCCTCTGTGAAGAGTACTTTGTTCTTGGTGTCACAGATTTGTGAGACTGAGAACAAATTTAAGTGTTGGAGTTCTTTGACATAGTATACATTCTCAAAATCCAGTTGAGGTGTTTTGATGGTCCCTTTCCCAGTAATTCGTCCATCACTTCCTCCAAAGGTCACATTGCCTCCTCCTTCAATGAGTACAAAGTTGTGCATCATATCTCTGTTTCCTGACATACTTCTTGAGCAACCACTATTAACTATGCCAACATCTTTATGCTTAAGAGGATGATCCTACAACAACAACATAAAATATACAAAATATTAGTACACTCTCGAGGCTCAAGTCATTGCTGACTTGAACCTGCCTTGTGGATCATATGAGTGATGACATGCAGATGTATAAGATCCACTATTGTTCTTGGGTTTCCATTGAAATTTGGGTCCCTTTGTTTTTGATGAGTGTGTAAAAACTCATCATTTTTGGTCAAATCTGAACTGCAAAACATCTAAGAACACTCAGAAATGCATCAAAATACTGAAAATATCTCAAAATTGTGTTTTATATGTTTCAGATGCAAAATTATTAAAAACAAATGAAAAACGAACAAAGTTTGCATAATTGGCAGTTTCAGTCCCCCAACTTTCAAAACTGGCAAAACAAGTCCCCGGGAATTTCAAAAATGGAAAATATTATTTTGGCCCGTGGTTAATAAAGCTTGTCAAAAATTGGTCCTTGTAATATTTTTGGAAAATTACAGCTTTGGTCCCTGAAGTTTTAGAAATTGACAGAAAGTACCCCTCAGGTTTCACAATTTGGCAGATTCAGTCCTTACACTATCAGAGATTGTCAATAATGGACCTTGGATTACATTTTCAGAATTTACATTCGTGGTCCCTGGAATTTCAGAATGTACACATTTAGTCCCAAAGTTGTTAAATATATCCATTACTAATCTTTGGTCCAAATTATAATACCAAACCGACCCAATAATCAAACCAACCCGACCCATACCCAACCCAGCCACAATAACAGACCCTCTCCTCTTTTCCCTCCCAAACACCTTTACCCTTTTCTCTAAACACAGAACCCTAGCCTCTTTCTCCTTTCCCTGCTTCCCAAAACACCCAACCCCAGGAACACTCAACCTCCCCTATTACCCAGTTAACCCCAATTCCCTAACCCACTATCCTCATCTCCCATGGAAAGAATCACAAGAATCCTTGCCACCTTGGCAATCCTAGACAACAAATATATTGGATGGCTGTGATGATAAGTAGAAGGCACCAAGTCCAAATCAAAGGCTCTGATCATTTCAAAAGAAGCACAAGAGAAGGTTTTGGCTTGTATTCTCTCACAAAGAAAACACAACTTCAGAAAAGTTAAAGACTTTAGTACCTTTTTCTTTTGTATAAATAGAAGCAGTTAGGATCATTGTAGAGTTGTCTAGAAATTCTCAGTTCTAGCACCATTTTACTTCTCTTGTCAATTAATTTTAATGTAATTTTAATTTCAGTTTACTTTAATGCAATTTCAGTTTTTATCAGTTTACATGTTCTGCAAATTTTTTTCAAGTTCAAATGCTTGCTTGGGTAGATGTTAGAAGTGCTTGTTTAGGTGTGTTTTAAGCTCATAAAAGCTTTGGCTCAAGGTGGCAAACAGTTTTTACAAGTTCACAGCTTTAGTTATTTTCAAAAACCAAATCTGTTTTTCCCTCTTAAGGCGGTGTTTGGATTAGCTAGTTTGGTGGGTCAGTAACCCACCTGGACCCATTTTGACTTTTAATTAAGTCATTGTTAGTCATTTTAACAAGGTTTACAAGTGTTTGCAAGTTTGAATTGGTTTGAAAATTTACATTTTTTCTGTTATTGCGGGGTGTCACAACAACCTATTCCCTTTTATTTGCCCAGATTTAGGTGACTTGAAGTTGGATTTAGTAGTAATTTTCTGTTGCAATTAAGAGTTAGGTGTATGGTTTTCATGTCTTTATACTATGATTAGGATGTGGTGCTTCTTAAGCAGCTTATTTTGCCTTGGAAAACGGCACCTTTCTGCCCTGTAACAGCCCATTGCAGCAGCCATAGGTACTTTTTTTTAGCTTAGATTTAGGAGTCTTAAGGATAGATTTATGACTATTTTTTGTTGCAATTAGTGAGTTAGCTGTGAGATTAATAACTATCATTGCTTATTTCGCATTTTGGAAGCCAACGTGTGGCTTACTTTTAAGCTTAAACTTGCCCCGTTGAGGCTGTTTGGAGACAGGTACAACAGACCCCAACAGCAACCGTTCCCACCTTTTTTTGTGTGTGCTTATTCAGGTTTCAATTTGGCATATTCAGAGCCCTTAGTTTCCATTTAGTGGCTTTAGCTTAGGTGTAGTTCCTTTAGCTAATTTAATGCTTATTAGGACTTTTAGATAGCTTATTTTCCATTTTTATTAGTTTAGGATTTCCCCTAGTGTAGCTTATTTCCCAACTGTTTTCCCTTTGTGGTTGCTTAATTATAGCTTATCAGTCCTTGTTTTAGCGTAAATGATCATTCGCTTAGTTTATTTACTGCTTGTTTATGCTTATTTATGCTTAAGTACAGCTAAAGGGTGTGTTTGGGACTGAATCTGTCCAAAGGGGTGTTTGGTTTGGTCCTGTCCAAAACAGCTTATTGTGAAGTTTTGCAAGTGTTGTTTTTGTAAAAAGGTTTTGTTTTGACCATTTGTTCAGTTTCCAAAAGATAAAAACCAAAGAAAAAATAAGTAGCCAAAAAGGACAGGGGTGGGATTCGACCCCCTGACCTCCTGCCCCACGAACACCTCACAACAACACACCTCAAACCAACTGCCCTTGGGTCTTTTATTGGTTATTTCATGCACATTTAATTACTAAAGTACAATAGGCAGTTTAGAGAATAAGCTTTAATTGGCTTATTTTCTGCTTAATCTGTAAAGCACCCCCCACATTTTTTATTTTTCTTAGTACCAGTAAAAGTCAAAGTAGTTTTTGTGATTTTTTTAGATTTTTCAAAATTAGTTTATTATTTTTAATTAATTAATTAGTATAAAATCGTTTTTAATTCGTAATAAATAAAATAAGAGTCGAAAAAATACCCGGCTTTTTTCTAAAATCATTTTTTGTCAATTAGAACGTAGGAAAATTGATATCACACCCGTAGCCCCTTAAATTGCAAAAGTTTTACGTTTTTGGCTCGGGTGGTTGCCGGTTTTTAGTGTTTTTGCATTTTAGCACTCTAGGATGTAGTTTAGCGTCGTTTTATTGTTTCTTAGGATTAGTAGTAGTTTATTTAGAGTTTACATTGTTTTACATGCTTTATTTTCATTTCCGTTCTTTATTTTGTAGAATACGTAATCACAATTCCAAAAACTTGTTAACCAATTCAAGTCCTATTCACGAAACTCAACGACATCGTCAATTTCACACCTCGTTGGGACACGACCCGGGAAATAACTTTTCCGGTATCACTTTTATCACATACGTGAGTTTTGGCACGTTAACCCTTTTCCTAAAAGGTTGATTTGTCGAATCTCGCGTAAATTTGATAGTTTGATATTGTGTTTTGTTCACCACTCACTTTACAAGAATCAAATTTTGGCGCCGCTGCCGGGGAGGTGTGTTGCGACAATATCGTGAAGTTTTTGCCATTAGTGACTTGAAGATCCTTCCTCGTGAAGTTACCGTTTTTCATAAAATCCAAAAAACCAAAAATATTCTTCTCATTCCTCTTATTAGTTGATTCTATTTCTCTTACCCTCTTTTGCCGTTTAATTCTATCCTTCGTATCCTCTCGATCACTCAATTCTATTTCTTTAACCCTCTATATGTTTAATTCTCATGGCGACGATCGATTATCGTCGTTGTTTTCATTGCAAAGGACGTATGGAAGAGGATCAAGTTTATTGTCTCAATCATGAATGTGTATGTAAGCGATGTGGTAGGGCTGGTGCAAGCAAATATTGCTATTGGTGCGAATTATCCGATAAAAACTCTCTCGATGATTCTCCAAGTTTTTCTGACCACCCGCCACAACCCAAGATTTGTTCTATTGTTTCTGAGCCTAAACCGTCTAGATTTGATCCAAATCTTTCGCGATTTACGGTTAAGGTTAAACGAAAAGAGCAAGAACCGGAGACCAAAACGGAAATGGTGGAAATTGGTAGCTCTGAGAGCACACCATTTGTCCCACCTCCGGAATCTTCAAAACCTTTTTCGGACGATTTCATGAACATTGTTCAAAATTGCTTAAATGAATTTCGTCAAATTTCAACTTCGGGAAATATCGTTTTACCTAACATTTGTGATGTTGTTGAGCCCTTGATTCCTACTCCCGTACCCGAGATATCTTCGTTCGATCAAGAGTACTGCTACGGTTGTGGAGACGTGTTACAGAAAGGTTTTCGTTGTTACAAATGTATGTGCGAGTGGTGTGGAAACTATCTTGTCAATGGATGTTGTTCGATTTGTGCCGAGAATTCATTCACTTATGATTCTAACCTGAACTCTTTCAATTATCCTCAAAACGATTTCAACTACCCTCCACAAAATTCATTCGAACCACAACCGTACTATCATCATTTCAGTGATTCATCGTTTCAAAGTTTCTCTCCTCAATACCCTCATTGTGCTAAGTGTGGGGGTCCTCATGATGATTATCAATGTCAATCGTGGAATCAAAATTACCATGGACCTGATCCTTGTTATAACACTTCCGGATTTGACCACATCCAACCCCCACAACTTCCCGTCATTGATCAATTTCCTCGTATAATCCTTGAAGAACTTTCCGAGGAACAAGCTGCTCGCAACGAAAGATTTCTAGCCGATGAGCGAGCAGCTCAAAAGCTTCTCCTATTGAACGAAGCTGCTCAACAGCGTATCCTATTTAACGAAGCTTGCCGTCTCGATGACGAGGATGAGGAAGATTGGGAGATGACAAAGGACAAGGTGCATATCTCAAGCCCACAAAGTACCGCACATGTCCACTCTCCGGCCTCATATTGCCTATCTACCATAGAACTTTCGGATATCCTTTTAATGGGGGACAAGCATCTTAGCACTATTCCGGAAACGGAACCGTCTTGTGTTGAGAACCTTGTCCCAATCCCAAGTGAGTCCGAGGTTATCTCAGGTGATATGTGTGATGAGCCTCTCGATGATGATTCTTCTCCCACCCCAAAATTATCTGTTGAGATGATCTTCGAGTCTGAAAATGACTATACGTCGTTTGATGATTCTTTATCGTGTGGAGACATTGAGTATATTGAGGAGATACCTTCTGAGCTCGTCAGCTTGGAAGAAGTGAGAGATTTTGATCCTGATGATCTTGATATGGACACTGATTTTGATGCGGATGATGAAGATATTCTCGTTGTGTCCGAGAAACCTTTTGCTATGGCGTTCACTAACCCTCTATTTGACTTCGATTCTGAATTCACTCTAGTTTCGGATAACCCCATCTTTGACATTCAGAATGAGGATAGTGGCGTTTTTACATCTCCTTCTTTACCCGAAGATAAGAATAGTGGCAATCCCACTTCGTCGTTGGACCTTCTCGAGGAGTTCGCCGATGAACTCGCTCTTATTGATCATTCTCCTCCGGGAGATGATGATGTGCACTTCGACTTTCTTTCTTTGGATGACTCGATACCTTCGGGTTTTCAAAGTGACGACTATGGATTAGGTCCATCATCCACTCGTCCGCCTGCTAAACCGCCGGATGATGGAACCTCTTCTAAACCCGATACGGATGATTGCATTGCTACAGTGGTGGATAAGATTTCTGAACATTCCCTTAATGTTCCTCAATCTAATCTTTTACCCACCCATCTCACCCGTTGTCATGACATTGACACTTTTCCTTCTCCTCCCATTTATTCTCCATGTCTTAACTCCTACGGGAGTGAAGATACCATCTTTGACCCCGGCATTTCTCTCTCTTGAGCCGGTTATATCTCATCGGAGTGGAACTTTCAACACATTCAATGTTTATCCAAACTATTTGAATGAAAGTCCGATGGAGATTTTCTATTCCACTTGCTCCCCCATGGACCAATGAATTCGGGGTCGAGTCAAGCTAGCGACTCGGTTAACAAAAACAGTAGCATTACATGGGTTTTCACCCGTGTGTACCACCCTAGTGTGGGGGAGTTGCCCCCCGCTGTTGTATATAAGTTTTCTAAAAAAAAAAAAAAAAAAAAAATCCAAATAATGGCCGTAGTATTTCCCTTTTTCGTTCTCAGTTTCGGCATAACAGCCGGTACTTTGAATATTGAGGGCAATATTCATTTCTAGTGTGGGGGGGAATTCTCACGAATTTTATCATGTAAATATACCACCCAATTTCCCCATTTTTGGCCAAATTTTTTTTATGGTTATCACTCCGCCATGTCTAATAAACAAAAGGATTGGCTAATCCAGGAGCAAACGGCTCTTGGTAAAGATATCTCAAATCCGTTGACGGCTTGCAATTTGCCCAAAGTTGTATGGTATTCAGCTCACCATATCCTTAAAAGTGAAGAGTTGGCTAGCCCGCAAGTTTATGGCTTGTGGTAAAGGCAGTTGGAAAACCATAATTGGTAATTGACTCACCAAAGATATTTTATCTAAGAGTTGGCTAGTCCAGAAGCAAACGGCTTCTGGTAAAGACAAATCAAATCCGTTGAAAGCTGGTGATTTGCTCAAAATCATATGGTTATCAGTGTACCATAGTTCTCACTTGAACTGAAACAATTGGCTACTCTAGAAGTAATGGCTTTTGGTAAAGAGATTCAAATCCATTAAGTTTTTTCAAAAGATTGCTAGGGACTAGCAATGGTTTAGTGTGGGGGATTGATGAGTGTGTAAAAACTCATCATTTTTGGTCAAATTTGAACTGCAAAACATCTAAGAACACTCAGAAATGCATCAAAATACTGAAAATATCTCAAAATTGTGTTTTATATGTTTCAGATGCAAAATTATTAAAAACAAATGAAAAACGAACAAAGTTTGCATAATTGGCAGTTTCAGTCCCCCAACTTTCAAAACTGGCAAAACAAGTCCCCGGGAATTTCAAAAATGGAAAATATTATTTTGGCCCATGGTTAATAAAGCTTGTCAAAAATTGGTACTTGTAATATTTTTGGAAAATTACAGCTTTGGTCCCTGAAGTTTTAGAAATTGACAGAAAGTACCCCTCAGGTTTCACAATTTGGCAGATTCAGTCCTTACACTATCAGAGATTGTCAATAATGGACCTTGGATTACATTTTCAGAATTTACATTCGTGGTCCCTGGAATTTTAGAATGTACACATTTAGTCCCAAAGTTGTTAAATATATCCATTACTAATCTTTGGTCCAAATTATAATACCAAACCGACCCAATAATCAAACCAACCCGACCCATACCCAACCCAGCCACAATAGCAGACCCTCTCCTCTTTTCCCTCCCAAACACCTTTACCCTTTTCTCTAAACACAGAACCCTAGCCTCTTTCTCCTTTCCCTGCTTCCCAAAACACCCAACCCCAGGAACACTCAACCTCCCCTATTACCCAGTTAACCCCATTTCCCAAACCCACTATCCTCATCTCCCATGGAAAGAATCACAAGAATCCTTGCCACCTTGGCAATCCTAGACAACAAATATATTGGATGGCTGTGATGATAAGTAGAAGGCACCAAGTCCAAATCAATGGCTCTGATCATTTCAAAAGAAGCACAAGAGAAGGTTTTGGCTTGTATTCTCTCACAAAGAAAACACAACTTCAGAAAAGTTGAAGACTTTAGTACCTTTTTCTTTTGTATAAATAGAAGCAGTTAGGATCATTGTAGAGTTGTCTAGAAATTCTCAGTTCTAGCACCATTTTACTTCTCTTGTCAATTAATTTTAATGTAATTTTAATTTCAGTTTACTTTAATGCAATTTCAGTTTTTATCAGTTTACATGTTCTGCAATTTTTTTTCAAGTTCAAATGCTTGCTTGGGTAGATGTTAGAAGTGCTTGTTTAGGTGTGTTTTAAGCTCATAAAAGCTTTGGCTCAAGGTGGCAAACAATTTTTACAAGTTCACAGCTTTAGTTACTTTTCAAAAACCAAATATGTTTTTCCCTCTTAAGGCGGTGTTTGGATTAGCTAGTTTGGTGGGTCAGTAACCCACCTGGACCCATTTTGACTTTTAATTAAGTCATTGTTAGTCATTTTAACAAGGTTTACAAGTGTTTGCAAGTTTGAATTGGTTTGAAAGTTTACATTTTTTCTGTTATTGCGGGGTGTCACAACAGCCTATTCCCTTTTATTTGCCCAGATTTAGGTGACTTGAAGTTGGATTTAGTAGTAATTTTCTGTTGCAATTAAGAGTTAGGTGTATGGTTTTCATGTCTTTATACTATGATTAGGATGTGGTGCTTCTTAAGCAGCTTATTTTTCCTTGGAAAACGGCACCTTTCTGCCCTGTAACAGCCCATTGCAGCAGCCATAGGTACTTTTTTTTAGCTTAGATTTAGGAGTCTTAAGGATAGATTTATGACTAATTTTTGTTGCAATTAGTGAGTTAGCTGTGAGATTAATAACTATCATTGCTTATTTCGCATTTTGGAAGCCAACGTGTGGCTTACTTTTAAGCTTAAACTTGCCCCGTTGAGGCTGTTTGGAGACAGGTACAGCAGACCCCAACAGCAACCGTTCCCACCTTTTTTTTGTGTGTGCTTATTCAGGTTTCAATTTGGCATATTCAGAGCCCTTAGTTTCCATTTAGTGGCTTTAGCTTAGGTATAGTTCCTTTAGCTAATTTAATGCTTATTAGGACTTTTAGATAGCTTATTTTCCATTTTTATTAGTTTAGGATTTCCCCTAGTGTAGCTTATTTCCCAATTGTTTTCCCTTTGTGGTTGCTTAATTATAGCTTATCAGTCCTTGTTTTAGCGTAAATGATCATTCGCTTAGTTTATTTACTGCTTGTTTATGCTTATTTATGCTTAAGTACAGCTAAAGGGTGTGTTTGGGACTGAATCTGTCCAAAGGGGTGTTTGGTTTGGTCCTGTCCAAAACAGCTTATTGTGAAGTTTTGCAAGTGTTGTTTTTGTAAAAAGGTTTTGTTTTGACCATTTGTTCAGTTTCCAAAAGATAAAAACCAAAGAAAAAATAAGTAGCCAAAAAGGACAGGGGTGGGATTCGACCCCCTGACCTCCTGCCCCACGAACACCTCACAACAACACACCTCAAACCAACTGCCCTTGGGTCTTTTATTGGTTATTTCATGCACATTTAATTACTAAAGTACAATAGGCAGTTTAGAGAATAAGCTTTAATTGGCTTATTTTCTGCTTAATCTGTAAAGCACCCCCCACATTTTTTATTTTTCTTAGTACCAGTAAAAGTCAAAGTAGTTTTTGTGATTTTTTTAGATTTTTCAAAATTAGTTTAGTATTTTTAATTAATTAATTAGTATAAAATCGTTTTTAATTCGTAATAAATAAAATAAGAGTCGAAAAAATACCCGGCTTTTTTCTAAAATCATTTTTTGTCAATTAGAACGTAGGAAAATTGATATCACACCCGTAGCCCCTTAAATTGCAAAAGTTTTACGTTTTTGGCTCGGTGGTTGCCGGTTTTTAGTGTTTTTGCATTTTAGCACTCTAGGATGTAGTTTAGCGTCGTTTTATTGTTTCTTAGGATTAGTAGTAGTTTATTTAGAGTTTACATTGTTTTACATGCTTTATTTTCATTTCCGTTCTTTATTTTGTAGAATACGTAATCACAATTCCAAAAACTTGTTAACCAATTCAAGTCCTATTCACGAAACTCAACGACATCGTCAATTTCACACCTCGTTGGGACACGACCCGGGAAATAACTTTTCCGGTATCACTTTTATCACATACGTGAGTTTTGGCACGTTAACCCTTTTCCTAAAAGGTTGATTTGTCAAATCTCGCGTAAATTTGATAGTTTGATATTGTGTTTTGTTCACCACTCACTTTACAAGAATCAGTTTTCCAAGAACAACCTGCTGAGGACTTGACAACAATATCCCAATTCCCTTTCCCAGCATTCATTGAGTCACCATATCCAGGCCAATAACCATTATTAAAATATGAACTTGTGGGTTGAACAAATGGTCTAGCAACTGAACTTCTCCAATAATAAGGAGAATTGGTATAATTTGCTTGTGGAACATAAGGTGGTATATTATTAACATTATTCCACATTGGTCTAGATTTCTTAGAATCATCACACCTACCCATCCTATGCTTATGATAATCACAATCCTTAATTAAATGAAATTTACTTCCACACACGAAACATGTCTTCTGTTTAGAAGATTTAGTCAAACCAAAAGATGTTCTATTACATGCAGAAGTATTCAAACCAAAACCATGAAAAGAATTGTTTTTAACATAATTATTATGCAAAGAATTAAAAAGCAAGTCTTCAGAGGCAACTGTCTTGGAAGTGGATTCCTTGGCAGCAACTCTGACATGCTTATTGGTAGTCTTGGGTGCAGGCAGGGGTGAAAACTTGGGAAGGTCAGACTTGTCATTTGAATCACACTCTGTAGACCCTTGGTTGGAGGACTTGTCACTGTTAACACAAGAGACAAAGTCATTAGAAGAAATATCAGGGTCTGGCAAGTCATTTGACTTTTTGCCATATAGATGGTGTGATCCATCAAAGTCAACAGTAATGGAAAGGTCAATGGGCATGTGCTCACCTCTAATAGGTCCACGTACAATATGTAAGTCACCTTCTTTCACAAAATTAGCTAGGCCTGCTGGTGTAGATTTGCGTGTGTCATCCCTAGCTTCTAACCCTACATACTTCTTAAAGCCTAAACCTATAGAAGTATTTGGAGTTTGACTAGCATAGATGTGACTAGCTAACTTGTTTCCATTTAATAACCATTCATTATGCCTAGCAATTTCCTCATTTAGTTTCTCTTTTAGCTCTAAATTTTCTGACACTACATCTGCTCTTAATTTCTCAGACCTTTTTAACTCATTGTTAGCACATTCGAGATCCCTTTCTAAAACACCTATCTTTTCATCATAAGCTATTTGATTCTTCTGAAACCAAACCTTTTGTCTTTCTAGTGTTTTTAAAGCCTGTTTATAAGCTTCAACTTCCACATAGCATTCATTGTATTTAGGTTTCAAAATGTCATAAGCTTCTTTGAGTTCATTATAACGCTTACTACAACCAAACAAATAGTTTTGTACCTGAGAGATACCCGTCAAGGCAATCTGATCATGCCTATCCTCTGAAGTACAACTAGCCAGTAACCCAATATTATCAGCACCAGAACTGTCATCATTCTCCTGATCATGCAGCTTCCAGTCAACATTAGCATCCAAAGTAACAAGAGCAGCTGAGGATCCAAGCTTCGAGTTTCCTATCCTTGCACTCTCTGGAGAAGTGACCCATCTGTTGACATGTGAAACACTTGATCTTCTTTTTGTCAAACCTTGCTGGATCTCTTCCCTGAAATCCAAACCTCTTCCCAGATTTGCGCTCAAATCTCTTGATTTCCATAGATAGCATAGCCACTTGCCACTTTAACTTCATCTCCTCCATCTCCAGTGGGTCTATCTGATCTAAATCCTCATATGCCAGTTCCTGCTGAGGATCAGAATCAGCAAAGAAGGATCCAAGAACATCTTCCATTATACCACTAGATTTAGAGTGAGAGCTTGATGAGGGAGTAGTATAAGATGATGATGAGTAAGTTGGACTTGGACCATAACTCATCTTTGGGGTGGAGGCTCCTACAAATGCTGTGTGACTAGCAGTAGATGATGATCGGAAAGGACTTCTTACATCATGTCCAAGAGCTTTAAGTTTGTTAGACAACTCATCAAAAGTAAGCATATCCAGACCACCTTTAGCTTTTAAAGCAATGCTCACTTGTAGCCAGGATGGAGGTAAAGACCTCAAGAACTTAGAATTACAATCATCATTATCTGGCTTTGCCTGCAGCTGATTTAATTGACTTAAAATCTTGTGAAACTTGTCATAGCCCTTGTCAATTCCTTCCTCTTCAGAGATTTGAAAATCTTGAAACTGTTGTCTCAGCATCGACTTTTTCATTCTCCTAGACTCCTCATTCCCACCGAACTTCGCCTTGATTGCTAACCATATGTCCTTAGCATCATTCATGAAGTGAAAATCACTCAAGTGATCCTCAGGAATAGCTTGAAGAAGAATTGTCCTAACTTTGGTTTCTTTCTGAACCGCCAGTATTTCTTCAGCAGATTTGGGAGGAACAAAAGTAAGATTGCCATCAGCATCATTGGTAGTTCTCTTCAAGCTGTTTCCCTTCTTAACTATCTCCCATAGATTCCAATCAATGTTGGAGATCCAGTTTTACATCTTCATCGCCCAAAGATCATATTCCTCCCTTTTAAGATAAGGAAACTTAGCATTACTGTTCGAGAGACTTAGTTGTTGCATTTGTGTGGAGTTTTGGTTGTTGGTGATTTCGATATCAACGTCTGATCCAGGCATGGTGATTTTTGTTTTGGTTGTAAGGGTGTTTAGAAAAACCTGTTCTTAGTATCGTAGAGACTCTCACGAGGCTCTGATACCACTTGTTGAAACTAGACAGACCTTGATAGATCTTGAGCTTCGTAGATCGTTAGTATTGCTTATGTAATCACAAACAAACTAAAAGAAAATCTCTACAACTTGTATTCTTTAGCGGAATATAAACACAAGTATAAAGCACAGATAACTAAGAACTCTTTGATCCTCTATGGATCGTTATATTAATAACTTGTAAACGTCTGGTACATAACTCATTCTATTGTGTTCCTTTTATAGACAAGGAACCCTAACTTGTTCACAAAGAAACGTAAAACTAAATAAGATATACACAATCACTTCCTAATAAAGCTCATGCATATCCTAACTATTCTAGAATATACGGAATACTATCTCCGCAGAAACAAAATAATAACTATATAACTTCAGCATGATTATGTCTTCGGCAGAATCCATACACTTCAGTAGAATCCATTCAGCAGTAACTTCAGCATAATCCATACTTCACATAATTCCCAACAAAGGCAATTCTTCTCACAAGAAAGAAGAATGTCAGAAGACGTCAAAGCTACTATTACATCAAAGCCTTCACCGTTCATATTCATTCATCACCAACACTTAGGGGGAGATTGTTGGAATCACTCCTAAACCTAAATCAAGTGTTAGTGATTCATATGTAATAGTTAGTTTTATTATGGCCTTTATGTTTGTTATTAGCCTTAAGCTTATGTAGAAGGCCCATGAGCTTAGGCCCAAGCCCCTAGGAGAACGGAAGGGACTAGGAGTGTTGCCCTAGCTTCCCTCCTATAAATACTCTTGTATAACCCTCACTTGAGGGTTGGCTGTTCAATTTATTCACTCTCTTTCACTCTACGCCTAACCGTGCTACTCTTAACATGTGTATGTGTGTTTAACGTGTTCAACCAATCTCTTCTCCTCTCTATTTCTTGTATTGATGCTTGTGTTGTAAAACTAGTGACCTAACATTTATTTTTCTAGTTTTTGATGAAAAGTGTTTCATTAGTAAAATTTTGACATGATTTTCATTACTTAACTGGATTAATCTAGACTGAGCACACCTACCCTATATTTCCATTGTGTGAGGATAAGCCTTTCCGTTTCCCCCTTATACATAATACCATAAAAATGAGTGTGCCAGTGGCTGTAGCAGACTTTAGAACTTGGCCTTGCATATCTTTTCGAGACCATTATCATGAGCATTACATTGAGGTAACTTGGTGTGATCGGTGCAGTTAGGATATAAGGCAATTTTAGGATTAAACCCAAATAACCCATATATGTTTTGTGTATATTGGCTTTTCACATCGATCATTCAACCCCCTGTTAAACCCTTTTTGTTGCACTCACCATGTTGATCCCAGTTGAGAAAATGATCTAATATAGAAGCTGACTTAATGAACACAATATATTAAAAATTATGCGGAATCTAGTGTTTAATCTTAAGAAGAATAATAATAAACAAACAGTAATAATCACTAAACACCTCAATATTTTAATAATACGAATACTCTGAATAGTATTAGGGTTTTACAACCTTGAAGTGTATCGACTTTAGATATATCTAACACACGTATATCTAACTCTAACCTAGGACCTCCTTTTATAGGCTAAGGAGTCCTTTACAATATACAATACGTAACCTACAAGATAAATATATTTTCCATATTTATCTAATACAAATATTAAACCGACATAACAAACTAGCAGTGTTTACATTACATTAGAAGTGGTTACACAAGACTACTAGCCGTGGTTTAACATAGCAGTGGATTTAACTCTTCTAGCCGTGGTTTCTTTTGCTCTAGCAGTGGTTCCATACTTAGAATAATTCCTTTCGGTGGAACCTAAAACCCAACAATCCTCCCCTAAACTTGATATTTACCAACAAAATCATCAAGTTTCTCTTAAATCCCATACAATCTTCACTTGGAGGATGTATCCAAACACTTACCAGGCTGTAATAACTTCTCAAACTTCCTCAGCAACCTGTAAGCTTGATAATCAAAGGGTTTCTGCAACTTTAATCGACGAGGCTGTAACATCTGAGTGATGACTTCTGGATGATTATTCAATTTAGGATAATCACTTTCTACACACATATGAATAACATTTCCAGAAACATATAATACCTGAACTCCACAAGACTGATATAAATACCAACTTGTAACACTACCATTGAAGACTCCATTCCATTCAGGTTCATCATGAGTGGGTTCAAATATGATCTTCAAATTATAATACACAATCCTCTCATGATAATCATCTGGTGCCACATCTCTAAATCTGTCTTTGTATAACTTCTACTTGGTCATCAAATCATCTCTTTCCAAGTAGTAAAGCATTTGTGAAAACTTGACAAAATCATAACTCTCACCATTGGTTCTCTCAAACTTCCAATATCCTCCACTTCCATTTAGCTCAAAAGTATAAGAGATAATCTGATGATGACTTGTAAGAGGTGATGCACAACTAACCTCTGGCTCCTTCAATGAAGACAATTTTGTAAGAACCATTAGTCTTTTCTTGTTTTCTTCAACCTCCTCTTCAGTCTCTGACTCAGAATTGTAATCCATAGCTTTAGATCTATCAGCCTTCCTCTTCGGTCTTCCTTGAGGCTTGGCCTTGATTGCTAAAGGACCCTGTAGATCTGAAATCTTCTCAATCCTCAGGAACAATTGATCAATCATGGGATTAGTAGGCTTTGTTCCCTATGTAGCAAGTTTGGCTTCCAACATTTTCATGGCTACATTCTTGCTCAGTGGATAATCTTTATCTATAAACATGAAGAACTTCTTCTTTGTAGTTTGCACAGCATGTACTCTGCAAGGTTGATACAACATCCACTCAATCACCTCACAGTCTTCCCAAAATTCATCATCTGGATTAGGCTGGCACAAGTTCTTTATAGAAGTCCACACAAATTTAGCTAATACTCCAGTTGGCCCAAACTTTCCATACCTAAACTCCATTACCTTCCACAGTTGTTCCAGATCAACCTTATTCATACTAAACAATAGACATCCAAAATTGAAGTAAGTGCTCTTCCATCCATCAGCTCTTGTAATTTCAATCATCTCTTTATCATTAGCTGTAATTATCTGCCAATCTTCAATAGGATGTATAGCTCTTACTCGAGTAGGATTAATAGGTTCTGGTTGATCACACTCCAGAAGATACTGATTCAATCATTCTTCTTTCTCCAACTCTTCATCTACTTTCTGCTTCTTGGAACTATGTCCTCCATGAACATCAGCTTTTCTCTTTTGTTTATTCTTTAACCACTCAGCTTCTTTCTTAAAGTTCATAGGAAGAAAGTCCTCATCACATCTCCTTTTACACCTCTTATAAATCTCTTCAACCTGCTCAAATGAGCACTTTCTCAAATTAACACCAATGTGCATGTCCATGTGTCTGATAACCTTCATCATTTGATTTCTCATTTCAGTCTTAGTAGGAGGTTTCTTCCTTTTAGCTTGAGTTTTCTCCTGTCTTATCTTCCTTGCCTTCTCAGCCAAAACCTTAGACCTTGTAGCAACATCTAATAGTGCCCATTCAATAGTGGTGTATTCAGTTCTTATCTGTTCAGAAGCTTGAAGAAAAGGTTGTTCATTGTTTCATTCTTCAATCAATTTCATAGTAGCTATAGTAGCTTCCTCTTCCTCTTCCTCTTCCTCTTGTTTTTGCTTCTCTGCAGCTTCCACTTCTTTAGCTTGTAATCTCTTAGAAAGCTCTTCATCATGTAAAATTTGCTCTTGCCTATTCTTGAACTTCAAAACAGGCTCAGCAATACCTTTTCCCTTTTCAATATCTGGTAGAACCACTTTAGTCTTCATAGGTTCACCAATTTTCAAAATTTTAACCAAGGGTTTAGGTCCAGTAGGTTTAAGAATAAGTGGAACATGTGCAATAGTAGGTGCAGGGTTTGATGAGGTTTTGCTTAAGTTAAGCAGGGTACCAGCAACCTCCTTCTCAACTTCTTTAGGCTTGGGTGGTGGTGTGACAGTGGTTGTGACAATAGTAGCAGTGGTTGTAATAGCTATATGTGTTTCTGAAGTAATAGTGGATGGTATTACCTTAGAGGTTGCAGCAATGGTTCCAATTGTACTAGCAGGGATTTCAGCAACACTAGCAGTGGTTGTTGCCTGCACCACTTCTTTCTCTTTGTCTTCTACTACAACTTTCAAAGTTTCAATCACGGCTATATTTCCATCCATGTCAGCCACCATATACTCATCACCATGATCTCTACTATCCAAATCCATATCAGTATCCAAGTTTACATCCTCCCCTGAATCCTTGCTTTCATTCCTCCCCTGTTTGGATGCATCCTCCAAACTTTGATCTTGTGAGGAGCTAGCCTTCTTATGCACCTTCTTGGCTCTCCTAAAAGCAGCAATCCCTGGCCTCCTTAGTCTTTCCAAAACAGATACCCTGTGCTTCAATCTTCTGATATGCCTAGCTTGAAACAATGCAAGTTCCTGAAGACCAGTGACTCTATTCTCCATTGTGGTACGTTTAGCCGTCAATTCATTCAGTTGTTCAAGAATATCCTCACCACTTCGACCTGTGTAACCTGGTCCGAGAGGTGGATCCTTGGAAAAGTCACTGTGTACATTCTCATTACCCGTCAATTCAGTATCATGTCCCAAACTACCCTCATCACTTTGAGTTGTGTAACCTGCTTCGAGAGGTGAATCATGGGGTGTAGAAAACATGGCATCAGGCCTAGCCTGATCATCCATGCACCCTGAGATAGGCAGTTAGCTAGGGATTCCTCCACCTGTGTTGAGCTCAAGAAAATCTCCACATTAGGAGTTGCCAGTGGTTGGGTCTTACTTATGTTTTCACTGTCATGTTCAGCACCTAGGCCTGAATCAGTAGTGAAAGACCTTCCACTCATGTCACCTCCACTACTTGTGACAGCCTCATTAACAACACCACTAACACCAGCCTGAGGTAGCTTGGTGCCCTTCCTCCTCCTCCTAGTAAACAAAATCCTATGTGGTTCAGAAGTTGAAGTTAAGAGATCAGCAGTGGGTTTAGGTATGATAGCATGGGTTGCAGATGTGGTAGCATTGGGTTTTGCTTCAGTGGTTTGGGTAGGTGGTGGTTCAGGTACATCTTCATTCTCAGGAATATCTGGCAAGTTCAGCATATGGGGAAATAATGGTGTAACAGTACCTGAGAAAGTTGGATTTTGGTGCCTCACGTGTACAAACACCTTAGGAAGCATATGATGGACATCATACTTCCTGTTATGAGCAATAGGTTCTGTAATATGACTCTCCACAATCAATTATACAAACCTAGGATATAAGTAATACTACCCATTTTCTCTAATGTTCTTCATAAAACCATCAAAAATCATCCTAGACCAATTGAATACCCTCCCTTCAGAAAGACATATAATGGCAGTTGCAATTTTGGAGGGAAACTCATCAAATCCTGTGGTCTTATTGCTCACACACATCAGCAAAGTGTGTATCAAAAACTTCCACTGGGGTGAAAACATACCTTTAAGAAACTTAATTCTATCACCCCTTCTTTCATAACCCAGTCTCTCTAATCCTTCAAAAATTGCATGATTAGAAAGATTAACAACTCCTTCAGCATCCTCTAGCTTCAAGACACCTCTAATCACATGCTCAGTAACCAGAATCTCCTCCTCATCAACAACAGACCTAACAACCTCTGCTCCATCTCTCTCCTGTATTTCAACATTCCACCAAAATTGATGAACATAAGTTTTAAGAATCGTGGGTTCTACTGTTAACGCAAAGTGGATGGGACTATGTTTAAGGAAGTCAATCATCTCATGGAATCCTTCGGATTGATTGTTCTTGACCAAATATGCAACAAGGTTATGGGTTTTGGAATACAAAGTCGCCATTGTGAGTAATGATTGAAAATGATGTGGATTTGTGAATTAAGTAGTTGGGAGTGGTTAGGGTTTGTGTAAAGCGCCAATTGTAAGTGTTTGAATGATCAATTGAATTATCTAGTAGGGAATTAGGGATTAAATAGGTTATCACCAAAATTTTACAAAACATCCCTTGTAGTTTCCACTTTCATCAAAACTGCACGAGCAGTGGGTTGGCCACAACTAGCACGATTTAAGAGATTCTAAGTTATCTTGACACGATTTAAAAGAACAAGTAGAATTTTTTGAATCATTAGATACCTCATAATCTGAACCAGAAGATGATGCATAGGCCATGAGAGCAAA
This sequence comes from Chrysanthemum seticuspe, assembly GCA_019973895.1. Taxonomy (NCBI): domain Eukaryota; kingdom Viridiplantae; phylum Streptophyta; class Magnoliopsida; order Asterales; family Asteraceae; genus Chrysanthemum; species Chrysanthemum seticuspe. Next base: position 53,438,996 of record BPTQ01000007.1, read on the forward strand.
GTTATGGTCTTTTGAAGCTTCACTAGCAAGAAAGGCTGCATTGGGACCTTCTTCAATTTGATCACTCCAGTCATAATCACCCAATCCATCTTGAGCAACCAATGCTGAAGAAGGCTTTGGATCTTCAGTTGCCTTCTTGTAGTTTTCACCAATCCTTTTAGGAGCTCTACATTCCCTACCAAAATGCCCCTTCTTCTTGCAGTTGTAGCACTCCATCTTACTTTTGTCAAACCCTGCCTGTCTTTGACCATCATACTTGACCTGTCTGTCAGTTCTCCTTAGAAATCTCCTAGCTTGCAATGTTAGCATTGCCATTTGCCACTGAAGATTGATTTCTTCAAGATCATCAGGATCAATTTGATCCAGATCCTGATTTAACACAGTAACACTAGTTGTTAAATCAGCCAGAAAAGCACATATGGCACCATCACTAACATTATCACTAACAGTGGTATTATTAGCAATAGAAGTGGAAATTACATAAGCAGCAGTGGATGCTTCCCTTGAACTCTTATGGTTTGTAGAGACAAAAGCAATGTTTTGAGTAGATGAGGATGAACCAGCAATGTTCTTTTCAGACTCATAAACCTTCAAGTTGTTGTAGAGATTGTCCAGAGTCATCTTCTCAAAGTCATCTTTGTTCCTCCATACAACAGTATGCACAGCCCATTCTAGTGACAAACTTCTGATGAACTTTAGATTTATATCTTCTTGAGCAACTTTGTAGTCCACCAATTTCAGATGACTGATTAACTTCTGCAGTCTGTTATAGGTGCCATCAAGACTTTCTCCACTAAGTGCAGTGAAGTTTTCAAGCTGATGCTTGAGCATGTTTTTTCTGGATTTTCTGGTAGCTTCATAACCAGCAAATCTTATTTCAATGGCATCCATTAATTCCTTAGCAATCTCATACTGTTCAAAGTCCAATGCATACTCATTAGGTATTCCCATACTGAGAATACTATGAGATTTAATCTCTAATTTCCTCTGAGCCTTGTTAGTTTCACTAACAATTCCAATAGCTTTTCCATCAGGACCCATAGTGGGTAACTTATCACCCTTCTCAACAACATCCCCGATGTTGTAATCAATCATGCGGATGTATTGCCTCATTCACATTCTCCATACTTGATACTCCCCTGCTTCAACATGGGTACCTTTGATGCAGTAACCATATGAGTTTCGTCAGACATCTTTACTCTTCTTGAATTAGAGTTAACTTGACTTCTTCTTGATCACAGCTTCTAGATCACAAGCTCTGATACCACTTGTTGATCCCAGTTGAGCAAACGATCTAATATAGAATCTGACTTAATGAACATAATATATTAAACACTGTGCGATAATATATTAAACACTGTGCAGAATCTAGTGTTTAATCTTAAGAAGAATAATAATTAACAAACAGTAATAATCACTAAACACCTCAATATTTTATTAATACGAATACTCTGAATAGTATTAGGGTTTTACAACCTTGAAGTGTATCGACTTTAGATATATCTAACACACGTATATCTAACTCTAACCTAAGACCTCCTTTTATAGGCTAAGGAGTCCTTTACAATATACAATACATAACCTACAAGATAAATATCTTTTCCAAATTTATCTAATACAAATAATAAACTAACATAACAAACTAGCAGTGTTTACATTACATTAGGAGTGGTTACACAAGACTACTAGCCGTGGTTTAACATAGCAGTGGATTCAAATCTTCTAGCCGTGGTTTCTTTTGCTCTAGCAGTGGTTCCATACTTAGAATAATTCCTTTTAGTGGAACCTAAAACCCATGTTAGGATTTAGAAAATCCATAGTGAAGAGTCGGTCACCCCAACTCTAGTCTAGCATATGTTAGCTCGTAGACATTACGTTATTTACTAGTTAGTTAGTTAGTTAGTTATTTAGTTTAGAGCAACACTGTGGAGGACGGACGGCTCTTTACCCACTGTATGCCTGATCCACACTCCGTAAGAAGACGTGTAGTATGTAACTATCAATACCCTCTACCTCCCAAGGTAGAGGGTTGGACCTTTCATTCTTAATCTAACCTTCTCTTTGTTTTTCTCTCTCTAGAAAGGCTCCCATCTTCCACTTTCTCTCTCAAACTCTAAACTATACGCCTACATATATTATGGTTTGATGTGTTTATGAAATCCAATATGTTACAATTGGTATCAAGAGCCATGGTTTGATCACTCATCTTTCATGTTCTTGGATTTCTAGTGGTTTTTACATGGTTTTTGGGTTTGAATGAGTTTAGAGTAGTTTGCATCATTTGAATCATCTCTAGTGTTAAAGTTTGGATTTTGATTGTAATTTTGTGTTTAGAATCATTATATGTGTTTAGGTTTTGATTTGGAAGGCTTGAATCATCGTGGTTGGATTGTTTTTGGATTGAAAAGTGGTGGTTTTTGAATTATGGTTGGAAGCGAGTTGAGTCACGTAGTACATTTCTTGGAAGCGAGTTGAGTCACGTAGTACATTTCTTGGAAGCGAGTTGTCTTGATTTTTGAAGCGAGTTGTCATATAAGCAAGTTGTACCTGAAGCGAGTTGTCAGCTTATGCGAGTTGTCATTTAAGCGAGTTGTATCTTAAGCGAGTTGTCGTTTAAGCGAGTTGCCTTGGAAGCGAGTTGTCAGCTTATGCGAGTTGTCATTTAAGCGAGTTGTACCTTAAGCGAGTTGTTGAAGCGAGTTCTGTTTTATGCGACTTGTCTATTAAGCGAGTTGTCTTGGGTGCGAGTTGTCTGCGGTTTGACAAAAGTGCGGTTTGACCATTTCATCAGTGCGTTTTGTTGACTTTTCCCGACAAAACTTCAAACGGCCATAACTTTTGAACCGTAACTCCGTTTTCAGCGAAATACCTATCAAAACGACCGTGAGAACGAGGAAAATTTAAAAATAACATGCACATATTGAGGGGGAGAATTTCTGATGAGTGTCTAAATACTCATCATTTTTGTTCCTTCTGCACTGCAAAACCAGTCAAAAACACTTTGAAAAGTCTCAAAAAGACAGAAAAAATATTTAGACTGTGTTTTATTCAATAATTGTAAAAATCTAGTCCCTGGTTATTCAAAACATGTAATTTTTCATAAAATGCCCTCAGGGATTTTCAAGTTGTCAAAATTAGTCTTATAAAGTCAGTTTTGCAAAATGGCAGCTTTGGTCCCTAAAGTTTCAAAGATTGACAGAATTTACCCCTGGATATTTTTAAATTGAAAAATTAACATTTTTGGTCCTTTGGTAAATTAAACTTGTCATAATTGGTCCCCATGATGAATATTGGATAATTACAGTTTCGGTCCCTTGGTTTTTGTGGAATTGCAATTTTGGTCCTTGTTATTAATACCAAATCCCTTGAGCTTCTTGAACCAGGCCAAAACAACCCGTGACCCCCTTTTGTGAACCCTGCCTATCAATAAAATCTCGGTCAACCTCTCAGTCAACCCCCACGTTTTTCCCTCCAAATCCATCTCCTTCACCCACCCTCTGCAATTCCAGCTCCAAGACCATTCTTCCAGCTCACAACCCACACCCTATCTCTTCCACCTCCACAACACAACAAGATGCATTTATTGCTCTCTCACCTGTCCAAGCTGTCAGAACCAGTTGCTATATCTTTTTGGCGCCAAAAAGCTCATCAACGGCTAAAAAGGGTTCCAAGCATCCAAAGGCCAGGATTATTGGTGGGAAATGATCAGAAGGGTACCACAAACCCTAATTTGAGCATATAAAAGAGAAGAGAAGGCTGAAGACAGAGAGTAGTTTTTTTTAGTTAAAATTATTGTCGTAGCTAGTGTAAACTCAAAATCAGTTGTAATCTTTGCTTTCTAAAACTTGTATTCTGTTACCTTGATGTAATTTGAACTCATTTCAATCTCAATTTCAAGTTTGTAGAATTAATTCTCATGTTTGCAATTTTAAATTTGAAATTCCAAATTTAGCTTTGTTGATTTAAAGTTGTTACATTGGACTGATTAGGCTCACATAAGCTCCTAAATAGCTTAATATAGCTATTAGAAACCTTAAAACTTTTATTAGTATCAAAAAGCAAAAAATACCAAAAATAGAAAAAAAATAGTGTAAAAATAAAAATCACAAGAAAAAGAAGAAGAAGCAAGGAGCATGGTGAAATGAAGATGGTTCTGGGTTATTGAACCTGTGGAGGTTCTATAGGAAGTGTTTCTTGGTCCTAGTTCTTGGTTCTAAGCATTCACTCTTAAAACTCTCATCAGTCAACAAAAGTCAAACTGATGTCAATGGAAGCTGCAATTGGGTAGGATTGCTGATCTGGTTTGAATTTGGTATTGATTTAAGCTTATTGGGTGTGTTTTTAGTCAACTTGTGCAAGCCATAGTGGCTGGACCTCATGTGAGTACTCATTTACTTTAAATTCTGCTGTAATCTTTTGTACCTATTCATTTGTGTTCATTATAGCATAAATTAGTCTCAAATCAGTAGTTTAGTATTTAGTTAATCTGTTTTAATCATTGTTTTAATTCTAAGCTTCTGCATATTTCTGTTCTGCATAATTAGTTAGATTTGCATAATTTTGCATCCAGAATTATAGAGTAGTTTGGACTGATCAGTTTGCTTCAAATAGGTTTTAGTGATTCATTCAAGCCAAGTTAGGAGTTAGTAGTTCTGCATTAGTAGATTTCAGATTTAATTCTCAATTCAGTTGCATATTATAGTGTTTGGCATAGTGTCATTAACTGAGATCTGTGAGTGTTCTGAGGTTGATCTGAATTGGCTTAGTCTGTTTTAGGGTAGTTAAGCTCATATTGGTCATTAGTTTGCATACTTAAACTGTAAAAGTCAATATCACATCAGTTCTATTCTAAATTTCATATCAAGTAAGTATATTAGAGTGTGATCTTGCATTTTAGATTTATAAATATTAGAACTAGCTTAATTTAGTCTCATTTCACCATAATTCGTCATAATCAGTTCATCAATTTGATTAAAATCTCACTAAAGTCAAAATACTAAATCTGTCTTAAAAGTCAAAATTGGAAAAACAATTTTTAGCCAATCTTTGTGGATTTTTCATAGCTTCATTTTTGATCCAATTTTGTTGAAATTTTGGGATAAATAACTTCAGTTGGTCAAGTTTCTTAAACTGATTTTTGTGGAATTTTTGGAAGTACTATTAAGCTCTAAATAAGCTGTCCAAATCAACTATTTTCCCCTGTTCACAATCAGCATGTATAGATTGTGAACATGCCTTATTGCAGATCCTTTCCAGGTCTCATTTTAGCTAGTTAGGGTCTGAATTTTGGTACAAGTGATCTTTGCTTGGTGGGCTTGAGTTCTCAATTTCTGGTTTTCAGTTTGGTGCATTAGAATATCTTATAAGTTAGCTTAAAGTAGGAGGGTCATAAGCTGTTTTCAACTTAATACTCAGTTAAGTCCAATCAGTTTAGCTTGCACTCTAGAGGTTTAGGTCTATTGAAATAGGTTAGTATTAAGTTGTTTTCTTATATTCTAGCTTCTGTGATCAATTGGTGCTTATTTGTGGCTTATAGCTTATTATAAGTGCTTATTTTTAAGCAAATTTCACTACAGCCCCTAATTCTTGCACACCTGCATCATTTCTATTATTTTTCATAGATTTATAATATTATTTTAGAATATTCCTGAATTTTTCATAATTTTCTGCCACTGTTTACTGTTTTTCTTATTTTAAATCAGTTTTTAAGGCTTTTTAATTACTTTTTAATACAAATAAATCAGAAAAACTTCAAAAAAATAATTTTTCAATTTTCATAGATTAAGATAAATAAAAAAAGCAAAAAAAATAATTTTTCCATATTTTTCCTAGTTAAATTTGTAATTTTTAGCATTTTTTAGCATTTTAATTAGTTTTAAAAGGTATTAAATTCATAATAAATTGAGAAAAAGTCAAAAAAATATATTTTCAGTTTTAACATTAGTTTTATAATATTTTAGATTTTTCCAATTTATAATTTCATTTTTTAGGTTAATTTCCTATTTTCTTGTATTTTAATGTATTTTTAATAGTTAAAAATAGTTTTTAATTAATAATAATTAGATAAATAGTTTTAAAAATAATTTTATTTTTTCCAATAATTTTCTTTTATTATTAGGATTGTAAAAATATCATTTTCATATCCGTAGGTGTTTTATTCTTTTAAATTTACGTTTTATTTTTTTTTTGTTTACATAAAATTCAGTAAACGTACGCGTTTTAGGTTTTAATCGTTAAAATTTTTTATATATAGAATTAAAATGACTCAAAGTCTTTATTAGATTTAATTTCCTTAGTGTAATCAATCATAACCCCTTTCCTGTTCAATATCACCCGATCACTACGCGTTTAGCTATTCAATCGTACAGCTCGTTGGGACTTAACGACCCGGGGAAACACTAAAATCTCCTGGATAATTGCATTGCGTTCTCAAGTGATTAATCCTTGTTGGCCATTCACCTGGTTAATTTGGGTTGACCATTTGGGAGCAATCAAATTTTGGCGCCGCCGCCGGGGAGCTGTGCTAATAATCTTACGTTTAGCAGATTAGTGATTTGAATATTCACTCCTTGTTCATACCATCTATATATATTTATATTTTCTTATAAAAATCCAAAAATCCAAAAACATCTTAAAAACCATAAAACCCAAAAAGATTCTTCTTTCCCCATTTTCATAATTCCCTTGACTCTGAGATTTCTTAGAGTTAACTCTAGTGTATGCGCACTCGCTCTTCTAGGTCTGTGAGCCCATTTCGTGAGCTTGTCAAGATTCCAAGAAGGCGTATCCGTAGACGTTCTGCCCCATCAGTCGGATCTGAGATTCGGACTGCTCGCACTACTTCCGTTATCATGGCGGATGAACGTCCTATGTGCGAGCTTCTCCAAGCACCCATCGATGGGTATGGAGATGCTATTGTTATTCCAGCCATTGTGGCTGAATATTTTGAACTCAAAACCGGGTTACTAAATCTTGTAACCTCAAGTCAATTCTATGGTTTTGAGAGGGATGATCCTCATGCTCATATTCGATGGTTTAACAAGGTTGCATCTACCATCAAATACAAGAATGTCCCTACCGATGCTGTCAAACTTCTTTTGTTCCCATTTTCCCTCGAGGGACAAGCCCGGATTTGGCTTGAAAAACAACCCCCTCAATCGATCGAAACATGGGAAGACCTGGTGAAGAAATTTGTGAACGAGTTCTATCCACCTTCTAAAACCACGAGTCTTAAAAACGAAATCATCAAGTTCACACAAAAGTTTGATGAATCCTTCAGTGAATCGTGGGATCGTTTTAAGGAGTTGCTCCGCAAATGTCCTCACCATGGTTTCTCCGAGTTGATGCAACTCGATACTTTCTATAATGGAGTGAGTCAATCTGATCAAGATTCTCTCAATTCCTCCGCTGGAGGAAATTTCTTGAGCAAAACTGTAAAAGAAGCTTTAGCAATAATTGAAAACAAGTCTAAAGTCCGCACTGCACGAAGCAAACCGGTTGTTTCCCAAGTCAGTGTTGGTCGTTCTGCTTCATCGCCCGTGAGTCAATCTAGCACCGATGCTAGGATTGACAAACTCACGGAAGCAATTCAAGCTTTGGTTCTCTCCAACCAAAAGAAAGTTTCTTTTCCACAAACCTCACCTCCTGCTGAAGTCAAGAAAGTGGAAGTATGTGTTACTTGCGGTGGCCCCCATGCCTATTACAACTGTATGGCCACCGATGGTAACCCTTTTGAAGCAAACGCTGTGGGCGGGATTTCCAATTCAGGAGGCAACCAATACCGTGCTCCTATGGACCCGAACCACCGTCCTAACCACTACCCTGGACCACCCGGTTTCAACCAAAACCAAAACCGTAATCAAAATCAGAATAGAACGAACCAAGGTTTTCAAAACCAAGGTAATTTTAGTCAGAATAACGGTTTTCAAAATCAAAGTCAAAATTTCCAAAACCAAGGAAATTTTAATAGAAACCAAGGTCAGGGAAATTTCAACCCAGGGTATTTTCATGGCAATAATCAAGGAAATTTCCAAAATCAAGGCCCTAATCCAAACAATAGAGGCCATAATTTTCCTACACAAAATCAAGCCATTGTTCCAACTGGACCATCATCTGATGAGTTGTTGAAGCAATTCATGAAATCCAAAAAGGAAATGAATAGGTTGTTGGTAAGCCAGATTTCTGACATTAAGAAGTCTTTAAATGATCGACCTTTGGGCTCAGGTACTTTACCTAGCAACACGATCGCTAATCCGAGGGGCGATGCAAAGGCGATCACAACCAAAAGTGGTGCTTCATATGATGGACCCGCTATTCCTACTACCTCTTCTTCTTCTCTCCCGAAGGTAGTGGAAAGTGAACCTGAGGCGACAAAGGACCAAGTGCAACCCACTAGCTCACAGAGCACATCACATGTCCATCCTCAAGTTGTCCCGAAACCCAAATCCAAACCAGGAGTTGTTTTTGAACCTCCAGTTGAAAACCCCAAATCCAAAACTTCTATTCCATACCCATCACGTTTAAATGAGCAAAAGCTCCGCGAAAAAGCCAGTCATCAAATGGAAAATTTTTTTCAAATTTTCCAAGAACTACATTTTGACATAAGCTTTGCGGATGCTATCATGCTGATGCCCAAGTTTGCATCAACTCTCAAACACATGTTAAGCAACAAGGAAAAACTGTTTGAAATGGCTAAAACTCCTCTGAACGAGAACTGCTCAGCAGTTCTGTTAAAGAAGCTTCCCGAGAAGCTTGGAGATCCTGGAAAATTTCTTCTACCTTGTGTTTTTCCAGGAATGATTGAATGCTTTGCCCTCGCCGATCTTGGTGCAAGCATCAATCTGATGCCTTATTCAGTATGGAAGAAACTTTCTCTTCCAGAACTTATTCCTACCTGCATGACTCTTGAGCTTGCAGATCGTTCTATATCGCGTCCTCTTGGCATCGCCGAGGATGTATTCGTGAAAGTAGGAAAGTTCCATTTTCCAGCTGACTTTGTGGTTGTTGACTTCGATGCCGATCATCGGGTTCCCCTCATTGTTGGACGAGGATTCCTGAGAACGGGCCGTGCTCTCATTGATGTATTTGAGCAAGAAATCACATTAAGTGTGGGTAATGAAGTTGTCACCTTTAACCTTGATCAAACTTCGAGATACTCCTCAAACTATGATGCTGAATCGGTTAATCGAATCGATGTAATTGATATTGCTTCAGAGGAGTACTCTCAAGAGTTTCTTGGTTATCTTCATAATTCTGTGAGTGGGGATTCCACCACATCTTCTCAACCAATTATTGCCGATTCTTCCCCCTCTCTTACTCCGTTTGAGGGAGGTGACTTCTTTTTAGAAGAGATCGATGAGTTTCTTGCTAATGATGAATCGATTCCGCCGGGAATTGATGATGGTGTTTATGATTCAGAGAGAGATATCCTTTATCTTGAGCAATTGTTAAACGAAGATCCATTACCGTCACTCCCTCCGAAGGAGATCACGATTGAAGAAATCAAATCCGTACAAACATCTACTGAAGAATTTCCCGAGGTTGAACTTAAGGACCTACCTCCTCATCTCGAGTATGCATTCTTGGAGGGTGATGATAAGTTACCCGTCATAATTGCTAAGGACTTAACTGAGGAGGAGAAGACTGCTCTCATAAAGGTTTTGAAGTTGCACAAGCAAGCAATTGCTTGGAGACTCTCCGACATCAAGGGTATTAACCCTGAATTTTGTACGCACAAGATTTTATTGGAGGATGATTTCAAACCAGCAGTCCAACATCAGAGAAGGGTGAATCCTAAGATTCATGAAGTTATCAAACATGAGGTTCTCAAACTTCTTGATGCCGTTCTAATTTACCCGATCTCTGATAGTCCTTGGGTCAGTCCCATCCATTGTGTTCCAAAAAAAGGTGGCATAACTGTTGTCACAAATGAAGAAAACGAGTTAATTCCAACTCGATTGGTTACGGGATGGCGTGTGTGTATTGACTATCGCAAGTTAAATGAAGCCACCCATAAAGACCATTTTCCTCTACCCTTCATGGATCAGATGCTTGAGAGACTAGCAGGAAACGAATACTATTGTTTCCTAGATGGTTTCTCGGGGTATTTTCATATCCCCATTGATCCACAGGATCAAGAAAAGACCACATTCACCTGCCCATACGGAACTTTTGCCTACAGACGTATGCCTTTTGGCCTATGTAACGCTCCTGGCACGTTCCAACGATGTATGATGGCAATTTTCCACGACATGATCGAGGAAACAATGGAGGTGTTTATGGATGACTTCTCGGTCATTGGGGACTCATTTCAAACATGTCTCTCCCATTTAGAAAAAATGTTCAAACGGTGTGAAGACACCAATCTTTTGTCTAAATTGGGAGAAGAGCCATTTTATGGTCAAGGAAGGAATTGTCCTAGGCCATAAGATTTCAAAAAACGGGATTGAGGTTGACAAAGTGAAAGTGGATGTCATTCCCAAATTTCCTCATCCTACTACCGTCAAAGGTATTAGGAGTTTTTTAGATCATGCCGGTTTTTATCGCAGATTCATACAAGATTTTTCTAAAATCGCTCGGCCTATGACTCATCTCCTTGAGAAGGATGCTCCTTTTATCTTCTCACCTGAGTGCATCGAAGCTTTTGAAACATTAAAGAAAAAGCTTACGGAAGCACTCATTCTCGTTGCCCCCGACTGGGATTTACCCTTTGAACTCATGTGCGATGCAAGTGATTTTGCTATCGGTGCAGTCCTGGGGCAACGTAAAACCAAGCATTTTCAGCCTATCCACTACGCGAGTAAGACTATGACTGAAGCTCAAACCCATTACACCACTACAGAAAAAGAATTATTAGCTGTGGTGTATGCGTTTGAGAAGTTTCAACCATACCTAATCTTGACTAAATGCGTGGTGTATACGGATCACTCGGCTCTCAAATATCTCTTTGCAAAACAAGATGCAAAGCCGAGATTGCTCCGTTGGGTTCTCCTCCTGCAAGAATTTGATATCATTATACGTGATAAAAAAGGAGCTGAGAACCTGGCTGCTGATCATATGTCCCGTCTAGAAAACCCTCACCAGGATGTGTTCGAGAAAAAGGAAATAAACGAAACATTTCCTCTCGAAACACTCAATGTGGTTTCTTTTCGTGGAGACTCTTCTACCCCATGGTTTGCTGACTTTGCAAATTACCATGCGGGTAACTTTGTGGTGAAAGGAATGTCGTCCCAACAGAAAAACAAATTCTTTAAAGATGTAAAACATTACTTCTGGGACGACCCCTACTTATTCAAAATTTGCGCGGATCAAGTCATCAGGCGATGTGTGTATGGTCAGGAAGCCAATGACATTCTCAAGGCTTGCCATTCTGGACCTACTAGGGGACATCATAGCCCCAACTACACTGCCAAGAAGGTGTTTGATTCCGGATTTTATTGGCCCACGATTTACAAAGATGCACACGAATTTGTCAAAACCTGTGACACTTGTCAACGTCACGGAAATATCTCACAAAGAAATGAAATGCCGCAAAACGCCATTCAAGTGTGTGAGATTTTTGGCATCTGGGGCATTGACTTTATGGGGCCATTTCCTTCATCTCGAGGAAATAAATACATACTCGTGGCCGTTGACTATTTGTCAAAATGGGTTGAAGCGAAAGCTTTGCCTACCAACGATGCCCGAGTTGTTGTGAAATTCTTAAAATCTCTTTTTGCTAGGTTTGGAACTCCACGAGCTATAATCAGTGATCGTGGTACGCATTTCTGCAATGACCAGTTTGATAGAGTCATGCAAAAGTATGGTGTAACTCACCGTCTCTCTACTGCGTACCACCCCCAAACAAGTGGGCAAGTGGAAGTTTCCAACTGAGGGATTAAAAGAATTCTGGAGAGGACAGTAGGCGAAAACCGTGCCTCTTGGTCGGATAAGCTAGATGACGCACTCTGAGCCTTCCGTACAGCTTATAAAACACCCATTGGGTGTACTCCATACAAGCTAGTGTATGGAAAGGCGTGTCATCTGCCGATTGAGCTTGAGCACAAAGCATACTGGGCCTTGAAACATGCCAACTTCGATATTCAGACAGCTGGTGATCACCGGAAAGTTCAAATGAATGAATTAAATGAACTCCGTGATCAAGCATACGAGAACTCTTTGATCTACAAAGAAAAGACAAAGAAGATTCATGACTCCAAAATCAAGAACCGCGTTTTCAACGTCGGTGATCGAGTCCTTCTTTTCAATTCAAGATTGAAGATTTTCTCAGGAAAACTAAAATCCCGCTGGTCTGGACCATTCACCATCACTAAAGTATTTCCTTATGGAACTATTGAGTTATCTCAACCCGATGGTCCAAATTTTAAAGTGAATGGTCATCGATTGAAGCACTATTTTGGAGAGGACATTCCACCCGTGGTTGTCCCGGATCTACAAACTTTCCCCATGAACAAATGAATACGGGGTCGAGTCAAGCTAGTGACTCGGGAATCAAAAACAGTAGCACACTATATGGGTTTTCACCCGTATTTCTGACTTCTTTCTACTTTCTACCACCCTAGTGTGGGGGAGTTGCCCCCCGCTGTTGTATATAAGTTTAACCAAAAAAAAAAAAAAAAAAAAAAAAATCACAAAAAATGGCCGTAGTATTTCCCTTTTACATTCTATGTTTCGGCATAACCGCCGGTACTTTGAATTTTGAGGGCAATATTCATTTCTAGTGTGGGGGGGGGGGAATTCTCACGAATTTTATCATGTAATTATACCACCCAATTCCCGCATTTTTGGCCAAATTTTTTTTTTGGAGCAAGTGTTTTGCACTTACTCAGCTTACGGTTATCAGTCCGCCATGTCTAATAAACAAAAGGATTGGCTAATCCAAGAGCAAACGGCTCTTGGTAAAGATATCTCAAATCCGTTGACGGCTTGCAATTTGCCCAAAATTGTATGGTGTTCAGCTCACCATATCTTTAATTAGTGAAGAGTTGGCTAGCCCGCAAGTTTATGGCTTGTGGTAAAGGCAGTTGGAAAACCATAGACTCACCAAAGATATTTTATCTAAGAGTTGGCTAGTCCAGAAGCAAACGGCTTCTGGTAAAGACAAATCAAAACCGTTGAAAGCTGGTGATTTGCTCAAAATCATTTGGTTATCATTGTACCAAGGTTCTTACTTGAACTGAAACAATTAGCTACTCCAGAAGTAATGGCTTTTGGTAAAGAGATTCAAATCCATTAAGTTTTCTCAAAAGATTGCTAGGGACTAGCAATAGTTTAGTGTGGGGGATTGATGAGTGTCTAAATACTCATCATTTTTGTTCCTTCTGCACTGCAAAACCAGTCAAAAACACTTTTAAAAGTCTCAAAAAGACAGAAAAAATATTTAGACTGTGTTTTATTCAATAATTGTAAAAATCTAGTCCCTGGTTATTCGAAACATGTAATTTTTCATAAAATGCCCTCAGGGATTTTCAAGTTGTCAAAATTAGTCTTATAAAGTCAGTTTTGCAAAATGGCAGCTTTGGTCCCTGAAGTTTCAAAGATTGACAGAATTTACCCCTGGATATTTTTAAATTGAAAAATTAACATTTTTGGTCCTTTGGTAAATTAAACTTGTCATAATTGGTCTCTATGATGAATATTGGATAATTACAGTTTCGGTCCCTTGGTTTTTGTGGAATTGCAATTTTGGTCCTTGTTATTAATACCAAATCCCTTGAGCTTCTTGAACCAGGCCAAAACAACCCGTGACCCCCTTTTGTGAACCCTGCCTATCAATAAAATCTCGGTCAACCTCTCAGTCAACCCCCACGTTTTTCCCTCCAAATCCATCTCCTTCACCCACCCTCTGCAATTCCAGCTCCAAGACCATTCTTCCAGCTCACAACCCACACCCTATCTCTTCCACCTCCACAACACAACAAGATGCATTTATTGCTCTCTCACCTGTCCAAGCTATCAGAACCAGTTGCTATATCTTTTTGGCGCCAAAAAGCTCATCAACGGCTAAAAAGGGTTCCAAGCATCCAAAGGCCATGATTATTGGTGGGAAATGATCAGAAGGGTACCACAAACCCTAATTTGAGCATATAAAAGAGAAGAGAAGGCTGAAGACAGAGAGTAGTTTTTTTTAGTTAAAATTATTGTCGTAGCTAGTGTAAACTCAAAATCAGTTGTAATCTTTGCTTTCTAAAACTTGTATTCTGTTACCTTGATGTAATTTGAACTCATTTCAATCTCAATTTCAAGTTTGTAGAATTAATTCTCATGTTTGCAATTTTAAATTCGAAATTCCAAATTTAGCTTTGTTGATTTAAAGTTGTTACATTGGACTGATTAGGCTCACATAAGCTCCTAAATAGCTTAATATAGCTATTAGAAACCTTAAAACTTTGATTAGTATCAAAAAGCAAAAAATACCAAAAATAGAAAAAAAATGTTGGGAATTAAGGTAAACTACTGATTCTGCCGAAGTATCTGCTGAAGAGATTCTGCCGAAGAAGAATGGATATTGCTGAAGTTATACTTCAGCAGAAGTGTTAAAGCAGAAATCGTGATTCTGCTGAAAGTGCGAATCCACGTAGGAGAGATAAGCGCAGTATGTAGGCTGTATGCAGGAAAAGTCAGCGCCGTATGAAAGATAGGTTGGCGCCGTATTGTATAGAGCTTACTCAGAATAAACAATATGATTAGTAAAACAATATGATTAGTTGCATGCTTGTCTAGATGCATGCGTTGTTTATGATTGTATTAGGAGCGTACGTTGTAAACGCTCGTGAGTCATTAGGGTTTCTTGCCTATAAAAGGAACCATAATAGTTTGTAATAGATAAGTTTTTCTAAGTCTTTCAAGTCTTGTAAAATATCCGAAACATAGAGTTTCTATAATCAAAAGATCCATAGAGGATCAAAGAGTTCTTAGTTATTATAACTTGTATTTACTTTCTGCTATAAAATACGAGTTGTAGAGATCTTCTATTAGTTTGCTTATGATTACATAGGCAACACTAACGATCTCCGAGTGTTTAAGATCTATCAAGGTCTTCGTGTATTCAACAAGTGGTATCAGAGTCTCGGGAAAGTCTCTACGATACTAAGAACCATTCTCACCCTCATACAACCAATCATACCCTCACCATGCCTGGATCCGATAATGAAACTGAAGTCACCAACACAAACAACACCAACACCACTTCCATGCAACAGCTTAGTCTTTCAAACAGCAATGGAAAATTTCCTTATTTAAAAAGGGAAGAGTATGATCTTTGGACTATGAAGATGGAAAACTGGATTTCCAATATTGATTGGAATCTGTGGGAGGTAGTGAAGAAAGGAAACAGTCTAAAGAAAATGATTCCAGACAGGGATGGAAAGTTTATCATGGCTCCTCCCAAAACTGCTGAAGAGGTGCTGGCTATGCAGAGAGAGCACAAAGTAAAAACTATTCTGCTTCAAGCCATTCCTGAAGATCACCTGTGTGATTTTCACCATATGGATGATGCAAAGGACATATGGATGGCTCTCAAAGCAAGGTTCGGTGGAAATGAAGAATCGAAGAGAATGAGAAAGTCCATGCTGAGACAACAATTTCAAGACTTTAATATCTCCGAAGAAGAAGGTATCCACAAGGGATACGACAGGTTCCATAGGATTTTGAGTCAGCTAAACCAGCTGAATGCAAAACCTGATAATGATGATTGCAATTCAAAGTTTCTACGATCCTTGCCTCCATCATGGTTACATGTAAGTATAGTCCTCAAGGCTAAAGGTGGGTTGGACATGCTCACCTTTGATGAGCTGTACAACAGACTCAGAACTCTTGAACCTGATGTCAGAACTCCCTACCGTACATCTTCTTCTGGCCATGCAGCTTTTGTTGGGACATCTCACTCCAACATGATGGTACATGCTCCTAGTTCCAACTACTTTCCATCATCTCCTAGTTCCAACTACTTTCCATCATCATCTTGTGCTCCCACTCCACCACATAACACTCGTCCCACTCCACCATGTTCTCAAACTAAGTCTAGTAGTGTGATGGAGGATGTTCTTCATTCATTTGTTGCTGATTATGATACTCAACAGTATCTTGCATATGAAGACTTTGATCAGTTGGACCCACTTGAAATGGAGGAGATGAAACTGAAAATGCAGGTGGCATTGCTGTCAGTGGACATCAAAAGGTTTGAAGAGAAGTCTGGGAGGAAGTTTGCTTTCAAGGGAAAGGAACCAGCTCGCTTTGATAGGAGAAAAGTCAAGTGTTTCACTTGCCACCAGATGGGGCACTTCTCAAGGGAATGCAAAGACAGGAAGAGTGGAGATGGAGCTAACTACATTTCCTATCAGCAGAAACAGCAGGAAGCTGGAGCTTCAGCAGCCCTTCTCACCATGGATGAACAGGTCAACTGGACTGTACATGAACCTGTGAATGAGGAAACTCATGATACTGATAAGCTTGGATTGCTGGCAAGGTGCACTTCGGATGAAAGGCATGATCAGTTTGCCTTGATGGGACTATCTCAGGTACACAACTGTATATTTGGTTGTAGTCTAAGATACAACGAACTTAAAGAAGAGTATGATGCTATGAAACCTAAGTTTGATGAATGCTATGTTGAAAATGAAGCTCATAAACTAGCATTAAAAACAGTAGAAAGACAAAAAGTATGGTTTCAAAAGAATCAAATAGCTTATGAAGAAAAGATAAAGGTGTTACAGTTTGATCTAGAAGTTGCAAATAATTACTTAAAACTGTCTGAGAAAGCAAAGGATGAAGCTGTGTTTGAGAACCTAGAACTCAAAGAAAAACTGGCTGAGGAAATAGCTAGGCATAAGGAATGGTTAATTTCAGGTGATAATCTGGCTAGAGAAGTCTATAACAGTCAATCAGTAACCTCTGGCTTAGGATTAGGCTTTCAAAAGTATGTAGGAGTAGAAGCTAGGTATGATGGTCGTAAATCCACACCAGCAGGGTTAGCTAACTTTGTAAAAGAGGGTAATATGCATGTTGTCCCTGGACCTATTCGAGGTGAATTTATGCCCATAGACCTATCCATCACTGTTGACTTTGATGGATCACATCATCTATATGGCAAAAAGTCAAAAGACTTGCCAAACCCTGATACCTCATCTAATGACTTTGTCTCTTGCTCTGACAGTGACAATTCATCGGATCAAGGGTCTACTTCCTATGAAAGCTGTGATTCAAATGAGAAGTCTGACCTTCCCAAGCCCTCACCTACACCCAAGCCTGCACCCCAGTCTACTTACAAGCCTTCTAGGGAAGCTGCTGAGGAATCAACTTCCAAGACAGTTTCTTCTGAAGATTTATCTTTTAAAGCTTTGCATAATCAGTCTGTTAAAAACAATTCCTTGAATGTTTCTGATTTAAGTACTTCTTCATGTAATCAAACATCTCCCTATTTGAATAAATCTTCCAAGAAGAAGACATGTTTTGTATGTGGAAGTAAATTTCATTTAATTAAGAATTGTGATTTTTATGAGCAAAGATTGGGTGCATGTGCTACTCACCAGAAACATAAATCTAAGTGGACCAATGTTGATAATATTCCACCTTATGTCCCACAAGCAGCTAATACTGACTCTCATTGGAGAGGTTCAGTTACCAGACCTTATGTGCAACCAACTAGCCCATACTTTAAACATGGTTATTGGCCTACATATGTTGACTCTATGTATGCTGGGATGGGATATGGGAGTACTGCTGTGAAGCCCTCAGCAGGTTGTTCTTGGACTATCAAGGGACCCAATCATCAATGGAGGACCAAGAACAATGGTGGATCCTCTAGATCTTCATGTCCTACACCTGTGAACCACAAGGCAGGTTCAAGTCAGTAATGACTTGAACCTCCTTTGAATACTAACTATATGTATATATTTTTTTTGTTGATTGTAGGATCATCCCCTTAAGCATAAAAATATTGGTATTGTTGATAGTGGCTGTTCCAGAAGCATGTCTGGGAACAGAGATATGATGCACAATTTTGTTCCTATAGAAGGAGGAGGCAATGTGACGTTTGGAGGAAGTGATGGGAGTATCACAGGAAAAGGCACCATAAAGACACCTCATCTGGATTTTGAAAATGTGTACTATGTTAAGGAACTTCAGCATTTCAACTTGTTCTCCGTCTCACAAATCTGTGACACCAAGAACAAAGTACTTTTCTCTGAGAATGAATGTCTTGTGCTGTCTAAAGACTTCAAACTCCCAGAAGATACTTCAATTTTGCTGAAAGTCCCTCGAACTCATAATTTATACACATTCAACCTAAATTAAGTTCAACCTGGTGGTGACCTCACTTGTTTGGTGGCTAAAGCATCCCTTGATGAGTCTACTAAATGGCATAGGAGGATGGCTCATGTGAATTTCAAGACCATAAACAAACTCTCTAAAATGGGTCTTGTTGAAGGTCTTCCCTCCAAAGTTTTCACCAATGATCATAATTGTGTCGCATGCAACAAAGGAAAACAACACAGAGCCTCTTACAAATCTATCAATGCTATGAGCATCATTACTGAACCTCTTCAGTTGCTCCACATGGATCTGTTTGGTCCAACTCAAGTCAGAAGCATTGATCATAAGTACTTCTGTTTGGTTATCACTGATGGCTATAGCAGATTTTGTTGGGTTTTCTTTCTCAGAACCAAAGATGAAACATCTCAAGTGCTGACTGAATTCATCACTCTCGTTGAAAATCAGTTGAACAAAAAGGTTAAGGGAATTCGGTGTGATAATGGGACAGAGTTCAAAAATGCTATTCTTATAGAACTCTGTGGGTCAAAAGGTATAAAAAGGGATCATAGTAATCCAAGAACCCCACAACAAAATGGGGTGGCTGAAAGAAAGAATAGGACCTTAATAGAGGCTGCAAGATCAATGCTTGCAGACTCTAAACTGCCCACTATGTTCTGGACTGAAGCTGTTGGCACAGCGTGCTATGTGCTAAACAGGGTCTCCATTACTAGACCTCAACTCAAAACACCATATGAACTTCTCTTTGGGAAGGTTCCTGTCATTCACTACCTAAAACCTTTTGGTTGTCAAGTGACCATTCTGAACACCAGTGATCCGTTGGGAAAGTTTGATGAGAAGGCTGATGATGGTTATATTGTGGGTTATTCAGCTCATAATAAAGCATACAGGGTGTACAATTTGCAAGCCAAGAAGATAGAGGAGACTTTGAACCTGAGATTTTTGGAAGATAAGCCTAATGTTCAAGGACAGGGTCATACGTGGTATTTTGACCTTGACTACTTAACTGATTCTTTGGGTTACATTAGACATTTGGCTAACCAAAATGCAGGTCCTCAAGAGTCTCCCACTAACAATGCAGGTCCCTTAGATGATGACTCTGAAAATGAGTTTGAAGATGATGAGCAACCTATACTTGTGCCTTCTTTCTCCCCTAACAATATTGCAGGTACCACCTCCAAGGATATTGCTGATAAGAGTGATGAAGATGACTCACATTATGCTGAGGACCTTGCTAGGCTTCAGACTCAAGAATTTGCTGCTAAGCTTGAAGCAGAGAAACTGAATGGAGAGGTTGCTAATGAAGGAGTCAGTAGAAAACATGTTTCTGCCGAAGTTGATTCTGTCACACCTACCATCCACAAATCTGCTGAAGGCTATGCTGTTTCTTCTCATGTTCCTTCTCAAGTGTCTTCAGACTTTGGAGAACCTCATACACGCTTTCCAAAACCCTCCGATCTTGGAAATCATCAACCCAAAGCTGGCATCTTCACTTCACCCTCTTATGATGCTGAGTTTGAACCAACTATCACTAATCTTGATTCTTCCATTGAAGTCAGCCCCACTGCTACTCAGAGGATCAATATTGCTCATCCTCGATCCAATATTATCGGTGATCTTCTGGCACCTGTTAGAACTCGAGGGCTATAACAAGTCCTCAATTTGGACAGATTGCTTTTCTCTCTTATTTCTCCAACCAGCAAAGAGACAATCACACAGACTTCAAGCATTGTCTGTTTGCTTGTTTTCTTTCTCAAGTGGAACCAACAAGTGTTTCTCAAGCTCTTAACGATTCAAGCTGGCTAGAAGTAATGCAAGAAGAAATGCAACAATTTCACAATCAGCAGGTTTGGATTTTGGTTCCACTCCCTGATGGCAAATATGCCATTGGGACAAAGTGGATTCTGAAGAATAAGAGAGATGCTCGGGGTGTTGTGATAAAAAACAAAGCAAGATTAGTGGCTCAAGGCTTCAGACAAGAGGAGGGGATTGATTATGATGAAGTGTTTGCACCTGTTGCCAGAGTTGAAGCCATTCGCATTTTCTTGGCATATGCTTCTTACATGGGTTTCATGGTGTATCAGATGGATGTTAAAGGTGCTTTTCTGTATGGTGAGATTGAAGAGGAGGTTTATGTCACTCAACCCAAGGGATTTGAAGACCCAGATCACCCAAATCATGTCTACAAGGTTGTTAAAGCACTCTATGGCTTACATCAGGCACCTAGAGCTTGGTATGCTAGGCTCTCATCATTCCTGCTGAAGCATGGCTATCGGAGAGGTGCTATTGATAAAACTCTGTTCCTAAAGAAGAATTACTCAGACATCATTCTTGTGCAAGTTTATGTGGACGACATTATTTTTGGCTCCACAAATGAAGCATGGTGCAGGGAATTTGAGGAACTAATGAAGGGTGAATTTCAAATGAGTGCTACGGGAGAGCTTACTTTCTTCTTGGGTCTCCAAGTTCAGCAGAAACAAGATGGCATTTTTATCTGTCAAGATAAATATGTGAGGGACATTTTGAAGAAGTTTGGTATGGAAGGTGTTAGGACTGCCACAACACCTTATGAAGCTCCAAAAACTAAAGCAAATAATGAACCAGATCTACCTGTGAATGTTCATCTGTACAAGTTCATGATTGGTTCATTGATGTATCTAACAGCTTCAAGACCTGATATTACGTTTGCTGTGAGTGTTTGTTCTCGACATCAAGTCACTCCACTTACTTCCCATCTCAATGCTGTCAAGAAGATCTTTAAGTACCTCAAAGGCCAACCTCTTTTAGGCCTTTGGTACCCAAAAGAGTCTCCTTTCAAGTTGGAAGCATATAGTGACAGTGATTATGCTGGTGCAAATCTGGATAGAAGATCCACAACTGGAGGCTGCCAATTTCTTGGCAAGAGGTTGATTTCTTGGCAATGCAAGAAACAAACCATTGTGGCTGCCTCAACTACTGAAGCAGAGTATGTTGCTGCTGCAAATTGCTGTGGACAGGTCCTTTGGATTCAAAACCAATTGCTGGACTATGGGTACAACTTCATGAACACAACAATTCATATAGATAATCAAAGTACCATCTGCATAGTCAAAAATCCAGTTTTTCACAGTCGAACAAAACACATTGAAATCAGGCACCACTTCATAAGAGATGCATATGAAAAACATTTGATAAAAGTGGCTAAAAATCATACTGATGATAATGTGGCAGACTTGCTAACAAAAGCGTTTGATGGACCAAGGTTTCAACACCTTGTGGTCAATATTGGCATGCTAAACCCTTGACTGCATAGTTTAAGGGGAGGCATATGCCTCAGGGGAGGATTTGTGCAAACTCTGCATATTTTTGTGTCATATTTTTCTATAAATAGTTTTCCTTTTTCTATAAATTTGCTTCTATCATTAGGTTTGTAAAAACATCATTTTGCCTATAGTGATAGCATTTATTTAATATATTTTATCTTTTTAATTTTCTCTAATTTGCATTTAAACCTCTGTTTTTCATAATTCTTTACTAACACTAACTGTCTAATAATTCTTTAGTTTGTTTGTCTTTGTGTTGTTCTTGTGTGTTTTTGTGTCTGTTTTGCAGTTGTCTGGATTGCATTTTGTCTATTCCTTGTCTGAATTGCAGTTTGTCTATCCCATGATCAAGATCAAATTCATCAAGTGTGGTTCATTAGTATATGGTCAAGATAGCTAAAAGATTGTTGCTTGTTTCTTCTGAAATCAAAACTACTGAAGCAAACAATTTGATTCCACTGAAGTTATAATACTGAAGAAAAGAAATTCAAGTCAAATTGTTCATTCATTCATTCATTCAAGAAACAGTTTACAGCTTACAGCTTACATAAAGTCAACCTACTACAAATGCATCTTCAAGATACGAGCTATACACTTAAGCTAATCCTAATCTAGTGCATATCATATATTCCAACATCTAAGTGAATGTTGGATATGCATTAGATGTTGGCTTTGCTTTTGTTGGTCTTGCATAACCACCCATTCCGTCTATCAAGATGGCTGGATATGCATGACCAATATGACGAAGATGCTAAGGACCAAAATGGAGAGGATGGATTGATGCAAACGTTGATGATGACGATGACCACACATGATGACGGAGAAAAATAACGTCTCCTGTGTGCTTCATCTATGCATTTCAACCAAAATGCAATCCATCCACCCTCTCTAAGCCCTTCTATTATACGATGTGTGTTGATGCACCAAAAGATGGCGCAGTGAGACCAAGAACCACCTCTCTATCTTTGGGGAGTGGTGGATTCCTGGCACGAGGCCTTTGTTGAGGCCGAGGTGCTGGAGGTTGGGAGTATGATGTTCCCTCCTTATAGGAGTCATCAGAATCATCATCAGATTCACTTGGATTCACTACACTATCATCTTTTGAAGAAGGAAGAAAGGGTGATTTATTTGGTCGTGGATAGGGTTGAGGAAAGTAATGTAGCCATGGGTTTGATTCACCACTTGATGATGATGAAGAGGATGATGAAGATGAGGTTGTGAGATCTATGATCTCAGGTTTGGTATTCATGGTGCAATTTGGTTAATTGAGGTTTGTTTTTGCATCTAGGGTTTGTGGTAAATATTTGGGGATCTTGATGATGAGATAAGTAGCATTGGGATCATTTTATAGACGGGTTCGAGGTTCAATGAAAATTAATGCGAGTGGGTGGCACAGTAATTCTAGAAACTTACCGAAGATATTCTTATCTTTGATGCATTCTGCTGAAGTTATAACTTCAGCAGATTGACCATGTGTTTCTGCTGAAGTGTTATTTTGGGTTTGGTCAAAGTTGATATACTCGTCAGCGATGGTCAACCAAACGGTCCATTTTTCTTTGACTATAATTTGGGCAAAAACTATCACTCCACCATCACTCTCTTCAGAACAAACCAATTCCCTCTCATCCTACATCCACAAACACTCACCATTACGAGAATCATAACCCTAAAAACTCATATCCATCATGGCTCTTGAATTTAAACATGATCACAACAAAGTTGCATTTCTGGGAAACGGTAAGGGATATGAATTGTACGAACCAATGGTGGAATTCTTGAAAAGGTCCAAGATTTGTTATGCTCTAACTCATTCTCCGAATGAGAGATATGAATCACTGGTTACTCAGTTTTGGGAATCTGCTGAAGAGAGGAATGAGACAGAGATTAGGGATGTGATTGACGGAACAGAGCACATAGTGACAGAGGACCTAATTCGGAGGAATCTTCACTTGGAAGATGCTGATGGAGAATTTCACTCTAATCAGGAAGACGTGCTTACTGGGCTAAGGGCAATTGGCTATCGAGGTACAAGGACTGATATGTGGCTGAAAAAGGAACTATGCCCGAAGTGGAGGTTCCTGGTTCACACACTGCTTCAATGCATAAGCAACAAGTCAGGAGGATGGGACCAGTTCTCTACCCAACTAGGATATGGTATTGTGTGTCTTTCCCAAGGGGTAACTTACAATTTTTCTAAGTATATTTTTGAAAACATGGTTGAAAATCTTCAAAGGAAAAAGGCTAAGTTTTTAATGTACCCAAGGTTTTTGCAAATGATTTTAGACACCACTACACAAGCCCAATCCTTCTATCCCATAGGTGCTTTAACTGCTAAATTATTTGCAACCATGAGAACTAACTTTCAGGGGGAACATCATCCCTTACTTACAGCCATGTTGCCCCAAGGCAATGAGGCTGCTGATGAGGAGAATGTGGCTAATAATCCTCCTTCTTCACCTGTTGCTACTAATGGTAATCCATTAGTTAACATAGATGAGGGCCCCTCATCAACTGTTGAAGCAACTCATGTTGCTCCAGACCAGCCACCTTGTCCCAGTCCACCACCCACACTCATTACTCATGATGAGTCTGATCTTAATAGACTACCCACACCAAGTCATGTTAGGGATCCTCTCAATGAAGATCTTCCTCACTTTGAGCATGACCATGATTCTACTAAAAGGTCCAATGAAGCTCCCCTTACCACAGAGCAATCTGCTGGTGGAGCTGAGGACCCTATTACACTCTCATCTGTCTATGCTCTTATCAACAGGTATGCTGCTGAGGTTGCTAGTCTGAAAAAGGAGCTTGCAGAGACCAAGTCTTCTCTTGGGAGTAAGATTGAAGAACTGCAGAATCAAGTCAAAGAATTAGAGGACAAACTCAAAGGGGGCTCCAAAAGGAAGCTTGTGGTTTCTTCTGATGAAGAACAAGAAGTACCTCAGTTTGGGTCTCTTGATATGTTGGCTGATGTTTCTCTCAATGATCCTTCATCAGTAGTTGCTGCTTCCTCAAAGAAGAAGGAACCTGTTCTCCACAAAAGAAGAAAGAGATCTTATTTACATAAGGTTTCTTCTGAAGCTTCAAAGGAACCTGGTGTTGACAAGGCTGCATCTGCTGATGTGCAAATGGAGGATGTATCTTCAGATCATGGTCAATCTTCATCTGTTCAAGAACCAACAGGCCCTTCACCTTCAGCAGATCTTTCTGATGTTGGTGTCATGACCACTCCAGTTGATGATCTGCATCAACATGTTTCTCCTTCAGTTGACTTGGGTATTGCTACTGAGGTTCCTGTCGTTGATATAACTGAAGATGAGTGTGCTAAGAAGCCTGATGATAAAGGGAAAGATGTAATAACTGAAGATGATCTTGGTCCAGACCTGGTAAGTAAGGAGGAAAGACTAGGACAAGGTAGCAGATTGGCTGAGTTCGAAAAGTCAAAGAAAAGTGCATTATTGGCTCAACAACTTGAAACAGAGGACTTTTCATCTTTAACCCCTGAGAGAAGAAGAGAACTGGATGCAATGCGGGTTCAGATGCCTGCTGAACACTGGGATGTTCTAACTCAGCAAGTCATTTCAAGACCTTCTCTTGCTCAAAGTATACTAGGTGGAGATTTCCTCAGTGACAATTATGTGGAGCAAATGATGGCTCAGGGAAGACAAAGGAAGCAAGAAGCTATTGCACAAAGGAGAGCCATCAAAGCTCAGAAGAACAAAGAGAAACCTCCTACTAAATCTGAAATGAGAATGGTGGTGAAAAATCAATGCTCGATGTACAACTCTGGCTTAACAATGAAATAAGTCAAGGCTTTTCCTGATCATGTCCTGTTTCGCAAATATAAATAGATCATGAGGGACAAATCATCGTCTTCAACACATTCTACCAACTTTAAAAGGATTGCAGAGAATCAAGTTGCTCAAGAAGCCAAAAGACTCAAGTCTGATGATGCTCCAGCCAAGGAATCATCTCCAGCCATTCCTGCTGAAGCAACTACTGAAGTTGCTTCCTCCACTGACAAGGGTCCATCTGCTGAACCATCTACCAATTCTCCTGAAGCACCTGATAGATCAGCCCCCACTTCATCTGTGGCAACCGTTGACACACAAGAAGCTTCTAAAGTTAAGAAAGCTGATCTCGCAGAAATAAAAACAGAAAGGGCGATAAAGATGCTTCACAGGATTAATGCACTCTGTGTTCCAACTAAGTCTCCCTCTATCTCTTCAAACCTTACCACAAATGTTCAAGATGAAAATGCTCCCACTGGGGAAATCTACAAGCCTGGTAGGAGGGCGAAGAGAATGGCCAAAAGATCTCCCTTGGATCTTGAAGCTGATGAATCAACTTTCATTATAGAGGGTTCTGCTGCTAATTTTCCTGAGGGAGATCAAAATGTGTTGGTCAAATGGAACTTGGAGGATGATGAGATGAATGTCATTCATCGACAGGACTCCACTTCAATGGAATTCACCTTTCTGAAGGAAATTCTACACTTGGTAGACAGGGCAGATTTGCTTACTCTATACACTCTTGTTACCTCCCATTACTGCAACAAGGAACCACAAGGTTCTGGGATGTACTTACCAGGAGATCTTCAAGTCCTGATTAACTCTCATTCTCCTAACAGTAAAGCACATTCCATTTGGGAGAACTCACATCGGTGGAAGGTTGCGTCATGGAGATTCTATCCTCTCCCTCGTGTACATGTACTTGAGACTAAGGATGGGATCACTGTCTGTATGCTTGCTGAAAGAAAGTATCCATTGCCCAAGAGACTTATGGAACGGATGCTTAGTCAGAAATTGGAGATTCCTCCAGATCCAGTGGGCAATGAAAGACTGTCTGCTTCAACATTGGTGGGTTTGATCAAAACTCAACTTCTACAATAGCAATAGGCCTCATCCTCATCCTTATCATGGTACTTGGTATTCTCTGCTCTACCTTGTTTTGTTATATTTAGTTTGTATTATTTGTGTTATTTGTCAATTTCTGTGTTATTTTTCAAGTTCTTAGATAAAAAATTAATAAAATAAAAAGTAATAAAAAAAAATAAAAAATGCAGGTTTGTTTGTTGTACCAATCTGATGGTTTTTAACTCACCAGATATACCTTGTGTATGTCAAAGAGTTGGCTAGTCCAAAGGGTACAGCTTTGGTAAAGACACAACAAATCTGTTGATAGCTGTAATGGTTTGCTCAAAATCATAGGGTCTACAACCACCCATGCTTAACTGCTGAGAGTTGTATGGTCATCAATTCACCATGGTCTATTCCTTTTTGGAATCCAAGAATTGGCTAGCCCACATGTATATGGCATGTGGTAAAGGCAACTGAATCCATATTTGGTTCTCAATTCACCAATTCTAAGAATTGACTAGTCCTGAGCAAACGGCTACAGGTAAAGACAAGTCAAATCCGTTTATATGGTTGCTGGTTTGCCAATAAATCAGATGGTTATCAATGTACCATAGTTTTCGAACTCAAACATCTGGCTACTCCAGTAGTGATGGATATTGGTAAAGAGACATCAAACCCATTATTTTCAATGATTCACCTCTCACAGGAGTTAACACACCTGGAAGTGATGAGAATAGTATGAAACTTATATGTTTTGATGTACATGATGTCATATGTTGCTGCAAAGATCTGGTGTTTCACAGTTCAGTCATCATAGAGATGTTCTTCTTCTGAATCTTTGTTGCTGATCCTCAAGAAACTGGACCTTCATAGCTCAGAAGTGTTTAAGATATGGGGAGGATCTTGTTTGGAAATTTTATCATAAGATGGTACAATCCTCAACAGCATTAACGATCTATCAAGGAAACTGGAACTTAAACTAGTCAAATTCCAGTTTAGGGGAGGATTGTTGGGAATTAAGGTAAACTACTGATTCTGCCGAAGTATCTGCCGAAGAGATTCTGCCGAAGAAGAATGGATACTGCTGAAGTTATACTTCAGCAGAAGTGTTAAAGCAGAAATCGTGATTCTGCTGAAAGTGCGAATCCACGTAGGAGAGATAAGCGCAGTATGTAGGCCGTATGCAGGAAAAGTCAGCGCCGTATGAAAGATAGGTTGGCGCCGTATTGTATAGAGCTTACTCAGAATAAACAATATGATTAGTAAAACAATATGATTAGTTGCATGCTTGTCTAGATGCATGCGTTGTTTATGTTTGTATTAGGAGCGTACGTTGTAAACGCTCGTGAGTCATTAGGGTTTCTTGCCTATAAAAGGAACCATAATAGTTTGTAATAGATAAGTTTTTCTAAGTCTTTCAAGTCTTGTAAAATATCCGAAACATAGAGTTTCTATAATCAAAAGATCCATAGAGGATCAAAGAGCTCTTAGTTATTATAACTTGTATTTACTTTCCGCTATAAAATACGAGTTGTAGAGATCTTCTATTAGTTTGCTTATGATTACATAGGCAACACTAACGATCTCCGAGTGCTTAAGATCTATCAAGGTCTTAGTGTAAAAATAAAAATCACAAGAAAAAGAAGAAGAAGCAAGGAGCATGGTGAAATGAAGATGGTTCTGGGTTATTGAACCTGTGGAGGTTCTATAGGAAGTGTTTCTTGGTCCTAGTTCTTGGTTCTAAGCATTCACTCTTAAAACTCTCATCAGTCAACAAAAGTCAAACTGATGTCAATGGAAGTTGCAATTTGGTAGGATTGCTGATCTGGTTTGGATTTGGTATTGGCTTAAGCTTATTGGGTGTGTTTTTAGTCAACTTGTGCAAGCCATAGTGGCTGGACCTCATGTGAGTACTCATTTACTTTAAATTCTGTTGTAATCTTTTGTACCTATTCATTTGTGTTCATTATAGCATAAATTAGTCTCAAATCAGTAGTTTAGTATTTAGTTAATCTGTTTTAATCATTGTTTTAATTCTAAGCTTCTGCATATTTCTGTTCTGCATAATTAGTTAGATTTGCATAATTTTGCATCCAGAATTATAGAGTAGTTTGGACTGATCAGTTTGCTTCAAATAGGTTTTAGTGATTCATTCAAGCCAAGTTAGGAGTTAGTAGTTCTGCATTAGTAGATTTCAGATTTAATTCTCAATTCAGTTGCATATTATATTGTTTGGCATAGTGTCATTAACTGAGATCTGTGAGTGTTCTGAGGTTGATCTGAATTGGCTTAGTCTGTTTTAGGGTAGTTAAGCTCATATTGGTCATTAGTTTGCATACTTAAACTGTAAAAGTCAATATCACATCAGTTCTATTCTAAATTTCATATCAAGTAAGTATATTAGAGTGTGATCTTGCATTTTAGATTTATAAATATTAGAACTAGCTTAATTTAGTCTCATTTCACCATAATTCGTCATAATCAGTTCATCAATTTGATTAAAATCTCACTAAAGTCAAAATACTAAATCTGTTTTAAAAGTCAAAATTGGAAAAACAATTTTTAGCCAATCTTTGTGGATTTTTCATAGCTTCATTTTTGATCCAATTTTGTTGAAATTTTGGGATAAATAACTTCAGTTGGTCAAGTTTCTTAAACTGATTTTTGTGGAATTTTTGGAAGTACTATTAAGCTCTAAATAAGCTGTCCAAATCAGCTATTTTCCCCTGTTCACAATCAGCATGTATAGATTGTGAACAGGCCTTATTGCAGATCCTTTCTAGGTCTCATTTTAGCTAGTTAGGGTCTTAATTTTGGTACAAGTGATCTTTGCTTGGTGGGCTTGAGTTCACAATTTCTGGTTTTCAGTTTGGTGCATTAGAATAGCTTATAAGTTAGCTTAAAGTAGGAGGGTCATAAGCTGTTTTCAACTTAATACTCAGTTAAGTCCAATTAGTTTAGCTTGCACTCTAGAGGTTTAGGTCTGTTGAAATAGGTTGGTATTAAGTTGTTTTCTTATATTCTAGCTTCTGTGATCAATTGGTGCTTATTTGTGGCTTATAGCTTATTATAAGTGCTTATTTTTAAGCAAATTTCACTACAGCCCCTAATTCTTGCACACCTGCATCATTTCTATTATTTTTCATAGATTTATAATATTATTTTAGAATATTCCTGAAATTTTCATAATTTTCTGCCACTGTTTACTATTTTTCTTATTTTAAATCAGTTTTTAAGGCTTTTTAATTACTTTTTAATACAAATAAATCAGAAAAACTTCAAAAAAATAATTTTTCAATTTTCATAGATTAAGATAAATATAAAAAGAAAAAGAATAATTTTTCCATATTTTTCCTAGTTAAATTTGTAATTTTTAGCATTTTTTAGCATTTTAATTAGTTTTAAATAGTATTAAATTCATAATAAATTGAGAAAATGTCAAAAAAATATATTTTCAGTTTTAACATTAGTTTTATAATATTTTAGATTTTTCCAATTTATAATTTCATTTTTTAGGTTAATTTCCTATTTTCTTGTATTTTAATGTATTTTTAATACTTAAAAATAGTTTTTAATTAATAATAATTAGATAAATAGTTTTAAAAATAATTTTATTTTTTCCAATAATTTTCTTTTATTATTAGGATTGTAAAAATATCATTTTCATATCCGTAGGTGTTTTATTCTTTAAGTTTACGTTTTTTTTTTGTTTACATAAAATTCAGTAAACGTACGCGTTTTAGGTTTTAATCGTTGAACAATTTTATATATAGAATTAAAATGACTTCAAAGTCTTTATTAGATTTAATTTCCTTAGTGTAATCAATCATAACCCTTTTCCTGTTCAATATCACCCGATCACTACGCGTTTAGCTATTCAATCGTACAGCTCGTTGGGACTTAACGACCCGGGGAAACACTAAACTCTCCTGGATAATTGCATTGCGTTCTCAAGTGATTAATCCTTGTTGACCATTCACCTGGTTAATTTGGGTTGACCATTTGGGAGCAATCAATTTCTAAAATGATCAAAACAATTAAGGTACAAAATGCTTTGATTTTATATCACAAGTACCTTGATTGTTTTTCCAAATGATTTTTCAATTGGTTTCAAGAAGGAAAGAACAATACCAAAAGACCAACCAATTTACTTTATGCATGGTTTTATAAGGATGGTTAGATTAGGTATTCGTTCCCACGATCCCGCCTGAACCGGAGGGATCTACGCAGGGACAATCCTCTAGATAGTGTAGAGTCCTTAGGAATGATGAAAAAAGGAGAAAAATGAGAATACGGGAAAAGTGCGGACTGAGACAGAGCTAGTACTAGAATAAACCCAACAAGTTTCTAGTTCTGAAGTCTCGGTAAGCACTGAAGGGGTTGAAGAATGAAAAAGAATTAAATGTGAAAAGGGTGAAAAAAATAGCCCTCCATTAATTCAACCTTAGGGCAGAAACCGTGTTCAATACATATGCTACTGGTTGTTACCAAGGTAACGCCGGTATTGAAGACAAGACGT
The DNA here is from genome assembly GCA_019973895.1 of Chrysanthemum seticuspe. Classification (NCBI taxonomy): domain Eukaryota; kingdom Viridiplantae; phylum Streptophyta; class Magnoliopsida; order Asterales; family Asteraceae; genus Chrysanthemum; species Chrysanthemum seticuspe. Next base: position 53,469,943 of record BPTQ01000007.1, read on the forward strand.
CATGGACCCAGTGATGCACTGCACCTACCTTCCCAAGCTACTCAAGTTCCTCTTAAAAGGGCTTGTTTCATTCTCACGGGGAACCTACATAATCTATCGACTTTCTCTTAGAGATTGTTGATATTGAAGAAGGAGACCCTCTCCCTAGTCTCCGGCATTGGAAACCAAAATGCACAATTGATTCTAGAGCCAAGAGATCATCCACAAGAAATCTCATTAGGACACAAAATTAATGAAGACTTGTTGTTTCACATAATGTGGAAAGTAAGTATATCTATTAAGAGTCCTATGCATTATCCTTGTGATTTTGCCAGAACATTCGAGTGATATGTTAAATAGTCACGATGAAGATGGAAATCCTTCTAGTGCCAACATCAAACAAGCTCTTGGTGGGTGACATGTGAGATCTTTACTAAAGATCAAGCTTGTGACAACTGGACAGAAACGATGGGGCGATTCACTCTTGAAACAACCTTGGTCCAGGAATGGAATTGACGAATACTTTTGGAAAAACCATTCGATGTGCAAATCTCTTCTTTTCTCTAGCACATCGAATGTGTATTCATTTTCAAACACAAAAATTATCTCTGATTGAAAAATACTTTTGGAAAAAACCGTTCGATGTGTAAATCTCTTCTTTTCTCTAGCACATCGAATGTGTGCTCATTTTCTAATACAAAAAGTATTTTGATTGAAAATTGATCTTTCTCATAAAACCTTCGTCATATTGCAAAAATCTTTCTTCAAGCAATACACGATTGTTTTTCAAATCAATTTTTCATCAATTAGTGAATCTCAATTCGCTGGTTCACTCACTCCGTGTTGTCGTCTTTGAGACGTTCCGGTTTGAGAACGGCTAAAGCAGCTGTGAAACCCTGTCTAGGAGATTCTTCGGAATTATACCTGATCACAGGCAGTACTTGTACTGATCAACGGGGAACCGTGGGCCGTGTACCTCAATTCAACGAAAGTGATTAAAGACACTTTCTTGTGATTTATTGCTAACTGTTGTTTGCAGGTACATTTGGACGGTTGCAGTTGATCAGAATTGAGAAGTCAATCCAAAGCCGCATGCTCACAACATCCACACTTAATTGAATAAATCATGACTTGTGCATATCTACAGAACCTGGCTCTGATATTTTTATACTAGGTTTCTGCTACGCTGCTGCAAATATCATGAGCCAGTAAAGCTTCCGCTACTCTGATGAAAAGATGTCATGATCCAGAAAGTGTGAGCATGTCGGTCTGAAAGTCACAACATCACATGAAGGCAACACTACAAAGGGTGATCCAGAGATTTACTGTGGCTGATGATCTCAAAGAAAGCGCGAAGATCATCAAGATGTGGATCAGTTCAAAGACCTCCCCTAAGAGTACAAAACAATTGGACTATGAAGTGTCACTACTCAAGCACAAAGATTGCGGAACTGAAGAATTACAGTCTACGAGCTCAAGAACCAAGTCAAGAATAGAATGCTAGGACGCAAAATGTAATTCATGGGGTGACCTCTCTTAGGGGAGATTGTTAGGATTTAGAAAATCCATAGTGAAGAGTCGGTCACCCCAACTCTAGTCTAGCATATGTTAGCTCGTAGACATTACGTTATTTACTGGTTAGTTAGTTAGTTATTTAGTTTAGAGCAACACCGTGGAGGACGGACGGGTCTTTACCCACTGTATGTAACTATAAATACCCTCTACCTCCCAAGGTAGAGGGTTGGACCTTTCATTCTTAATCTAACATTCTCTTTGTTTTTCTCTCTCTAGAAAGGCTCCCATCTTCTACTTTCTCTCTCTAAACTCTAAACTATACGCCTACATATATTATGGTTTGATGTGTTTATGAAATCCAATATGTTACAACTCAACACACCATTAGTGCAAGATACCCCTAGATACACCCTTCAGAGCCTTTCCTTTTATTTTTTTCACCCAATATATGTTTGTTTCGTTACACCTAACGCCTACCCTACCCTGTAGTTTCTTTATATCCATGGTCCGGGCGGTGTTGGTTAATTTTGGTTCCACTAGTGAAAGTCGCGGGTTTTGAATAAAGGGTTTTGGAAGAAAATCGGGTTTAGATGATAGTTGATCTCAAGTGGGGAGATGCGTTTTATGTTCGTATTGTTTTTATTTTTATTCATGTATACCTTGTCTTGCATAAAAAAAATGAATGAAAAAAGAAGATATAAAAAAAATAAAAATAAATAAATAAATAAAAAATAAAATACAAGCAAGAGTTTATTAGTTTGTTTATAGTTGATCTAATAATAATCAGCTTATGTGTCGTATTGTGTTAAGTATTCTCGTCTTGTTCAATTAGGGGCAAATTTTTACAAATTCGTTTTGTCTTACGGATAAAATTAGAAACCTGTACATTTCTATCTCGCTTTTCAAATTTTAATCTATATTCGTACAATGGGGGCATTGTACATTTCAAGTGGGGGGATGGGAGATAGAAATGTTTGATTATATAGTTTTTGATTGAAATATGTGCTAAAATTACGCAAATTTTAATTTTTTTTATAGCACATACTTTTTTTTCATTAATGATGATGGCCGAGTTAATGCATCTTATTTGCCTAGTTTATGGAGATTATGAGGCATTACGCTACATTTTATATGCATTGACTCGTGTATTGAAGTCCCCTTGACTCTTGACCCTTGATTTTTGCTATGAGATTGAATGCGACTAGTAGTGGGGCGACTATTGACTTAGGAATCAATTTGTTTCGTGTCTTTTTGTTTACACCCATTAAACGTGTTCCCATGTCTTATCCTACCCTTAGTCATGAATCGAGTTTAGGTGAGGAAGCGAGCAATCATTGATGTCTTGGCCATGGATTTGGTCATGTATCATTGGTTTTGTCCCCTTCGCCGTAGCTCGTTAGTAATGACAAAGTAACCCCGTAAGCCTATGTTGTGTCAACCCATTGCCTTTTAGAATAGCTGCATCTATAGACTCTAGTGGCGGAGATTAGTATCTTTGCCAAGCTTATGATAGAATACTCGCCATGACTGAGCAGTTGAGTGATCACCCAAAAATAAACACGTGAATTATGAGAGAGAGTGTGATTTCAATTCCATTTTCGTGAGGTGCTCGATTTGGAATTTTTTAGCTTAGGTGATTTTTAGACTCATATCTTCCAATTAATCTTGGAAGATATCTTTTTAAGAATTATTTAAAGATTCTACTTGAGGACAAGTAGGATTCAAGTGGGGGGATATTTGATAACATCAAATTAGCATGATCTTTTTCATATCAAATTCCCGTGTTTATGGCCTCATTTGTATTAATATGGTACTCAATTCATTCATATTCGTTCATATTTGCATTTCAAGATAAATGAGGCGTTGGAGCGGAAAAGATGTGAGAAAGGGCCAATTATATGTTTTGAAGATTGATTTACAAAGGCCTTTGAATTATTTGTCAAGGTTACGCCGTAACTAGCTAATAATGTTACGGCGTAAATTTGATGCTTTGAAGGATACGGCGTAACCATTTCTTATGGTTACGTCGTAATTATTTTTGTGAAGGTTACGGCGTAACATGGAATTAGTTACGCCGTAGAGATAATGTCGGAGTGGATAATCATGAGCGTACGAAGGATTACGACGTAACTTGGTTAATTAGTTACGCCGTAACTAATTACTTGGGCGCAAAGTTTCGAGGTCTAGGGATTAAAAGAGACAAGTTTATATTTATTTTATTCACTTTGAGGACTAAAGAATAAATGCAGAAGTTCGAAGAGGGGCTGAATATGCAAGTTTTATAACACATTTTAATGTGTTATATTAATTAAATGAAGACAAGGTCCTTAGATGCAAATTGGCTAATAATCAAGGGCCAAAATGGCATTATGCTAAAGTTACATCATTATAAATAGATCATTGCTACAGGAAGTCAAATATCAATTAGAGCACCCGGTGTGGGGTTCGTCTTCGCCTTCGTCGTCCACCTCAGCGCCTCGCCGTCCTTCGTTGTGACACCGGGGATGCTCGCCGAGCTTCGTTGTTGAGTTCCAAATCGTGGTGACGGCGAGAGGGGAGGCTGACACAAAAGCAGAAAAACGTATATATATCCAAATGACGAGAGGGGAGGCTGAATAAAAAAAATAAAGTGGTAGTGGTGGGCCCCAAATGAAGAGGTTGAGGTTTGTTATGAGTGAGGAGGGGGTTTGTTGTGGTTAGTTGTGAAAAAATGGGATGCTGATGTGGCGCTGAGTTGGCACGACGACGAACCTCCCCTTCGTTTTGACACCTAGTGCTCTTAGGGTGCGTGTGTTTTTGCCGTACGAGGAGACCAAGAAAACAATCAGTAGGCGCAAGGTTTTTATGGGGCAAATCCCTCGGGGTTTGCCCCGGTACTCAAATAGGGGATCGATAGCTTTATCCTTGGTACGATATGTAATTATTTTCTGACTCATAATATTATTTTGGTTTCATTATTGTTTATTATAATCTTGATTCTCAATTTAGTTGTTGGCGAATTAATTCTTATTGTGTTTCATTTAATTGATTATTAATTTATTATTAGTCAATTAATTATTTGATGTTATGTCTTTATTTATTTATTGTTTTATATGAGGATTTTATTTGTTATTCCACTAGGGTATTTTGGAGATGTGGAAATTAGGTCCTGACCTAGTTTTGATTCTTTTATTATTAATGTTTTTGCGTTATTAATTGTTTCTAGTATATGCATGCATAGTTTATTGGTAACTACCCTTGTTTCGGTAGTTTTGAATGGCGGTAGAGGCTAGTTGCTTAGGATATATGACCAACTGACACTATTATAAGTCTAGCATGTAGCGGAACTTAATGACTCGGCTTAGGGGACCAGGAACAACTGGACTTATGAGGGGACACCTGACTTCTCCAGTGGTGGCATCTTTGCTTATAGGTTAGGGCGAATTGACCAAATCCTGTCCTCTAGACTTTGACCCCACTTGAAATAGGAATCTAGTGACTTTTAGAACCCATGTATTGCGATAGTAAACGCTGGCTCTTAATGATTGTTATTAGATTGCCAAATGATCCCGGGTGACATGTTCATCTTGGTAAGGATTCTAAGAACCATAGGGTAGACGAATTGACCAAAGGAGTCTATCGAATTTTGCCACTTGTGGATGAACTCGGTTTAAAGAATTGCATCACTATCTTTCCCATTAGCTTGTTTACCAGAGAACCAGCCCAATTGATCACGTGACACCTTAAATATTATCAATCATAACATTAAAACTTATCTACTGACTTGTAGAGAGAGACCCTCTATGTAGTTGTCTATCTAGGGTGATCGATCTACATCTTTCCCCATAGCCCTGGGGCTGTGTCTCGATCTGACTAATTTAATTAATTAGACAGTTAGGAATCAATCGTTCTTGGGACGACCTCGGTCTTACCATTCCCTCACTACATGTGACCGGGTACACTGCCCATTAGTGCATAAGGTAGGCCATAGGTAGACGAGTTACTATAAATGTAAAACCTGGTCAGTAAAACCTGCATCACATATACTCCATGTTTTCTAATGCTTCTTCCTATATTGATACCGTTTTTCAATATTTTACTACCGGTTTCACTAAAAAGTACGTTACACTTTTTATCACATATTTGTCATATACTTAGAAGGTTGAAGTTTAGATTTTCTAAGTGACACACATTGTTAATGGTTAAAGATTTGTGAGAAATTATACCTTTACCGATGATTTTGCTCTTGCTATTACCAAATACCACATTCCCTCCATTGAAGGATTCGTATGTGGAAAACAAGTCTTTATTACCGGTCATGTGCCTCGTGCACCCGCTATCCTTGATCCAGTCATCCGAATCTAGGTTGACCTTTAAGCACACCTAAGAAAACAATTAACTCAAAAGTTTGGTCCCCATTTCATTCATGTTAGGCATATATTGAAAAGGTGAGAATGCATTCCATGGTGTAAAGTTTTGAAATGAAAAGCCGTTTTGCACATTAGAATTCCATCCCATTTGATGGTGGTTACTTCTCGGATAAACATTATTAGGTCTCCTTATAAATGTGTTTGGTTTTGAAAACGATGGACCTTTGTTTCTCATAAAACTTTGATTTTGTTTCATTGGAGGTGGTTGTCTAACAATAGTGTGGGTTGGTTTCTTTTTGTTAACGATAACAAAGTCGGTTCTAGATGAAGTAACTACATTATTTCTATTGTTTGCTGGAACAGACCCACAGATCCCTGGCACTAGACGGTTCCCTTTTCAAGGGATCTGTGGGATCCGTGACTACGGTAGCTTGTTTTTCAGTTGCTTTGATGAATTTTGTTTCTTTATTCTTGCTAGTTGATGCATTATGTTCCTGAAAACCTAAACCCTTTTGATTGTTTCCTGTTTTAACACTGTCTAGTATTATATCTAGAGTATTAGTATTCATTCTAGCAATCTTGGAATCAAGATTATCAACTAGTGCTTGAAGTTGAACACAAAGCTCACATTCCCACTTGCTATCTTCCCTTTTTCTAAACATTTTAATTTTCCTTTTAACTCAATGACTTCCTTTTCTAAACGTTCATTTTTGTTTTCAAAATCTTATTTTTGTTAATTGCTTTTAGACTAATTTTGCAAATTTTATCATATTCACGATGCAATGAATCATCATCTAATGATGAGCTACTATAATAGAGAGATTCAATACATACCTCATTTGAGTCATTTGCCATGAGACAAATTTCTTCGTTATCCTTCTCACTCATTCCCCACGAACCACTCACGAACGTCTTTTGTTCGTCACATTTGGGACACTCACAAATGAAGTGATTAGGGTCCCCACATTTAAAACATGTGCATTCATCCCTTGCTTTCTTGTCGTCTTTGCCTTTCCGGAACCCCCTCTTGTCGTCATATGGTTGATTGACATATCTTCCCTTTCATCTAAAGAACTTTTTGAAATCCCTTACCGCCATGGCATATTCTTCGTCATCACTATCCAAAGAAGAGTTTTCTTCATCGCTTGAGACCTTCTTGGCTGTTAAGGCAATAGATTTGTGCTTCTCTTTCTTTTCTTTTAAGGCTTCTGAATCTTTAGCGAGGACAAGCTCATAGACCTTTAGATTGCCTATGAGTTCGTCGAGAATGAGGATTGATAAGTCTTTTGATTCTTTGATGGCCGTCACCTTTGATCTCCACTTGGATGGAAGTGCCCTTAGATATATCCTGACATGATTACGACTGGAGAAAGATTCATCAAGTGCTTGTAATGATGTAATTATAGTATTAAAGTTAGCAAAAGAATTATCTATAGTATCCTCATCCGATATTGAAAATTGTTCATATTGTTGAACAAACAAATCTATTTTATTATTTTTAACTTGTTGATTTCCTTGATGAGTTACAACTAAAGAATTCCAAATTTCTTTAGAGGTTTTAAGCATAGAAATTCTTTCAAATTCCTTTTTGGGTAAAGCATTGTATAAAACCATTTTAGCTTCACTATTTTTGGAAAACCTTTTCTTTTGATCATCGGAGAGTTGATCATGAGGTGTGTTTATTAGATTTCCGGTTTTATCATCTTTTGTAGTGGCTTCAAAGTCACCTTCAACAATAATGTACCAAAGATCAATATCTTTGACTTCACATAAGTTTCGAATCTATTTTTCCAATAAATAAAACCATTAGTTTCAAGTAGTGGAGGTCGTTGCATAGATTGCCCTTCTTTATAATTTTCAGAATCCATTGTGATCGAAACGTTTTTAAAATACGATTTACTTTAAAACTTTTGTAAACCTTGCTCTTGATGCCAATTGTGGAAAACTAGAAGGGGGATTGAATAGTTTTGCCGATTTTAAGTTATTTTCAAAAAACTTTAGATTCGATCTTATGTTAATTCTTATGGATGGATAGAAAGTATAAAGCAATAAGTAATGTAAGCAAATAAAGTAAATGATAAAAATGACACAACCGATTTATAGTGGTTCGGCTACAAGGACACCTTCCTTGCCCTAATCCACTCCCCGAGTCACCTACTCGAGAGTTCAAGCACTATGTCAACAAACTCCTTCAACTCGGCGGAGAAGCCTTCACAACGTCGCTTACACTTTTTCCAGTACAAAGCTAAATACCGAGTCATTAACACGGAGGACCAAACCAGCACAACTATAACACAACAACTATGTGAAATATGGAATACAAGATCTTGCTACAGAAATCTTGTGGATGAACAAATCAATCAAGGACCCCTTGCTTGGATGACTTGTAGTATCTCGTGATCTCGCCTTTGAAAAGGACCTATATGAGAATCACAACAAAAGAAAGAAGAACTACTATATAGATCAAGAGATATGCGATTAGAAGAGATAAGTAGTATATGAGAGAGTTTGTAAGAAGAGGTGTGAGTTACAATGAAGAAATAGTTCACTATTTATAGGGAAAAAAATCACTACTGTTCCCCGGATCCAACATATCCCTTACATGAGGGACCCGTCCAGTGTAAACTAAGGGATCCGTAGGACGCTCCCCCTAAATGGGTTATGGGTCATGGATCATCGGTCATGGGTCATGGACTTTGGATCATGGGTATCCAAATAGATACAATGTATCTAGAAGATGCAATGTATCTAGTCAATGGGTCATGGGTTAGCTCCATGGGTTATGGATTTTCTCCATGGGTATGGGCCATGGGTTATGGATTTTACCCATCCTAACAAACTATTACAACAATTTATGTTAAATGACTATATTTGTAAATGCTTTACAAAAATAACATGTATCCTTATAATTTTACTTATGATAACTTTATATTTGTTATCAGCAAAACACAAAGAAATCGCTAAATATGAATAAATGTTTTTACGATTTATTTGTATTAACAAATCGATTCTTAACATGACTCAAATTTGAAATCCATTTTCCATCTTCCATAACACCATTAATTGCTGCATTTCTACGTTTCTTCTTGAGCAAAGAGTGAAAAAAAATTGAGTTTTCGTCACCCTCTAATCCCCATTTTAATTTGAGTTTTTGGGCGAGATCTATTCCTTCCGTCTTCTCTATCTCGGCTACTTGTTTAATGAGATCTAGTCTCTCTGTTATCGTCTCCTGGTTTCCCGGATTAAGATCCAAATGCTCATCCAATTTATCTAATCGATCAATATAGTCTTGCTTCCTTCCACGGTTACTGATTATATTCTTGTGCCAATTTTTCAATTTCATCTTGACATTTTTCATTTTGTTTTTAAACACAATAAAAGCATTCCTTTCCCCCTGATAATTATGTTCATTCCAAGCTTCGTGAACCAAATGCTCATATCCTTTGTACAAACTCCAAGAGGTAAACAATTTAAACGGAATTGGTCCGTAATCTCTTGTTTCTTGAGTAAGCATAATAGGACTATGATCAGACCATAATCTCGAGAGCACCATTCCTATCAAATTAGGAAATTTTTCCACTAACCCATTCGACAAAAGAAACATGTCCAAATTTGCCATTTTAGTACAATTTTTCTCGACCCTAGTGAATCTCCTTCCACCCATTTGCATTTCTATCAGATTCGAGTTCATAATAAAATTGTTAAAATCCTCCGTTGTATGTCTGCATAAAACCGTATCAGATCTTTCATGAGGATATCTAACCGCATAAAAATCCCCAAACAGTAAAAACTCCCCATCGTGATTTCTGATAAATCTAGAAATATATTCCCACAACTCTATTTTCCGGTTCCTTTCTTTAGGAGCGTATACATTTACAAGGTAACAGATAATGTCACTACCAACCACCTCTCCTTCCACAATCAATACATTTTTTGTACACCATATTCTTTATTTTTTGAAAACATTCGAATCCCATATAGTAATTAATCCCCCCGATCTACCTCTAGCCCCGCTACTTGCCACCTCAAAATAATTATTACCCCATAACGATCTGAAAAGGCTTAAATCTAACCTTGTCATCTTAGTTTCTTGAACACCTACCACATTTATACAATGGTCAATACAAAGTTTCTTTATCAACCCCCTCTTCTTGTGGCACTTAATACCACATAAATTTATTGACAATGTATTCATTTAACACCATGCTTCTCACCCATTTTATTAATCAATCTAATAATGTCCTCCTTACATCCTAATAAATCATATCCTAACACTCCCCCAATTTCTACATATTTCTCCATACCTTCAATCAAAGATCCCATATATACACATCTTTTAATTAAACTTATATTATAACCTTTAGTAGCGTTTGATGTCGAAGACCCAATTCCTTCTGATCATGTTGTTTTTTCTTGAAATCTCATGCCATTAAAACCAGGTGGATATGTTGGATTGCTTGTTTCTGATCCATGCTCGTTGTTATTGATTTCCTGCTCCTCATTCTTTTCATCTTGACTATCGGTTAATGGTTTTGATGACACCTCCTTTTCTAATTGAATTTCATTATCATCATTCGTATCCGAGATATTGATGCCTTCCTTCCTTTCCATAAAATTGTCCGGTATAATATCATTGTATGTTTCCTCCTCCTCGTTCTCATTTGGTTTGTTAGATTCCAAATCATCATCTGATTCCTCTTCCTCAACATGTGAGCTACTCCCCACTCCTTCTATTTGTTTTATATCAGGCCACCATTGAGCAATTTCCTTAACACTTATCTCATACTCTTTTCCATCCACCACCACTATCCTCATCTCATTGATATTCTCTTTGATTTGAGAGCACACACATACCTTACCACTACCTCTATGCTCCTCTAATTCATCATCCGAGAATAATATAGTACCATACATGCTTGCAACCTTCTTATATGCCGTAATAGACCACGCGCATAATGGCATGCCTTGTATTTCAATCCATATTGCTCTCTCGTTCACTTAAAAATCATTCGAGGGAACAACAATCGGTTTGAAATGTTTTCGAATCCCTTGATGATTTTTAAAACTCAAACAGGTTTTCGATGAAACGAATTCAATCCAAACCCACATACTGCCTATATAATTCATCTTCACGTCTTCAAAGTCCTCATCATAACACATCCTAAGCAGCTGTGGTATAATCATAGCATTTTTTAATTCTCCTAAAACGTTCAAATTTGAATCACCAATATCTTTGTAGTCCCCCTCTCCAAATACTATCTTAGTTTTCATGTCAGCCTATTTAGATCTATTCTCCTCTCTAACACCTCTAACCATGTTAGCAAAAGAAACGCCTTGCATTTTTACATTTTTATTTATGGAATTGACTCCTTTCTTCTCCAATATTTCCTTTTTTCATTTCTGGTTTTCTCATTGATTGGTCTCTAGAAAACCTAGCCTTGGAAATGAACAGATGAAAGTTTCCAAACCATACCGATTGTAATTGATCTTCTAATCTATTCATATCCTTCACGTTCAAGAAATGAGCGAAAGCAAATCGTTTACCTTGTTTAGAAACCTTCCGTGCAATGTAGACATCCACCAATTTTCCGTATCTTTCTAATTTCTCCCATAAATATTTGGCTGTAATCTGAATTGGAAAATTCATCACATAGAAAGTCGCAGAAAACTATTCCAACTCTCTATGATATGAGTTTCCCGTATCATGTTTTCTGTTTCCAATCTTCCATACGAAATCCTTGTATTGAGCCATGAATCCGAAGTTTGATTGTGAAATGAATTGAATATTGGTGTAGGTTAAATAAGGAACCATAACACCACTAACCTTGATGATACAATTAATATGGCGGATCATGTAAGCCTTTCTCCAAACCATCTAAAGTTTTTCGATGCTTTGGTGCAAACCACCACCCTCTATGTTATTTGGAGGTTCCGCAATGACAAGATCTTTGCCCTCAAAAGACCACAAAAATGTTGGATAGAAGATATGTTTTTATTGATTGATGATAACATACAATGTAAACCTCAATATATATTGAGCCAATACAAGAGCTATATATGGAAAATACTAATCATCTAGTCACCAAGAGCTAATCTTCTAATCTCCTACTAATCATCTAGTCACCAAGAGATAATCACAATGAATGTACAATACATAGACAGCTAATACAAATGGATAATTGACACTCCCCGCAGTTTGAGCGGTAGGACACTGATCACTCAAATTGGAGCAAAACTCCTCAAACAAAGTTGTAGGCAATACTTTAGTAAAAATATCCACATACTGATAGCGGGAAGGCACATGAAGAACCCGGACTTGACCAGCAGCTACTAAATCTTGAACAAAATAAATGTCAATCTCAATATGCTTTGTCCGTTGATGCTGAACCGGATTAGCTAAAAGCAACACCAGGGTCATTGGGATGGTTGTCCTCTACACGGAGATCCACTTCTGGCTATTGCGTATTTCCTGGAAACAATATGCTCACACGGTCCTCTAAGCATCAACCGACGCTTTCTCGTTCTAGTGTTGAGGCCGAGTATCGGGGTGTTGCTAATGTAGTTGCTGAGACATGTTGGTTACGGAATCTTCTGCGTGAGTTGCATACTCATTTGTCAGATGCTAGGCTTGTCTACTGTGACAATGTCAGTGTTGTTTATTTGTCTTCTCCTTGTAAATCACTCCCTGACACCGCATCAGTTTTTGAGATGTTTTCTTCAATTGGTCTTCGACGTCCCTGAAGTGATACTAATTTTTTAGCTTTATACAACACTCATTGATTTCTTTATCAGTGAGTATCACCTTCTGAATAATATCAGGGAGACATGTTCTCTGATAACATATTAGGGAGTATCTCACTTCTGATAACTATCAGGCTCACATTGATTGTTATGAAGTGACATTCTTTCTAATTTCTCCCATAAATATTTATGCTCAATGACCTTCAGAATGTGTATTAGGCTATTTTATATTTAAATACTTGTCAGATACAAGTGGGTTGGTTTGTCAGACCCAACAACTAACATGTCAATAGGATTACGAGGTGATGTTCAAAGTACCAAGCTATATATTGGAACCCCACATTAATTCATGGATGAATGGTTCGTGTTTGTAAATGAGCCAAATTAATTTCGTGGTCGAAGATTCTATCCGTAACTTGGTAAGGCAAGGACCGGATGGCATGATTATGCAACCGTGCTCCTTTGCGTCGATGTCAAAATTTAGATCTTTTTCACCCTATTCTGTTTAGAAATCTCCGCCTGATAAGTTACTGCATCATACTTAATTTGCATTTGCAACCATCATAGAAAAGACTGACATTTTCTTGACTAGCATGTGATGAATACAAGCAAGTTTGACTAAAATTGCTACCATCTGTCTCTAGACTAGGTAAATTGTTAGGGATGCAGCCATCTCGGATATGATTTTGACACAATAACATCAACGTTAACTGGAACGCTTAGCTGGCACTTACTACTTACCAAAATACGAAACACATAATTGATCATTAAATTATGATAGGGTTTTGGTACTATCACGCGTGTTTGGTAAGTAGAAAAACTGACTTTCTACCAGGCACACGTGATAGTGACAGAACCCTTATCGTATAGTCGGTTGTTATTGGTTCCTTAAAAAAGTATCTGATAATAGCAACTTTGAAAAGGCTATGATGAGTATGACCAACTTCGACTAAAGTTGTCAAGGGCTGTAACTTTGCTAGCCAGCCTGCTACATCTGCACCCATGGCAAACTTCCAATTTTTCAAAACTATAAGCTCTAATTTGAGATAAACGGTCCCTTGAGGCCCGTGCAACAGATTCTACATTACCCGTTCTTTGAAATTCTTGGATTGTAATTGATAAGGTTTTAAAATGTACCTTTTTGAGGGGTCGTTTAAGCCCTTATTTGATCACTTTTGTATCCGTTATTACTTAATATCGTTCCTTTTCACTTTTTAGGTATCTTGAAGGCAAAATGCTGGAATGACACTTATTCGGACGAAAAGGTGCGAATATACGAAGAAAATGGCCAAAGTCAAGAATCGAGACATTCAGGCTGCTGGAACTAAAGGGGACGGCGTCAGGAACTAAAAGTGACGGCGTCAGGTACTACTAGAGACGCCGTCGGACAAGTTTTGTGACGACTCAGTAGCCAAATTGCTCATTTACAAGTGACGGCTTCATGTTTTAAAAGAGTAGGGCGTCGCAACTCAGACGACCTAGATTTGATCCAGATGAAGTCAGAGACTAAGGGGACGGCGTCACAAGCATAAGGTGACGCCGTCGCAAGACTAACGTGGCCAAGACGAAACCCTAATAACGGCGGCCCGACGGCCTCACAAATCAAAGGGTGACGCCGTCGCATTTGTAATCTTATATATAGAATCCAAATTTTTCAGTTTTCAGTGTGTAGTCTTTTGGAGTACAAACCTAAACCGAACCAAGGCTGTCTTGTACAGTATTTTAGGGTTCCATACCCTATCTTACATCAAGATAAGTGTTTTACTTCATTAATTTAACTATGTCTTCCATTGATTGTGTGTACGCTTGCATGTTCCCCATGTCCGGCTAATTTACTTGTGTGTTTGCTTAGGTAATATGAAACTTAGTTATTAAATATTGATTGGTTGTCTCTTATCTTAATTGTGATTGACCTAGTATTGCGATAGGTCATTCGTTGTGTTTGTAATGCTTGATTAATCTTTGATGAACCTTAGTTTATAATCGCCTAGAGTAATTGTAGGCTAGTCATTCAAAGAATACCTTAGAGTTAAAGTTTATAAATCCTAGAGATTTTGTAGTCATTAACATTTGGTAGCTTCAAAGAGTTAGGGATAAACGCATACCCTATGACCTTAGAGACACAACGCAATTAAGAATAAGGACGTGACAATTCAACCACCAATAGGAGATAACTAGGGAGTAATAAAGCCTAAGCAACTACATTTTTAACTATCATACGAGCACACAACAATAGACATAGACTACCCTCACCTTAGTTTAGATAATTAGATAAGTAGAAGTAATCGGTAGAAATACCAACCCCCCAAATCCAAACCCCGAGATTCGTACCTTTCCATTTCCTAAAAAAACATAAAAAGATAAAAAAAAAATAATCTTCCTCAACCCCAACCTTAGCATAGTAACTTCTCACTAGCATTCCTATTCCCCTAGAGAACGATATCAATTCACGTGGCTTACCCTAATACTACACTACAACGATTAGGTTCACTGCCTAGGGTGTTGAAAAACTTGCTCGATGAAAAGGAAGTTCCTGTGACCTCGAACGACGCGTGTAACGTTATCAAGTTTTTGGCGCCGCTGCCGGAGAATAGAATAGCTAGTTAGGAGTCCACCTCGTTTAGGTTTCTTTGCTTGATTCCTATCAAGTAAACTTTTTTTCCCCATTTTTAGCTTCCTCGTAGTCTATCCCCCCTTCTTCGTGACCTTTGTTAGTAATCCCATCACTTTTCATCATGGAAGGTGATAACCAACCACCATTCATCAACCCACCACCAAATGACCCGCCAAGAGGCCGTACTCTTGGTGAATACTCGAAACCAAGCCACCTAGGCTATAGGAACACCATTGAGCTTCCCGACCAAGCCCAAACTACGGCCCTGCGATCCGACACCATCCGGTTGGTGCAAAATGGATGTGCATTCCATGGACTTCGTTCCGAAGATCCTAATCAGCATCTTAAGGATTTCCTTAAAATTGTCGATTCCATCGACCTCGATGCTACTACTCGGGAGACCACGCGTCTGCGTCTCTTCCAATTCTCTGTACGGGACCAAGCTAGTAATTGGCTTGAGCGACTTCCCGCCGGTTCCATCTCAAGTTGGGATGATCTCACCTCTCACCGGGGAGAACCACTAAGATTAGGAATGATATCTTGATGTTCCAACAACGTCAAGGTGAATCTCTCTACGAAGCATGGACTCGATTCAAGGACTTACTCCATAGAGTCCCTCATCACGGCATTGATCTTTGGCTTCAAGTCCAACTCTTCTACGATCATGTCAATTTCCCCACTAAGCGGTCCATTGACCAAGCGACCGGTGGAAAACTTAGTGATCTCACCGCGGAAGAATCATGGGGTATAATATAGGACCTTGCTCTCTATGACAACAAAAGTTGGAATGACCCCCATGAGTTGCCCAAAACCGTTAAGGCAATCTCCTTGCCTCCCATTGACTCACAATCTTCTGACCGTAGGATGCTCGAGCTTGAAGATCAAGTTAAATTCCTAATGAGCTCCTACGAAAATCCTAAGTCTTCACGCCAAGTGAACAAAGTTTCTTCCTCGTGTGAGCCGTGTAATGGCCCTCATAACACGCACACTTGCACAAGATTCCCCGACCAAGCTTCCGTTGACTACGCATCCTCGCGTACTAATGGAACAGGAGGAAGATTCCCTACCACACCCGGACCTAGGACTTTTAATGACGCCCGAGAGGCATGGAAGGGCAAGCCCGACTTTTATTGGGGACAAACCAAGGTAATTCACATCCAATTATTTCTCATGGCCCCCATCTCACGACCCTAACCAACAAAACATTGAGGGGATGTTACAACACCTAGTCGCATCCCAAGAAGCTCAAATAGCTAAGCTCTCGGACCGTTTTAACCAACAACAAGCCGAGATGGATAGGAAGATAGATAACCTCTTGAAAGCCATGACCAATAGTGATAGGAAGGTTAATGCTATCTCAACTCCTGAAACTTCCGGTGTAGAGATTAAGGACCCAAGTAAGCTAGCTAAGCACGTTCAATTCGTCAATACCATCACCTTAGTGAAACCTAATAGAACAAATGACGAAGCGAACCATGAAACGATACTTGAGGTTAGTGAAACACCGAGGAATGAAACAACTGAGGAAGTAGATGAAGTAGACAATGACTATTTCAATAAGTTTCCTACGGAAGAAGAACTATCTCGCCACCCTTACTTAGTGCGTGACCTCCGTCACATGTATGTTAGGAGAAGCCCTAGGGTCAAGTTTGGGAACCCTTGGAATCTTAAC
This sequence comes from Chrysanthemum seticuspe, assembly GCA_019973895.1. Taxonomy (NCBI): domain Eukaryota; kingdom Viridiplantae; phylum Streptophyta; class Magnoliopsida; order Asterales; family Asteraceae; genus Chrysanthemum; species Chrysanthemum seticuspe. The sequence goes on from BPTQ01000007.1 coordinate 53,486,813, forward strand.
ATACCATGTTACATAGGACACCTTTTTGTGGCAAAGGCCTACATTGACCGCAAATCCCCAATAAACATAATGACTAGCACCTACTATAATTGGGTAATGAAGAAGCCTATCCCAACTAGGCAAGATCCCGATAATCCTAGGGTTATTGCAATTCTCTTGGTAGAGTTAAGGGATTGCCCGTGTATGTAGGTAGTTTCACGTTTCCTACGGATTTCATAATAGTGGATGATATTAGTACGGCCATAGATCCTAGCTTATCCCACGTTATTCTAGGAAAACCTTTCATAGAAAAAACCGGGATGACTTATGATCCCTCACTAGGAATAGTACGATTCAAAGATAAAACGGATGATGTAGCTTACCAAATGCCGTTTAAGATTGAGAAGTTTTCATCACTCTCCAATAATGAAAAGGAACTTAAACTATCGGTGTACTATAGGAATGAGGAGGATAAGAAGAAGGGAGTAGATTATGTTATGGCCAAGGTTTTCGGTTTCTATAAGGATTGCTTGAACTTATGACCGAAATATAGAACTGAGTAAGGAGAGGACGAACTCTTAGAAAGGTGCATCATAGGGCACTTCTACAACATGGAGTCACCCACTAGAGACCGTCATGAGGAAGAAGGTGACGGTAATGAAGTAACGTAGGGGCACGACTTCGAGTCTAGCTACAAGACTCATAAATAAAGAAACGCGCTTCGTGGGAGGCAACCCATGCTTAATTGTTTGCTTGTTTGTGTCGTATATATTTTATTGATTGTTTATTCTCATGTTTAAATTTGTAAAAATACTTTATTGTGTCTTTAACCTCGTCTTAATTACATATAAAGGTATTTTACATAAGGAATAAGTGTAGGGAGGATTACACACGTTTTCAAAAAAAACGTAAACATGAGAATTTCAATTAATTAAAAGATATACATGTGTGTTTGTTTGAGTCAAATGCTTTTATCGAGTCATAATGGATGTTTTACAGGAAATTTTTCCAGATTCTAAAGATGTAAATTTTCCAGAATTTTTTCCAGAAAATCGCAGACCAGTTTCTGTCAGGATAACCTGACGGTGTCAGGATCGCAACCTGACGGCGTCAGGAAGGAGCAGAAACAACTGATTACTTTTTCTCATTTTCTGAGCTACTTATAAATTTTTGGAATTTTCCAGGTCTTAATTTTCCAGAAAATCTCTAAACATACATTCCACAAGTATTATATCCTAGTTTAGTAGAGTCCTATATATATTGTTACCGCCAATTTTAATCGAAGGTTTCGTTTGTTTTCTTCAAGTGTGCAGGTTTAATTTACCAAGAAGAAGATACATAAGATGAGAAGGAGCTTTTCACGCAAACATTCTTCTTGAAGAAAGATGTAACCACCACTTTACACGGATCCTACTGAGCTAATCAGGGGAGTATTAGTTTCTTTCATCTTTTATTACCTTCCATTATCATAACTTTGATACTTTCGGAGAACATTGGGGACAATGTTCAGTTTAAGTGTAGGGAGGGAAAATAAAATGGGAACTTTGAAACTATGTTTATCCTTGATTATTTGCTTTGTCCAATTGCATATGTGTAATAAACCATGAAAAATATCGGTTAGGGTAATTTTGGCACCAAATTTAAAATTTTTCATGACATATAGGATTGGGCCATTAGTCTTAATAAAGCGTCTCATGGATAGGAAGTTATATGACTAGCACAAAAACTCTTTACCACTTAAATTCCACCCAAAATGTGAGGATCGCCCTTAGATTAGTATGAATTAAAGCATTCATCTTTAATGCTTAGAGTGTGAACCGGTAGTATAATAGATTCTAGAACTTGTTTTGTGATGCATCCCGAGATCGCTAGTAAGACAACACTTGTGTAGTTAGGAATAACTAAATGATAAGGGCATTAGGATAACCCTTGTTTGATACTCGTAATATAATTACTTCTTCCACATCGGTTGAGTAATTCCCCCACACCTTTGCGTTATCTTTAGTACACGATACCCCTAGTTAACCCCTCAGAGCCTACCCTTTTCGCGGTTCTCGTGATGTTTCGGTTTTCCGGAATATCAATGAAGAGCATTGTTTACAATCCACCCCCAAATGTACACCCAAATCGCCTTAGCCTACCTTGTATGCACTCACTTTTAGTGCATTATTGTTATCACACTAAACCCGTAGTTCAATTATCTAGTTGCTTGCATAAGTTGCTAAGTCGAGTCATATCCTTTGTACACAGTTTTGGGACGATTGGGACTCATGGGAAAAGTTAAACTTTATGAAATGACGGGAAGGGAACGTTAAATTCAAATTCCCTTTATTTGCATAATAATGTACTCCAAGTGTTTTGATCTTTTCAATTCGGGTCAAATTAATATTAGAGTAATAAAAACTCAAGTGTAGGGATGTGCCTATAAATGCCTATCATTTTGATGTTATCATAGAGGATGGTAGAGTAAAAGTGTATGAAAAAAAAAAAAAAAAAAAAAAAAAAAAAAAAAAAACGGGCTACCATCCTACATCTATCTTTAATTTATGTTTTTTTGTTTCAGTTATCTAGAGTTTAGAGTGTCGAGTCTTGGCTTAGCAACGTCATTCTTCGCATGCTTGTAACATAAAGATTTTTGACTTGCCACCACTAAATAGCCTATCCCACCAAACCCTTTGTTTCCCTACCGTAAGCCTATCATTACAACCCTTTAAAAGACCTCTTGGATAGTCTTTCCTAGGTGCTTACGCCAAAGCGATGGAGGTTTGATCTAGTCTCAAGCCTATGGTAATCTATGTACTAGGACCGGTTAATGAGTGTTTATCTTCCATTTCCAACTTGTTATATTTCATATACACCCGAGAGATGTGAGTATCCAAACACCCTATGTGAGGTGCTAATATGTTATAAATATGTGTTGTGAATCGTTCTAAACTAATGCTTCATGACCTCTAACTTATAAATTGATTGGCTAAAAGCACATTTGCTTTAGGACAAGCAAATACCAAGTGTAGGGATATTTGATAAGGTTTTTAAATGTACCATTTTGAGGGGTCGTTTAAGCCCTTATTTGATCACTTTTGTTACTGTTATTACTTAATATCGTTCCTTTTCACTTTTTAGGTATCTTGAAGGCAAAATGCTGGAATGACACTTATTCGGACGAAAAGGCGCGAATATACGAAGAAAATGGCCAAAGTCAAGAATCGAGACACTCAAGCTGCTGGAACTAAAGGGGACGGTGTCAGAAACTAAAATTGACGGCGTCAGGTACTACTAGAGACGCCGTCATACAAGTTTTGTGACGACTCAGTAGCCAAATTGCTCATTTACAAGTGAAGGCTTCAGGTTTTAAAAGAGTAGGGCGTCGCAACTCAGACGGCCTAGATTTGATACAGACGACGTCAAAGACTGAAGGGGACGGCGTCACAAGCATAAGGTGACGCCGTTGCAAGACTAACGTGGCCAAGACAAAACCCTAATAACGGCGACCCGACGGCGTCACAAATCAAAGGGTGATGCCGTCGCATTTGTAATCTTATATATAGAATCCGAATTTTTCAGTTTTCAGTGTGTAGTCTTTTGGAGTAAAAACCTAAACCGAACCAAGGCTGTCTTGTACAGTATTTTAGGGTTCCATACCCTATCTTACATCAAGATAAGTGTTTTACTTCATTAATTTAATTATGTCTTCCTTTGATTGTGTGTATGCTTGCATGTTCCCATGTCCGGCTAATTTACTTGTGTGTTTGCTTAGGTAATATGAAACTTAGTTATTGAATATTGATTGGTTGTCTCTTATCTCAATTGTGATAGACCTAGTATTGCGATAGGTCATTCGTTGTGTGTGTAATGCTTGATTAATCTTTGATGAACCTTAGTTTATAATCGCCTTGAGTAATTGTAGGCTAGTCATTCAAAGAATACCTTAGAGTTAAAGTTTATAAATCCTAGAGATTTTGTAGTCATTAACCTTTGGTAGCTTCAAAGAGTTAGGGATAAATGCATACCCTACGCCCTTAGAGACACAACGCAATTAAGAATAATGACGTGACAATTCAACCACCAATATGAGATAACTAGGGAGTAATAAAGCCTAAGAAAATATATTTTTAACTATCATACGAGCACACAACAATAGACATAGACTACCCTCACCTTAGTTTAGATAATTAGATAAGTAGAAGTAATCGGTAGAAATACCAACCCCCCAAATCCAAACCCCGAGATTCGTACCTTTCCATTTCCTAAAAAAACATAAAAAGATAAAAAAAAATAATAATCTTCCTTAACCCCAACCTTAGCGTACTAACTTCTCACTAGCATTCCTATTCCCCTAGAGAACGATATCAATTCCCGTGGTTTACCCTAATACTACACTACAACGATTAGGTTCACTGCCTAGGGTGTTGAAAAACTTGTTCGACGAAAAGGAAGTTCCTTTGACCCCGAACGACGCATGTAGAGATTTCAGTAATTCTAGATATAGCTACATGTTGAACCATTTTGTAAATAACATTATTTTAATAATAATCAAGGCTGATGTTTTTTTTTTCATTCTCATGTAACTGTATTTTCTATTGTCATTTTTATATTTGTTTTTTCCACAGTTTTTACTTTGTATTCCTAGAAATATTTCTAGCATTTGGTAGGTTCCATTTATGTATTAATCGCATTTTTTTCTTAATAGTTTAAAGCACACATATAGTAGTAAATATAACTTAGAAACCACACATATAACAAAAAATATATAGCATGAAAAATAAAAGCAAAAAAACCGCCTCAACGCGCAGGCGCCTCACCTCGTTTCTAAAATAGGATGCAACTTGTAATATTTTCTTTTTTTTTTACTAAGACTCAAGATGTTTGAGTACGAGATGTAATACTATTTTTCAATTTATGTGTATGTCATGAGATTTGGTTTAGAAGTATGCTAAATAAGCTTCAAATGGCGCAAAAGGATGCAACTGAGATCTAGGTGGATAACAAGAATGATATTGACTTAGTGAAAAATCCAGTCAAGTACACATATCAACACTTAATATCATTTTATTTGATAATGCATTGCAAGGAAGGATGTTTAAGCGTTACATACAAGAACACAAGACCACGTTGCAGATAGGGGTGGAAACGAGCCGAGCCGAGCCTGCTAGAGCTCAAGCTTGTCTTGTTTAATTTTTATAAAGCTCTTGCTCGAGCTTGACTCGATTCAAGCCTTACTTTTTAAGCTCGAGCTCGTCTCATGGCATGTTATACAGGCTCGGGCTAGGCTCGAGCTCGACTCGTTTATAATGATTTGACAATGAAAAATAAATCTTGACAGGAGCTCGACTTCTAATATATCTATTTTGAGCTCGTTAATAACCTTGTTATTGAGCTTGGTAATAAGCTCGACTATAATACAAATGCATAACTTTTTATATATGTTAAATACTTAAAATATCCTAGTGTCGTTTAGGCTCGCGAACCCAGTCAAGCTTTGTATGTAAAGCTTGGGCTCGAGCTCGATTAATAAATGAACTACAACTTAGTCTCGAGCTCGTTTAGGCTCGGCTCGTTCGATCTTTTTATCGATTAGATCCCGAGCTTTTCACGAGTGGCTCGACTCATTTTCACCCCTAGTTGCAGACATCTTCACCAAGCCGCTCAATGAACGAAATTGCTCAAAACTCACAATGATGTTGGGAATCGCCAAATCAAGTCTAATAGGGGTGTTGGATCATAAACATGATTTTGCCACTTAAGATTGGATTACTTGTGAAGGCCCAAGTCAAATAAGAAAAATATCTGGAATACTGTCTATAAGAATGTCGTAGAATACTCTAATAGAAGTATTAAAGTATTTAGTTGTAGGAGTGAAATTTGGATAAAAATATCTAAACTTGTAAGATATCCATGCAATTATCTAGACTATATAATCATGAACTAGTATAAATAGGTGTTAGAGGCAAGCATTAAATAGTCAAGCAAGCTTGAGAAATTAAATACATTGTAAGCTTTCTCCAAATGTCCCTCTATTCTTAATTCCCATTAAATATTTTTTTTATCAAATATAAGATGAAAAGACCATCTTGTTTTCTACTCTATGCATGCAAAAACACTAGGGGACTTTTGATCACAGGGACGGATCCATGTGTTGGCAAAGGGTTGCACATGCCACACATGGATTTTGTCCTTCAACGTTATAATCTTTGCAAAACAAAATCCATATAATGATGTATCATAATCATTATTGGCTTTAAATATAAGAATATTTCATAATAAAGAGAGAGAATATCACACATTAACATGACACTTTCTTTTGTAGATTTTGGTTTGTGAAAATTATGTGGTTGTAGCATGTCTCTTGTATATTATTATCACTACACTCCAAATAACCAAGGCGTCTGTTTTAATTTGAAACTCAAACAGCTGATGTTTTCCGTTTAAACCATGTACTTCGTCGAAGTATAAGAAAAACAATTATTACTTTTCACATAATACAGAAAACATAAATGCCAAAGAGGTAACACCCCTAAAAATGTACCTTTTCAAAAACGCACGTACAAAATACACATAATGAGGCCACATTTACTATGGAGACTATGTAAAACTATGGAGAATATGTAAAAAGACAGTAAGCATTATCAATATATACAAATATCAATACGACGAAACAAAAACCAGGGAGTGCAATTAATTTTACATAATGAGGCCACATTCCATGCAAAGAAACATATGGGGTATTGCAGCAGTTAAAAAGAACAAGAAATTCAACTAATCAGTTAATAAGTTTCCATTCTTTCAAACGTAAAATTAAACATTTTAAACTGTAATTAACAAAAAGGATTAAGTCAGCAAGACCGGACATATCTGGGTCGGGTGGCGTGTTACGAAAGAGGTTTTATATGAACTGCATCCCGCTTACTGCGAGTCCAACATATATTGCGTACATATCTTCCATTCTCTCAAGACTGGCATGTAAACGAACATATATTGATTTAAGAGAACTCAAATCAAGAAACATGATTAAATAACAAAAGGATATTATCTTACAAAAAAAGATCAAATGTGTATCCAAAAAAATAAGGATTTGCATTTTTTCATCGAAAAACTTCTTTAGAAATGATGATTAATCAATCGTATCGAGAATGTGGTTTGTGTTTGTGATTTGTTTGTTTAACTATTAAAATTTGGGGGTGCTTGGCCATTTATATGCACTAGTCAAACTTAATATTATTTACGTGAGTAGTCCTCCACTCCCCGAGGTCAAATCAGATTTGCATACATAGTCTCGCAAACAGGGGTGTACGATATTTTATTTTATTAGAATACGATAAACCCGATCAAATTCGATCCAAATCCAAATAAGTTTTAACTAAATCGGGATATTCATATTCTAAGATCTTAAATGGGTTATTTTGATAAACCCTATTAACCTGAGCCTAGTTTGAATCGCATATATCTATATTCTTATTCAGTGTTAGATATTTTCACAAAGTCTATAAGGTTTATCAATTTCAAAAATAACTAATTTTTTTCATTTTGACCACTGTGATAATCGAACTTTTGTGGCTTTCGGTAAAACAAAATAATATACTAATTTGCATTTTACGATTACTATTATGGGTTGCATAACAAAAGTCCATTAATATCTTTCTATTATTGGATTGTAGTTTACAAATGATTGCATTGTGTGTGCTTAATTAATAGGATTTCAATCGTGGTGATGTTTATTAAGACATTGAACCCGATATTCGAACAACCCAATATACAAACACTTTTTTGGATCGTATATCATATTAAGTTATCTTTGTTTGAAATCCGAATGACTGGAACTGAATAACACGAAACTTGACAACTGAGATCCGAATAGCACATCTACTCGCAAATGTAAATCATGATCATAAAAGAGGAAAGAAATATACCTGCAACTAAGAGTAGTTTCTAAATATCTAAAATCCAATACTCAAAATCCCTTTCAAAATAGTTCTATTGACACAAAAGAAACTATATTTTTATATAAAAAGAAGGAAAAATCATATCAAAATCAAGAAAAAAGATGGGAGAGTTTACCAAGAAGAACATAAACCCATCAAGCGATCTGTGTTTCTATACCGAAATTAGAGTTGCATGAGACATTAATTTGAATCAAATGTGATCAATTAAAAATTAGGGTTTGGTGTATTTGTGACTGATAAGGATTTAAAAGGTACACTTTTGAGGGGTCATTTAAGCCCTTAATCAACCACTTTTATATCCGTTACTGCTTAATTTCGTTCCTTTTCACTTTTTAGGTCTCTTGAAGGCATAATGCTGGAATGATGCTTATTTGAACGAAAAGGCATGAATATGTGAAGAAAATGGCTAAAGTCAAGATCAAGACACTCAAGCTGCTGGAAGTGCACCCGACGGCGTCACAAACAAAGGGCGACGCCGTCCCTAATTTTGTGACGGCTCAGTAGACTTTCTGACGAAGTCACTACTGAAGAACGACGGCGTCACACATCTCAACTGACGCCGCCACAAGCTGATCAAGACTATCGCAACATGCGCGCGAAGTAGCTGATACTGTTTTGGCCATAACTTTTGCATACGGACTCGGATTTAGGTGATTCAAAAGCCCACGCGACCGGAACAAGAAAATATACAGTTTGGTGAAAAAGTCTTCGTGAAGCCGTCACTCTATAGATGCGATGCCGTCACCCTCTGCCGACCGAAAATATGCCTATAAATAGAACATTATAACTTCACTTTTTGTAGGCTCTAAACCCTAACTCCGATTCTAAGGTTTAGATAGGTGTTTTTCCAGCAACTTTGAAGGTTTCAATCTGTAACATATTGGATTTCATATGCACATCAAATCATAACCAAAGTAGGCGTACACAAGATGAGTTTTAGAGAGAGAAAGTTAGAGGTTTCGGAACTTTAGTGAGAGAAAGAAAAATCTTATTATGAGCTCCAACTCTCTACCTTGGAAGGTAGAGAGTATTTATAGTCTTTACATAAATCGCCACCTATCGGGCTGTGGATCAGGCATACAGTGGGTAAAGACCCGTCCGTCCTCCACGGTGTTACTTAAACTAAGTACTACTTAACTTATATTAATCTACGACTACGAGCTTACTAACGATTACATATACTTGAGGTGACCGACTCTTTAATACTTGGATTTACTAAATCCTAACAATCTCCCCCTAAGGGAGGTCACCTCAAACATATACTAAAATTACATTGAATACAAACAGATATTACATAAAAATTGTTCTTGCATTCTTTGTGTAGTACTTTGCTCCGAAACTCGTAGTCATTGATTCTTCTCATTGCATGTTTGGTTAATCCAAGTGGAGGTCTTTTACTGATCCACATGATAATGAGTTTTGAGCCAGTTTTGAGATCATCAGCAAACATCAATCTCTGACTCATCCATTGTAGTGTTGGTATAATGTGATGTTGTGACTTTCGGACTGACATGCTCACATTCTGGATCATGAAATCTTCTCATCAGAGTAGCGGAAGCTTTCGTTGATTCATGATATTGGCAGCAGCGTAGTAGAAGCATGGAGTGATAATATCAAAGTCATTTATGCACTAATCATGATTTCTTTGGAAATGAATGTGTTGTGTGAGCTTGCGGCTATGGATTGACCGCTCCATTCTGATCAGCTGCAAACGTAGGGTGTTCCTGCATAAAACAGTTAGCAATAAAGCACACAATAGTGTCTTTGATCACTTTTGTTGAATTGAGGTACACGGCCCACGGTTCCCCGTTGATCAGTACAAGTACAGCCTGTGATCAGGTATAATTCCGAAGAATTTCCTTGACAGGGTTTCGCAGCTGTTCTAGCCATTCTCAAACCAGAACGTCTCAAAGAAGACAACACGGAGTGAGTGAACCAGCGAATTGAGATTCACCGATTGATGAAAAGAGATTTGAAAAGCAATCGTGTACTGCTTACTAGAAATTGTTTTTGCAATACAACGAAGGTTTTGATGAAAATCAATTATCAATCATAAACACCTTTTATTTTGAAATATAAGTACATAGTCGATGTGCTAAAGAAAAGAGTTTTTAAGCACAATGACCAGTTTTTCAAAGGTATCCGTCAATCCATAACCTGAACCAGGATTGATTCAAAAGATTGAATCGCCCCATTGTTTCTGTTCAGTTGTCACATGGTTGATCTATAGAATAGATCTCACATGCCACCCACCAGGAGCTTGTTTGATGTTGGCTCCAGAAGGCTTTCCATCTTCATTGTGAATATGTTTGCATATCACTCGGATGTTCTGGCAATACCACAAGGATAATGCGTAGGACTCAAGATATAATCTCTTTTTCCATATTGTGTGAAACGGAGAGTCTTCATTGAAAGTGTCCTAATGAGATTTATTGATGATCTCGTGGCTCTAGACTCAATTTGTGCATATTTGGTTCCTGTGCCGGAGACTAGGGAGAGGGTCTCCTTCTTTAATATCAACAATCTCTAAGAGAAAGTCGATAGATTATGTAGGTTCCCTGTGAGAATGAAACAAGCCCTTTTAATAGGAACTTGAGTGGTTTGGGAAGATGTAGTGCAGTGCGTCACTGGGTCCATGACGTCTTGTCTTCAATACCGATGTTACCTTGGTAACCACCAGTAGCATATGAATTGAACCCGGTTTCTGCCCTAAGGTTGAATAAATGGAGGGCTATTTCTTTTCACCCTTTTTCACATTCAATTCTTTTTCATTCTTCAACCCCTTCAGTGCTTACCGAGACTTCATGACTAGAACCTTGTTGGGTTTATTCCAGTACTAGTTCAGTCTTAGTCCGCACTCTTCCCACATCTCATTTTTCTCCTTTTTTCCAATATACCTAAGGACTTCTACACTATCTAGTGGATTGTCCCTGGGTAGATCCCTCCGGTTCTGGCGGATCATGGGAACAAAATACCTAACCTTATCATCCTTATATCACCATACATAAAGTAAAGTTGGTCGGTCTATTTGGTATTGTTCATCTGCCATTGGAACCAATTGAAAACCATTTGAAAATCAATCCAGATACTTATGATATATTATCAAAGCATTTTGTACCTGAATTGTTTTTGATATTTTTAGAACAAGAGCTCCCCCTCAACATGTGCATCAAGTGAAATCGTTTTGCACACGGAGGCAAGAGAAAGAATTAACTTCTTTGATTACCATTTTCTAAAAGATATCAACATCACTTCCCTGATCAAAACAAGTAGATAAAGCATATAAGGGAGGATGAGGTTTTCATCAGCTTGCTCCCCCTCAATATGTGCCTTGAGGTTTGAAAGAGTTTTGCACATACAAGAGGGAACAGACTGCACATTGAAACAAATTGATCACGTTTCAGATCTTTGTGGTTTAAGATAGATGCTCCCCCTCAACCTGTGCATGGAAAATTTGAAATAGTTTGGCACATGTGGAAAGGAGAGCTTGTACATCCTTATAAAACCATTTACCGTTATCAGATTAAATCCAATTTAAATCACAAGTTCTCCCCCGATCACAATTATCAAATCATTTGAGATTTGTGATCTTTGTAGATTTAAATTGATTTGGAAAGCTTTTAAGGAGAATTGTGATTTGATTATGAAGGCGTTTTAATTGATAAGGATAAGATTTTGAGACTTTGGACTCCATTGATTAAACATGCATGATTATCTTTTGAAAACAATTGAATGACACATAACTTTTTAATTTAATTTAAATCATTCTCCCCCTCAATCAATGACCTAAGTTGTTGATTGAGAGATAGATATTTTGACACACTTTAAGTCCAAATGATTTCCAAAAATAAAGTCCGAGTTATTTTTCAAAGCAATTAGTTTTCACTAGATAGTAAGGATTTGTTTAAAGAATCAGAGCATTAGATTTGAAAACCAAGATAAAGCATGGCTCTGTTCTTTCTTTTAAAAGCGGGCTACTGCCTGAAATGACAATAAACCATTATTTCACTTTCTCCCAAAAATATTTTTTGATTTTTTTTTTTTTTTTTTTTTTGAAAATTCGAACAACATCTAAAGTCCCGTGTCATTCTTTGAATGACAGCACAAAGGCCGTAGATATAATCGAATCGAGAAAAACAAGACAAAATGACAATTTTTTTTTTTTTTTTAATTTTTATGGATTTTTGAAAGTTTTATATTTTTGTATTTTGTTTTTCGAATAAATATTTACAAGAGATAGATGAAGGAAGACCTTTACTCCTCGACTTCCTCCTGAAGACGTTTGAGCATTTTTGGTTGAAGGCTTTTCAAGCCAAGTCGTGGAAGAATAAACTCAAAACGTTCTCTTGGAAGAGCTTTGGTGAAGATGTCTGTTAACTGGTATTCTGACTTCACAAAATAGAGTTCCACCACACCGTTTTCCACTTGCTCCCGGATGAAATGATGTCGAATGTCGATGTGCTTTGCTCTTGAGTGTTGAACATTGTTGCATGAGAGAGCAATAGCACTTTTATTATCACAGTACAGAGGGATTTTGTTGAATTCAAAGCCATAGTCAGATAATTGGGATCTCATCCATAGGATTTGAGCACAACAAGATGACATTGCTATGTATTCAGCCTCTGTAGAGGAAATAGAAGTACTCATTTGCTTCTTTGAATACCAGCTTAAAAGCTTATCACCTAAAAACTGAGCACCTCCAGACGTACTTCGACGAGTATCTTGACATCCTGCATGATCAGCATCTGCATAGGCTGTTAGTGACATACAGGTGTCCTTCGGGTACCAAAGTCCCATATTGATGGTTCCTTGGAGATACCGAAAGACCCGTTTAACCGCTTCAAGGTGCTTTTTAGTAGGCTTAGCCTGGTATCTAGCACACATGCAAACAGCGAACAAGATGTCTGGTCTACTAGCTGTGAGGTACATCAGGGATCCAATCATACTACGATATTTCGTTTGGTCTACCATGATCCCTGAGTGATCCTCATCTAGTTTAGTACGTTCAATCATGGGAGTGTCAACAGGGTCACTAGAATCAAATCCAAATTTCTTTAAAATCTCATTTGCATATTTAGATTGATTTATAAAAATGCCTCCGGTACTTTGTGAAATTTGTAGACCCAAGAAAAATGACATTTGTCCCATCATTGACATTTGAAATTTAGAACCCATTTCATTTGAAAAACGGTCACACTCATTGGGGTCAGTCGAGGCAAAGATGATATCATCAACATAAATTTGAACGTGAATTAAATGTTTGCCTGACTTTCTGGTGAACGATGTAGAATCAACTGCTCCTTTGCTGAATCCTGTAGATAGAAGAAACTTTGATAGCGTATCGTACCATGCCCTTCGAGCTTGCTTTAAACCGTAAAGAACCTTCTTCAAACAATAAACGTGAGTAGGATGCTCTGGATTCACAAAGCCTTCAGGTTGGCTGACGTAGACAACTTCTTTAAGATCTCCATTAAGAAACGCCGTCTTTACATCCATTTGATAGACTATCATGTTCTTACTTGCAGCATTAGCCAAGAATATTCTGATTGCTTCGATACGAGCAACAGGATCAAATGATTCTTCAAAGTCAATACCCTCCTCTTGACGGTATCCTTTTGCAACCAATCGAGCCTTGTTCTTTAACACATCACCATGCTCATCAAGTTTCACTTTGAAGATCCATTTTAGAGCATTGAACCAGCTATCTTCATTCATAGCAGTTTTAATGTCTTTAGGTTTGATCTTAGAGAGTACGGAGTTGAAGAAGCACCATAAGGCATCGGTTGCAAGTTGTTTCCTTGTGGATACTGGATGAGAGAGGTTTCCAATGATGTTGTCCAGTGGATGATCATGTGTCCATTTTCTGAGGTGTTCATGTGGTTGTTGTTATGGAACTGAAGTAGCAGAGTCGATGTCTCCTGATGAAGATGGTTCTGATGATGATTCAGGAGCAAATATGTTTTCAAATGGAGCATCTTCAGGAGTAGCAAAGGGATTAACTTCATCATTGATGCCAGAAACAGTTCCATGATGTTCATTTGAAGATTGATGATTTGTTGATGAGACAGAGTGATCAGCAGGAGGCACTTCTTGACTTAGTGATATTGAGACTGAAGGATTGACTTCATTCACAGGGATATGAGCAGCCTCTGTTGTAGGAATTGACAGATCATTAGCACTTGGCTCATAGTGTTTATCAAACATTGGATCAAACAATTTCTTCAAATCATCTTCAGTTGGTGGTACATATGGAGTTGCTGGAGATGAGTTTGGTACAAGTGATGAACCAATGGGACTGTTTTGAAGTGCGGGTCCAAAACTGGATTGTCCAGGAGCCATTTGACCGGTCAGCTCATCGAACGTAACGTGAATTGTTTCCATGATATTTCGGGTTCTCTTGTTGTAGATTTTGTAACCCTTCTTGTTTGGTGCATAACCAACAAAAACTCCAATATCTTCCTTTGCTCTTAATTTTCCTAAGTCTTGACCATCATTCGTTGGATAACACAAGGCACCAAACACACGAAGGTAGGAGAGATCAGGTTTTTGTTTATGAACAAGTTCATATGGAGTTTTTTCATAAGAGGTGTGTATAAGGGAACGATTTTGGGTGTAGCAAGCAGTGGCAATGGCTTCAGCCCATAGAAACATTGGAACCTTTGAATAAATTAGCATTGTTCTTGTGGCTTCCACCAGAGTTCGATTTCGTCTTTCAACTACACCGTTCTGTTGAGGAGTTCGTGGAACACTTCTTTGATGACCAATTCCAACACTTTCATAAAACTGAATTAAGTCTTTGTTAACAAACTCTGTGCCATTGTCTGTTCGAATAATTCTGACTGTATTGTTGAGTCGAACCTGAAGCTGTTTGATTAGTTTGATGATGACATCTGGAGTTTCATCCTTTGTCCTCAAAAACTTTACCCAAGTAAATCGAGAGTAGTCATCAACAACTACTAGAATGTATTTCTTCCCATTTATCATTTGAACTCTCATTGGTCCGCACAGATCCATATGAAGGATATGAAGAACTTCCATTACTGAGTTTGTGGGTTTTGGTTTGTGGGCATATTTCTTGCTTTTTCCCAGTTGGCAAGCTGAACACAGATGATCTTTTTCATATTTTAATCTGGGTAAGCCTCTGACAAGATCCTTTCTGGAAAGATTGTTTATGGTGCCGAAGTTCAAGTGATTGAGACAACGATGCCATAACCAAGACTTTGTTTTAGAAGCCTTTGACAGCAAGCAGATTGGTGAAGACTTCATCATGTCATCGATATAGATGGTGTATAGGTTTGAACCTCGAGTACCTCTTAATAATTCCACACCATCAAGTTCTCTAACGAAACAAGTATGTTTTCTAAAAGCCACTTCTAGATCGGAATCACAGAATTGACCAACATAGAACAAATTATGACCAAGACCTTCCACATAATATACCCTTGAAATTACACTTTTACCAACCACATAATCTCCATAACCCATAATAGCTCCAAAATGGTCGTTCCCGAATCTAACTGTCCCGAAGAATTTACTCACGAAGTTCATGAGCCGCGACCGGTCTCCAGTCATATGCTTGGAACAGCCTGAGTCCAGGTACCACAGAACGATTTGAACGATCTGCAGTTGAACACAGACACAAATGGATAATTGGATAATTGGGATCCCCATGCAAGAATGGGTTCCATTTGGTTAGTAACAGTGATTGGAACACCCACATCAGAAATAGAAACATCCATATCACAAATAGAAGCAATGGAATCATTATGAATAGATACAGTACTAGTGTCTGTATTTACCCTATTCAAAGTATGTTTACTTCTTAAGGGAATAGTTCTACCAGTAGGCATCCATTTTTTAGTAGGCATAGTCTGATTAACCTTATGGCCAACAGGTATCCATTGATAACATATCTTACTAAATGTTCTTCCTGTGGGTTTCCACTATTTTCTAACTTTCTTTCGCCTTTGCCTTTTAGCCTTCTTAGAATGATATTTTGCATTAACAATATTAACTGGGGATATGACCGCATTAGACAAAGCATTCACACCACAATCATGATTAGTAACAGAATTCACGCTGACATCATTA
Source organism: Chrysanthemum seticuspe (assembly GCA_019973895.1). NCBI lineage: Eukaryota > Viridiplantae > Streptophyta > Magnoliopsida > Asterales > Asteraceae > Chrysanthemum > Chrysanthemum seticuspe. The sequence goes on from BPTQ01000007.1 coordinate 53,502,823, forward strand.
CATGGTTTGCAAATAGTATTAGAATTCAAATTAATTACAGTACGCTTATGGCTAATACTAGAATCAACACGATTCGTTTTATTCAAGTTCTCCCTACGGTGATCTTCTACTTTCTTCCAATGCACATTCTTAGCTTGCGAGGCCCTATCATTCCTTGTATTGCCTTGAGACTTTGACATGCTCGCTTTAATGTCACTGATTACTCCTGTAGAGGGAACGGGAACATTAGTTGGTTTTGCTACTTTTTTCCTTTCCTGTTTTGATGTGCTGGGATGTGAACTATTCGAAGGCACATTGAGGTTCACTTTCTTAACATTGGAGGTGCTGGGATCTGAACTATTTGAGGGCCTACTAAAGTTCACATTCATAACATTGGGCATTGAATGATTTGTATACTTGGCATTAGGCATAGAACAATGATTTGTATACTTGGCATTAGGCATAGAACAGGGTATCAAGGGGTTGACTTGCTCACCTAGGGATTTACGGCATATTGTAATTAAGCATTCTAGAAGTTCTTGAGATCGTTTGGCATATAAGCATGCATGGCCAATTGCATTATCAAGTGGTTTCTCTAACTTATCCTCTTCTACAATCTCACGGAGACATTCTAGACTTTCCTTAAGGTATGAGAAATATGTTTGAATGGCAAGTTTGTTATTCCTAAGGTGAGGAGGAACATAATTCACAGACAAAGCATATTGATTACAACCATGCACCTTTGATGGACCATTCTCCCCATTGGTCATTGGCATTTTCCCTTTTACCTGACTCTTCAGATTCTCAATTTCCTTTTGCAACGAAGTTATTTGTTCATTATTTTTATTACGAGTGACTTTTATTGACTCAAATAACTCATTGAAATGACGTTTAACCTTTTCATTTTCTTCTAGAAAACTCTTATTTTCCTTTTGTAAAGCATTGACCAAGTTTTGAAGATGAAAATTTTGAGAATTCCGAGAATCTAAAGGAGGAGGCATTTGGGAGCTAGACACATTGTTCATTTCACCCTTTAATTGAGAGATTTGGGCTTTCAACTTTCTAATCGTGGTACAATGAGCTTGAATTTGTTCATCACGTTTGCTAATTTCAAAAACTACATCAAATTCAGGAACATCCAAAGATGTCTTGATATTTGAGGTTTTAACATTTCATTCAGATGTTGATATTTTAATTGCAAAGCAAGATGCTCAACTTCTAATTTAGAAAACTGTTTAACCAGGTTAACATGATCATCCTGTTCAACCTTATCATGCAGTTTCGAGTTAGTTTTTTCAAGCTCAATGACACGATCATGGGAGACTTTCAGAGCAACAGATAATTCATGAAATTGAGAAGCATTAATAGAACAATTTGTAGCAGTGTAAAACACATCTTGAGCAATACATTCAGAAATAAGAGACTCATTCAGTGTATGCAAGTTTTTTCTCTTAATCTCATTATATTTTAATGCTCGTTCATAGTCACTAACCTCAACTATCATCGCATCAAATTCCTTTTCCATACCTTTAATATCTGAATCTATCCCTTTTTTAAGACTCTCAAATTGATCTTTTAGTTGTTTAAAGAAAGGTATGACCTCAGTTAGATAGCATTCTTTTGTTTGCTCAAAACCCCTTTCCCCTTCAGTAATCCCAGTGGGTGTGATCCTTTTCTTACAAGTTTTCTCAAAATCGACAAATAGTTAAAAAATAACATATTGACTGATTAAGGTCTTGCTCTTAGTGGCAATAGTTCTAGGAACTAAATGCATTGGTGTATTTGGAGGATACACAGTCGCTGCAGGCATTTTCCCAAGGGGAGGGTTTGTTTCAACAAGATTTTCAGCTTTTTGCTTATCTAAGTCCCTTTTTCCAGAAAACTTGTTCAGGTGTTAACAACGTTTGAGGCTTAAATTTGTTTAGGGAGATCCAGTTTTCCTTCTTGTAATCATGGGGTTTGATCATTATGTTATTCTTTTTACATTCAGGATCTTCTAGCTTCTTATTCATTTTCTCTCTAGATGCATCATCTAATTTTCTATCTTCCTCAGTGCACTCAACGCAACTAGGTTTCTGTCTAGGTTTAAGAATCTCATTGCCATCATAGATTACCTTATGGGCAGCTCTAGCCTTTTTAACAACCTCTGGATTTGGTTCCTCAACAAGGGGAGTACTACGCTTATCACTCAAAACTCTGTGCTTAGTGATTAAGTGAGCAGTCTGAATGGTATTTCCTTGTACGTACAACTTATTTTCAAGCTTTTTTTTCAAGGTTTTTAGATTAGAAAAATCATTCAAAAGTTTTGATTCCTTAGCACTGAATTCTTGCTTAAGCATTTTAACATTTTCTTGAAGTTCTTGTTTTTGCTTAGCAGTTTTAGAAAGCTTTTCTTGTAAGGAGTTTAACTCTTGTTTTAATACTTCTTCTCTAAACCTACTTTTTCTAATAGTTGTACGCACGAAGTTCATGATCTCCATAACCCATAATAGCTCCAAAATGGTCGTTCCCGAATCTAACTGTCCCGATGAATTTACTCACGAAGTTATGAGCCACGACCGGTCTCCAGTCATATGCTTGGAATAGCCTGAGTCCAGGTACCACAGAACGATTTGAACGATCTGCAGTTGAACACAGACACGAATGAATAACTGGATAATTGGGATCCCCATGCAAGAATGGGTTCCATTTGGTTAGTAACAGTGATTGGAACACCCCACATCAGAAATAGAAACATCCATATCACAAATAGAAGCAATGGAATCATTATGAATAGATACAGTACTAGTGTCTGTATTTGCCCTATTCAAAGTATGTTCACTTCTTAAGGGAATAGTTCTACCAGTAGGCATCCATTTTCTAGTAGGCATAGTCTGATTAACCTTATGGCCAACAGGTATCCATTGATAACCTATCTTACTAAATGTTCTTCCTGTGGGTTTCCACTGTTTTCTAACTTTCTTTCGCCTTTGCCTTTTAGCCTTCTTAGAATGATATTTTGCATTAACAATATTAACTGGGGATATGACCGCATTAGACAAAGCATTCACCCCACAATCATGATTAGTGACAGAATTCACGCTGACATCATTACATGGTTTGCAAATAGTATTAGAATTCAAATTAATTACAGTACGCTTATGGCTAATACTAGAATCAACACGATTCGTTTTATTCAAGTTCTCCCTACGGTGATCTTCTACTTTCTTCCAATGCACATTCTTAGCTTGCGAGGCCCTATCATTCCTTGTATTGCCTTGAGACTTTGACATGCTCGCTTTAATGTCACTGATTACTCCTGTAGAGGGAACGGGAACATTAGTTGGTTTTGCTACTTTTTTCCTTTCCTGTTTTGATGTGCTGGGATGTGAACTATTCGAAGGCACATTGAGGTTCACTTTCTTAACATTGGAGGTGCTGGGATCTGAACTATTTGAGGGCCTACTAAAGTTCACATTCATAACATTGGGCATTGAATGATTTGTATACTTGGGATTAGGCATAGAACAATGATTTGTATACTTGGCATTAGGCATAGAACAGGGTATCAAGGGGTTGACTTGCTCACCTAGGGATTTATGGCATATTGTAATTAAGCATTCTAGAAGTTCTTGAGATCGTTTGGCATATAAGCATGCATGGCCAATTGCATTATCAAGTGGTTTCTCTAACTTATCCTCTTCTACAATCTCACGGAGACATTCTAGACTTTCCTTAAGGTATGAGAAATATGTTTGAATGGCAAGTTTGTTATTCCTAAGGTGAGGAGGAACATAATTCACAGACAAAGCATATTGATTACAACCATGCACCTTTGATGGACCATTCTCCCCATTGGTCATTGGCATTTTCCCTTTTACCTGACTCTTCAGATTCTCAATTTCCTTTTGCAACGAAGTTATTTGTTCATTATTTTTATTACGAGTGACTTTTATTGACTCAAATAACTCATTGAAATGACGTTTAACCTTTTCATTTTCTTCTAGAAAACTCTTATTTTCCTTTTGTAAAGCATTGACCAAGTTTTGAAGATGAAAATTTTGAGAATTCCGAGAATCTAAAGGAGGAGGCATTTGGGAGCCAGACACATTGTTCATTTCACCCTTTAATTGAGAGATTTGGGCTTTCAACTTTCTGATCGTGGTACAATGAGCTCGAATTTGTTCATCACGTTTGCTAATTTCAAAAACTGCATCCAATTCAGGAACATCCAAAGATGTCTTGATATTTGAGGTTTTAACATTTTCTTTCAGATGTTGATATTTTAATTGCAAAGCAAGATGCTCAACTTCTAATTTAGAAAACTGTTTAACCAGGTTATCATGATCATCATGTTCAACCTTATCATGCAGTTTCGAGTTAGTTTTTTCAAGCTCAATGACACGATCATGGGAGACTTTCAGAGCAACAGATAATTCATGAAATTGAGAAGCATTAATAGAACAATTTGTAGCAGTGTAAAACACATCTTGAGCAATACATTCAGAAATAAGAGACTCATTCAGTGTATGCAAGTTTTTTCTCTTAATCTCATTATATTTTAATGCTCGTTCATAGTCACTAACCTCAACTATCATTGCATCAAATTCCTTTTCCATGCCTTTAATATCTGAATCTATCCCTTTTTTAAGACTCTCAAATTGATCTTTTAGTTGTTTAAAGAAAGGTATGACCTCAGTTAGATAGCATTATTTTGTTTGCTCAAAACCCCTTTCCCCTTCAGTAATCCCAGTGGGTGTGATCCTTTTCTTACAAGTTTTCTCAAAATCGACAAATAGTTGAAAAATAACATATTGACTGATTAAGGTCTTGCTCTTAGTGGCAATAGTTCTAGGAACTAAATGCATTGGTGTATTTGGAGGATACACAGTCGATGCAGGCATTTTCCTAAGGGGAGGGTTTGTTTCAACAAGATTTTCAGCTTTTTGCTTATCTAAGTCCCTTTTTCCAGAAAACTTGTTCAGGTGTTAACAACGTTTGAGGCTTAAATTTGTTTAGGGAGATCCAGTTTTCCTTCTTGTAATCATGGGGTTTGATCATTATGTTATTCTTTTTACATTCAGGATCTTCTAGCTTCTTATTCATTTTCTCTCTAGATGCATCATCTAATTTTCTATCTTCCTCAGTGCACTCAACGCAACTAGGTTTCTGTCTAGGTTTAAGAATCTCATTGCCATCATAGATTACCTTATGGGCAACTCTAGCCTTTTTAACAACCTCTGGATTTGGTTCCTCAACAAGGGGAGTACTACGCTTATCACTCAAAACTCTGTGCTTAGTGATTAAGTGAGCAGTCTGAATGGTATTTCCTTGTACGTACAACTTATTTTCAAGCTTTTTTTTCAAGGTTTTTAGATTCGAAAAATAATTCAAAAGTTTTGATTCCTTAGCACTGAATTATTGCTTAAGCATTTTAACATTTTCTTGAAGTTCTTGTTTTTGCTTAGCAGTTTTAGAAAGCTTTTCTTATAAGGAGTTTAACTCTTGTTTTAATACTTCTTCTCTAAACCTACTTTTTCTAATAGTTGTACGCATTTGGTCATCCATTTCCTGCTCATGGGTGGTTAATTCAAACTTAGCTCGTTGTTCATAAATAGCAACACGTTCTTTATAAGCATTAAGTTCAGAAATAACAGAATCATCAGGGGCACGTGCAATGTATTCGTCAAAATCATATTCATCATTGACTGCATAAGATACATCACTTGGTACAATCTCACTTTCACTTTGTTTCACATATTGATCATATGGGACAACATTGATATTACCCATATTTTCAATATCTGACTCAATAATTACAATTGATTGTACTTCCTTATGTATCTTTTGCTCATCAACTTCATCGTATAATTTTAATACCTTAGAAATGATTTTGTCTTTGGATGGACCAGCTTGTGGTGATGAAGAGACTTTAAGAGAGACCATTGGAGAAATGCTAGCCATGAAAATGGTTTGTGCAGTAGGTTCTTCATCAACATCAGAGTCGTATGCATCACAATCAGCTACTTGAAAGGCATTCTGATGATTATGGCCTATCTCCTGAATTGGTTGCTCATCCACATCTGCATCATATGTCTTAGCATTTCCCTCAGCCAAAAACAACAACTCCTCTTCATCCAAAGCTGCACCATTATCCTGAGCTTGCACAAGCAACATCTTATCCCTGAAGTACTCTTCATTCTGAGGGCGTTTTGGCGAGGTGCAGTTCCTTGCAATGTGTCCCTCACCTCCATAGTTGTAACATTTGATTGGCTTTGCTTGACCCTGGTTTCCATTCCTTCCCCTATTCTGATTTGCAGCATAACCTCTACCAGCTCCACCTCTTCCTTGTTTGTACTGCCTTTCTTGAACTGGCTGCACCATAACCTTTCCATCTCTGACAGTTGCCTGATTGTGTGGATTAGATGATGTTCTGAGGTTGTTGTTGGTGTGTGGGAGAGAGTTCATGTTTTGACTGATCATGAGAGCCAGTTGATTAATGAAGTTTCCCACGTGTGCATCTGCATCATCTTGTTTGAACATTGGATCGGGAATGAGTTTGTGATTACCATTACCTATGGGTATAACTTGAGATGCTTTGGTGGTAATTTCAATGTTTGAGTAGAAGGCAGTTGAATCATTTGATGAGCTTATCTCTCCCTGGTTGGTTTTGAACTGATTTAGAATCCTTTTTTCAAACATAGCATGTCTCTTATTCTGAAGAAGGAAGGCATAGAGTTGCTCATAGTTTGTATTCTTCAATCCTTTGGTTAGCTTCACAGAGGTGACAAACTTGTGCCATTCGGGATTCATGTTGTTCACAAACTTTGAGTTCAGCTGAATGTTTGGCATAGTCATTCTGATGTTCCTCATATCATTAACAAGCTTGTGGAATCTCACGGAATACTCATAGACACTCTCATCTGGTTTCATCTTGAAGTGTTCAAATTCATCATAGAGTTGTGATTCTCTGTCTTCCATAGTTAATTCAGAACCTGAGAGAAGCATCTTGACATTATCCCACACTGCCTTGGCTTCGGTGTTGTGATTGATCAGCTTGTAGATATCTTTTGGAAGACCTTGAAGTACGATGTTAGAACCCCTGATATCAGCATCGAATCTCTTTTTCTCCTTGTTGAAACAGACACAGACCTTGATAGATCTTGAGCTCGTGGATCGTTATGTATGCCTATGTAATCACAAGCACAATAAAAGACAATCTCTACTACTAATGTTTATCAGCGGAATATAAACACAAGTAACAAATAACTAAGAACTTCTTGATCCTCTATGGATCTTTATATTAACTAAAACTGAGTTTTTCCAATCGATACATAAACCTTTCTAATGTGTTCCTTTTATAGATAAGGAACCCTAAACAATATCGCTAAACCGTTTTCCAAGAAACGTATAATCATAAAACTAAATAAGATATACACAATCACTTCCTAATAAAGCTCATGTATACTAAATAAACTAAATACGGAATAAACACTTCCACAGAAACAAACTCATCACTATTATACTTCAGTAGAATAAGTCTTCGGCTAAGTCTTCGGCAGAATCCACTTCACTTCAGTAGAAATACTTCGGCATTAAGTTCAGCATAATCAAGACTTTCACATAATTCCCAACAATCCTCCCCTAAACTGGAATTTGACTTGTTAAGTTCCAGTTTCTTGATAGATCTTACAGCACCAGAGGATTGGACACGAACAACAACAACAGCAAAGAATCCAAAGAACATCTCTATGATGAAGAAACTCGGAAACACCATATCTTTGCAGCAACAAAGGACAAGAGGTACATCAAAACAGAGTAGTTTCATACTATTCTCATCACATCCAGGTGTGTTAACTTCTGTGAGAGGTGAATCATTGAAAATAAATGGATTTGATGGCTCTTTACCAATAGCCATCACTACTGGAGTAGCCATATGTTTCAGTTCGTAAACTATGGTACACTGATAACCATCTGATTTATGAGCAAATCAGCAACCATATAAACGGATTTGAAATGTCTTTACCTGTAGCCGTTTGCTCAGGACTAGTCAATTCTTAGAATTGGTGAATTGATAACCAAATATGGAATGCCACTACCTTTACCACAAGCCATATACAAGTGGGCTAGCCAATTCTTGGATTCCAAACAGAAATAAACCATGGTGAATTGAAAACCATACAACACTCAGCAATAAAGCATAGGTGGTTGCATACCCTATGATTTTTAGCAAATCATTACAGCTATCAACAGATTTGATGTGTCTTTACCAAAGCTGTACCCTTTGGACTAGCTAACTCTTTGACATACAGAAAGTATATCAGGTGAGTCAAGAACCAAAAAATATACAACAATCCTGCAAGAAAAGTTAGATAAAAACAAAAGAATTTTTTTTTTTTTTTTTTTTTTAACTAAATAAAGAAAGAAAACAAATATTACAAAGAATTACAATCAAGATGAACCTTTATGTGATAGAAGTTGATTCTTAATCAAACCAACACATTGAGTAGCATGAAGGTCATCATTGCCAACCGGATTAGGAGGCACTTCCAACTTGTGTCTCAGCAATCTTTCCATAAAAGTATCAGATAAAGGATAAAGCCTATCTGATAGCATACACAAAATCATCCCACATGTAGTCTGAACTACATTAACACAAGGCAGAGGATAAAATCGCCAACTCTCAATCTCCCATTTATGAGAATTCTTCCAAATAGAATACCCTTTACCATGTGGAGAATCAGAATCAAACATAACCTGAAGATCACCCAACAAATACAAACCAGAACCAGTTGCTGAATGAAACTTATAATACTGAATGACATGTTCATACAGCATCTTCAAATCATGTCTATTCACCAAATGAAGAATATCCTTTAAGAAGTTAAACTCAATAACAGTTTTATCCAGCCTATAAACAGTGTTAAGCTTCCCAGCTGTCCAATTAACCAAAACCACATGATTACCTTCAGGAAAAACTTCAACAGATCCAACCTCAATAAATGTAGATTCATCAGCCTTAAGATCTAAAGTAGTATTCCTTGAAGCATGTTTCTTAGCCAATCTATCCGAACTTCTTGTAACCAAACTCTGCTTTCCCATATCAGCAATGTTATCAGTATCAAGTTGTAGATCAGTTTCCTGAATCAAAGAATCACTTAACTCCACACTTGACAACATTTCAGAAGAAACCAAATAAGATTCAGCAGAAACATCCATAGCAGAAGAAGTAATAGCATCAGAAGATGTATCAGAAGGAACAACTGAAGATACCACCGAAGGCAAAACATCATCAAAACTATCCACAATTTCAACTGTTCTCTGTCTCTTGGCTGTAGGAACATCAGACATTGAAGCACTATTTGCCAAATTAGAAGAAGAAGTAGAACCAGAAGAAGAGAATTTCATAACCATATGATACTGTCTAATCAAAGCATCATCAGATAAAGTCATGATTTGCTTCATAGTCATATCAGAATTATACATAGCAGCATTCTTCACAACCCTCCTCATATAATTCCTCTTCTGAGTAACAGTCATAGGTTTTTCTCTTTTGGCTTTATTTCTCTGATCAATAAGAGCTCTTCTCTGTGCAGCAGATTCCGTCTTCCTTTGATTACCAAGTGCCACCATTTTATTCACAAAATCATCATCATTAGGAACTTGGACTAGAACATGGTCTTGGTGAAGGTATAGATGCTTCAGCAACAACAGAAGGACCCTCATCACCATCTACTGAAAGATTTCCATCAGTAGGATTGGAAGAAGGTAAAACTACATTAAGCTCATTATCAGTCTCATTCTCCTGAGGTAACATGGCAGCTAACAAAGGAAAATGTGTTCCTTCAAATTTAGTCCTCATTGTAGCAAATAACTTAGGAGTCAGAACACTTATGGGATGAAAAGCCTGGGTTTGTGTAGAAACATTCAATATCATCTGTAAGAACCTAGGATACATCAAAAACTTACCCTTTTTCCTAGTTATGTTTTCTACCATATTATCAAAGATATACTTAGAGAAATTATAAGTCAAACCCTTAGATAAGCAAACAATACCACATCCCATTTGTGTTGAAAACTGATCCCATCCTCCAGACTTATTGCTCAAACACTGTAGCAACGTATGAACCAAGAACCTCCACATAGGACAAAGCTTGTTTTTCAACCACATATCTGTCCTTGGACTTTGATATCCAATAGCTCTAAGCCCTTCAAGTACCATCGTAGAATCAGAATGATAAACACCATTCTCATCATCCAAGCGAAGTTGTCTTCTGATCAGTTCCTCAGTCACCACATACACTTGTCCATCAACACTTGCAACTATCTCAGTATCTCCTCTCTTTTCTGCCGACGCCCAAAATTGAGTAATCAAAGTTTCATATATAGCATCTGGAGAATGTGTCAATGCATATACAATCTTTGATCTTAGTAAGAAAGAAATCATCGGCCTATAAAGCTCATCTCCTCGAGCAGATCCAAGAAAAGCAACCTTATTATGATCATGTTTAAATTGAAGCGCCATAAGAGTTTTTGAAGATTAGGGTTACGATTTTGCACAAAAGGAAGTGTTTTCAATGATAGTAATAAGCGAATCACTTAATGTGGAGCGAAAATATGCCGTAGAGAATAAATAGAAATTTCCCAAATTTGGTCAAAGGTTGACCAAGGATGACGTGGACTTCTACTTTTACTCGGATTTACTTATAACTTCGGTAGAAATGAGAACCATTCTGCTGAAGTAGAACAATCAGCATAAACAGAAGACTTACTCACGAAGCTTCAGTAAATATCTTTTAACTGTTTCACCCACACGCATTAATTCTCTTCCCACTTGAACCCGGCTATAAAACAATCCCAATGCACATAGACTTTTGTCATCAAAAATCCCCAAATAATATTTCAAACCCTAATTCCTTCAATCCTTCAAAATTAACCAGAAACAACATGAGTACCAAACCTGAGATCATAGATCTCACAACAACATCCTCATCATCATCCTCATCATCTAGTGAAGATACCAATTCATGGTTTCACTATTTTCCAAAGCCATATCCACTACCAAAGAAGTCACCTTTTCTCTCCTCATCAGAAGATGAAAGTGTTGAGAAACCAAGTGTATCTGCTGAAGATTCTGATGAATCCTATAATGAGGGAACATCTTACTCCCAACCCTCAGCACCTAGGCCTCAACGAAGGCCACGAGCCAAAAATCCACCACTCCCTATGGGAAGAAAGGTGGTGCTTGGTCTCTCTGTATCATGTTTTGGTGCATCATCACATATCGTATCGAGGAACGGAAAAAGGAAAATGATGTAAGTTGATGTATGATTGAAAGAGTAGATGATGCACAAATGAAAATCTTTCCTTCTCATCTCTCTACCACAATCAGCTTCAGCTTCTTCGTTTTCATCAATCCATCCTCTCCATTTTGATCCTTAGCATCTGTTAGAGTTGGTTATGCTTATCACACCAGCATATCCATCATATAGTGCCAAAAGATGTGAGTGATCGTGCATATCCAACAACTATTAGTGTGAAAGATGTGAGCAGCCATACTCATCGTGCTCATCTTTAGATGTTGGAACAGATGATATGTAATAGATTAGGACTATTAGATCATGTAGATGCTTTTGATGTTGCTAGTACTCTGTAATCTGTAAGCTGTAAACTGTTTCTTGAATGAATGAATGATCTATTTGCTTCTGTACTTCTTTTGATTGAATCATATAACTTCAGTACTTCAACTTCAGAGGAAACAAATAACACACTTCAGCACAATGAATTCAGTGGAAACCAGCTTAAGCTTTCTTGACCATATCTCAACTGATCAGAGACAACCATTCTGCAAAACAAACACAGAAACATACACAAACCAACAAAGAAACACACTAAAATTACATTAGCAGGTTAGAGTTAGTTAAAATCTATCAAATATACAAAATTACATAGCAAAATGCAAAGTTATACATAAATCCTCCCCTGAGGCATATGCCTCCCCTGAGGCTTATGCCTCCCCTTAAACTTTGCAGTTAAGGGTTAAGCATGCCAATATGGACCACAAGGTGTTGAAACCTTGGTCCTTCAAAAGCCTTTGTTAACAGATCTGCCACATTATCATCAGTATGAATTTTGACCACACTTATCAAATTTTTATCATATGCATCTCTTATAAAGTGGTGCCTGATTTCAATATGTTTTGTTCGACTGTGAAAAACTGGATTTTTAACAATGCATATGGTACTTTGATTATCAATAAAAATTGTTGTGTTCATGAAATTATACCCATAATCCAACAACTGATTTTGAATCCAAAGAACCTGTCCACAGCAATTAGCAGCAGCCACATACTCTGCTTCAGTAGATGAGGTAGCCACAATAGTTTGTTTCTTGCATTGCCAAGAAATCAATCTTTTTCCAAGGAATTGGCAACCTCCAGTGGTGGACCTCCTATCCAGATTAGCACCAGCATAGTCACTATCACTATAAGCTTCCAACTTAAAAGGAGACTCTTTTGGGTACCAAAGACCTAGAAAAGGTTGGCCTTTAAGGTACTTAAAGATCTTCTTAACAGCATTGAGATGGGAAGTCAGTGGAGTAACTTGATGTCGCGAACAAACACTCACAGCAAAAGTAATATCAGGCCTGGAAGCTGTTAAATACATCAAAGACCCAATCATAGACCTGTACAAATGAACATTCACAGGTGGATCAGCTTCAGTGTTGGTCTTTGACTTTGGAGCTTCATAAGGTGTAGTAGCAGTCCTTACACCCTCCATACCAAACTTCTTCAAGATGTCCCTCACATATTTGTCCTGACTTATAAAGATACCATCAGGTTTCTGCTGAACTTGAAGACCCAAAAAGAAAGTCATCTCTCCCATTGCACTCATCTGAAACTCTCCCTTCATAAGCTCCTCAAACTCCCTGCACCAAGCTTCCTTTGTGGATCCAAAGATAATGTCATCCACATAGACTTGCACAAGAATAATGTCAGTGGAATTCTTCTTTAGGAAAAGAGTCTTATCAATTGCACCTCTTCTGTAACCATGCTTCAGCAGAAATGTAGAGAGCCTAGCATACCAGGCTCTGGGTGCCTGATGTAGTCCATAAAGAGATTTGACCACCTTATAAACATGATTAGGATGATCTGGATCTTCAAATCCTTTAGGTTGAGTGACATACACCTCCTCTTCAATTTCACCATACAAGAAGGCTCCTTTAACATCCATTTGATAGACCATAAAGCCCATATAGGATGCATAAGCTAAGAAAATCCGTATAGCCTCAACTCTTGCCACTGGTGCAAACACTTCATCATAATCTATCCCCTCCTCTTGTCTATAACCCTGTGCAACTAACCTGGCTTTGTTTTTAATGACAACACCTCTAGCATCTCTCTTATTCTTCAGAATCCATTTTGTCCCAATAGCATACTTACCATCAGGTAGTGGTACCAATATCCAAACCTGCTGATTTTGAAATTGTTGCATCTCATCCTGCATTGCTTCAAGCCAACTTGAATCTTCAAGAGCCTGAGTAACACTGGTTGGTTCCACTTGTGAGAGAAAACAGGCAAACAGACAATGTTGATAGTCTGTGTGATTGTCTCTCTGCTGATTTGAGACATAAGAGACAAAAGCCACATGTCCATATTTAGAACGCGCCACAGTACCTCTTGTTCTAACAGGTGCATTAGGATCACCAATAATATTAGACTGTGGATGAACATTGTTGATCCTTGTAGTAGTGGTGGTGTTGACATCAATGGAAGAATCAAGATTAGTCACAGTAGGTTCAAAGTCAGTATCATAGGAAGGTGTGTTGAAGATGCCTGCTTTAGGTTGATGATGACCAAGATCTGAAGGTTTTGGAAACCTTGTATAAGGTTCACCAAGATCTGTTGACACTTTAGTAGAACTAGGAGTAGTGTCATCATGTCGTTCAGCCGAATTGGAGAGGTGAGGAGAAACAGAACTACCTTCAGCAGAATTGAAGTTTCTGCCGATTGCTTCATTTGATCCTTCTTCAACATTCCTCTCAGCATCTAAATTGGCTGCATACTCTTGTTTCTTCAGTCTGGCAAGGTCCTCAGCATAATAGAATTCATCTTCACCCACATCGGTATAATCTTTAGAAGTGTCACCTACAAAATTGTTAGGAGAGAAGGAAGGCACTACAATGGGTTGTTCATCATCAGACCCACTGTCAGAATGAGCATCCAAAGAGTCTGCATTAGTAGTTGGAGATGTTTCAGAATCTGCATTGTGATCAGCCTTATGTCTAGCATAACCCAAGTAATCAGTCAAGTAGTCAAGATCAAATGACCAAACATGACCCTGGCCTTGAACATTAGGCTTGTCTTCAAGATACCTCAGATTCAATGTCTCCTCAATCTTCTTTGCAGATACATTGTAAACTCTGTATGCCTTACTATGAGCAGAATACCCCACAATGTAGCCATCATCAGCTTTCTCATCAAATTTGCCCAAAGGATCACTGGTATTCAAGATTGTCACCTGACAGCCAAACGGTTTAAGGTAATGAATAACAGGAACTTTTCCAAAGAGAAGTTCATATGGTGTTTTAAGATGTGGTCTAGTAATGGACACTCTATTGAGTACATAACAAGCTGTACCAACAGCCTCAGTCCAAAACATGGTAGGAAGTTTAGAGTCTGCTAGCATTGATCTTGCAGCCTCTATTAAGGTTCTATTTTTTCTTTCTGCCACCCCATTTTGTTGAGGGGTTCTTGGAGTGCTATAGTCCCTTTTTATTCCCTTTAACCTGCAGAGTTCTATTAGAATGGCATTTTTGAACTCTGTACCATTATCACACCTAATTCCTTTCACCTTTTTGTTCAACTGATTCTCAATAAGGGTAATGAAGTCTTTCAATATTTCAGATGTTTCATCTTTGGTCCTTAGAAAGAATACCCAACAAAATTTACTAAATCCATCAGTGATCACCAGACAAAAATATTTATGATCAATGCTTCTCACTTTAGTTGGACCAAACAGATCCATGTGAAGCAGCTGAAGAGGTTCAGAAATAATGGTTACTGCTGTAACAGGAACACCTTTGTAAGAGGCTCTATGCTGCTTTCCTTTGTTGCATGCAACACAGTTATGATCATTGGTGAATACCTTAGCAGGAAGACCTTGAACTAGGCCCAGCTTAGAGAGCTGGTTGATGGTCTTGAAATTGACATGGGCCATCCGTCTGTGCCATTTGGTGGACTCATCCACAGATGCTTTAGCCACCAAACATGTTAAGTCACCTGCTGGTTTGACATTAGTTAAGTTGAATGTATACAAATTGTGACTACGAGGAACCTTCAGTAGAATTGAAGTATCTTCTGGGAGTTTGAAGTCTTTAGACAGTACAAGACATTCATCCTCTGTGAAGAGTACTTTGTTCTTAGTGTCACAGATTTGTGAGACTGAGAACAAATTAAAGTGTTGAAGTTCCTTGACATAATAAACATTCTCAAAGTCCAGCTGAGGTGTTCTGATGGTCCTTTTTCTAGTAATTCGTCCATCACTCCCTCCAAAGGTTACATTGCCTCCACCTTCAATAGGTATAAAGTTATGCATCATGTCCCTGTTTCCTGACATACTTCTAGAACAACCACTGTCAACAATTCCAACATCTTTATGCTTAAGGGGATGATCCTACAACAACAAAAATATACAAAGAATTAGTACACTATGGAGGCTCAAGTCATTGCTGACTTGAACCTGCCTTGTGGATCATATGAGTTGTGCCATGTAGAAGTATAAGATCCACAATTGTTATTGGGTTTCCAATGAAACTTAGGTCTCTGTTTATTCCAAGAACAACCTGCTGAGGTCTTGACAGCAGTATCCCAGTACCCTCTCCCATCAGTCATAGGGTTTACATATCTAGGCCAAAAACCATTTTTAAAATATTCACTTGTTGGTTGAACATATGGTTTTCCAAATGATTTTCTCCAAGGAAAAGAAGTATTATAATTCGCATCTTGTGGAACATAAGGTGGTATATCATTAACATTGGTCCACATTGGTCTAGATTTCCTAGAATCACCACACCTATTCATTCTTTGCTCATGATAATCACAATCCTTAATTAAATGAGATTTACTTCCACACACAAAACATTTCTTCTGAAGAGAAGATTTATTCATACCAAAAGAAGTATTCTTACAAGCAGAAGTATTCAAACCAAAACCATGAAAAGAATTGTTTTTAACAGTATTATTATGCAAAGAATTAAAAAGCAAGTCTTCAGAGGCAACTGTCTTGGAAGGGCATTCCTTGGCAGCAACTCTGTCATGCTTATTGGTAGTCTTGGGTGCAGGCAGGGGTGAAGACTTGGGAAGGTCAGACTTGGGAAGGTCAGACTTGTCATTTGAATCACACTCTGTAGACCCTTGCTTGGAGGACTTGTCACTGTTAACACAAGAGACAAAGTCATTAGTAGAAGTATTAGGGTCAGGCAAGTCTTTTGACTTTTTGCCATACAGATGGTGTGATCCATCAAAGTCATTAAGAGTGGAAAGGTCAATTGGCATGTGCTTACCTCTAATTGGTCCACGAACAGCATGTAGGTCACCTTCTTTCACAAAATTAGCTAGGCCAGCTGGTGTAGATCTACGTGTGTCATCCCTAGCTTCTAAGCCTACATATTTCTTAAAACCTAAAGCCACTGTAGAATTGGGAGCTTGACTGCTATAAATGAGACTAGCCAACTTATTGCCATTCATCATCCACTTATTATTCCTAGCAATTTCCTCCTTAAGTTTTTCCTTAAGCTCTAGATTTTCTGACTCTACATCTGCTCTTAACTTCTCAGACCATTTTAATTCATTTGTAGCACATTCGAGATCTCGTTCTAAAACACCTATTTTCTCACCATAAGCTATTTCATTCTTTTGTAACCAAACCTTTTGTCTTTCTAGTGTTTTTAAAGCCTGTTTATAAGCTTCTACTTCCACATAGCATTCATTATATTTTGGTTCCATAATGTCATAAGCTTGTTTCAGTTCATTAAAACGCTCACTACAACCAAACAAACAGTTTTGTACCTGAGATATGCCCATCAAGGCAATCTGATCATGCCTATCCTCTGAAGTACAGCCTGCAATCAACCCAACATTATCAGGACCATCATTATCAGACTCCTCATGTAGCTTCCAGTCCACATTGCTATCAAGAGTGACCAACGCAGTTGATCCCTTTGAAGTTCCTGCATCCTTCTGATACTGCTGATAAGTAGAGTATCGTACTTCATCACCAGCTTTCCTGTCTTTGCATTCTCTAGAAAAGTGACCTATCTGTTGGCATGTGAAGCATTTAACCTTCCTTTTATCAAACCTTGCTGGATCGCGTCCTTTGAATCCAAACCGTCTGCCAGCTTTGAGCTCAAAGGTCTTGATATCCATGGAAAGCATGGCCACTTGCCATCTCAGCTTCATCTCTTCAAACTCAAGTGGGTCCACTTGATCAAAATCCTCATAAGCCAGTTCCTGCTGAGGATCATAATCAGCAAAGAAAGATCCAAGAACATCTTCCATAATTCCACTGGATCTAGGAAGAGAGCTTGATGAAGGAGCAGCATTAGATGATGATGGATATGGGCTTGGACCATAGCTAGACTTTGGAGTAGAGGCTCCAACAAATGCAGTATGACTAGCAGTAGAAGATGATCGAAAGGGGCTTCTAACATCATGTTCAAGAGCTTTAAGTTTGTTATAAAGCTCATCAAAAGTCATCATGTCCAAACCACCTTTAGCTTTTAAAGCTATGCTTACATGTAGCCAGGAAGGAGGTAATGACCTCAGAAACTTAGAGTTACAGTCATCATTATCCGGCTTAGCCTGTAGCTGATTCAACTGACTTAAGATCTTGTGAAACTTATCATAGCCCTTGTGAATTCCTTCCTCTTCAGAGATCTGAAAGTCCTGAAACTGTTGTCTTAGCATAGACTTCTTCAGTCTTCTGGACTCCTCATTCCCACCGAACTTCGCCTTAATCGCTAACCAGATATCTTTGGCATCTTGCATGAAGTGAAAATCACTTAAGTGATCCTCAGGAATAGCTTGCAGAAGAATAGTTCTGACCTTTGTTTCCCTCTAAACTGCCAGCAACTCTTCAGCAGTTTTGGGAGGAACATTCATCATATTACCAGCAGCATCCGTGGTAGTCCTCTTCAAACTGTTCCCCTTCAAAATTACCTGCCATAGATTCCAATCAATGTTGGAGATCCAGTTTTGCATCTTCATAGCCCAAAGATCATATTCCTCCCTCTTAAGGTAAGGAAACTTAGCATTGCTATTAGACAGACTTAGTTGCTGCAGATGGGTGGAGTTTTGGTTGTTGGTGAGTTCAGTATCAGCATCTGAACCAGGCATGATGTTTTTGTTATGGTTGTATGGGTGTTTAGAAAAAGCTTGTCCTTAGTATCGTAGAGACTCTCACGAGGCTCTGATACCACTTGTTGAAACAGACACAGACCTTGATAGATCTTGAGCTCGTGGATCGTTATGTATGCCTATGTAATCACAAGCACAATAAAAGACAATCTCTACTACTAATGTTTATCAGCGGAATATAAACACAAGTAACAAATAACTAAGAACTTCTTTATCCTCTATGGATCTTTATATTAACTAAAACTGAGTTTTTCCAATCGATACATAAACCTTTCTAATGTGTTCCTTTTATAGATAAGGAACCCTAAACAATATCGCTAAACCGTTTTCCAAGAAACGTATAATCATAAAACTAAATAAGATATACACAATCACTTCCTAATAAAGCTCATGTATACTAAATAAACTAAATACGGAATAAACACTTCCGCAGAAACAAACTCATCACTATTATACTTCAGTAGAATAAGTCTTCGGCTAAGTCTTCGGCAGAATCCACTTCACTTCAGTAGAAATACTTCGGCATTAAGTTCAGCATAATCAAGACTTTCACATAATTCCCAACACTCCTTATCATCGAGCTCCTCATATGTCTTTGGTTTGTCTATTCCATAGATCATTGTTCCATCTGCAGCTGTATCAATTAAGTCTCTTGTAGTCTCAATCTGATAAGGTCCTTCATCAATCGATTTGAGAATGTTGACCCCATTTTCCTTTCCAAGACAGTACAGTCTGATTCTTTGAGCCCAAGAGTCGTAGTCAGTTCTATCAAGCATGGGTGGACGGGTATCTAAACCAGCTGCTTGAACATCCTCGGCAACAGTGGAGATGATTGTAGGTACGTTGGTAGACATGTTTAAAGATTACACGGGATTTTATAACTCTATGATTAAACCGGGAAATAGATTCTTTCACGGGATTTTACTAAATCAAGAGAAAACCGTATTACAAACAAAAGTTAACCAAGTCGCTAAGATTCCTTGAATCAAGTCGCTAAAAACCAAGTTGCTAAGACAAGTCGCTAAGTTCCAAATTTCTATGAATTTTGACAGCAAGTCGCTATGCACCAAGTCGCTAAGAGATCAAGTCGCTGAATAGCAACTCGCTACTGGTCCAAATCGCTAACACCAAGTCGCTAAGAAACTTAAGAACAAGTCGCTATCAAAATTGAAAGCAAGTCGCTACCTTACCAAATCGCTACCCGTAGTGGAGAATCCACTAACAGTATTTTTTGTCGGCTTGTCTCTAAAGGCAAGTCGCTACCACAATACACTACAACTCGCTACAGACTTACAAAGCAAGTCGCTACCAAGAAAAGAACACCGTGACTCAAGTCGCTAGCATGAAAAAATTCAAAAACACCACTTTTCAATCCAAAAACAATCCAACCACGATGATTCAAGCCTTCCAAATCAAAACCTAAACACTTATGATGATCCTAAACACAAAAGTACAATCAAAATCCAAACTTTAACACAAGAAATCAACCAAATGATGCAAAAACCACTAAACTTTCTCAAACTCAAAAACCACCTAAAAACCACTAGAAATCCAAAGATATGTAAGAGATGATCTAACCATGGCTCTTGATACCATTTGTAACATATTGGATTTCACATACACATCAAACCATAACCAATGTAGGCGTACAGAAGATGAGTTTTAGAGAGAGAAAGTTAGAGGTTTGGGAACTTTAGTGAGAGAAAGAAAAATCTTATTATGAGCTCCAACTCTCTACCTTGGAAGGTAGAGAGTATTTATAGTCTTTACATAAATCGCCACCTATCGGGCTTTGGATCAGGCATACAGTGGGTAAAGACCCGTCCGTCCTCCACGGTGTTACTTAAACTAAATACTACTTAACTTATATTAATCTACGACTACGAGCTTACTAACGATTAAATATACTTGAGGTGACCGACTCTTTAATACTTGGATTTACTAAATCCTAACACAATCACTCCAAAAACATCTTGTAATGGTTTGTTGATTATATCTTAATCCATATATTCAATTTATCATTATGTCTAGAATATGTTTGATTGATTGTGTGTATGCTTGCATGTTTACCATGTCTGGCTAAATTACTTTTGTGTTTGCTTAGATCTATGAAACCTAGTTATTGAATAATTATTGGTTGTCTCTTATCTTAATTGTTGGCTTAGGATTGCAATAGGCCATCGTTGTGTTTTTAATGCTTGAGTAATCTTTGTGAACCTTAGTTTATAATCGCCCAGAGTAATTGTAGGCTAAACATCCAAAGATAACCTTAGAGTTAGTATATGAATCCTAGAGATTTTGTAGGCAATAACCTTATGGTATCCTCAAAGAGTTAGGGAAAAAAGCATACCCTATGACCTTGGAAGACACAACGCGTTAAGAATAAGGATGTGACAATTCAATCACCAATAAAAGATAACTAGGGAGTAATAGTATCTAGGTAAACCCATTTTTAATGATCATACGAGAACACATCAATAGACATAGACTACCCCTTAGATTAGATAATTAGAGTAATCGGTAGAAGTACCACCCCCCAAATCCAAACCCGAGATCGTATCTTTTATTTTCTATAAAACATAATAAGATAAAAAATAATCTTCCTCAACCTCAACCTTAGCGTAGTAAATTTCTCACTAGCATTCCTATTCCCCTAGAGAACGATATCAATCCCGAGGCATACCCTAATACTACACTACAGCGATTAGGTTCACTGCCTAGGTGGTTGAAAAACTTGCTTGAAGAGAAGGAAGTTTCCTTTGACCCCGAACGCGCGTGTAAGCGTATCACTGACTTTATGGAAATTGGGTCTCTTATGGGTTTTTATACATACAAATTTGGCATCATCCCTTTTTTAGAGTAAATTACACCGTTAGTCCATGTGGTTTAGCTAGATTTCATGTTTAATTTTCGTTACAGAGAAATTACTGTAGTCTTCCCCAACATTTGAACTATTGCACGCTGCTAGTCCTGTTTGGTGGTGAGTTTAAGGTGATGGCAATGGCAATGGCAAAACTTGTTGGTTAAGGGGTGCGACACTAACCGACTACAAAGAAAAGTATAAATATTTGTTTGTCAGGAAGCAAGGGGACCATAAAACGGGACTGGACGGAATCATAATAAGTTATCAAGGTTTGTAAAAGCCGCAACAAATGTTATAGCCAATAAGGATGATGTTGATACGTGGAAGGAAAGCTTTGGCATATTTGCTATTGTCTTTTTCTGAAACAGCGCACTAGAGATGGCTCTCATACATAAAAAAAGGACTGGATGTCTTTTTTATTTCTTAAGTAGGATCTTTCGTGATTTTTTTCTCGTTATGCTTTCTTGCACAATCATAAATTTGATTCCAATTAATAAATAAAAAAAGGCAATTTAGCTTCTTGAATTAATTGGTTTAAATATTTAATGACCTGGTCAGAAGGATTATGAGGAGGTTTTGGCCTGACTCTAAAAAAACATTGTTTGGTTCTTGGGTTGGGGTTTAAGAGGGCCAAAAAAACCTGAATATATGGCAATCTTCAAATCAGGGGTGAGAGGGTGGGTTTTAATGGTAGCCAGCGTTGGCATGGCCTAGGTTGGTTGGCATGGTAGCTTCAAACCTGAACATGTGACACCAGGTTGGCATTGCCTAGCGCTCCACCTTTACCGTTTCCTGGAAGATCTTGAGATGATCATTTGGGTCTCCACTTCCATCATATGTTTTAACATTAGTGGCCATACGCGTTTTTGTTGGCATTCCAAAGTAACGGATGCGTGGAGTAAACGGATCAGTCTTCTTACATACCCATGGTCTTTCCAGGTCGTCATCGCTAGCGCTTGACTTCCGTTTCTTAAACCTGGACTTCTGATGTCCGCTTCCACTATTTTCGCTTTCGGAGTATTCGCCTATCTTTCGCGAATGTGCCCTATCGGTTCCATGCCTCCTAGATTTAGGTTCTGTTTTTCGCGAGTAGGAGTTGTGATAACAGCTTTTCCCTCTTCTTTGGGAACCATGGCAGGTTGATAGTCTGTGGAATACACCTTTACGTAGCCTTTTAAACACCGCCTCTCGTTCCGCATCTTCCTTTTTAGGCGATCTAGACCGACTGTGTCTCCGATCGAAGCCTTCTTGTGTGTCTCGGTGTTTCTTAGACTCGAGCTTTTACCTCAAATCTATCCTTCCTTTCAGAGTTCCCGACTCGAAACCTTGTGGTACTTTGCAGAAGTTGAGGCGAGTGTTTATTGCGTCCAACGCTTTGGCTCTTTGTTTCTGCTTCCGGACTTTTTTTGTCACAATTGGTAAAATCTGGTCGTAATACTTGTCGCATTACCTTCTGAGGGTTGTGTCGGATTCGGGTCCCTCAAGTTCCACCAGGGATATGTCACCTTCCCTTTCCAACACATTCCGCGAGACGGATGCGAGGGCGGGAATCGATTCCGGCCGATTGCTCATGGTGAGTATTTTTCGAGAACGCAGTTGTGTACTGGTCCCACGGATAGTGCCAACTTGTTAGTACAAAAAGTGTGACGGGTTATAATGATTGTTTATGATGCTTGTTGGATTGGGCCAACAAGTTGTTGATGGGCTAATCTTGTACTAATCCAAGTGATTGATTGAATCCTCGCACAAGTGAGAGTAAACCGTTAGCCTTACCGTGGGAACGGACCCCGCGATTAAGCTCCGGTGTGAGAGTAAGTACGCATTCTTGTAACAGATAATAAGAGTGTGTGTGTTATTATGAGAGAGAAAGTCGATAGATTATGATGGTTCCCTGTGAGAATGAAACAAGTCCTTTTAAGAGAACTTGAGTAGCTGGGAAGTTTAGTGCAGTGCGTCACTGGGTCCATGATGTCTTGTCTTCAATACTGATGTTACCTTAGTAACCACCTGTAGCATATGTATTGAACTCGGTTTCTGCCCTAAGGTTGAATTATTGGAGGGCTATTTCTTTTTCACCCTTCCACTTTTCATTTCTTTTTCATTCTTCAACCCCTTCAGTGCTTATCGAGACTTCATCACTAGAACCTTGTTGGGTTTGTTCCAGTCCTAGCTCTATCTTAGTCGACACTCTTCCCTTATTCTTACTTTTCTCCTTTTTCTCATCATACCTAAGGACTTCTACACTATCTAGTGGATTATCCCTGGGTAGATCCCTCCGGCTCTGGTGGGATCATGGGAATTAATACCTAACCTTACCATCCTTATATCTCCAATGCATAAAATAAAATGGTCGGTCTTGTGGTACAGTTCTTTCCATCTTGAAGCCAATTGAAAATCACTTTGAAAAACCAATCAAGGTACTTGTGATGTAACATCAAAGCATTTTGTTCCTTAATTTTTTTTTGATCATTTATAAATGCTCCCCCTCAACATGTGCGTTGGTTTTTGAAATCATTTAGCACATGGAGGAAGGTAGGGGTGATTTCGGCCAACCCGACCCGAACCCGACCCGATCCGAACCCGACCCGAGTCAATTCGGGTCGGGTCAATCAGGTTCAAAATTATATTCGGGTCAATCGGGTCAACCCGAATTGACCCGAGTTTTAAACAAGGTCGGGTTCGGGTATGTTTTTTTAGCCTTGACCCGACCCGAACCCGATTGACCCGGTTCAACAACACTTTTACAATTTAAAATACTCGGGTTGACCCCAAACCCGAATTGACCCGACCCGATTGACCCGACCCGAGTTGACCCGAACCCGAATTGACCCGACCCGAGTTGACCCGAGTTCTAAACAAGGTAGGGTTCGGGTATGTTTTTTTATGGCTTGACCCGACTTGACCCGACCCGAGTTGACCCGAACCCGACTGGGTCAACCCGAATAACACCCCTAGAGGAAGGAGGTCTTTGAAGAACTTCCTCGATCACAATTGCCATAGAGAAACCATTTGAAAATCAATCAAGGTACTTATGATAAAAACATTGATGTCTTTGTACCGCGATAGTTTATTATCTTTTGAATGCTCCCCCTCAATATGTGCATCAATTTTATGAAAATTTTTAGCACATATGGGAGAGAAGCCTATACTTTGAGTCGTAAAAGATCACATTTTATCACATTTCATATTTATATCACATTCTCTCCCTCGATCAAAAATTTCAAATCCTTTGAGACTTTGGATCCCAAGTGATTTAAATATGGTTTTTAGAGAAAAAAACATGGGAGAAAATGTGGTCTAATTAAGTATTTTCTGATAAGAAACATTACTATGCTCTCCCTCAATTCAGGAGGAAGTGTACTAATCACTATTATACTACTACTGTTCACTGAAAAGTTCTTATATATACACATATTACAACGGCACACCACATAAAAGTTCTAATTATTACAGAGATGTGATCATTCGGTTCTCTGTAAGAGTTTGTAGTTTCCTTCACGAACTCTTCCACCTACAAAACTTTCCAAGTTTTGGAAGATTCCCCTTTTCTTGAGCCTCTTCCTGATTGCAAATATGAAAGCCTCACTCATTTCCACATCCTTTTCAGTCCAGAACTTAGTGCTCATCCATGGTCTCATCCCGATCTTATATTCTTTCACCCTGTAATCCAAGGCTTCTTCAATTTGTCGTAGAGTACCGTCGCTGAACTTGTGTAGCTCACTAAACCTCACGATCATCCAAATCTCGTATTTATCACTAAAGATGGCAGCTCTTAGAGACTCGATCACTGAGTAGTCATGTTTGTATTTAAATCCTTTAGCTTCCCATCGAGGCTTAGTAAGGTTGACTTGAGTTTGGTAGCTCTCAATCCCAAGCTGAAAGTCTCCTACTCTTTGTCTGATGACTAAACCTCTTGTCCATAAGTTGACTGCAGCAGCTAGAGTCTTCTTGTCTTGGGGATCAATATGGCCTTGGAGGTTCAACAGGTAGAGGTCTTCAAAGTCATTGGGATACAAGTTCTTGAAGTCATTTTCCTTTGATGACATGTTCTTTCTGATCAGCTCTACGGAGGACAATTTTCTTCAAGTAGTCGTACCCGTACATTGGGAAGATCTCAATACTAACCACACTTAAGATACGCATGTGCGTTCGTACAGCCCTTCGACTCACTTCGGCACCGTGTTTGTCAATGTAGAAGCATTTTTTGTGAAACCACCAATGCGAGATTCCATATGAAGCAGCGATGTTGTACTCGTACTCTTTTTCAGTCCAAAATTGACCAGGAACCATCTGATCTAAACCTGCATCAGGGTAATGTATAGCCTTCATTTTGGAGATCGATAGTGCGGGCCTGCAACCCTTGTTGCTAACGCGCAAATATTCCATATCCTTGTTGAAGAAGAAGTCGGATTGTATGGTGATTTGACCCAGTGGACCTCCTAGTGGGAGAGGTTTGCTGACATTGTATTTGAGCACATTATCGTCCACTTGATCTGTCAATAACTTGTAACACTCTTCCATCTGGTATTGCAAGTGAATCACGTCCGAATGGAAAGCCTTGACAATGTCATAAGCAGGGCCCTCCAGATCTTTCTTTGTAAGCTTTGTGATCCCTTGTTTCTTACAGTACCATTTTATGAAGCTTCCTATATCCCCGGTAATGTTCAGCAGTGAGTCCTCTGGTGGGGCGACATGGTTAGCTGCTATGGCACTTGCCCAGTTGAGTTCAGAAGTGTGAAGATAGGATGATGGGATTGACCAGGTTGGTTTTGGAGTAGCAGGTCATTTTTCCTTACACCACTCTTGAATCATTGCTTTAGTAGGAGCATACCAGGTTGATTCAGATATTTTAGCACTGTTTTCTCCCATGAATGTCTTCCACCAGTCTTTATTCCGATTCACCTTTGGAATATGTTTGTTGGAAATATCTTCTTCAACTGAATCAGAATCCTGGTTAAGAGTCGATTCCTCATTCATTGCAAGATCTTCTGGAATTGGAAAGAATGTCGGTGTGTATCTCGAGTCAATAGTTGACCAGGAAACATGTGCTGAAGATTTGGCTGACTTAGAAGAGCTTTGGCCAGGTGAGGATATTGGTTAACCCGATGTCTTGGTAACATCAGAAGTACCATAAGTTCCCCCAGTTCTTGATGAACCTGCAGCACTGGAAGGTGGAGGAGGATGTGGCAATGGAGGAGACCCATATGGTGGTCTTGGGGAATCATGTCTCCTCCTCTTCTTTTGTTTGCATTCACCGATGTTGACAAGGATTTAAAACGTACACTTTTAAGGGGTCATTTAAGCCCTTAATCGCCCACTTTTATATCCGTTACTGCTTAATTTCGTTCCTTTTCACTTTTTAGGTCTCTTGGAAGAAAAATGCTGGAATGATGCATTTTTGGACGAAAAGGAGTGAATATATGAAGAAAATGGCTAATTCAAGATCAAGACACTCAAGCTGCTGGAATTACACCTAACGGCGTCCCAAACAGAGGGTGACGCCGTCCCTCTCTACGTAATTAATTTTGTGACGACTCAGTAGCGTTTTTGCTAATTTGCACCTGACGGCGTCAGGCTTTGAATAGTAAGGGAGTCACGAAGACTTTTCTTCTCAGATGGCCTAGATCCAGATTCAGAAGACGTCACTGCTGAAGACTGATGGCGTCACAACCACAACGTGACGCCGTCCCAATGATGACTTGGCCAAGTTGAAACCCTAATGACGGTGATCTGACGGCGTCCCAACTATAAGGTGACGCCGTCGCAGTTGTAAAACTATATATAGAAATCGAATTTTCATAATTTTAAAAGAGGTAGACTTGTGGAGTAAAAACCTAAAACGATTGTAGTCTGGTTTGGACAGTATTTTAGGGTTCTCATACCCTATTTTACATCAAGATAAGTATTTTACTTCATTGATTTAATTATGTCTTCGATTTAATATGTGTATGCTTGCATGTTTAACATGTCCGGCTAAATTTCTTGTGTGTTTGCTTAGATCTATAAAACCTATTTATTAACTATTGATTGGTTGTCTCTTATCTTAATTGTAATTGGCATAGGAGTGTGATGCGTGCCAAACAGTCAAGCTAAATCACACAAGCCCGCCACTTGTGAATGGCGGACCGTAACCAGCTTAAAACTGCTTAAGCACGAAATCAATAAAGATCTGAGGAGTATAGGGTCTCCCCGGGTCGTTATGTCCCAGCGAGTTGTGCAATGGATTATCAAACGTTTAGTGATCGAGGAATCTGAACGGGAAAAGGATTCTGAATATGATATTAATTACGGAAAAAGCCAACAAATTAAAGCGGCTTAAATGCAAATTAAAGAAAGTTAAAAAGATAAAATCTATTAAATAAACGCCATCACTATATTTAAAGTGATGAACGTTTAAAATCTAAAACTTACGTTTAAATTAAAAACTACGTAACGTACAAAATAAAACGTGATATTTAAGAAATAAAAGTCCTAAAAATATGAAAAATACATTTTTACAAACCTAATGATATAAGAAACTTTTTAGAAAAAGAAAATTAGTTTTATAACTATTAAATTAATTATTATTAATTAAAAACTATTTTTAACTATTAAATAATTACCTAAAATGCAAGAAATTAGGAAATAAAGCTAGAAAAATAAAATTATGAAATGGAAAAATCTAAAATATCAAAATAGAATTTTCAAAACTATTTTTGTAATTTTCTGACTATTTTTATATTTTCTATGAATTTTAAACTATTAAAAACTAATTAAATTACTAAAAATTACCAAATAAACTATGAAAAATTTGGAAAATTACTTTTTTCACTTTTTATATTTATCTAAGCCTAAGAAAAATGAAAACTTATTTTTTTGAACCTTTTCTGAATTTTTTTGTATTAAATGCTATTTAAAAAGTGCTAAAAACTAATTAAAATTAAGAAAAATAGCAAAACAGCTTATAAAAATCTGAAAATTTCAGGAAAACTCCAAAATGATGTTAAGAAGCTAGGAAAAATGGAAAAACAGGCACTTGATTGCAAGAAAATGAAACTGATGAATCAAGTGCTTATAAATAAGCACTAAATTAAGCCAAATTAACCAAACAAGCTACCAACTGTTAACAGAAGCTATGATATACTAAAAAGGACAAAATGAAACAGAAATCAACAAACTACAACCACTGAATAGCACAATATCACAGATTTGATGATTATGAGAATAAGCTTAAAACAGATTCTAGGTGTCAACTTGCAGTCAACAAATAAGTACCCAAATAAGCTACAAACTAAAAACCAATTATTAAGTCCTAAACTAGACCTAAGTAACTACTTATAACCAAAAGACCAGATGTTAACAAGCTATTATGAACCCTGTGCAGGCTTGCACAAAAGCTGAGAAAACACTGATTTGATGAGCAGGGCACCAGGGCCTGACTTGGAGCTTCTGCACAAGCTTATCCAAAGGGCTTAAGCTAAAAACAGATATTAGGTCCTAAAGACCACCTAGCCAACTGCTTATATCCCAAAAACCAGAACCTAAAAAGCTTCAATGACACCTGTGCAGATGCTGCAATATCTGCACAAATCCAAGTTTTGACATGTTTTGACTTTTTTGAAACAGATACACAGTTGACTTTGGTGAGGTTTGAATGCAATTTAAAGACTGATATGGACTATTTATGATGAATTGAAGTTAACTCAAGCTTGGTCTATGGATTTTAAACACAATTCAAGATTTGGATTTGCAAAAATCTCAACAGTAAACTGTTGAGATGGTTTAAATTTAGTTTTTGACTTTAAAGGTTGGCAGGGACAAGTTTAAGACAGATATTAGTGTTTATGACCTAGACAAGCTAAATACAACAAGAGTTACCCACTGAATGGACCTTTAAGACAGGTACATCAGCAATTCCAAACACTCCTTAGTCAACAGTTTATGACTAAAAAATGATCCAAACACTAAACTAGCACATGATAATGATCCAAATCAGTTTAATTAACTTAAATACACCCTAATAAACAGCTTAGAACCAGTGATGATTACAAATGAAGATTATACTAAGAATCTTGAAAATTACTTACAAAGGTCCTTTAGCCACTGTGGCTTGCACAAACAACCAGTGAACCTCTAACCTATCCAAACCCCTAACCTAGCTTAATATCAACCCACATCTAGCTCTGCTTCACCCATTGACCATCTCCATTACCAAATTGACCCTGTTTGACTTCTGTTGACCAAGAACCACAATCACTTGAACTTTGAATAATAGCTTATACAAAGCTTTAATAAGCTTATATAAACCTTTTTAAGCTTAAAGATCAGTTAACAACAGCTTGTACACAAGGGTTTGACTTAGAAATTTTCAACAGTATACATAAAATGAGAATTGTAAACACAAACTGATATTAATACTTGAATTGAGTTTCAACACACTTAAAAACCTTAACTTGATACAAAATGACAAAAGATTACAAGTTTTCTGCTAAATTAAACACTTTAAGATAAAAACGACATGTTTTTAAAATTAAAAAACTAGAAGACTCTTCTCTTGCTTCCAAATGCTTCTCTTTTATAATCCAAAAGCTTTCTCTCTCTATTCTGAGCAGTTCCCATCAATCTAAGCCATTGGATTTGCTCAAAATGATCTCAACCATTCAAAACGATTTTTGGCTCCAATTCTTCTTATAAGCCAGTGGGGGTAGAAATGGTGGGTGAAGAAGCATTAATTGCTTCTTGGATGTTAGTTGAGGAGGGGGGGACATGGAAAGGAGATTGGGAGGCTGGGTGGTTGCAATGGTGGCTGGGTATGGGGGTAGCAGACAAGGGAGAGGGAAAGGTGGGAAAGGGGTGTGGGCTTGACCAGTTTGACTGGTTTGACCAGTGAGGTGTTAATAATAGGGGGGTTCACAATTCATATGACAGGGGGTCCAAGGTGTGAAAGGGTCCAAAATGGGTTTAAAGTATTAATAACTTAGGGACCTTTAGTGTAAAATCTGAAAATAGAGGGACCTAATCTGCCAATTCTGCCAAGTTATTCCAAGGGACCTTAAGTGACAACCTTCAAAAGTGTAAGGACCAAAATTGCCATTTTGCAATTTTCCAGGGGCCATTTCTGCCAAAATTTAAACTTGAAGGACCAATTTTGTAAATTTCTCAAACTTTGTATATTTTTCACCAAAGGACTTATTTTGACAACTTTTGATTTTAAAAGGACCTTTGGTGACTTTTGCTTTTGAAATTATGGCTCAGGGACTATTTTTGACAATTCATGAAACTTGGGGGACTAAAACTGCCAATTTTGCAAACTTGATACGTTTTTCATCTGATTTTGATAATTTTGCATTTGAAACACATAAAACACTGATTTGTGATATTTTGATCATTTTGATGTGTTTCTGAGTGTTTTCAGATGATTTTGCAGTTTATATTGTACAAAAATGATGAGTATTTAGACACTCATCAATCCCCCACACTGAGATATTGCTAGTCCCTAGCAATGATTTGAGAAAAACATAATGGATTTGAAACTCTTTACCAAAAGCCATCACTTCTGGAGTAGCCAAATGTTTCAGTTCAAGTAAGAACCATGGTACACCGATAACCATGTGATTTTGAGCAAACCACCAGCTTTCAACGGATTTGATTTTGTATTTACCAGAAGCCGTACCCTTCTGGACTAGCCAACTCTTAGATAAATTATCAGTATTATCTTTGGTGAGTCGATTACCAATTATGGTTTTTCCACTGCCTTTACCACAAGCCATAACCTTGCGGGCTAGCCAACTCTTCACTTTTTAGGATATGGTGAGTTGAATACCATACAATTTTGGGCAAATTGCAAGCCGTCAACGGATTTGAGGTATCTTTACCAAGAGCCGTTTGCTCCTGGATTAGCCAATCCTTTTGTCTTACAGACATGGCGGACTGATAACCAGATGAGAAAGTGTAGAACACTTGCTCCAAAAAAAATTTTGGCCAAAAACGGGGGAATTGGTATAATTATATGATAAAATTCGTGAGAATTCCCCCCCACACTTAGAAATGAATATTGCCCTCAATATTCAAAGTACCGGCGGTTATGCCGAAACAAAGAACGTAAAAGGGAAATACTACGGCCATTATTTAGAAAGAAGATTTTTTTTTTTTTTTTTTTTTTTTTAGAAACTTATATACAAAACATGTGGGGCAACCCCCCCCCCCCACACTAGGGTGGTAGAAAGAGGTAAGAAGACAGAAATATGGGTGAAAACCCATATGGCATGCTACTGTTTTTGATTCCCGAGTCGCTAGCTTGACTCGATCCCCGCATTCATTGGTTCATGGGGAAAGTTTGAAGATCCGGGACAACCACAGGGGGAATGTCCTCTCCAAAATAATGTTTCACTCGATGACCATTCACTTTAAAATTAGGACCATCGGGTTGAGATAACTCAATGGTACCATAAGGATAAACCTTAGCGATAGTAAATGGACCAGACCAACGGGATTTGAGCTTTCCCGAGAAAATCTTCAATCTTGAATTGAAAAGAAGGACTCGATCACCAACGTTGAAAACGCGGTTCTTGATTTTTGAGTCATGAATCTTCTTTGTCTTTTGTTTATAGATCAAAGAGTTCTCGTAAGCTTGATCACGGAGTTCATTTAGTTCATTCATTTGAACTTTCCGATGATCACCAGCAGTCTGAATATCAAAATTAGCATGCTTCAAGGCCCAGTATGCCTTGTGCTCGAGCTCAACTGGTAGATGACACGCCTTCCCGTACACAAGCTTGTATGGAGTGCACCCGATGGGTGTTTTATAAGCTGTACGGAAGGCCCAGAGTGCGTCATCTAACCTATCCGACCAAGAGGCACGGTTTTCGCCAACCGTCCTCTCCAAGATTCTTTTAATCCCCCGGTTAGAAACTTCCACTTGCCCACTTGTTTGGGGGTGGTACGCAGTAGAGGTACGGTGAGTTACACCATACTTTTGCATGACTCTTGCAAATTGGTCATTGCAGAAATGCGTACCACGATCACTGATTATGGCTCGTGGAGTTCCAAACCTAGCAAATAAGGATTTCAAGAATTTCACCACAACTCGGGCATCGTTGGTGGGTAAAGCCTTAGCTTCAACCCATTTTGACAAGTAGTCAACGGCCACGAGTATGTATTTGTTACCACGGGAAGAAGGAAATGGCCCCATAAAGTCAATGCCCCATATGTCAAAAATCTCACACACTTGAATGGCGTTTTGTGGCATTTCATTCCTTTGTGAGATGTTCCCGTGACGTTGACAAGTGTCACAGGTTTTGACGAATTCATGGGCATCCTTATAGATTGTGGGCCAATAGAATCCGGAATCAAACACCTTCTTGGCGGTGTAGTTGGGGCTATGATGTCCCCCAGTAGGTCCAGAATGGCAAGCTTTGAGAATGTCAATAGCTTCCTGACCATACACACATCGCCGGATGACTTGATCCGCACAAATTTTAAACAAGTAGGGGTCGTCCCAGAAATAATGTTTCACATCTTTGAAGAATTTATTTTTCTGTTGGGACGACATCCCTTTCACCACAAAGTTACCCGCATGGTAATTTGCAAAGTCAGCAAACCATGGGGTAGACGAGTCTCCACGAAAAGAAACCACATTGAGTGTTTCGAGAGGAAATGTTTCATTAATTTCCTTTTTCTCGAACACATTTTGGTGAGGGTTCTCTAATCAGGACAGATGATCAGCAGCCAGGTTCTCAGCTCCTTTTTTATCACGAATTATGATATCAAATTCTTGTAGGAGGAGAACCCAACGGAGCAATCTCGGCTTTGCATCTTGTTTTGCAAAGAGATATTTGAGTGCCGAGTGATCCGTATACACCACGCATTTGGTCAAGATAAGGTATGGCCGAAACTTTTCAAACGCATACACCACAGCTAATAATTCTTTTTCTGTAGTGGTGTAATGGGTCTGAGCTTCAGTCATAGTTTTGCTCGCGTAGTGAATTGGCTGAAAATGTTTGGTTTTGCGTTGCCCCAAGACTGCACCGATAGCAAAATCACTTGCATCGCACATGAGCTCGAAGGGTAAATCCCAGTCGGGGGCAACTAGAATGGGTGCTTCCGTAAGCTTTTTCTTAAGTGTTTCAAAAGCTTCGATGCACTCAGGGGAGAAGATAAAAGGAGCATCTTTTTCGAGAAGATGGGTCATAGGCCGAGCGATTTTAGAAAAATCTTGAATGAATCTACGATAAAACCCGGCATGACCTAGAAAACTCCTAACACCTTTGACAGTAGTAGGATGAGGTAGTTTAGCAATGACATCAACTTTTGCTCTATCTACCTCAATCCCGTTCTTGGAAATCTTATGGCCAAGGACTATGCCCTCTTTGACCATAAAGTGGCTCTTCTCCCAGTTTAGACATAGATTGGTGTCTTCACACCTTTTTAGCATTTTGTCTAAGTGGGAGAGACATGTCTGAAACGAGTCCCCAATGACCGAGAAGTCATCCATAAACACCTCCATAGTTTCCCCGATCATGTCGTGGAAAATGGCCATCATACATCGTTGGAACGTGCCAGGAGCATTGCATAAGCCAAAAGGCATACGTCTGTAGGCAAACGTCCCATATGGGCAGGTGAATGTGGTTTTCTCTTGATCCAGCGGATCAATGGGGATCTGAAAGTAACCCGAGAAACCATCAAGGAAACAATAGTACTCGTTCCCTGCTAATCTCTCAAGCATCTGGTCCATGAAGGGTAGAGGAAAATGGTCTTTACGGGTGGCGTCGTTTAACTTACGATAGTCAATGCACACACGCCATCCCGTAACCAATCGATTTGGAATTAACTCGTTTTCTTCATTCGTGACAACAGTTATGCCACCCTTTTTTGGAACGCAATGAATTGGGCTAACCCAATGACTATCAGAGATCGGGTAAATCAAACCGGCATCAAGAAGTTTGAGAACCTCTTGTTTGATAACCTCGTGAATTTTAGGATTCACCCTTCTCTGACTTTGGACTGCTGGCTTGAAGTCATCCTCCATTAGGATTTTGTGAGTACAAAACTCAGGGTTGATACCCTTAATAT
This sequence comes from Chrysanthemum seticuspe, assembly GCA_019973895.1. Lineage (NCBI taxonomy): Eukaryota > Viridiplantae > Streptophyta > Magnoliopsida > Asterales > Asteraceae > Chrysanthemum > Chrysanthemum seticuspe. The sequence goes on from BPTQ01000007.1 coordinate 53,537,109, forward strand.
CGGAGAGTTTCCAAGCAATTGCTTGCTTGTGTGACTTCAAGACCTTTATGAGAGCAGTTTTCTCCTCCTCAGTTAAGTCTTTAGCAATTATGACGGGTAATTTATCATCACCCTCCAAGAATGCATACTCGAGATGAGGAGGTAGGTCCTTATGTTCAACCTCGGGAAATTCATCAGTAGAAGTTTGTACTGATTTGATTTCCTCAATCGTGATCTATTTCGGAGGGAGTGAAGATAATGGATCTTCATTAAGCAATTGCTCAAGATAAAGAATATCCTCCTCCGAATCATAAACACCATCAATTCCAGGCGGAATTGATTCATTAGTAGCCAGAAATTCATCGATCTCTTCCAGAAGGAAGTCACCTCCCTCAAACGGAGTGAGAGAGGGGGAAGAGTCGGCAATGATAGGTTGAGAAGATGTGGTGGAATTGGAATTCCCACTCACAGAATTATGAAGATAACCAAGAAACTCTTGAGAGTACTCCTCTGAAGCAATATCAATTAAATCGACTCGATTAACTGATTCAGTGTCATAATTTGAGGAGTACCTCGAAGTTTGATCGAGGTTAAAAGTAACAGCTTCATTACCCACACGAAGAGTGATCTCTTGCTCAAACACATCTATAAGAGCACGCCCCGTCCTCAGGAATCCCCGCCCAACAATGAGGGGAACTCGAGGATCAGCATCGAAATCAACAACAACGAAGTCAGCTGGGAAATGGAACTTTCCTACTTTCACGAATACATCCTCGGCAATGCCAAGAGGACGAGATATAGAACGATCTGCAAGCTCAAGAGTCATGCATGTAGGAATAAGTTCCGGAAGAGAAAGTTTCTTCCACACTGAATACGGCATCAGATTGATGCTTGCACCAAGATCGGCAAGGGCAAAGCATTCAATCATCCCAGGAAAAACACAAGGAAGAAGAAATTTTCCGGGATCTCCTAGCTTCTCGGGAAGCTTCTTTAACAGAACAGCTGAGCAATTCTCATTCAAAGGAGTCTTAGCCATTTCAAACAGCTTTTCTTTGTTGCTCAGCATGTGTTTCAGAGTGGATGCAAACTTGGGCATCAACATGATGGCATCCGCGAAGCTTATGTCAAAATGAAGTTCTTGGAAAATTTGAAAGAATTTTTCCATCTGATGACTGGCTTTCTCGCGGAGCTTTTGCTCATGTAACCGTGAGGGGTAAGGAATAGAAGTTTTGGATTTCTGATTCTCAACAGGAGCTACAGGAGGTTCAAAAACAACTCCTTGATTCGACTTGGGTTTCTGGACCACTTGAGGTTGGACTACCGAAGGTGGGACGTGTGCGGTACTCCGTGGGTTTGAGTAATGCACCTTTTCCGTTGTCTCCTTGGTAACTTGACTAAATGCCACAGGAGGAGGGGGCATTGGAGTCGTAGGTCCATTGTGTGTCGGAGGTTCATTGTCCACTACCTTTGGGAGAGAAGAAGAAGAAGAGGTAGTAGGAATAGCGGGTCCAGCATATGAAGCACCACTTCTGGTTGTGATCGCCTTTGCATCGCCCCTCGGATTAGCGATCGTGTTGCTAGGTAAAGTACCTGAGCCCGAGGGTCGATCATTTAAAGACTTCTTGATGTCAGAAATCTGGCTAACCAACAACCGATTCATTTCCTCTTGGGATTTCATGAATTGTTTCAACAACTCATCAGAAGATGGTCCAGTTGGAACAATGGCTTGATTTTGCACCGGAAAATTCGGGCCCCTATTGTTAGGATTAGGGCCTTGATTTTGAAAATTCCCTGGATTATTGCCATGAAAATACCCTTGGTTGAAATTTCCCTGACCTGGGTTTCTATTGTAATTTCCTTGATGTTGGAAATTTTGATTCTGATTTTGAAAACCGTTATTTGGATTGAAATGACCTTGGTTTTGAAAACCTTGGTTTGGTCTATTCTGATTCTGATTACGGTTTTGGTTTTGATTGAAACCGGGAGGTCCAGAGTAGTGGTTAGGACGGTGGTTCGGGTCTACAGGAGCACGATATTGATTGCCTCCTTGATTAGACACCCCGCCCACAGCATTAGCTTCAAAAGGGTTACCATCGGTGGCCATACAGTTATAATAAGCATGGGGGCCACCACAGGTAACACAGACTTCCACTTTCTTAACTTCAGCAGGAGGTGAAGTTTGTGGAAAAGAGACTTTCTTCTGGTTGGAGAGAACCAAAGCTTGGATAGCTTCCGTGAGTTTATCAATCTTAGCATCGGTGCTAGACTGAATCACGGGCGATGAAGAAGAAGAAGGACCGACACTGACTTGAGAAACAACCGGCTTGCTTCGTGCAGTGCGGACTTTAGACTTGTTTTCGATTATCGCTAAAGCTTCTTTGACAGTTTTGCGTAGGAAATTTCCTCCCGCGGAGGAATTGAGAGAATCTTGATCAGATTGACTCACTCCATTGTAGAAAGTATCGAGTTGCATCAACTCGGAGAAACCGTGATGAGGACATTTGCGAAGCAATTCCTTGAAACGATCCCACGATTCACTGAAGGATTCATCAAACTTCTGAGTGAACTTGATGATTTCATTTTTAAGACTCGTGGTTTTGGAAGGTGGATAGAATTCATTCACAAATTTCTTCACCAGATCTTCCCATGTCTCAATAGACTGAGGGGGTTGTTTTTCAAGCCAAATCCGGGCTTGTCCCTCAAGAGAAAATGGGAATAGAAGGAGCTTAACAGCATCAGTAGGGACATTCTTGTATTTGATGGTAGATGCAATCTTGTTAAACCATCGAATATGAGCATGAGGATCATCCCGCTCAAAACCGTAGAATTGATTTGAGGTTACAAGATTCAGTAACCCGGTTTTGAGTTCAAAATTTTCAGCCACAATGGCTGGTACAACGATAGCATCTCCATACCCATCGATGGGTGCCTGGAGAAGCTCACACATAGGGCGTTCTTCCGCCATGACAACGGAAGTAGTGTGAGCAGTTCGGATCTCAGATCCGACTGAAGGAGCAGAAAGTCTACGAACACGCCTTCTTGGAATCTTGACAAGCTCACGAAATGGGCTCACAGATCTAGAAGAGCGAGTGCGCATACACTAGAGTTAACTCTAAGGAATCTCAGAGTTAAGGAGAGAAATGAGAATTATGAAAATCTTTCAGATGAGAATGAGAATTATGAAGACGTTTTATAAAAATCAGGGTGAGAAGAATCTTTATGGGTTTCTGGTTCTGAAACGTCGATATCACAACAAAATCAATTAACACAAAATCGAGGCAAAACAACAGTGAACTTTACCAATAATCACAATATGAATGGCTTCTTTGAAAAAGGTACACCAATCACAAGGACACAAAGGCAAGTTTTAAATCTTTAGTTCGGGAACTTATTATGGTCGCACCCCCAGTTAGGTAGTGCACTGCCTTGGTTTTCGATGGTAATCTTTTAAGTTGTTATTTATTAAAGAAAACGACGATTCTTTTTGTATTTTTATTTTTGATACATATATAGAAACAAAAGAAAAATATTTTTGTGTTTTATACGTTTTTGGCTTTTTGGGTTTTTGGATTTTTTTAGAAGAAAATATGGATATATATATATATATATGATAGATGATGGATGATATAAACAAATGAGTGAGGATTCAAACAACTAATCTGCTACACGGAAGATAGATCAGCACAGCTCCCCGGCAGCGGCGCCAAAAATTTGATGCGTGCCAAACAGTCAAGCTAAATCACACAAGCCCGCCACTTGTGAATGACGGACCGTAACCAGCTTAAAACTGCTTAAGCACGAAATCAATAAAGATCTGAGGAGTATAGGGTCTCCCCGGGTCGTTATGTCCCAGCGAGTTGTGCAATGGATTATCAAACGTTTAGTGATCGAGGAATCTGAACGGGAAAAGGATTTTGAATATGATATTAACTACGGAAAAAGCCAACAAATTAAAGCGGCTTAAATGCAAATTAAAGAAAGTTAAAAAGATAAAATCTATTAAATAAACGCTATCACTATATTTAAAGTGATGAACGTTTAAAATCTAAAACTTACGTTTAAATTAAAAACTACGTAACGTACAAAATAAAACGTGATATTTAAGAAATAAAAGTCCTAAAAATATGAAAAATACATTTTTACAAACCTAATGATATAAGAAACTTTTTAGAAAAAGAAAATTAGTTTTATAACTATTAAATTAATTATTATTAATTAAAAACTATTTTTAACTATTAAATAATTACCTAAAATGCAAGAAATTAGGAAATAAAGCTAGAAAAATAAAATTATGAAATGGAAAAATCTAAAATATCAAAATAGAATTTTCAAAACTATTTTTGTAATTTTCTGACTATTTTTATATTTTCTATGAATTTTAAACTATTAAAAACTAATTAAATTACTAAAAATTACCAAATAAACTATGAAAAATCTGGAAAATTACTTTTTTCACTTTTTATATTTATCTAAGCCTAAGAAAAATGAAAACTTATTTTTTTGAACCTTTTCTGAATTTTTTTGTATTAAATGCTATTTAAAAAGTGCTAAAAACTAATTAAAATTAAGAAAAATAGCAAAACAGCTTATAAAAATCTGAAAATTTCAAGAAAACTCTAAAATGATGTTAAGAAGCTAGGAAAAATGGAAAAACAGGCACTTGATTGCAAGAAAATGAAACTGATGAATCAAGTGCTTATAAATAAGCACTAAATTAAGCCAAATTAACCAAACAAGCTACCAACTATTAACAGAAGCTATGATATACTAAAAAGGACAAAATGAAACAGAAATCAACAAACTACAACCACTGAATAGCACAATATCACAGATTTGATGATTATGAGAATAAGCTTAAAACAGATTCTAGGTGTCAACTTGCAGTCAACAAATAAGTACCCAAATAAGCTACAAACTAAAAACCAATTATTAAGTCCTAAACTAGACCTAAGTAACTACTTATAACCAAAAGACCAGATGTTAACAAGCTATTATGAACCCTGTGCAGGCTTGCACAAAAGCTGAGAAAACACTGATTTGATGAGCAGGGCACCAGGGCCTGACTTGGAGCTTCTGCACAAGCTTATCCAAAGGGCTTAAGCTAAAAACAGATATTAGGTCCTAAAGACCACCTAGCCAACTGCTTATATCCCAAAAACCAGAACCTAAAAAGCTTCAATGACACCTGTGCAGATGCTGCAATATCTGCACAAATCCAAGTTTTGACATGTTTTGACTTTTTTGAAACAGATACACAGTTGACTTTGGTGAGGTTTGAATGCAATTTAAAGACTGATATGGACTATTTATGATGAATTGAAGTTAACTCAAGCTTGGTCTATGGATTTTAAACACAATTCAAGATTTGGATTTGCAAAAATCTCAACAGTAAACTGTTGAGATGGTTTAAATTTAGTTTTTGACTTTAAAGGTTGGCAGGGACAAGTTTAAGACAGATATTAGTGTTTATGACCTAGACAAGCTAAATACAACAAGAGTTACCCACTGAATGGACCTTTAAGACAGGTATATCAGCAATTCCAAACACTCCTTAGTCAACAGTTTGTGACTAAAAAATGATCCAAACACTAAACTAGCACATGATAATGATCCAAATCAGTTTAATTAACTTAAATACACCCTAATAAACAGCTTAGAACCAGTGATGATTACAAATGAAGATTATACTAAGAATCTTGAAAATTACTTACAAAGGTCCTTTAGCCACTGTGGCTTGCACAAACAACCAGTGAACCTCTAACCTATCCAAACCCCTAACCTAGCTTAATATCAACCCACATCCAGCTCTGCTTCACCCATTGACCATCTCCATTACCAAATTGACCCTGTTTGACTTCTGTTGACCAAGAACCACAATCACTTGAACTTTGAATAATAGCTTATACAAAGCTTTAATAAGCTTATATAAACCTTTTTAAGCTTAAAGATCAGTTAACAACAGCTTGTACACAAGGGTTTGACTTAGAAATTTTCAACAGTATACATAAAATGAGAATTGTAAACACAAACTGATATTAATACTTGAATTGAGTTTCAATACACTTAAAAACCTTAACTTGATACAAAATGACAAAAGATTACAAGTTTTCTGCTAAATTAAACACTTTAAGATAAAAACGACATGTTTTTAAAATTAAAAAACTAGAAGACTCTTCTCTTGCTTCCAAATGCTTCTCTTTTATAATCCAAAAGCTTTCTCTCTCTATTCTGAGCAGTTCCCAGCAATCTAAGCCATTGGATTTGCTCAAAATGATCTCAACCATTCAAAACGATTTTTGGCGCCAAATCTTCTTATAAGCCAGTGGGGGTAGAAATGGTGGGTGAAGAAGCATTAATTGCTTCTTGGATGTTAGTTGAGGAGGGGGGGACATGGAAAGGAGATTGGGAGGCTGGGTGGTTGCAATGGTGGCTGGGTATGGGGGTAGCAGACAAGGGAGAGGGAAAGGTGGGAAAGGGGTGTGGGCTTGACCAGTTTGACTGGTTTGACCAGTGAGGTGTTAATAATAGGGGGGTTCACAATTCATATAACAGGGGGTCCAAGGTGTGAAAGGGTCCAAAATGGGTTTAAAGTATTAATAACTTAGGGACCTTTAGTGTAAAATCTGAAAATAGAGGGACCTAATCTGCCAATTCTGCCAAGTTATTCCAAGGGACCTTAAGTGACAACCTTCAAAAGTGTAAGGACCAAAATTGCCATTTTGCAATTTTCCAGGGGCCATTTCCGCCAAAATTTAAACTTGAAGGACCAATTTTGTAAATTTCTCAAACTTTGTATATTTTTCACCAAAGGACTTATTTTGACAACTTTTGATTTTAAAAGGACCTTTGGTGACTTTTTCTTTTGAAATTATGGCTCAGGGACTATTTTTGACAATTCATGAAACTTGGGGGACTAAAACTGCCAATTTTGCAAACTTGATACGTTTTTCATCTGATTTTGATAATTTTGCATTTGAAACACATAAAACACTGATTTGTGATATTTTGATCATTTTGATGTGTTTCTGAGTGTTTTCAGATGATTTTGCAGTTTATATTGTACAAAAATGATGAGTATTTAGACACTCATCAGAGTGCATTAGGCCATCATTGTGTTTTTAATGCTTGAGTAATCTTTGTGAACCTTAGTTTATAACCACTTAGCGTAATTGTAGACTAAACATCCAAAGATAACCTTAGAGTTAGTTTATGAATCCTAGAGATTTCGTAGGCAATAACCTTAAGGTAGTCTCAAAGAGTTAGGGATAAAAGCATAGCCTACGACCTTAAAAAACACAACGCGTTAAGAATAAGGACGTGACAATTCAACCACCAATAAAAGATAACAAGGGGTAATAGTATCTGTGTAGATACATTTTTAATCATCATACGAGCACACATCAATAGACATAGACTACCCATTAGTTTAGATAATTAGATAGTAGAGTAATCGGTAGAAGTACCAAACCCCCAGATCCAAACCCCGAGATTTTACCCTCAGTTTTCTAAAAAAATATAAAAAAGATAAAAAATAATCTTCCTCACCCTCAACCTTAGCGTAGTACATATCTCACTAGCATTCATATTCCCCTAGAGAATGATAGCAATACCCGGGCTTACCCAATACTACACTACAACGATTAGGTTCACTGCCTATGGTGTTGAAAAACTTGCTCGACGAAAAGGAAGTTCCTTTGACCCCGAACGCGTTATATGCGCATCAGATGTCCTTCAAGTACTGATCATAGTTATCACGGTCCATGGACTTTTTCAGAGCTTCATATAACTTGTTGTGCTCATCATGCTCCTTATATTCTTCTGTCTCATACATGCGTTGTAGGAGAATATCTTTCATGTCTCATGTAGGGAGATCTCTGGACCTTGCATGCAGAGGAGCCTTCATTGCCTATTCGACTGCTTCTTTAACATGTTCTTCAATTGCATTAGTCACCTCATAGTCAAAATTAAGCCTCTCCTGCTTGGACAGATGAACATCATGATGTTTAACTCTGTTCGGCAAGTTTTGTGTTTCTAGAGCTTCAATTCATTTAAGATCTTCTTTGAGTTGCAACTCTTTCTTCGTGTTTGTAGGTGGTGGGAGTGTTGTTGCAATGATGGTTGTTGTTGTAGCAGAGGTTATTACAGGAGGAGGGTTTGCAATAGATAGTGTTGCCATTGAGGGTCTTGGTGTAAGAACTGACATAGGTGGAATTGAGGATTAATCCTGTTGAATTGTGACCGAAACCATGGAGATGACCTCTTTCTCTTCCCTCGTCTTTTCAGCTTCAGCATCAGAGGGTCTGTCATCAATGAATTGGTCTCCATAGTTGAGATCAAGATCAAGATTCTGATAAGATGACAAGGTTCCAGTTGAGTTGTTAGGTTCCTCCATACGAGTTTAGTCGTCTGTTCTCTTCTTGAGGTTTTCCTGAATGTTTAGGTAGGTCGTTTCTGATACGCGTACAACGCGCGTTCGGGGTCAAAGGAAACTTCCTTTTCTTCGAGCAAGTTTTTCAACCACCTAGGCAGTGAACCTAATCGTTGTAGTGTAGTATTAGGGTAAGCCTCGGGATTGATATCTTTCTCTAGGAGAATAGAAATGCTAGTGAGAAATTACTATGCTAAGGTTGGGGTTGAGGAATATTCTTTTTTATCTTTTTTTTTTTATATTTTTTAGAAAATTGAAATTACGAATCTTGGGGTATTGGATTTGGGGGGTAGTACTTCTACCAATTACTCTACTTATCTAATTATCTAATCTAAGCTAAGGGGTAGTCTATGTCTAATTGATGTGTGCTCGTATGATGATTAAAGATGTGTTTACCTAGATGCTATTACTCCCTAGTTATTTCCTAGTGATGGTTGAACTGTCACGTCCTTACTCTTAACGCGTTGTGCCTTCTAAGGTCATAGGGTATGCTTTCTTCCCTAACTCTTTGAGACTACCTTAAGGTTATTTCCTACAAAATCTCTAGGATTCATAAACTAACTCTAAGGTTATCTTTGGATTTTTAGCCTACAACAACTCTAGGCGATTATAAACTAATGTTCACAAAGATTACTCAAGCATTAAAAACACAACGATAGCCTATTCCAGTCCTAGGCCAATTACAATTAAGATAAGAGACAACCAATCAATATTTAATACCTATGTTTCATAGATCTAAGCAAACACACAAGTAAATTAGCCGAACATGGTGAACATGCAAGCATACACACAAACAATTGAAGACATAATTGAATCAATGAAGTAAATTACTTATCTTGTTGTAAAATAGGGTATGAGAACCCTAAGATACTGCCTAAGACAGCCAAAATTCGGTTTTAGGTTTTACTCTACAAAATTACCTCTCTAAAAGTCTGAAAGTTCAAATTCTACATATAGAGTTACAACTGTGATGGCGTCACTCTTTATTTGTGACGCCGTCGGATCGCCGCCATTAGGGTTTCGTCTTGACCACGTCAACTCTGTGACGGCGTCACCTTATGGTTGTGACGCTGTCGGCTTCATCTTCTGACGTCTTCGGAATCTGAATCTAGGCCGTCCGAGTTGTGACGCCCTACTCTTTAAGGCCTGACGCCGTCAGGTACAAAATAGCAAATTTGCTACTGAGCCATCACAATTTTGGAGCACGTTGCAACAACGTCGCCCTTTGACTGTGACGCCGTCACCTTCAATCCCAGCAGCTTGATTGTCTTGATCTTGATTGTTATTAGAAATAAGCCGTAAAAACGTTTATTTATATTTTACGATCTTCTAATGTTTTGTCGATAACAAACGTAAAATCATTTTAATGAAACAAATAAAATACGTAAATGGTTTGAACCAATAGTTTTCTAACACACTTACATTTTCACATAAAACACTAAAACAAGTATAAGTGATTTTATGATTTAGTAATACATATGTACAACAACTAGTGTTTACATAATTGGGTAAAATATACACATAACTAGTATGTAGTATATTGGGTAATATAAATGGGTAGAAACTTAAGTATCATAACCTATTGACCAAATACATTGAATGTAGTTGGGTATAACCCATATCCATGGAGCTTGACCCATAACCCATTACATGACATCATGCTTATGTCATATATGGATAATATCCATAACCCATGGTATTGACCCATACCCACTTGACTAGGTGCATTGCACTCATAAGATACATTGTATCTAATAAAAGACCCATAGATCAACCCATAACCCATGACCCATAACCAAAATACCCATGGGCAAAGAGGAGCGTCCCACGGATCCCTAGTTTTACACTAGACGGATCCCTTGTGGGAGGGATCCGTGGGATCCGGGGAACAGTAGACATTTTCCTCTATAAATAGTGAGTCATTTCTTCATTGTTTCTATCCCCTTGCTAACATACTTTCCCCTTGAGTTAAAAACTCTCAGACACCAAATCCAAGAGATCTATGTTTGTAGTTTTATTTTTGTGTGATTCTCTAGGTTCCTCTTAAAGGCGAGATCACCACCTTTGAAGTCAAGCAAGCTCAAGTCCATGAGTTGCCATACTTCCTCATCATCAAGACTACTGCAGTTCTCTTGTTGATGGTTCTTTTCTTTCTTTTAAGAAGTGTAGTGTTGAAGACATTAGTGAAAGATGTCTCAAGTGTCAAGACGAAGACATTGGTGAAAGGTGTCGATCGTCCGTATTGTAGGCATTAGTGAAGGGTGCCTAGAAGTCAAGTCACAAGACATTTGTGAAGGGTGTCTTGAAGATCTAGTTAAAGGCATTAGTGAAAGGTGCCTAGGATGTACATTCGATATGGTGTGATTCGATGTACAAAATAGATTAGTATTGGGTCAAAGGATATTGTTATCCTCGTTGACATTATAAGGAGTAGATCTCCTTTGGGGTTAGTTAATTGGTGTAGTGTTGGGTAGTAGTTCCCCCATTGTAATGGAACTAGGTACTTAGCCTAGTACCTGATAAAGGGTAGGCGACGTTGTGGTAGGTGTGGTTCACCTTGGTGTGAAAGAGCCTGGTGGTTAGCCTAGTACCGGAAAAAGAGTAGGCAACGTTGTGAAGGTTTCTCCACCATAAGGAGTCGGTTTCGTGTAGTGATTACGAACTCTCGAGTAGGTGACTCGGGGAGTGGAGTAGGGCAAGGAAGGTGTCCTTGTAGCCGAACCACTATAAATACTCGCGTTGTGGTTTTGTGCTTCTTACTCTTTATCTTTTCATTACATACTTATACCTCTATGTGTTTGATCATCAACATCCAACATAAACAACTAAATAGATTGACATAAGTTGATTTAAATGTTTTAAAACGAAGTTTTAATTGGTAAAACTATTCAACCCCCCCCCCCCCCCTTCTAGTTTTCCACAATTAGCATCAGGGCTTCGTTACCAAGTTTCTTGAAGTACATTGTACTTTAAAAACTTGATACGATCCATAGTTAATTGAAAACTACAAAGAATGTTTTTCATAAAAACAAACACCATGTCTGTTAAAACTCTTTGTTTGGATGTTGATTAGATGACAACATTTTTCTTATTATTTATTTTTCATTTAATTGCACTAATCCTCTTTGTCATGTTGATTAGTCAAAGCTCATACCTACCAAGCAATAGGAATCGCTTGGTAACAAGAATATCTTCCCTAAGAAGGTATCTTAAGTACAAAGGAGCTGGAATTGTCTTCTGACATTTGTTGTGTCATTTGTAAAGACATTCCTAAGTGCATTTGAGGTATGACTTTCCACATATCTCTAAATGACATTAGCTTGATAAATAAGTATGCTTACCTAGGTATTTATTTGATTATCTTTTGTGCATATACACGTTTTACATGTAGCTTCATTAGGAAGTTTTTCTTACATACGTGTTTCCTTTTCGTCTAAAGTCAAGGATTATATAATTTGTGTTTTACTTCATTTAATCCAAAAATTATATCTTTCTAATAATAAAACAAAACACAAATATCAAAAATTCCTCCTTCCCCATAAAAACTCCCACCGTCATCCACTCCATCAAATCCCCACTTTTTCAAATCTTCCAATTTCAAAAATTTCCTCTCATTCAAAACTTCATCTTCCTCTCCATTTCATCTCATCCGAATCAAAGAAGGTTCATCATCAACATGGTTTACATCGCCCTCGTGCTCATCACCTTAACGCTCATCTCTCTTGTGTTTCCTATGATGAAGTTCTCATACGGAGACATATACTTTGTGTTGTTAATCTACATTTGGGTTATATACCCAATCCTTTGTATCATTCTTAGCATTGAAATGAAATATTACTAATAGTCTAGTTTATCTAGGTTATTATTATCACAATGTGTTTATCATTTCTTGTGTTTTATATCTTTTGTATTCTCTCGCAATACATTAGAAACCATGAATGCATGCTAAAAGAAAAAGTAGGTTAAAACACATATCTTTGTATAAAACTATAAGATCTAAAAACTTATGTTGTTTTATCAAAAATCTGCTTCTGCTTCTACAGATCCACGGATCCCGGTAGGAATACTAGCCAGATCCCTTTTGATAGGGAACCGTACTTCTGGTTAACAAGTTTTTCATGCAAAATAAAAACTGCTTTCTTTCTAAAAGTAATATTCCAATAGAATGTCAAACATTAAGTGAGTTAAGTATCATTGTTGTTAAAAAACATTGTTAATAAAAATCTAGTAAAAACATTAGATAATCATTGGTTGACCACAAAACATCACTTTCTATTAACTCATCTTTTCTATAGGTTCCATTATGTCGCATGAATATGAGTTTGATTTTTCACTCACTAGCGTCTACACTCCGAACATCTCCCTTGAGCCCAACACCCCTGGCAATCATGTCCGTGGGTTCAATAATCTCGAAAACCGTCACTTCCACGAAGGACGTATTGTAGACACCTCTCTACAATTCGAAGAAGGTATCAATACCCCCTTCCGAGCCATAGGACTAGAATGTCTTCTCGAAATCAACGAGAAAATATGTCCAATGTTTATATTGGAATTCTTCCGTCAAGTCGAACTCGTTCGTAACGAGGATCGCTCTCTATCTCTTTGGTTTTGGATCAGAAACCAAAAGTTTGTTTTAACCCTTGGCCAATTTGCTCACATCCTCCGGATTTCAAATCATGAACAATGTGCCTTCACTGAAGATTGGTCTCTTGATTCTCTCTTCAACTTTCGTGAAGAAAATAGTCCATATTGTTCTCACATACCTTCCCCGGAAGACTTGATTCGCATAATATGCAAACCCCATCACTCCGATCCAAACATTATCTACACACGGGATATCCGAGAAGAGTACAAGCCCCTTGCACTCATCCTACGTGAAAATGTTTGGAGTCTTAGGGGAAATTGAGAAATCCTTCCCGCTTGTTGTGCTCACATAATGTATTGTTTGCTAACACAACAACCATACAATCTCGCCTACTTCTTCGCAAGGCGAATTGTAAATCTTCAAGGCTCCAAGAATAAACTCATCCCTTATGGAATGTTCTTGACGCGCCTTTATCATAACATCATGTACCTTCATCCTCAATTTCAAAGTCACATACTTGTGAACAAGATGATGGATCCTCTAAACATATCGCTCATGAAGACTTTCTTCATTCCTGAATCGGCAAACACTCATCAACCATTTGATGATCCATCTAGCGAAAACACTCAAGGAATTTAATTTTCTCCCAAATAGGATCAATTCTTAGTATCCATGTTTCATCAATGTAATGCAATTTCTTTCATGAAATAAAACATCTTACATTTGATATCTTAGTGTTACAACCTCTTAAACTAACCTTGAAATATGATGCATTGTCAAAGTCATTGCATACCTTTTGTAAAGGTTCTGCTTAGCAGATAGACGGATCCCAAAATTTATGATTGATGGATCCCTACTCCTAGGGAACCGTGGGATCCGGAAAACAGAAAATGCAATTGCAATCATTGTATTTCAAACATGTCTTTAGAACACTTCACACCAAGTTAGACATAGTGCCTTAAGGCAAATTGAGTCCTTATCAAGTTAAGTGGATCTTTTCGTACTCACACATAATTCATCTAGATCAAACTCAAGACGCTTGTAGATCTACCATTTCACTTAAACACATTACTCTTCCGCTCTCAAGATCACTCATGATCCCTCACATCTAGCTTTAGAAATCTTTCAATTATGGCAAAATTGATCATAATCATCCTTACCTCAAAATTGGTCAAAATTGATCAAATTCTAGTTTCTTTTTATCTTAAAGCCTTTAGGATATTCACCATAACATTATCCAAAGTCACTATCTGATCTCTAGGATCATTTAGCTTCATTTGACAATCTCATAATCATTAGTGTCATCCTTGTTCATTCATTGGTACTCATGAAAGTTCCAATTTCTTCCATAAAAGGCAATCATTAGCTACACACTCATTACCCTTAAGTATTTAAGCACCTCTTCATTTAAGACACTTAGATGAACTGAAACACTCAAGAAGAAATAGGCATTAGACCTTACAAACATCATTGCTATCCTTTCTTAGCTGCTGAGAGACGGATCCCTAGGATTAGCCTAGGCGGATCCCTCATTGGAGGGAACCGTGGGATCCGTATGACAGATTTATGTCAACTCTAGCTAAAACAATCATTTCAAGCTCATCCTACTAACTTAAACACTCCATCTCATCTTAAATGAGTTCCTAGATCAGTACAACTCTTAAGTTGACTCTTGTGCATGTTAATCATCACATTCCAATGAATCTTAGTGGTTTAAGTCTTGAATGCACTTGCCAAATCCTTTGCTTTATAACCCTCATTGTTAGGACATCTAAAGTCATCATCCTCATTCTATTTTCAACGCTTAGAAATCTCTACAAACCTCTTAAAATCATCTCATCATGAGGAAAGCTCCAAGTAGCAACTCATTTACCAAAGAACCACCCAAGAAAATTGCTCGTGTTGTACACGAAATCTCCTCAACCTAATCATCTCCGGTCAAATCCACAAATGCAAGGATTTCCCCTCCACCAAATCAACAAGTCAAATCAATTCCTAAAAGGGTTGTTCCTACAAAACTGCCTATGCCAAACACCACCATACCTCCTAAACCAAACAATCCTATTTCCACTAAGCCATCACCATTGGTGCCTAGAGCTATCTCATTCACAACTCCATTCTCATCACCACACCTCTACAACTTAGAGGATTTACCTCCTAGGCCGTCTCATCCTCCTCCACCGGGAACATTCTCCTCATTAGGAGGAATAATGATACAAAATTAAGGTGTTGAGTCAACACTAGCTCCAGCTTCCTTTTCGCCGTCACCATCAAATAATCCCATTTGGATTATGAGAAATTATCAAAGTCAACCACCCGACCATATGGAAGTTGACACTTCTTTACCATCACCATCATTCTTGGTCGAGCCATCTTCAAATGCGCCTCCACCAATCCCTCCGTCGTTTGAGGCTCCCCAACCCGCTTCACTTGATCATTCGCATCAAGCAATTTCATTTCTTCCACCACCACTACCTAGCCATGACAAAGATTGTTATCATTGTCAACATGTTGAAAGTTTGATACATGAAGTACGAGAAGATCAACGTTTCATGTTCTATCACCTCCTCGAACGTTTCGACGAGATAAAACCTAAACAAACTTGAGCTAGAGGATTTTTAGTTGTGTCCTAGTATCAAGCATTACTTAGATAAGTCTAGTAATTCCAAGTCATGTATCGTTTATTTTCTTAGTCTTTAGAGTCATGTATATCATACCTCTAGTTTTATTAAATGAAATTACATTCTACTTGCTATATTTTTAAGTATATGATTATGTTGTATAATACATATCTCATTTTGATGATAACACTATCTGTTATATCATCATTGCTGAAATTCATCATCAGCCAGACGGATCCCTTTAATTTGCCTAGACAGATCCCTACAAGGAGGGAACCGTGGGATACGTGAGACATAAAACTAATCATCTACTAACTTGAGTCATATTTGCAGGAAATTATGCATTGTACTTGTTTTCTAACCTTTGTTTTGTAGTTATTCAATTTGCACATGAAGACTTTGACACCCTAAAGCTAGGGGAGCTTTGTGTCAAAGCGATACATTGCAAAATTACTTGCAATATTAGGATTACATTTCATGACCTCCCCTTGCAAAGTTGCAATCATCAAGGGGGAGAACATTCGTCACATAAGACAAAATCTTTTGCAAACTTAGTTGCAAATGAACTAGCTTAGTACTACTTTTCTTGACGCCCTCACATAGGGATGGACTCTTCAAGGGGGAGTTAGGACGAGATCCTTTCCCATTACTTGCTCTCTACTTTTGCTTTCTTTTTTATTTTTCACATGTTTTTCTTAAAACAATGCGTTTGGGTACTTTCGAAGCTGTTTTTTTCGACAAAAAGGGGGAGAAGAAAGTAAAAACTACAAATTCAAACGTTTACGAATTTTAGCTTTTCCTTAAAATAATTTTATGTTTTGTCATCAACAAAAAGGGGGAGATTTTTAATACAAATAAGCCGTAAAAACGTTTATTTATATTTTACGATCTTCTAATGTTTTGTCGATAACAAACGTAAAATCATTTTAATGAAACAAATAAAATACGTAAATGGTTTGAACCAATAGTTTTCTAACACACTTACATTTTCACATAAAACACTAAAACAAGTATTAGTGATTTTATGATTTAGTAATACATATGTAGAACAACTAGTGTTTACATAATTGGGTAAAATATACACATAACTAGTATGTAGTATATTGGGTAATATAAATGGGTAGAAACTTAAGTATCATAACCCATTGACTAAATACATTGAATGTAGTTGGATATAACCCATATCCATGGAGCTTGACCCATAACCCATTACATGACATCATGCTTATGTCATATATGGATAATATCCATAACCCATGGTATTGACCCATACCCACTTGACTAGGTGCATTGCACTCATAAGATACATTGTATCCAATAAAAGACCCATGGATCAACCCATAACCCATGACCCATAACCAAAATACCCACAGGCAAAGAGGAGCGTCCTACGGATCCCTAGTTTTACACTAGACGGATCCCTTGTGGGAGGGATCCGGGGAATAGTAGACATTTTCCTCTATAAATAGTGAGCCATTTCTTCATTGTTTCTAACCCCTTGCTACATACTTTCCCCTTGAGTTAAAAACTCTCTAACCCTAGATCCAAGAGATCTATGTTTGTAGTTTTGTTTTTGTGTGATTCTCTAGGTTCCTCTTAAAGGCGAGATCACCACCTTTGAAGTCAGGCAAGCTCAAGTCCATGAGTTGCCATACTTCCTCATCATCAAGACTACTGAAGTTCTCTTGTTGATGGTTCTTTTCTTTCTTCTAAGAAGTGTAGTGTTGAAGACATTAGTGAAAGATGTCTCAAGTGTCAAGACGAAGACATTGATGAAAGGTATCGATCATCCGTATTGTAGGCATTAGTGAAGGGTGCCTAGAAGTCAAGTCATAAGACATTTGTGAAGGGTGTCTTGAAGATTTAGTTAAAGGCATTAGTTAAAGGTGCCTAAGATGTACATTCGATATGGTGTGATTCGATGTACAAAATAGATTAGTATTGAGTCAAAGGATATTGTTATCCTCGTTGACATTATAAGGAGTAGATCTCCTTTGGGGTTAGTTAATTGGTGCAGTGTTGGGTAGTAGTTCCTCCATTGTAATGGAACTAGGTACTTAGCCTAGTACCTGATAAAGGGTAGGCGACTGATATGGTTTAAATTACTCTTATTTTACAAGGCAATATCTCATGATTTAGGCTCATATTAGTTCTTGTTTGATGAAATATGTGCTTAATTATGTTTAAAAGTTGTTTTGTAAGGTTAATGATGATTTGATGCGGATGGATTGAATTGGAGATGGATGGCATTGAAGATGTTCGAGATTGGATATGCTTAGAAGACCTTAAGCCCATGTGTCCTAATCTGGAAGGCCTTATGCTACTTGAAGATTGAAGAACACATTTCCAGTTGGAAGACCATATGCCTACAGCAGAAGGCCTTATGCTCCACGTATGAAGAATACCTATTTCACCAGGTCATACGCCCTTATGCCCCATCTCTGGAAGGGCGTATGGTGCCTGCATACTTGGTATAAAAACCCATTTTTAGGGCTTCTTCATTCATTCTCTTCCACACACAACCAAGTGACGGCTCAAAACTATTCTTTGGAGATTTTTGGGGTTTTTTGGGGTTTTTTGGAGTACTTGGAGAGGAGAATAACACCTTTTGATTCCCGCAAACATTATTGTAATCCAACGGTTAATCTTGACTTTTGATTTATGATTATGTCTTGTATCATTTTCTTTACTTGTTTGTTTGAATCACTCTTTATGAGTGAGTAGTCTTTTAATGTTTGCTTAGATTAGATGTAGCTTGTGGTTGGATAATACAAACATGGTGTGATTGTGCAAAACCCATTTGGGGTTTTTGATGAAATGAATGTTTTGATGTCTTCTTTATTCAAAGTTTATGTTTATCAACTAATGAGTCTATGAATGATTGGATTAAGCTTGTAGACCAACTTCTTTTGAAAGTCATTTTTATTTCACTAATTGTCTATGCTTAGTGAAGACTTTAATCTAGACCAAGGATTATTGGGACTTGTTGAGGAGGTAAACTATAGTTTTGAATATTGTTTAGTTACACATATGACCATTTGTGTAGTTGGAATCTAAATATCAAACATTTTGTGGAATCAAAGATTGGTTTTAAAAGCATAATTTGAGGTTTCCAATAATTGTTAGGGGTAGACGATGAAGAACCTCAAAGTCTAGCGACATTAGTAACCCAAATCGCACAATTTCACCATGTCGAGTATTATCCAACCCAAGTGAAGTTTATCTAAGCAAGCATTCTTTTTAGCGTATTGTTTCTCAAACTTTAATTAGTTAAGTATTTTTAAGGTCGTTTCTTAGTTTAAATTAATTTAGTTTAGTTCTAATAGTTTATAAAAACAAAACAAAAACCCATTTCATAACTAAATATAAAACGAACATTAAGTATCTTGATTTGATTTTAGCTTCCTTGGGATGATAAAACCGGTCCTTACTTTACTATATTACATACGATTGGTGCACTTGCCATTTGTGTGTAGTCTCTAGTTTGGTAATTTCCAAAGTTTATTTCACAAGTATTAAAACACACATCAGCGACATTGTGGTAGGTGTGGTTCACCTTGGTGTGAAAGAGCCCGGTGGTTAGCCTAGTACCGGAAAAAGAGTAGGCAACGTTGTGAAGGTTTCTCCACCATAAGGAGTCGGTGTCGTGCAATGATTACGAACTCTCGAGAAGGTGACTCGGGGAGTGGAGTAGGGCAAGGAAGGTGTCCTTGTAGCCGAACCACTATAAATACTCACGTTGTGGTTTTGTGCTTCTTACTCTTTATCTTTTCATTACATACTTATACCTCTATGTGTTTGATCATCAACATCCAACATAAACAACTAAATAGATTGACATAAGTTGATCTAAATGTTTTAAAACGAAGTTGTAATTGGTAAAACTATTCAACCCCCCCTTCTAGTTTTCCACATTGACTTTGGCCATTTTCTTCATATATTCACGCCTTTTCGTCCAAATAAGTGTCATTCTAGCATTATGCCTTCAAGAGACCCAAAAAGTGAAAAGGAACGAAATTAAGCAGTAACGGATATAAAAGTGGTCGATTAAGGGCTTAAATGACCCCTCAAAAGTGTACCTTTTAATTCCTTATCAAATATCCCTACACTTGTTATTTGCTTGTCCTCAAGCAAATGTGCTTTTGGCCAATTAATTTATAAGTTAGGGGTTAGAACAATTCACAACAAGTATAAGCCCCGCAAAAGTCATAACAAGCACGGAAATTACATACTAGCACCTCACAAGTGGTGTTTGGATACTCTCATCTCTCGGGTGTATATGAAATATATCAAATTGGAAATGGAAGATAAACACTCATTAACCGGTCATAGTACATAGATTACCATAGGTTTGAGACTAGATCAAACCTCCATCGCTTTGGCGTAAGCACCTAAGAAAAACTATCCAAGAGGTCTTTTAAAGGTTTGTAACGTTAGGCTTACGGTAGGGAAACAAAGGGTTTGGTTGGATAGGCGATTTAGTGGTGGCAAGTCAAAAATCTTTATGTTACAAGCATGAGAAGAATGGCGTTGCTAAGTCAAGACTCGACACTCTAAACTCTAGATAACTTTGTAACAAACAAACATGAATTTAAAGATAGATGTAGGATGGTAGCCCGTATGTTTTTTCATTTTTTTTTTCAACACTCTATTTTTTTTCATACACTTTTACTCTACCATCCTCTACGATAACATCAAAATATAAGAGA
Organism: Chrysanthemum seticuspe; assembly: GCA_019973895.1. Taxonomy (NCBI): domain Eukaryota; kingdom Viridiplantae; phylum Streptophyta; class Magnoliopsida; order Asterales; family Asteraceae; genus Chrysanthemum; species Chrysanthemum seticuspe. Next base: position 53,557,431 of record BPTQ01000007.1, read on the forward strand.
TTTATAGGCACATCCCTACACTTGAGTTTTTATTACTCTAACACTAATTTAACCCAAATTTAAAAGATAAAAATACTTGGAGTACATTATTACGTAAATAAAGGGAATTTGAATTTAACTTTCCTTCCCGTCACATCATAAAATTTGACTTTTCCCATGAATCCCAATCATCCCAAAACTGAGTACAAAGGATATGACTTCACCTAGCAACTTACGCAAGTAACTAGATAATTGAACTAAGGGTTTAGTATGATAACAATAATGCACTAAAAGTGAGTGCATACAAGGTAGGCTAAGGCGATTTGGGTGTACATTTGGGGGTGGATTGTAAACAATGCTCTTCATTGATATTTCAGAAATCTGAAACATCACGAGAACCGCGAAAAGGATAGGCTCTGAGGGGTTAACTAGAGGTATCGTGTACTAAAGATGAGTACAACACAAGGGTGTGGGGGAATTACTCAACCGATGTGGAAGAAGTAATTATAATATAGGTATCAAACAAGGGTTATCCTAATGCCTCTTATCATTTAGTTATTCCTAACTACACAAGTGTAGTCTCACTAGCGATGTCGGAATGCATCACAAAACAAGTTCTAGAATCTCTTATACTACCGGTACACTCTCGAAGCATTAAAGGTGAATGCTTTAATTCCTACAAATCTAAGGGTGAACCTCATATTTTTTGGGTGGAATTTGAGTGGTAAAGGGTTTTGTGCTAGTCATATAACTTCCTATCCATGAGACGCTTTATTAAGACTAATGGCCCACTCCTACATGTCATGAAAAAAATTAAATTTGGTGCCAAAATTACCCTAACCGATATTTCTCATGGTTTATTGCACAAATGAAATTGAACAAGGCAAATAATAAAGGATAAGCATAGTTTCAAAGTTTCCATTTTATTCTCCCTCCCTACACTTAAACTGAACATTGTCCCCAATGTTCCCCGAAAGTATCAAAGTTATGATAATGGAAGGTAATTAAAAACGAAAGAAACTAATACTCCCCTGATTAGCTCGGTAGGATCCGTGTGAAGTAGTGGTTAAATTCTTCTCCAAGAAGAATGTATGCGTGAAAAGCTCCATCCAATCTTATATATCTTCTTCTTGATAAATAAAACCTGCACACTTTAAGAAAACAAACGAAACCTTCGCATAAAATCGGCGGTAACACTATATATGACTCTACTAAACTAGGATATAATTCTTGTGGAATGGATGTTTACAGATTTTCTGGAAAATTAAGATATGGAAAATTCCAAAAATTTACAAGTAGCACAGAAAACGAGAGAAAAAGATAAGCTGTTTATGCTCCTCCTGACGCCGTCAGGTTGCGTTCCTGACCCTGTCAGGTTATCCTGACAGAAACTGGTCTGCGATTTTCTGGAAAAATTCTGGAAAAATTACATCTTTAGAATCTGGAAAAATTTCCTGCAAAACATCCATTATGACTCGATACAAGCATTTGACTCTAACAAACACACATATATATCTTTTCAATAATCGTAATTATCATGTTCACGTTCTTTTTGAAAACGTGTGTAATCTTCCCTACACTTATCCCTTCTGTAAAATACCTTTATATGTAATTAAGACGAGGTTAAAGACAAAATAAAGCATTTTCAAAAATTCAAACATGAGAATAAACAATCAATAAAAAGATATATGACACACAAACAAGCAAACAATTAAGCATGGGTTGCCGCCCACGAAGCGCTTTTCTTTATTTAAGAGTCTTGTAGCTAGACTCGAAGTCGTGCCCCTACGTGGTCTCGTGCACGCTTACGTGCCCATACCTAAGCCATTCCAATGTTTTCTCACTTTTCTTGTAATCATCTCCTAACTCTAAGCATTTTTTATAGTATCGCTCATTTTTTTCATAAGTATGCCTAAGTCCTTGTTGTTTATCTCTCTCACTAAGTATCGGAATGGGAGCCATCCGATTGCATGCCTCTATATCTTTGTGCTTAAACCTAGGATGTGTACGGGGCATTTGATAGACAAAATCTTCAACTCCATCGGAGAATGTGATTAGACCGTCAATCATCCGTTCATTCAACCTAGTCTTTCTCTTAAAGTTTGTTCCAAATATCACTTGAGTAAGGTTTCCATCAATGAATTCTCCTAAATCTTCTAGGACCATGAATTCAACCACATAGGCAAACCTTCCGACAAATACATCCAAGTAAGTGACCGCATCAACAACATTATCCCCTTAATAGGCTAATTCATCTACCTTTATTTTTTTATAAAGATTTCTTGGGATTAAGTTTAAAGGTAAGAATGAGTGCAAGTTAGCATCAAAAATTTCAAATCCTATCTTACAAGGGAATTGCATGTTAAAGGGGCCATTAACCTCGATTCTACACCTAGGGTCAAAACATTGTGAGAAGTCTTCTTCCATTTCAAAATTAACTTCATCGATGACCTCCCCATTATCAAGTGCTTCACCATAGTCAAACTCCTCATCGAAATCTGAGTCATAGAAGGGACTATGTTGTTGCCAATTTATTTCATTATGCCCTAGGTGATTTCCAAAGTGGTGAACGGGTGAAGGGTTTTGTGGGATTGCGTTTTCTATTGCGGGATTGGGAGGAGGATTGGGGGCGGGTTGTGTGAAGACTCTTCGGCAAAAGATGCGAATCATTGTGAGTGATGGGTTTTACGAACAAAGGTCACGAAGAAGGTGGATAGACTACGAGGAAGCTAAAAAATGGGGAAAAAACTTACTTGATAGGAATCAAGCAAGGGAACCTAAACGAGATAGACTCCTAACTAGCTATTCTATTCCCCGGCAGCGGCGCCAAAAACTTGATACGCGTACAACGCGCGTTCGTGGTCAAAGGAAACTTCCTTTTCTTCGAGCAAGTTTTTCAAACACCTAGGCAGTGAACCTAATCGTTGTAGTGTAGTATTAGGGTAAGCCTCGGCACTGATATCATTCTCTAGGGGAATAGGAATGCTAGTGAGAAATTACTACGCTAAGGTTGGGGTTGAGGAAGATTCTTTTTTATCTTTTTTTTATATTTTTTAGAAAATTGAAATTATGAATCTCTGGGTATTGGATTTGGGGGGTGGTACTTCTACCAATTACTCTACTTATCTAATTATCTAATCTAAGCTAAGGGGTAGTATATGTCTAATTGATGTGTGCTTGTATGATGATTAAAGATGTGTTTACCTAGATACTATTACTCCCTAGTTATTTCCTATTGATGGTTGAATTGTCACGTCCTTACTCTTAACGCGTTGTGTCTTCTAAGGTTGTAGGGTATGCTTTCTTCCCTAACTCTTTGAGAATACCTTAAGGTTATTTCCTACAAAATCTCTAGGATTCATAAACTAACTCTAAGGTTATCTTTAGATTTTTATCCTACAACAACTCTTGGGGATTATAAACTAATTGTAGAAAACTAGAAGGGATGGTTGAATAGTTTTACCAATTAAAACTTCCTTTTAAACTATTTAGATCGACTTATGTCAATCTATTTGGTTGTGTGTGTTGGATGTTGATAAACAAGCATATAAAGATATGTAATGAAAAGATAAGAGTAACAAGCACAAAACCACAACGCGAGTATTTATAGTGGTTCGGCTACAAGGACACCTTCCTTGCCCTGCTCCACTCCCCGAGTCACCTACTCGAGAGTTTGTAAACACTACACCAATCTCCTTATGGCGGAGAAGCATTCACAACGTCGCTTAACCTTTTTCCGGTACTAAGCTAAATACCGAGTTCTTTCACACCAAGGCGAACCACACCTACACAACGTCGCCTACCCTTTATACGGTGCTAGGCTAACCACCGAGTTCTTTCACACCTTAGGTGAACTACACCTTCACAACGTCGCCTACCCTTTATTAGGTACTAGGCTAAGTACCTAGTTCCATTGCAATGGAGGAACTACTACCACACTACACCAACGACTAATCCCAAAGGAGATCTACTCCTTTACAACATCATCAAGGACATCAATATCCTTGGATCTAATGCTAGTCTATCTAGTACATCGAAACACATCATATCGAATGTACATCTAAGGCACCTTTCACTAATGCCTTTGACTAGATCTACAAGACACCTTTCACTAATGTCTTGTGTCTTCACTACTAAGCACCTTTCACTAATGCTTCTTGTCTTGACTTCTAAGCACCTACCACAAGTGCTTATCCTATAGACGATAGATACCCTTCACTAATATCTTCGTCTTGACACTTGAGACATCTTTCACTAATGTCTTCAACACTACACTTCTTTGAAGAAAGAAAGGGATCATCAACAAGAGGACTTCAATAGCCTTGACGATGAGGAAGCATGGCAACTCATGGACTTGAGTTTGCTAGACTTCAAAGGTGGTGATCTTGCCTTTAAGAGAAACCTAAAAGATCACACAAAGACAAAACTACAAACATAGATCTCTTGGATCTAAGGTTAGTGAGATTTAACTCAGGGGAGAAAGTGTGTTAGAAAGAGGTGAGATATAATGAAGAAATGGCTCACTATTTATAGAGGAAATTCTCTTCTGTTTCCCCGGATCCGGCTAGCACAAAGCTAGGGATCCGTGGTCCGCTCCTCTTTGCCCATGGGTATTTTTGGTTATTGGTCATGGGTCATGGGTCATGGGTTATGGGTTGATCCATGGTTTTCTTTCTAGATACAATGTATCTTAAGGATACAATGAACTTGGTTAAGTGGTATATGTAAAACCATGGGTTATGAGTCAAAACCATTTGCTAGTATTTACCCATTTAGTATATACTTGTATTTACCCAATTAGCATATACTTAGTTTTTACCCATTTTAGTATACTTAGTTTAAGTATATGTTTAACCCAATATGTAAACACTAGTTGTTGACATATGTATATCGTAAGCATAAAATCACTTATACTAGTTTTAGTGTTTTATGTGAAAGCGTAAGTGTGTTAGAAAACTATTAGTTCAAACCATTTACGTATTCTATTAGTTTCGTTAAAATGATTTTATATTTGTTATCGACAAAACATTAGAAGATCGTAAAATATAAATAAACGTTTTTACGGCTTATTTGTATTAACAATCTCCCCCTTTTTGTTGATGACAAAACATAAAATTATTTTAAGGAAAAATCTAAAATTCGTAAAAGTTTGAATTTGTAGTTTTTACTTCCTTCTCCCCCTTTTTGTCGAAACAAGAAGTGTTTGAAAGAAAGCAACACATTATTTTTAAGAAAAAACCTGTGAAAGGAAAGAAGAAGGAAAAAAAATAGAGAGCAAATAACGGGAAAGGATCTCGTCGTTACTCCCCCTTGAAGAGTCCATCCCTGAGTAAGGGCGTCAAGAAACTAATTCTAATCTAGTTCATTTGCAACTAACTTATGCAAAATATTACGTCTATGTGACGGGTGTGCTCCCCCTAGATGATTGCAATATTTGCAACGGGAGGTCATGAAATTTAAATCAAAGGTTGCAAGTAATTTTGCAACGTATTGTTTAGACACCAAGCTCCCCCTAGCTTTAGGATGTCAAATTCTTTATGTGTTAATTGAATAACTGCAAAACAAGAGTTAGAAATCAAGTATAATTCACAATTTCCTGCAAATGTGAAAAAAACTTTCTGACTTCACGGATCCCACGGTTCCCTCCTAGTAGGGATCCGTCTAGGCAATACTGAGGGATCCGTCTGGCTGATGACTAAAATCAGCAAAGGTGATCTAACAAGTAATGTTATCACATAAATGAGATATGAATACATATTCTCAGAAAAATAAAAAGTAGCATGTAATTCCATTTAATAAAACAAGAGTTATGATATACATGACTCTAAAATAAGAAAATAGACAATACATAACTAGGAATTTCTAGACTATCTAACGCTTGATGCTAGGACACCACTAAAATCTTCTAGCTCAAGTTTTGTTTAGGTTTGATCTCGTCGAAACGTTCGAGGAGATGATAGAACATGAAACGTTGGTCTTCTCGTACTTCATGTATCAAACTTTCAACATGTTGACAATGATAGCAATCTTTGTCATGGCTAGGTAGTGGTGGTGGAGGAAATAAAATGGCTTGTTGCGAAGGATCAAGTGAAGCGGCTTGCGGAGCTTCAAACGATGGAGGGATTGGTGGAGGTGCATTTGAGAATGCCTCGACCAAGAATGATGGTGGTGGTAAGGAAGTGTCAACTTCCATATGGTCGGGTGGTTGACTTTGATGGTTTCTCATAATCCATATAGGATTATATGATGGAGACGGCGAAAAGAAAGCCGGAGTAAGTGTTGACTCAACACCTTGATTTTGAACCATTATTCCTCCTAATGAGGAGAATGTTGTCGGCGGAAGTGGATGAGACGGCCTAGGAGGCAAATCCTATAAATTGTAGAGGTGTGGTGATGATGGTGGGGAAGTAAATGAGATATTTCTAGGAACCAATGGTGATGGTTTAGTGGAGATGATATTGTTTGGCCTAGGAGGTATGGTAGTGTTAGGCATAGGTAGTTTTGTGGGTACTATCCTTTTAGGAATTGGTTTGATTGGATGATGAAGGATTCTCTCATTTGTTGGTTTGACGGGAGATGATTCGGTTGAGGAGATTTCGTGTATAACACGAGCCTTTTTCATGGGTGGTTCTTTGGTGGATAAGTTACTACTTGGGGTTTTTCTCATGATGAAATGATTTCAAGCGCTGAAAGTTAGAGTGAGAGTGATGACTATGGAGGTCCTAACAAGGTGGTTTATAAGCTAAGAGATTTGGCAAGTGCATTTAAGCTTTAATCCACTAGGATTCATTGGAATGTGATGATTGACATGCACAAGAGTCAACTTCAGAGGTTGGACTGACCTAGGAACTCATTTAAGATGAGATGGAGTGTTTGAGTTAGGAAGATAAGTTGAAATGATTGTTTTAGCAAGATTTGACCAATACTGTCATCCAGATCCCACGGTTCCTTTCTCAGAGGGATCCGTCTACGCTAATCCTAGGGATCCGGCTATCAGTAGCTATAAAGGAGTGGAAATGATGTTTCTAAAATCTAAAACCTATAACATCTTGAGTGTTTCAGTCTTCCTAAGTGTCTTATATGAAGGGGTGCTTAAGTACTTGAAGGTAGTGAGTGATGTAGCTAATGATTGTCTTTTGTGGAAGGATTTGGAACTTTCATGAGTACCAATGAATGAGTAAGGATGACACTAAATAGGAGAGTGTCAATTGAAGCTAGAGATGAGGTTGTGACTTAGGATTTGTGTTTTGGAAAATATCCTAATGGTTTTGAGATGGGAAAACTAGGATTTGATCAACTTTGATCAATTTTGAGGTGAGATTGATTTATGATCAATTTTGTTATAAAAGATTTTTTAACCTAGATGTGAAGGGTAAAAGTATGAAGTGTGAGTTTTGAGAGCGGAAGAGTGATGGATTAAAACAAAGTGATAGATCTATGAATATCTTAGAGTGTGTTCTATGTGAGTTGGAACGAGTAGGAAAGATCAACCTATCTTGATAAAGTCTTAATCTACCTTAAGACACTATGTTTAGCTTAGTGTGAGGTGTTCTAAGGATGTGTTTGACATACAATGCTTGCAATTGCATTTTCTGTTTTGTCGGATCCCACGGTTCCCTAGATATAGGGATCCGTTTAGTATAACATTTGGGATCCGTCTATCTGCTAGACAGAACCTTTACTAAAGGTATGCAATGATCTTGACAATGCATTATATTCCAAGTTTTGTTTAAAGGAGTTCTAAAACTAAGATATCAAATGTAAGATGTTTTATTTCATGAAAGAAATAGGATTACATTGATAAAAAATGAGTAGAGTAGAATTGATCCTATTTGACTATTCTAGGTTCCTTGAGTGTCTTCGCCAGGAGGATCATTATGTGATTGATGGGTATTGGTGGAATCAAGAATGAAGAAAGTCTTCATGAGAGATATGTTTAGCGGTTCCATCATCTTGTTCACAAGTACGTACAACGGACTTTGAAATTGGGGATGGAAGTGCATAACATTGTGATAGAGGCGTGTCAAGAACATTCCATAAGGTATGAGTTTATTCTTGGAGCCTTGAAGATTTGCAATTCGCCTTGCGAAGAAGTAGGCGAGATTGTATGGTTGTTGTGTTAGCAAACAGTACAACATGTGAGCACAACAAGCGGGAAGAATATCTCGATTTCCCCTAAGACTCCAAACATTTTCACGTAGAATGAGAGCAAGAGGCTTGTACTCTTCTCGGATATCCCGTGTATGGATAATGTTTGGATTGGAGTAATATGGTCGAGGTTTGCATATTATGCGAGCTAAATCTTATGGAGAGGGTATGTGTGAACAATGTGGACTATTTTCTTCACAAAAGTTGAAGAGAGAATCAAGAGACCAATCTTCAGTGAAGGCACTTTGTCCATGATTTGGAATCCGGAGAATGTGAGCAAAATGCCCAAGGGTTAGAGTGAACTTTTGGTTTTTGATGTAAAACCAAAGAGATAGAGAGCGATCCTCGTTACGAACGAGTTCGACTTGACGGAAGAATTCCATTATGAACCTTGGACATATCTTCTCGTTGATTTCAAGAAGACATTCTAGTCCTATGGCTCAGAAGGAGGTATTGATACCTTCTTCGAATTGTAGAGAGGTGTCTACAATACGTCCTTCATGGAAGTGACGGTTTTCGAGATTATTGAACCCACGGACATGATTGCCAGGTGTGTTGGGCTCAAGGGAGATGTTCGGGGTGTAGACGCTAGTGAGTGAAAAATCAAACTCGTATTCATGCATCATAGTTGAACCTATAGAAGTGATAGGTTAATAGGAGGTGATGTTTATGGTAAACCTATAATAATCTAACGTTTTTACTAGATTTTATTAACAATGGTATTTAACACTTAATTAACTCATGGTTTTGAAATTCTAGTGGATTATTACTTTTAGAAAGATAGTGTTTTTTAATCTTGCATAAAAAACTGTTTTCCAGTAGGACGGATCCCACGGTTCCTTTACAAAAGGGATCCGACTAGTATATATTCTGGGATCCGTGGATCTATAGTAACAGACACAGATTTGATAAAAGGTTTTACAGTTTTTATACCACGAGATATGTTTTATCCTACATTTTCTTTTAGCATGCATACATGATCTCTAATGTATCACAAAAATATAAAACATATAAATCAAAAGGAATGATAAACACATAATAGTAACCTAGATAAACTAGATTAATAATATTGCATTTCAATACTAAGGATGATACAAAGGATTGGGTATATGACCCCAATATAGATTAACAACACAAAGTAAATGTCTCCGTATGTGAACTTCATCATAGGGAACACAAGTGCGATGAGTGTTAGGGCGATGAGCACGAGTGCGATGTAAACCATGTTGATGACGGATCTTCTTGGTTTCGAATGAGATGGAGTGAGGAGGAAGATGAAGTTTTTAAATGAGAGGGAATTTTTGAAATTGGAAAATTTTAAAAAGTGAGGATTGAATAAAGTGGGTGTCGAGTGGGTTTATTAATAGGGAAGGAGGAATATTGAAATTCGTGTTTTTGTTTTATTATAGGATTAAAAGAAATAAAACATATACTATGACTATAGACGAGAAATGTAACACGTATGAGAGAAAAAGGCTTCCTAACGAAGCTTCATGTAGATCATGTGTAAACACAAAAATCTACTCAAATAAATACCTAACACATAACACTTATTTACTAAACTAATATCATTCAGATATAAGTGGAAAGTCATACCTCGAGTGCACTTAGGAATGTCTTTACAAATGACAGATGTCACTTAGACGATTCCCGCTCCTTTGCGTTTAAGATACCTTCTTAAGGAAGGTATTCTTGTTACCAAGCGTCTCCTAAAGCTTGGTGGGTATGAGCTTTGACTAATCAACATCACAAAGAAGATTAGTGCAATTAAATGAAAAGATATATATATAAAAAATGTTGTTATCAACTCAACATCCAAACATATAGTTTTTGAAAAACATGGTGTTTGTTTTTATGAAAAACCTTCTTTGTAGTTTTCAATTAACTATGGATCGTATCAATTTTTTAAAGTACAATATACTTCAAGAAACTTGGTAACGAAGCTCTGATACCAATTGTAGAAAACTAGAAGGGGGGTTGAATAGTTTTACCAATTAAAACTTCCTTTTAAACTATTTAGATCGACTTATGTCAATCTATTTGGTTGTATGTGTTGGATGTTGATAAACAAGCATATAAAGATATGTAATGAAAAGATAAGAGTAAGAAGCACAAAACCACAACGCGAGTATTTATAGTGGTTCGGCTACAAGGACACCTTCCTTGCCCTGCTCCACTCCCCGAGTCACCTACTCGAGAGTTTGTAAACACTACACCAATCTCCTTATGGCGGAGAAGCCTTCACAACGTCGCTTAACCTTTTTCCGGTACTAAGCTAAATACCGAGTTCTTTCACACCAAGGCGAACCACACCTACACAACGTCGCCTACCCTTTATACGGTGCTAGGCTAACCACCGAGTTCTTTAACACCTTAGGTGAACTACACCTTCACAACGTCGCCTACCCTTTATTAGGTACTAGGCTAAGTACCTAGTTCCATTGCAATGGAGGAACTACTACCACACTACACCAACGACTAATCCCAAAGGAGATCTACTCCTTTACAACATCATCAAGGACATCAATATCCTTGGATCTAATGCTAGTCTATCTAGTACATCGAAACACATCATATCGAATGTACATCTAAGGCACCTTTCACTAATGCCTTTGACTAGATCTACAAGACACCTTTCACTAATGTCTTGTGTCTTCACTACTAAGCACCTTTCACTAATACTTCTTATCTTGACTTCTAAGCACCTACCACAAGTGCTTATCCTATAGACGATAGATACCCTTCACTAATATCTTCGTCTTGACACTTGAGACATATTTCACTAATGTTTCAACACTACACTTCTTTGAAGAAAGAAAGGGATCATCAACAAGAGGACTTCAATAGCCTTGATGATGAGGAAGCATGGCAACTCATGGACTTGAGTTTGCTCGAATTCAAAGGTGGTGATCTTGCCTTTAATAGAAACCTAAAAGATCACACAAAGACAAAACTACAAACATAGATCTCTTGGATCTAAGGTTAGTGAGATTTAACTCAGGGGAGAAAGTGTGTTAGAAAGAGGTGAGATATAATGAAGAAATGGCTCGCTATTTATAGAGGAAATTCTCTTCTGTTTTCCCGGATCCCACGGATCCCTACCACAAGGGATCCAGTTAGCACAAAGCTAGGGATCCGTGGTCCGCTCCTCTTTGCCCATGGGTATTTTTGGTTATGGGTCATGGGTCATGGGTTATGGGTTGATCCATGGTTTTCTTTCTAGATACAATGTATCTTAAGGATACAATGAACTTGGTTAAGTGGTATATGTAAAACCATGGGTTATGAGTCAAAACCATTTGCTAGTATTTACCCATTTAATATATACTTGTATTTACCCAATTTAGCATATACTTAGTTTTTACCCATTTTAGTATACTTAGTTTAAGTATATGTTTAACCCAATATGTAAACACTAGTTGTTGTACATATGTATATCGTAAGCATAAAATCACTTATACTAGTTTTAGTGTTTTATGTGAAAGCGTAAGTGTGTTAGAAAACTATTAGTTCAAACCATTTACGTATTCTATTAGTTTCGTTAAAATGATTTTATATTTGTTATCGACAAAACATTAGAAGATCGTAAAATATAAATAAACGTTTTCACGGCTTATTTGTATTAACACTAATGTTCACAAAGATTACTCAAGCATTAAAAACACAACGATGGCCTATTGAGATCCTAGGCCAACTACAATTAAGATAAGAGACAACCAATCAATATTCAATACCAAGGTTTCATATATCTAAGCAAATACACAAGTAAATTAGCCGGACATGATGAACATGCAAGCATACACACAAACAATTGATCACATAATTGAATCAATGAAGTAAATTACTTATCTTGTTGTAAAATAGGGTATGAGAACCCTAAGATACTGCCCAAGACAGCCAAAATTTGGTTTTAGGTTTTACTCCACAAAACTACCTCTCTAAAAGTCTGAAAATTCGAATTCTATATATAGAGTTACAACTGTGACGGCGTCACTCTTTATTTGTGACGTCGTCGGATCGCCGCCATTAGGGTTTCGTCTTGACCACGTCAACTTTGTGACGGCGTCACCTTATGGTTGTGACGCCGCCAGCTTCATCTTTTGACGCCGTTGGAATCTGAATCTAGGCCGTCTGAGCTGTGACGCCCTACTCTTTAAAGCCTGACGCCGTCAGGTACAAAATAGCAAATTCGCTACTGAGCCGTCACAATTTTGGAGCATGTTGCGACAGCGTCGCCCTTTGACTGTGACGCCGTCACCTTCAATTTCAGCAGCTTGAGTGTCTTGATCTTGACTTTGGCCATTTTCTTCATATATTCACGCCTTTTCATCCAAATAAGTGTCATTCCAGCATTATGCCTTCAAGAGACCTAAAAAGTGAAAAAGAACGAAATTAAGCAGTAACAGATATAAAAGTGGTCGATTAAGGGCTTAAATGACCCCTCAAAAGTGTACCTTTTAAATCCTTATCAGCTTCCACAAAATCATCTGCAACGAAACCGCTATCTCGAGAAGCAACCTCTTTTTCTGTACTTCCTAACATAGACTCTTCAATGGTACCAACTTCTATGTGAGTCTTGGTCTCTTCAACATCGACGGCCTCAATATGTCTCAGTCTGTAATTCTGACTAATTCAAATCTACATTATCACCCTCGGTATCCAGAAATTCTGACTCAGTGTCACTAGACTCGACATTGAGTTCAGGATTTTGTGAATGTTCCTCTTCAGCTCCACTTGACTCCTTAGCTTGTGATGTATTTGTTCACTTTTGGAGTATGTATTGGCCTGTGGTTTTGTGAGCTGGAGTGGAGCTGGTCAACAGCGTTTGAGCAACCTGCTCAACTTCCTCAACTCCTTTACCCTTACCTTGAACTTCTGGAAGGGAGTGACATTTCTCGGAGTCAGGTTCTTGTATGGTCACACCCTTCCTCGATCGTCTGCCCGACTCCTCTTGTTCCAGTAAACTAGCTCCAATGCCTTGTTGAATTTCAATATCATCATTATCCTTGAGGGCAGGCTCGGTTCTCTGTTTCTTTGACCCTCTTCCCTTTCCCGTTCCACCTTTTATCTTCTTCTTGCTTAGAGTAGATGAATCAACGGTAGTATACTTGTCTTGTCGTTTCTTGGAAGAGAGGCATAAGATGATTTGGAGGAATTGGATGAAGGTCTTGTTGATTTGGTTGGGGTAGGAGTTGGTGATTCATCGGCGATAGACTTGGTCGCTTTGTTCAGATAATCTTGGAAGTAAGAGGCATTGAGAATATTATCAGTGATGAGAGCATCTGGTATAGCCTTGCCAAAGATCTCCTGATTCGATCCTTTAGCTGCCAATTTGAGATATCCAAGAATATGCTCTGATGTGGCTAGGTGAAGAGCAGATTCGCTTCTTAGGTGGAATCGATGCTTGGCCTGAAGGTGTTTGATAATAAGCTTGGAGAATCTAATGCTTGGGATCACCCGCTTATGCACTATTTTCTTGCCTTTGACATTTTGTGTTATCTTTTCCTTGTCATTGATGAAAGTGTGAATCGATTGAGTGAACTCCTCCTAGATTCTTTCAGCATAATCCATGTTAGCTTGATTCACAACTCCCCACAAGATTTGCAGTATTGGAGCCCTTGGTATTTCAAACCTAGAAGTTTTTCTAGTGAGGCACAGGTTGAGAATGGTGATGATTGCCCTCCATGGCTGATGCATTTCATTGGTGATTACTGCGGATATCTTGTTGACGACAAACGGATAACCCAAGTCATTGACAAACTTGATTAATTCATCTGTTGTTGGTGGAGGGGTGAAAGGGTTGTTTACATCCTTTGGTGTGATTTGTAAGGCGTCTCATATGGTGTCCTTTGATAGTACATACCATGCTTCATCCAGCTGACAACTATATACTGCTGTGATCTTGTCCCATTTAACCGTATCCCAAAACTGCTAAATGTAGATTGAGGGAATTGTGGAGCATAATGTAAGAGCACTAAAGAAGTTCGTGTGCTTCAATATATCCACCGCAGTCTTTTAGATAGAATTTGGCTGAGTCTTGTCCATATCTATGTAGCAGTTTCTTTTCCCAATCGGAACCCAGTCGGCATACGAAAGAATCTCTTCATCAGTACGTGTGGATGGTGGGATAGTAACAGCTTGGTTAACTGGTGCATTGATGTCATCCATTGTATCTGTACCAATCAAATTCGCAAAGAAAGATATATGCAGAATGTGTACGTTAGATTAGAGATACAACTTTGAGGATTAGGAAAAACATGACTAAAGACCAAGACATTAGAATACATGAGACACTAAGATGGAAATTTAACACATAATGAGATAAGACACAATCCAGGGACTGTGTCGCTTTTGATCAACATGAAAAATTAGACAAAACTTAGTTTTGACAGCTTGTGATGATCAAATCTCAAGTGACAAGTTGCAGGAGATCAAGCATCAGTAGGCAAATCACATAGGACAAAACGCATCATATCACAAAACCCATGTATGAACAAATCGCAAATAACCAATTTCCACACATCAAGCTGCAACAAGACAAATCACACTGACAACCAAAACGCAAGGAATCTAATCGCACAAGGCAAAACGCATGATGGACAAATCGAAAAAGGTCAAAACGCATAATGGACAAAACACATAGGATCAAAACACAATTGGTTAAACTGCAATTTAGGACAAAACGCAATGGGCCAAGTCGCAAGTGATAAAACACAGGACCATTGTCAAATCGCAACATTATATTAAAATTTGCCAGAGTGGGTCCTACATTTTATAATAAAATATTCTTTAAAAGACAAATCGCAAGACTTGAGATTTGACACAAAACGCACCAGAAAAAACGCAATTAGGAGATACTATCAAGTCGAAACATATATCAATCTAATAAAACGCAACATAGAATAATTTATACAAATCGCAATTATGAACATTTTGCCAAACCGCAACCAAAAACTTCGTAACAAACCGCAACGAAGAACATGATGGCAAAAACGCAGTTAATCACAAATACACCAACTCGCAGCCAAGAACAAACAAAACCAAATGGCAACAAAGAGCGTATATTATCCTCAAAACGCAACAAAGAATATTATGAAAAACCGCAGTCAGGAACAATAACTAATCAAGAATTCAACCCAGATCACCTAACCGTCAACAAATCACATACAAACAACGAAAATCAAACACGTATCAGTTTTGGACAACCCAAGCGCAATCATGAGCAATCCAAACAACATACCAATGGGAAAGATTATCACAAGAACATTAAGACAACACCACTTAATCAATTGAACATATACGAAAACTAAAAGGAGAGCAAATTAAGTCAACACGCAGGCCACAACATCATTCATAGAACTCAAACCCAGCAAATTAACATGATAATAGATACAAACCTATTCGATGATTCAGATTTGGCAAGGGAACCTAATCAAATCAGTCAAAAGGTTATGATGATGAAAATAAATGAAGTCACACTTATGAAACAAACATATAATTTATCACATACCTAGTTTGATAATGAACAAGTGTAACAGGGAACAAATTGCAGTGAGGAGCACAAGATAAAAATTTTGAAAGTTTAGAAAGTTTAGGTAGATGGTTGCCGGTTCAAAACGCAAAGCACTTTATACTCCCACACACATGTTTCAGTAATTGGCAGAAATGACCACTATGATTGACAAATTGCATTTTCATAATGAGACTTTCCATGCTCGAGGCTAGAAGCTACCAACACTTTAATAATTCGCCCTTCAACTTGACAAATCGCAGTCTCATATACATAATCATTCATGCATTGACAAATTTTGCCATTCACTTTTCCAAAGATTTATATTTATCATGTTACATCCAGCTTGGACCCTTACATATCATTTTATGAACATTTAGAGATACTAGAGGCACTGAAAAGCAAATCAGGATAGAATACAAGCATGACAGGACCACAATTATACGAATATCTAGGAAGCAGTTAACAGATATGAATCAAGATCTTAAATTTAACACATAATCAACACATGAGACCATAACAAATAAGATGCAAGATTGATGCCCATCAAGTATGAAAACCATGGTAGAATTCAACGAGTTGAAGCAGCTTGACTGATATTCATAAATTTTGAAACTTACTCTCCCCCTCAATCAATGACCCGTGATCAAGTAAAGCAAATGTAGTCATTGATTGAGTATTAAAAATTTATGCACACACTTGAGTCCAATTGTTTTAAAGACACTCATTTGCAACCTCGTGAAAACAAATACTTTTCTAATAAATCTTTTTATGGAAAAACATTTGTATAGGCATGTTTTGAAAAACATATATGAACTTCTGCTTGAACTTCATCTAAAGACCCGTGTCATTATTGAATGACATTTCTAGGACCGTAGATGTTATCGATACCAGAATACATGCCTTGGAAACTATTTTTGGTATTTTTCAGTTTTCAAATTCTTATGGATTTTTTTTAATGATTAAGATACGTACAACGTGGAAAACTGTATAGAGTATACAAGTGGTGGATATACTCTCAAATGAGGTGTGTTAAAGTACGATTCCTGAGCAGAAGTGTTCAGGAATCATAGTACATGCACATCAATTCTGACATTCCGGAACTCCTAAACCAAGAGGATTCTGTTCTTTAGGCACCCAAACTATGAGTCTTTTCTTGATAGAATTGATCAATGTACCTGCAATTGAGTGTGGAACACCTGCACTAACATCACAAGTATGTTTGCATTAATGTGAGTTAGCAGCAACCATATCCAGACTCTTAAGAATTTCACAATCAACCTTGGTGTTGCCATCGATGGTCAATTTGCTGGTAGGAATCCATATGAGTCCAACATTCTTAAAAATTATACCAGTTGGTATCCACTCAAGGCAAGATCTAGGAGTGTTTGAATTCTTAAGCACAATGAAAGATGTATCCTTATTCCTAGTTTCTGAGGCTTTATCAGTGAGTGTTTTCCTAGGAGAGGGATTAGTTTTGTTAGACTTCTTCTGTGCAATATAAGACTTTTTCTTAATCATAGTCTTAGAAGGTTGAACCTTAGCCTGAGCATTTTCTTTCACTTTCTTGGGATTAGCATGTGAAGTGACTGGTTTTGACAAAACTTTTATCTCATCAACTTGGGAGGCAAACCTTGTTTTTAAGAATTTTGGTCGTTCATATATAAACGCATTCGGTTGTCTAACAACAGACCGGTTCCTATTGGGATGTAAAACTGGCTTCCCCAAGATTGATGGTTTTGCAAACTTGGTGTTCACACTTTTCCCTACAGTTTTTCTATGCTCGTTCTTTAAGACTACTATTGTGAAACTCTTATCCTGAAGTTGAGCTTTGAATTCTTCAATTTCGACCATCAAAGATTTAGTTTGTTCTAAAGTTTTAGATTTAATTTCTTTGATTGAGTCATCTAGATTCTTTCGATGCCTTTTCAAAGACTCATTTTCCTTAAGTAATTAAGCCACATAAATTGACAGTTCACTATTTCTTGTCTTAATTGCATTACTGTCTCAATTAGTTCCGACTAAATTATTTTTCTCATTCGTATTAGAGATATGTTTCTTCAGGTTGTTGATTGTCGAGTTTTTGGCTTGAATCTGAGCTTTTAACTCGTTAATTTCAAAACATTCACGAAATTCAAGTAATTCCGGATTATTACATGGTTTCTTAGTTTGTAAACTTTCTTCCTTTCTTTCTATTGCAATTTCAAGAGAAATGCAATGTTTTTCAAGTTTTGAGAATTTGTTGAAAGTTCATTAAACGTTTCTTTATCAATCATGTCATTTGTTTTGAAATGATTAGTTTCAGCTTCAGCCAAAGAACATAATTTAGTATCAAGTTCAGCACCATGATCAGTTTGTACAAGTATATTAGCAGATGCATCATGTTGAACAGTTAAAAGTACTTTGGCACTTGACACCTGTTCATTTACCGTTCTGATAGCTGCATCCACATCTTGTGTTACAAGAGTTACTGAACAAATAGTTGTATCAATTTTAGCTGTCTCTGATCTTCTACATTCAGCAACACCTGATCATTCAACTAATGCTTTACCCGACTCAACATTACTATCTCTTGATTGCACTCGACATTCACTCGCTTTGTCATCAGACTGTGCCCATTCCTCAATGTACTTGTTAACATTATCCATGTGTTGGATAAATGTTTCTCTGAACACATCAGCTCCCATTTCAGTGTGACTCGTAAAACATCGTTCAGTCATATGATCGTCGTAATCCCAAGTGTATTCACCATTGAAGAATGACTGAAACTGTTTGTTGATCACCTGAAGTGCAGCTTTGGATCCGGCTTCTTGAAATGTTTCTCTGTCAAGTTGTTGTTCAAGTTGTCCTAAGTTCAAGAACAATGTGCCCGTGAATGTTGATACATCTTGACGGAAAAGTACATTAAATGCTCTTTCGAATCCCATTGTGAATCTATTTTCAGTTAAAAGTACTGAGAGGTGTGAATGAAGTTGCCGAAAAGGTTCAATGCAACTCTCCTTTGCATGAACATGCAGTTGTTGTGACTGGTGCACTTCTCTCACTTCTGAATCCGAGCACGAAGATCTCACATTATCATTGGCTGATTCAATCATGTTTAACCGTTCAGTATAGTTAAGACTCTTATGGTTGTCAACAGCATCGTACAATTTAAGTACTTCAGATATTACTGAATCAAGAGTGTAAGACATGATGTTGTTGTTAAGTTGAATGAGTTATGATAACAGTTGGATTGATTCAATGATTAGTGATTGTATGTTAATAGGGATACTGGGAAGTTTGGATTAGGTGAATTGTTGTTTAATTGTGATTTGGCAACGTTTGAATCAAATTACAGTCCCGATAAAATTTTTGGCAGGGCGTCTCCTAGACAAAACTCAAGAGTTGTCTTCAAATAGCACAAATCGCAACCCTTCAAATCGCAGACTCTCAAATCGCAGTTGTAGTCAAACCGCAACAATCAAACCGCAAAAAACCCAAAGCGCAACCTTCAAAATGCAGTGATACAAACCGCAACA
Source organism: Chrysanthemum seticuspe (assembly GCA_019973895.1). NCBI lineage: Eukaryota > Viridiplantae > Streptophyta > Magnoliopsida > Asterales > Asteraceae > Chrysanthemum > Chrysanthemum seticuspe. The sequence goes on from BPTQ01000007.1 coordinate 53,576,586, forward strand.
CCTGTCAAGTCGCAGAGTTATCAAAACGCAAGAACACAAACTGCAACACTTGACAAAACACATGGACAAATCGCAGCAGAACCCAAAACGCAAATCTTGTCAAATCGCACAGAAAGATGACAAATCGCAGGTCACTGTCAAAAAGTACAAGCCCTATCGTCCTTTTGTCCTTTTGCTAACAAATCGCAACAGAATATTAATAAAATATTCAAATCGCAATTCCAAACCAGAAAAGTCGCAGCTTGAATCAGACAAATCACAACCAAAGGCATACAAATCGCACCCAAGAAAACTTCTCCTAGAGACAAAACGCAGCGAAGAACCAAGTATCTTTTTCACCTAAAACCACCTAAAATTCACCCTTTTGAACGTTTTTGCTTGGTTTCTTTTGCACAACTTAATCCTAGAAGGTTATAAATACTCTAAAAACACTTACTTTAATTCCACAAATGTGAGAATCAAATGAAGCCAAGTATAAGACCAAAAACCTTCCAAAACCAAATTTTAAATCTAAAACAACCAAGAAAACGCACATACAACCTAGCTAATCAAACCATGGGCTCTAATACCAATTGTTAGATTATTGATATCATAACACCACAAATGATTAGTTGATGATTTGTGGGTTTTAGAGAGAGATAGAATTGGATGTTTTAGAGAGAGAAACAAAAGTAGGAAGATTGGATTCAAATGAACATCCAACCCTCTCCCTTGTGGGGAGAGGGCTATTTATACATGGTTCTTACGCCCTCCTTCGGGTTGTGGATCAGGCATACAGTGGGTAAAGACTCGTCCTTCTTCCACGGTGTTACTTACACTAATCTGTAACTACTAAATAACGTTAAGTCTACGAGCTAACTTATGCTAGAACATAGTTGGGGTGACTGACACTTATGTATGGATTTACTAAATCCTAACAAAATACAAATCCTAATCATAAACCCATCTACAAACCAAACGGGCCCTAATATGTTTATAATTGGTGGAAAATCTGAAACCATAACACCACTAACCTTGATGGTGCAATTAATATGGCAGATCATGTAAGCCTTTCTCCAAACAATCTAATGTTTTTCGATGTTGTGGTGCCTTTACGTTATTTGGAGGTTCTGCAATGACAAGATCTTTGCCCTCAAAAGACCACAAAAACAACTCATATTCAATAATATATATTGCGTAGTTCATTCACTTGCATATCCACCAAGGCTAAATTACATTTTTTAATTGAATTAAGTGTTTTAAGTGTTTAATGACCCGTTTAACTCTATTTCCCTTTCATTGTATTCTTTTTCTTATATACTATAGCTTCTTGCTGGCATGTATTTAATAAAATCATCGCCGTTCGGAAGGAAAAAATGTTTATAAGTGATTACGGATATGATTAAGATTTACCATAAGGTCTCGAATAGGACTTATTCATAAATACAAATTACAACAATTTACGAGTAAATTAAACGCAAGGTCCATTGTGGTAAATACAAAATAACACTCGTGATCCTTATTAGTTTTTTTTCATTACACAGATTATCAATATCTTTCAAACTAGTTTCACTTATTTATTATAGAAAAATAGTGATTATCATGGTGGAAAAATAAAAAGTTTTTAATTACACGTGTAATCCCTATTTATTATACGGATAGTCTTTATTTTGTAAATTAGGGGCCATAGATGCAACTACTTTGAAAATTAGGGATCGAAATCGAAGGTTATTTTGGATATATCACACAGACCATCTAAGTAATTTACTCAATTTTATTTCTAAAATAGGATGCAACTTGTAATATTTTCTCATTTAGTTTTACTAAGGTTGTGTTTGTTTTCTAAATAAAATCACTTAATACCGGTCTTAATGGCCTATAAATACCGTTAAATGCTTTTGACAATTAGGTGTATTTGTTTTTTCCCTCATTTGGATGCGTTAAGAGGTTTAAATATCTTGACCAACAAGACTTGGAAGATGATCTTACTACCTCTTAATTATATATAAAATAGTTTTTTTTTTGTATTATGATCATTTAGATATTAAAAAAACAAGCAACATTTTGATGCAAATAATAGTTTCTCGCCACAGATTCAGATTCAGATGTGTGAATCAGATTTAGAATAATACTGTCTTAACAAAAAAACAAAACCTAAGAATCAAGATGGTTGAGTATGAGATGTAATACTATTTTTCCATTTATGTGCAGGTCATGTGATTTGTCTTACAAGTATGCTAAAGGAGCTACACGTGGTGCAAAAAGATGCAACTGAGATTTACGTGGATAATAAGACTGGTATTAACTTAGTGCAAATTCAGTCTACCATGATCGAAGTAGGCATATCAACACTTTTTATCATTTATATTTAACAATGCATTGCAAGGAAGGATGTTTGAGCGTCACATACAAGAACACAAGACCACGTTGCAAACATCACCAAGCGCTCAATGAACGGAATTTCTCAAAACTCACAATGATGTTTGGAGTCGCCAAATCAAGAGTATATGGGGTGTTGGATCATAAACATGATTTGGTCCACTTAAGATTGGATTACTTGTGAAGGCCCAAATCCAATAACAAAAATATCTTGAAGGCTATCTATAAGAATGTCGTAGAATACTCTATAGAACTATTTAGTTCTAGGAGAGAAATTTAGATAAAATATCTAAAGTTGTAAGATATCCATGGAATTATCTGGACTATCGAATTTTTCATGAACTAGTATAAATAGGTGTTAGAGACAAGCATTTAATAATCAAGTAAGCTTGAGAAATTAAATAAATTGTAAACTTTCTCCAAATGTTCTTCTATTCCTAATTCCCATTAAATACCTTTTCATCAAATATAAGCTCAAAAAACCATCTTGTTTTCAACTCTTTGCCAAAAACACCAAGGGGACTTTTGATCACAAAGATGGATCCATGTGTAGGCAACGTATTGCACGTGCCACACACGGACTTTATCCTTCAACCCTATAATATTTTTTTAAAAATAAAATAGAAAAATAGAAAAATATTTTGAAGGCTATCTATAAGAATTTTGTAGAATACTCTATAGAAGTATTTAGTTCTAGGAGAGAAATTTAGATAAAATCTCTAAAGTTGTAGGATATCCATGGAATTATATGGACTAATTTTTTTTTCATGAACTAGTATAAATAGGTGTTAGAGACAAGTATTTAACAATCAAGTAAGCTTGAGAAATTAAGTACATTGCAAACTTTCTCCGAATGTCCTTCTATTCCTAATTCCCATTAAATACCTTTTCATCAAATATAAGCTCAAAAGACCATCTTGTTTTCAACTATATGCCAAAAACACTAAAGGACTTTTGATCACAAGGATGGATCCATGTGTTGGCAAGGTGTTGCACGTGCCACACACGGACTTTATCCTCCAACCCTATAATATGAAAAAAATATATAAAAATACATAAAAATAAATAAACATAAAAATAAAAATCCACCAAATGATGTGTCATAATCACCGTTGGCTTCAAATATAAGATTATTTCAAAAGGAAGAAAGAAAATATCACACATTAGCATGACACTTCATTTTGTGAATTTTGGTTTATGAAAATTATATGGTTGTAGCATATCTCTTATCTATTATTAGTACACTCCAACCCTGTCCTATCTCCAAATAATCAAGGTGTCTGTTTTCAATTTGAAAATCAAACAATTGATGTTTTCGATTTAAGCCATGTACTTCGTTAAATTACAAGAAAAACAAATCCTACTCTTCAAATAATACAGAAAACATAAATGCCATAGAGTTCATTTAAAATCCATGCCGAAAGAAAAGCATCTTGAAAGAGTCATCTAGAAACATGCACTTCGAAAACAAAATCTTCTTATTAATGCATCACGTCAATCCCTCCTTTATACTGTTGTGGAATTCGTCATAATATTCTTCTTTAGAAAAAGAAGTATATGTCCATTCATCAAAATCACCCGCTTTCATAATATACTTTTCAGCAACCATGAGCTTTACCTTTTACTAAAAATTAATAATTAACAACAAAACATATTATAAAGATTGTTTTGGCATTTATGAAGCAAAGAAAGTGAAAATATAGCGGTAGTGATCTTAAGTTTCATTCAAAATCTAAGCTACCTCGAGGTTAGTTATACCCTACTCTATTCTCATATATTATTTTAAAGTACATTGTCGTTGTACATGCTATTATTCAACCGAGAACTAATTCTGATCAACACTTATAGTAATTTTAATCTCGCAACACTTAGCTGTAAAAACACAACGGCTGAAAAGATTTCTTCCATGCTATATTTGGTGATGCAGTCAATCTCCCTTACAAATCACGACGACAATCTAACAAGATAAGGGGTATAAAGCATACGACGTATTTACCGCGTCATTAAAAGTGGTGACACCCCTAAAAAGCGCACCTCTTTGAAAACGCACATATATAAGCTACATTCTTAGTAAGCTAGCCTTTTTATTTGTATGTGTAAGCTTTTAGTGGGAATATGTAAAAAGGCAGCATGTGTTGTCGATATATGCCAATAGCAACACAAAACAACAGAATAATGGAAGTGCACGTAGTTTAAAAACACTAGGCCATAATCTGTAATTCAAAACGTATGTTGCTAATGCAGCAGTTAAAAAAAAGAAAAATTCTAAGGAATCAACGATACACTTCTATTTTCCAATTCGATCATTAGACATTTTATATAATTCATATACAATATAAACGAAAATGATTTTGATCTCCCTCCCGAAACCGGATGGTTATATAACTAATGAGTCAGCAGTGACGTCATAATCTATGTCATCGATGCTCATGTGGCAACCTCTTCAAAAATTTGTAATCAGTGAACGAATGCTAAAAATAAGGATATTAGTTCAGAAACTTAATTTCTCATTTATTGTGACTTTTTTATCTTTGAACAAGGACCCAATTAATTTGTTAAAGTTCTTTACTTTATCTCAATTTAAAGGTTTGATGCTCGCTACTGATTGAAAAAGATGATCTTTCTTGATCATTTTGATTTTCATATGTGTTTTTAGTATGTTATGACTTTTTCAAATTCAAACGGACACATCCAAACACAAATGCATTATCCATTTCATCTACTATCAACTTAAAGAGATTGCCTTTGTATATTATATTTAATTCCCTTGTTCTTTGAATAATATTTTGTTATTCAAAACTTCAATATCAACTTTTATCATGAAATTCACAGGCTGGTGTATAAGCTAGTAACATAATAATGCAATAATCAGCCTAAGTTTAGAAACGCATCAACTTCATCAAATTCAAACATACACATCCAACACACAGGCATTATCCATTTCATATACTATCTACTTAAAGCATTTGCCTTTGTATTTCATTTTCCGTTCTTTTATACCCCTTGGTTCCTTGAACAATATTTCATTAATAAATGAATGATTATAAGATTACAAACTTATCTTAAAAGGAAAACCGCCTTTAAAAGAATATAGTCTAACGCTAGTCAAATTGCAACTTTCTAAGAGCATCTCCAAATGATAGTTCAAATTATTTGCTTACTCAAGCTTTAAAGAAGGATTCGATTTTAAAACAAGTGATAAATCAACGTAATTTTAATTTGCTAAAATAGAATATCCAATCTTGATTTTTTTTAACATGGAACTTCTATCTGAAATTCACGGGCGGGTGTTTAAACTAGTAAGATAATGCAAGAAAATAAAGAAAGGAAAAAAGAAATATACTCGAAACTAAGAGTAGTGTCTGATTATTCAAATACCAATACTCAAAATCCCTTTTCAAACAGTTGTGTTGACACAAAAGAAACTACATTTACTAAAACTTATAAAAAAAACAATGGAGATCAAATTAAAAAAAACGATAGATGGTTTTACCAAAGAAGAACAAAAATCCATCAATCGATTTATGTTTCAATACCGAAACTAGAGTTGCTTGGGGCATTGTTGTAAATCAAATATGATCAATTGAGAATTAAGGGTTCCTTTGGCATGTGCCTTTCGCAATCAAGGAATGGTATAATATTCATCATTGTAGTTTGGCTACCGGGAATGAAATCAAAAAAGCAAGTTGAAACTCATAGCCTCATTGATGGACAAATGGGTAGGTTTCACTAGTAATAGCCTATGACCCACATTTCAATATATATATATATATATATATATATATATATATATATATATATATATATATATATATAAATACACCCATTTTCTTTCAAGTATTAATAGTACAAAAAAAGTCTTTTATTTGGTATTTATCTATCAAAAATAATATTTTTTAATAGTTAAATGGGACCCATGATAATGTAATTCCCATATCCCCATTAATTTTATTCCACCCATTTATCAACAGCATACCAATAGTGATTCCGAGTAAGAAACCAAACGCACCCTAAGACTTTGTGTGTTTGTGACTTTGGGAAAATTGAGGCTCTTTTGGGTTTTATACATATGCATTTTGGCTTCATCCCTTTCTAGAGAGTTTAAAAACTTCGATTCAAATACATCTTACTCAAAAAAATTGTTTCTCTAGTCTTGTTAATTTTTTCAAAATACATTTAGTCAATTTGTACTTATATTGTTAAAAGTTTTCTTCAATTGTTTGCCAAATGTTAATTTTTCACACACGTAGTAAGTTAAAAAGAGTTTAATGGACAAAATATTAAATAATTTATACTCAACTATTCAAATATTTAGGTTACTGTTAAACAATTCTAGTAAATATGCATTTAGAATTTAGACACTGCCTTAAAATATATATAATTATAGAAATGGTTTTTATATTCAAATTTCATCAATCATGAAAACACAAAAGACTCCTAAGGAAAAAACCTAGATCAAGTCACAATGAAAGTACTTGGCTACACAAAATTACTAAGACAACTAACTAAGATCAATGAGACTACAAACAAATACACTAATGTCGAGATTAATGGTTTCTGCAGCCATTTTGCATGCCATGCCCTTTTAAAAGATGGTACATTTGTTCCACAGTCCACCGTGAAAAGCTACTCGATCATATCATATATATTCTCGCATTGGACCTTTTTGTTTTTTTTAAAGGTATATTTCATTAAACAAACAGCCCAACCCGAAGACCGGGAGGCAACAACAACAACCAACTACACTATAACATATTTACACCAATCGGCCCATGACAAATTTGATAACTTAGCTCTAGTTCTAACCCAAAGGAAGCCAAAGGTCTTATGTTCAAACTCGCATTGGACCTTTTTGTTGACTTCTTTACTCCCATGTTTGCAAATGCTCCATCATATTCTCACATTGTTTATTTGTAGTTTTTGATTTGTTTTATTTACACATATATCCACATGTATACTCCGTACTATTTATATATATTACGGCCGGAGTTTTCTTTAAAATTGTTGCTTAATTGTCTTTCGACTTCTAATACATTCAACGTTTTTTTGTTGTAAGATGTATGCAGGAACTTTAAATGTTGGTGTTGTAGTCATGCTTTGTCTTATTTTATCATGTGGTATATATTTTTTTCATTGCTGCCAGCCTGTTATTGCTGACAATTAAAAGCGGGCCACCGAACAGTTAACGACTAACATTTAGCCTCGTAAAAGAAAATAGTTTTTTGCTAGAAAAATTGTAGTTTATTAAGTTTGCGCCAAAATACTAATATTCTATGCGGGAACCAATCAGGAGCCACCGAATACTCTTGCTATAATATATATATAAAATGTATGTGTGTTTTCAACTATTAATTTTGTTGTTAAATACTAATTTGATATATATTTTCAATTTTACCACATACTTTTTCATTTGCCCGCGAATCTCATTCCAACAAATTAACTATCAAGAAAATACGCTATTTAACTTTTTTCTCTTTGTATTTCATGATATCAATAGGTTTGATACACAATTTAACAAAAGTTTGATTAATATTAAATCGATATGGGTCTTTTGCTTTGTTTAATTGTATTCGCTCTTAGGGCACTGGATATAGCTGGTGTCGCGAGGTTAATGTTGTGAAAAAAGTGCTAATCTCTACATTTTTTTTCTTATAATATTAAATTTTTTCACACCACACAACATTTATCCCTAATATAAAAGTTGTGTCATGAGTAAAAGTGTTGTCGTGGGTTCACATATAAACCAATAAAACACAAATACAACACAAAAAAACTCAAATACTAGGAAAAACTCACAACGTGAGCCGGTAGTGACGGTTTGACACACGAAAACGCGAGGGCGGTATGGTTTATGACGCCATGGTGTGGCGTTTTCATATGGCACGAGAGTGAAAATGCATTAGACCACATGCACTTAAATTTTTTATAAAAGTTCATAAGATATAAAAAAGTAAAGGTAGGTTAATTTTTTAAGGCGTCGAATTCAGTTGGTGCTAAATGCAAACAAATCTAAAATGGTCACAAAATTTTGGTGGGTGATCTCTCAAATTTCTCTCAACGTTTGAGTTTAATTGGTTGGTTTAAATGTATGACGGTGTGTTCAAATCCGTAAATTAGTCATAAAGAAAAAGAAAAAAAAAATAAAAGCCGTCATTAGTTTTCTTTTTTTAATAAAGATTTTTCCGAATTTTATCTAAAAGAAAATAAAAGGATTATTTGGCTGACTTTGTTGTTTATCCTTTCAAGACTTCAATACATCAACACTCTTCTGCTTACGTCATAATTAAAAAAAAAACCATTTTTTTCATCACCAAAACATTATAAAATCACCCACAAGGGTTTGAATTTCGTTTCTTTATAATTTTTCCTATCTGGGTTTGATTCAAATTGACCAAATATTCAACAAAGATTCAATCTTTAAGCCTTTTACTCATCTGGGTATTCAAAAGATTGAAACTTTATAATCTTTTTGTTGAATTGGGGCAAAACCCATTAAAAATTGAGCAAGTTTTGAGTGTTTAAGTGGTGAAATAGAGTTATGGAAGCTTATAAGAGATGGGTTAGGAGGAACAAGGAGTATGTTCATTCATTAGAGTCTCTTGCTAATGTAAGTTACTTAAATTCAATCTTGTGAAGTTTTTTTTTTAAGAGTTTTGTTGATTTTTAGTTGTGATTAGACTTCCTTTTTAGTACTTTTTAGGTAATTGCATTATTATATGATGGTTTAGTTTGCTTAATTTGACTTGTTTGACTGCGAGAAGTGACGTAGATTCCAAAGTTTTAGTCTTTTAGAAGGGTGTTTGGGATGATGCTTTAGTTAAAGTTGTGTATAATTAGTTCTGGTGTTTGTGTGTAGCGAAACTGATTATGTGATTAGTTTTGGATATTTTGTGTCATTTTACATGTAATCCTTAAGTAATGAGAATTTAGCGAATACTTTAAAAATTGAATGTTCCATATCGCAACTTCAAATAGCATACGCACATCCGAACAATGTCTCTTGTAAGCTCAATTTGTATCAAGCGGTGATTACTCCATATCACATTGTCACTAAATCAATGGCAATCACCCCCTATAAATGGATCTGAAAATAGTCTTAGAGGATGTTTGGGTAAGCTTAAGCATAAGGGTTTGTGCATCCACCAAAAGCTCATGTTTTGGAGCTTAAGCTTATTAGTTTTTGCCTTTTTTTTACCTCACAAATGAGCTAATGAGCTTTTAAGCGAAACTTTGTCCAGACACTTTTATGGAGAGTAGTATTAAGCACCTCAAATAAGCTTATCCAATCAACCCCTAGTCTAGTCTTTTAGTTTGAGCATTTAAAAAAAAATAAAAATTGAATTGAGTAATAACTTTTGTTTCAATAAGAAAGGCCAAACAATACACTTGGGCGTCCCAGTCCCACATACACCATGGGGGAGGTAAGTCGTAATGTCCCTGATCATGGAAGGTGATGTCCATTTCTTTAACTAACATCCTACACAATAGAAAGATGAGATTGAGGAACCAATAATAGGGCATCCAATGCAGCTCCTAACATTCCATTTTATTTCTTCATCTTTGTTCTTCCTCCTATCGTCGACACATTTTATATTTCTCTTTAGTAAATGTGTTTTTGATTGTGAGTTACTAAAAGTTAGTGGTCAGTTATAACTATTGTTTATGTTAGACCAATGATTGTTGTTAGTGTTACTTGATTGTTAGTTCATACTCCCCTAATGATGTTAGTGTGATTTAATAAGCTTATCATTCCAATTGGATATGTCTCTTTGGTCCTGAATAACACTTTTTTACGATTGGAGCTTCTATTGCCTTTCCGAAGCTTATGAACCAGAGTGGTAGAGTAGGGTTTTTGGTTGGGTGGGCTACATTTTTTGCAAATCAAACCCTGTTCATCAATCTCAAAATTGTTTGATGAATCTGGAGTTCTGGACATTCTCTTAATAAACACTTTGGAAGGGGAATATTGCATATTAAGCCATAATAATAACATATTACATAAACAGCAACTTTAATATTAGATATAAAGAGGTAAAATTATGCAATGGTGGAAGGATGTTTGCAGCGTTTGAACTGAGACAGGATTTGGTTGATGAAACAACTTTTTGAGTCTTGTGGACTATGGATGAAATCCAAGTTCAATCAGACAACAGACACAGTAATACTTGCAATGATTTATGTGGTACAATTTAAGGACACCAAAAGGCGTATACACGATTGATATGTAATGGAAGTTAGTATTATGATTACACACACGTTAACAACAACAAATTTTTTAATGTTTAGAAGTAACGTACATCCCTTATTAAGGGTGGTTTATTTTTTATCGATTTTAATTAAAACTGAAATTGCAAAGATAAATCGGCATAACCACCAATAATCACCTAAAATGTTACATCTAGGCATAAATCACTGTTTTCATGTGAGTTGCCTAAGAAACGGAAATAAATAAAAACAGAAAATCTGGAAAATAACCAAAAATGGCGAACTCGGATACCCAGACAAAGGATTTTGGGGTTGAGCGTTAGGCGAATTTGCTGTTTTGAAGTTTTGCCTCTTTCCGGCACACTTAGGCGCTTAGTCATCCTCCCAGTGCTCCATAAATTAGACAATTTAGGCTCTATTCATCTTAATCATTTATCACTTTTATATCATCCTAATTCCTAAAGTTGTACAAGACATGTTTTAGCCTTTCCCATTATAATGATTTGCATTTCGTGTAAAAAAATTTTGTTGACTAATTTTGCGTTATTATTTGTTGTTGAATGTTCAGGGATTGACATGGCTTCTTCCGGAGAGATTTTCTGAGTCGGAAATTGTACCAGAAGCAGGTTTTTGTGATATTTTGGTAACATATGCCTTTCTTTATTTTTCTTAAGTGAAACTTGGTTTTTATAACATGTGAAAATTATTGTTCCAACTTCCAAGAGCCGAAATTCTTAAATCTGCTTTAAGCAAAATATTTTTATCATTAATACGAGCTGCTCTCTTTTGATGGACTAAAGTTAAGTATAAACATTTGCAGGTCAAAGTGGATTATATTCTTTGTAACATTTAATATCGTTTTTTTATGCAGTGACATCGATATTGGGTATAGTGACTGTTGTCAATGAACATATCATTGAAACGACTCCAACACCTCGATCCCAGATGGATACAAGACCTCCAGAACCGTCCTCTTTTCCATACTCTTTGTGTTTGAATTTGATGAAAGATATAGAAACTTTGGTTGAAGTTATGGCACAACATTTCTATGGTGATGATAATAAATGGAATTTCATAGCTGTTACAGAAGCTACAAAGTAAGCAATGCCTCTTGATATGACTTTGTATTTTCTTTTATACTCAGCACGTCCCATTATAGTCAACTTTTGACTGTAAGTGTCAAATCTAGTTCTTTCAGTACTGGAAACTGATATGCGTTCCTTCGTTATTTCAGCATTAAACTCTTTTCACTCAAAGGTTGATAAACAATCTGCTATGTTTATCAAGTTTCTCGAAAAAATTGAAAATTGAAGTGAAATTTTGAAGGTCAAAAGCATACTGTTTGACGTTATAATGAGAAAGTTTCAAATTTGACTTTTTTTTTTATTGTATTTTTTACTTTTTGAAATCAGGTTACTAGCTCGACTAGCTTTATTGCGGGATAGCGGGTACAAGATGCTATTGCATGGAGGGGAGACAATGAATGATGGAAAAGATCCAAATGAAGCAGACCAACAGCATACGAACGGACGCTTATTGCATCATGGACGAAATGGTCATTTCACTCCGGAAGGACGAGCTCTTTCTGCAATGAGTAGGTTCGGAGAAAATGCAAGAATGCTTTCTGATCCAACATGGTTTCGCAGGGCAGAACATCATCAACGTGCGATTATGGAACTTCCAGGTAACTAAACTGCAGTCAAAAGAAAGTTTTATACTTGCCGCTTCTTCTAAGTTTTCAGATTTTATTTTATATCGGGTAAAGAAAATGTTATAATCTGTTATATGGTTTTGCAGAATCTGACATAAAGAGATCTAAACCTACACTCTCAAGTTTCTTATCGGAGAAAGGTCTTCTTGGTGGCTTATTTCTAATGGGGGAGGTGATGTTCATTGCAAGACCGCTCATTTATGTTTTACTGATAAGAAAATACGGAGTCCGATCATGGCGTCCTTGGTTTGTGTCTTTATTTATTGACCTTGTCGGATTGAGTTCGTCGACAATTTCATCAATTGCTGATAAAGACCGGAAGCTTCAACTATCCGAACCCGATAAGGATGAGGTAACTAATAGTTATTGCAATTTTGAATATGTTACTCCGTGTGTTCCTATATCGCAACATTTATGCTATGGAAAGTTTTTAAGTTGCATCACCTTAGACATTTAAAAAAATAATCGAACATTGTTCTTTTAGTTGTTCGATAAACACTAATGCATACTCATAATGTTTCCGGTAATATAGTACAATTACGAGAACTCTTAACAAACATAGTACAATTATAACACCAAAGAGTTAAAACACAACCATGAAACTGAACCGGCTAAGCCTAATAAAACAAGTGATCTAGTTTCATCCCCGTTGCAACAAAAGGGTATGAAAAGGGTGAAATGGGATAACCTATTTACGCATCCATTTGATCTAATTTTAGAAGCTTTTTCATCTCACAAATTATCTCTTATTTCAGAATTTGGTCATTTTATGTGTTATTTTTCTTGAACAGTCGGATATTTTTATAATTCTCTAGATACAGAGTAATTAAATTTGTCAAACAGTCAGAACAACGAATTAGCTGATTCTTAGTCTCATAGTCGTTTCAAAGTGTACATCCAAATATTAACTGTTCCGTCTTTAATGAAACGCAGTTGAGAAGAAGAAAGATGTTGCTGGCACTTTACCTCATGAGAGATCCTTGCTTCGGAAAATACACACGGTATAGCTTATAACCTCCTTTTTACGTTTTTTCATTTCCATTTCCGAGATGAGATTTTAACTTAGAAATTTGCTGGCTTTGTTTTTCTTAGGCAAAGACTGGAAAGTACGGAGAAAACATTGGAACACATCCCCATTGTCGGATTTCTGACAGGTTTGTTTCTTCCCATCATGTATCTTTTAAAGCTTGTTATTTTGCTGTTAAGCTTTGTATGTTGTTGTTTTTGCAGCTAAGCTGATCGAGCTTTTGGTTGGAGCCCAAACACGTTACACATACATGTCTGGTTCTTAAGACATATACATAACTAAACGGTAAGTTATGTTTTGTAAAGCACCTTTAGATATTTGATATGTATGTTTAAGCAGATCCCGTGTTAAGGTTCCGGTGCTAGTGTTTGTAACTTTGTATCATTTCATTATTTGAGCTGAACTTGGTTTACTCCAATAATAATGTTTCAAATGTTCAATCCTTCACATATGTGTTACAAGTCATTATCTTGTTTCCGAGCATGACGAAAAAGATTGTGGTAATTTTTTGTCAGCTAACTTCTTACTGACCGAAACCAGGTGATGTCAAATAGGGGTGTAAAAAAAGCCGACTCGAACCCGATTAAGCCTATCCGAGGCGGGTTGCTCGGGTCAATAATTTTATTCGGGTTATTCGGGTCAACCCGAGTAACCCAAATACTAAATAGGGTTGGATATTGGGTTGAAAATGTTCGGCTAACTCGAGTTCGGGTCAACCTAATTTGACCCAAACAAGGGTTTTTAGTATCATTTTACTTATATTCGAGCTGACTTTAACCCGAATTCAAATAGGTTCGGGTTCAGATATGTTATTTTTAGCCTTGACCCCGAACCTGACCAACCTGACCCGGATTGACAACTAATGAATGTACAAGTTGGCATAGTTGTAAGACTACAGATCAAACCTCGCTAAGTGAGTATTTCTCCAACGGATAGACAACCTTTTTTTTGAACAAAGGATAGACAACTAGATACGCACAAATGTACACAGACAAACCTACTTTAACATTAATCTGCATAGCGATTGTAAACAGATAGCATCCTATGTGATCGAATACTGTGTTTTCTATTAATGACTCGTGGGTCATGTTACAACTGTATGTGGGGCTTAGTATGGGTCCACCACTTGTACAAGAATATTTATGCTATTTTAGCGGTAATTAAACTAATTATATATAGTTTGCTCGACCATTGTAAAAGTAAATGTATCATAAAACATGTTAAGATGTCGTCATTAACAAGTGGTTCAACTATTTGGTTATGACACAATACAACAATCAAGGTATATACATTAATTTTGCTTTACCAAAAGTAAAATAGTTGTTTGACAGAGTGAATATAGCATTGAACCACTATATGTGCCAATGTCCACTTCCTATGATCATCATCTTTGTATCAACGTCGTATCATTTATTTATACGGCGGAATCATTTTTCTCCTGTTATTTTTTTGTCGTCGTAACTATCACTTCTTCTTTGCCGAAATATAAAATCAATACACATAACCTTAGATAACGAAATAAAAGATTAAAAAGAAAAAGACATCCCGCATGAGAACACGCCCGATACCGAGCCCTCCCACAAACGCCCTTGAAGTGTGTTGGTGCTACACGACGTTTTCCCTGTAACCGGGACATACCTTGTGCTCTAAAAGAGCAAAATGAGAACCTCGTGAAAATCTTAAGACGAAAGCTCTAAAATTGGTATTTTTTTTTAGATACATTAATTTAGTACAAAGGTGCTTAACGATGCCGTAATTTTTTAGATGAAGACATTAATTACTCCAACTAGTAACGAGATGTTGTCGATACCAATAACTAAAGGTGTTCAACAATTTTATGCAAAGTACACAAGATATTTTTCTTTCTGAAATAAGTCAATAACTAAAAACAAAAGTGATAACGTCATAAATCAAACATAAAAACCTTTATGTTGAAAAAGTTGATTTTTGAGCATCTGGCCACCTTTCTTTTTAACCAAACAAGAATATGCCAATTCTTGGCCCCTCTCCTTTAAACTTTAGCATTCAGTAATTCGTTATTTATGCAAAATTAATTCCTATGAATTAAAATTTTTGTGGTCCATAGACTATACACTGTGGATTAAGTCGCTGTTAAAATTTGAAGTCATGCATCAAACAATTATTATACATGAAATTGAACAATAAGTACAAATAATTATTAAGACACATACCGAACCGATAGAACTAACTAATTGATATATCTTTAAGTTTCGAAACGGTCCCACTTATTACCAACTAGTCCAAAAACGCTAGAAAGGGGATGTTGTCGATACCAAACTCCATGTGTATCTGAAAGTCACTCTATGATAATGGCAACTAACACGAACAAACTTCTCAAGTTACTTATATTCTAAAAAGATAAAAGTGAAGCATTCACTTTCACTATAACAACAAAAAGTTATAATCTTTATGCTACGTATGAGTAGTTTTTTTTCTGAACTTTATTCAAGTTTTGTTTCCTTATATACTAGTAGTAGTTTATATTACCTATTCGGAAGATGAATTATGTAACATTTTAAATTTGTTGTATTTCAGAGCCAACTAGACCGGTGAATTAATCCAACCATTGATTTTTGCATAATTTTGTTGATGCCAGACGTATAAATCGGCAAGTGAAGCCGACTATTGTTTTGCGTCTAAAATGTATTGCAGCTTTTATTTTATTTAATTTTTCTATTTTGAATAATGGCTTGTGACCTTTTAGTCGATTAATTTATAGGGTTCGAGTATGTCAACATAGACATTCAAACCTAGTTAGAGTGCACGGTGCATTACCATTTGGCGCACCACCTATGACACCGCCAAATAACACCACCCATGGCGTCATAGCGGCGTTATGGGTGCTATCGCCAACCCCATCACTACCGTTTTCCATTTTTTTTCTCTTTTGTTTTTGATTCTTAAATGGGTTTTGTGTTTGTGACTTTGTGTGTTGTGTTTGTTTTTATGTTTATGTTTGTAAAATAATATTTTTTTTCTTTACATTTTGAATCCCTTTGTTATGTATGGTTACATTGTTAGTCCATTTGACAGTTTTTCTTACATTATTAGTCTTTGATGTGTTTACAATGTTAGTCTCTAAATTATTTTTCTTATATTTTTACTCCTTAAAATGTATAGAACTTGGTTTTATTTGTGAAAAAAAAAAAAAAAAAAAAAAAAAAAAAAAAAAAAAAAAAAAATCTGGAACCCACTGACACCTATAACAAGTATGCTAGGGAAATTTATGTTGGAGTAAAGTCCTAAAAACATCCCTGTGGTTTGCCCCGTGGTGCTGTATACATCCCTAAACTTTTTTTTGGCACAAAATCATCCCTCCGTTAGTAAAGTTGGCACAAATACATCCCTCCGTTAGCAAATTCAGTTAATGAGGACTAACGGTGCAAATTTTTCTCCGTTATCTGCCACATGTCATCGGGTCGGATCAATGAACGGGTCGGGTTGCCACGTGGACCAATGAGGTGGTGTGGTGCCACGTGGCATTGGTAAAATAAATCACCAATTTGTCACCCCCCGGATTCGAACCCTGGTCATTTGGGTGAGAAGCAAAGCTTTGCCCAACTGGGCTAAGCATAGCTTCAAGTATATATCCTTAAATTTAATACATAACCCTTTCCAAAACTTAAAAGCCCAATTCTTAAATAACAAAAGATTCAATTTAGTTTTGGCCTATCAATTTAAAGGGTTATGTGGGCTGTCAAAAAATAAATAAATACACCGTCGGACTCGTTTTTTCGTGCTCTTTCCAATGGTATGCTCGGGGAATTTTTTCAACTTAGTTTGGACCTCGAAAAATGCGAAAATCATCGTTTTTTCTTTGTTTTTGCATTTTTCGAGGTCCAAAAAAAGTCGAAAAAATTCCCCGAGCATACCGTCGGACTCGTTTTTTCGTGCTCTTTCGAATGGTATGCTCGGGGAATTTTTTCGACTTGGTCTGGACCTCGAAAAATGCGAAAATCATCGTTTTTTCTTTATTGTTGCATTTTTCGAGGACCAAAACAAGTCGAAAAAATTCCCCGAGCATACCATTGGAAAGAGCACGAAAAAACGAGTCCGACGGTATGCTCGGGGAATTTTTTCAACTTGTTTTGGACCTTGAAAAATGCAAAAACAAAGAAAAAATGATGATTTTCGCATTTTTCGAGGTCCAAACTAAGTTGAAAAAATTCCCCGAGCATACCATTGGAAAGAGAACGAAAAAACGAGTCCGACGGTATGCTCGGGGAATTTTTTCGACTTGTTTTGGACCTTGAAAAATGCAAAAACAAAGAAAAAATGATGATTTTCGCATTTTTCGAGGTCCAAACTAAGTTGAAAAAATTCCCCGAGCATACCATTGGAAAGAGCACGAAAAAACGAGTCCGACGGTGTATTTATTTATTTTTTGACAGTCCATATAACCTCATAAATTGATAGGCCAAAACCTAAATTGAACCTTTTGTTATTATTGAATTGGGCTAAATAATAAGGAAGGGTTATGTATTAGATATTGAGTATTATTAATGAAACTATGCCTAGCCCAGTTGGGCAATGCATAGCTTCCCACACAAACAACCCGGGTTCGAATCCCACTTGAGCAAAAAATGGTATATTTTACCAATGCCACGTGGCACCACCTCATTGGTCCACGTGGCAACCCGACCCGTTCCGTTGACCGACCCGACCCGACCCGTTGACCGACCCGACCCATTTACCGACCCGACCCCGTTGCCACGTGGCACCACTCATGTGGTGACACGTGGCGTTGACCAAAGGTTGACCACAGGGACGAATTTGTAAATAAATTTAAGGACTTTGGTTGCAATTTGTTCCTTGCCACAAGGACGATTTACGTAAATATAACGGAGAAAAATTTGCACCGTTAGTCCTCATTAACTGAATTTGCTAACGGAGGGATGTATTTGTGCCAACTTTACTAACGGAGGGATGATTTTGTGCCAAAAAAAAGTTTAGGGATGTATACAGCACCACGGGGCAAACCACAGGGATGTTTTTAGGACTTTATAATGCTTATTACACGTTTGACTTATCTATACTACTTTATAATGCATTTAGGCCTTCTAAAATTAGAAGGCTTACAAATTCAGACTTTTTTACTTGCTTATTATGGAAAGAGTTTTTCTAACCAAAAATTAAGATAAGGAGCTCCAATCATGAGATGACATGTGTCACTTTTTAACAAACTCCAAACCTAACTTCTAACAAACTTCAAACCTAACTCCTAACCACTAAAAATTAAGATAAAGAGCTCCAATTATAAAATGGCATGTGTCATTTCTCAACTAAAAATTCATCTTTATTTTTAAATTAAAATATCTTTTTATCTACTTATTTTTTTTATAATCTAATTTCACCATATTTTCTAAAATTTTATGCTCTTTAATTCAACATACATTTTGATATATTTTTATGAGTTTTTAGTTTTTATATTTTTAATAGGTTTATTTTATTTTAATTCAAATTTTTACAACTTTAACCTTTATTTTATTTAGACTAAAATACACCGTTGGTCCCTAAACTTGTAGTGGAGGATCGCGATGGGACGAAACCGGGCATAATCATCGCCACGGGTCCAAACAGTACCGATTAAATGCCAGATTAGTCCCTTGACCAATCCTGCCGTTGTCAACGTTATTTTGCTGAGGGCAAAACCGTCTTTCACTGTAGCATACTAAATAAAACCGTTCTACAGTGAATGTAGCTAGTATATGTGTGTAACAAGGTTTGATCTACATTTATGACCCATCCCTAAACTATCCTTCAAAACCCGTCCTCTTCAAAAAGATAATTGTTTCAAGATGGTACGTTGCTGGTGTGGTAAGCAAGCTATTATTCGTACTTCGTGGACCTCTGCCAACCCAGGGCCTCGATTCTTTGGTTGTCCTGTTCAAGTAAGTGCGTCTTAATATTTCTTGTGTAAGTTTGTAACAATGGTGGTTGTTTAATGACTTGTCATAACCAACAATAGGGGTCTTCTTGTCGGTGGATAAGATGGTATGATCCTGAAATCTGTGCTCGTTCAAGAATGATCATACCAGGACTTTTGAGGGGGAGAAATGAGCTTGAGGCAAGATTAGTAGCTGCTCAAGGTGATGTGTGGAAGTGGAAGATTTACATGGTGCTAAGTTGGATGTTGTTCTTCATTGTTTATGCATTGGGATAACGTTTTAACCTTTTATGTAATGAGGCTAGTTGGTTAATGTTGTGTATCTTGAATTGTAGTAACCTTGTTATGAAGTATTCAGTTTTGTTTGTTTCTGATTTTCTATGCCTCATGGCTATGCAGATGGTTTGCAATGTGTTTAGGGGTTGACTTTTAAATGTCAACATTCTTATGATGTTCTATTTTAGCTTTGGTTACTTTTGACGCAAACAATTCACACATCAAGCTTAGTCAATTTCAAAAAATACACAATAATGACATGGTTCCATAGTTAATGCAAATGGATATAATTCCAGCTGCATAAAATTGCATACTTTTCAAAGCATGAGCGCTACAGTTACACACCCACACACAGATATGTTTTTAGATTACATAACTTGTCCATAGAAAATAAATAGTAAACTAGATGAAACATTGTCTAGATAATTAGCATAACAGATTTGACCTATGGTGAGGCCATCATTCTTTCCAGTGCAGCCTGCTTCCTAGTCATTCTTCGTGTAGCAGGCTGGGTTGAAGCAGAAACGGCTTGAACATCACTTGACTGAATCTCAGACTGGGATTGCTCATGCATGATGGGATCAGCAAATGCTTCAGCTTGAAGTTGCTGGGATTGTGACAGGGATGCATCATGTATGATGGGATCTTCAGTTCCTGGCTCTTGATTTGTAGATTGAACACCACTTCCTTGAACTGCACTAACTTGGCTTTCTAGAACAACACCCGTACCTTCAGCTTCTTTATCTGCTGCTACCTTTTTACATTTAGGATGTCTTCTTTTTCCTGCAGCTTTAGTAGGCACCTTTTTGACATTTACCTTATTGGCAGTTCCACTATGTTGAGCTCCACCATACCCTAGGCATGTTACCCGGTTGTGTCCAGCAATGCCACAAATACTACACCTGACACTCTTCCAAGCCCTTGACAGCTTACCATCCTTCACAATCTCTTCAGTTTCAGGTGCTATCCTAACTCTTTTTCTACCTTTTGCGGCAGGCGGGTTTGTTTCGGATTTCGGTGGAACAATTGTTGTTGGCATAGTTGATTTTTCCCAATGTACACTGCTAGGTATAGGCTGGACATGGTGTTTGTAGGTAGCCTCCCAAGTGAGAAGATAGTAACAAGGATGAGCCCATGTTTCTACAGCTCCGACTTGTTGGCCATTTAAAGCCATATTCCAATTGGTAGCAACAGCATGTTTACATGGTAAACCTGTTATCTCCCACCTTCTGCAAGTACAAGTCTTGTGTACAACATTAACTACACATTGGTCACCCCATGGTCCACTAACCTGAAACTTAGATCCCCCATTCCATAACACATTATACTTAACAGCCTCTTTCTTAATAGCCTCTAGCATGTGTTGTGCAGTTGGTGTTAATGGCCCATCACTCTTCTCAATCACCATAAGAACATGCATTATCCTCTTCATACAATATTCCCTGATGTATTCTAAGGCTGTAATAATAGGTTTGCTTAACCCCTCTTTAATTTTCTCATGAAACACTTGACACATGTTATTAAGTAACACATCAGAAGTAGCTCTCCCTAAAGATGACAAGTAATAAACATGTATTAATTGTAACTGTTTATACTGCATTTACGATGACAAAGTAAGTGAAACAGATAGATCACTTACATGAAAAATGTGACCTTGACCAATGGATCGGTGGTATCTTACTTAACCAATCATGGGCTGGTTGATTAAGTTTCTTGAGATCAGCCATAGCTTTCAGAAACTGTACAACAGTTGAGGCTGTTGCACATTTCCACAGATGGTCTTTATAGGCCCTACCTTTCCATTGCAATTTCATTTTCTCATGTATGCTTTTAATACAGAATCTGTGTTCTGCACTTTCAAAAACTTCTGCTACAGCTCTGCTTATATCCTGCACAAAATCAAATATCTTTACTGTCTGTTTCAAAACAGTGACACTTAAATTCATGAACAGAGTAAGAGAGTACCTTATTCATGTCAGTAATAAAAGTGATGCTTGAAATTGGCCCAAGTGCTAAATCATCGGATAAACAATGAAGAAACCAAGTCCATGATCCTATGTTATCTGAATCAACAAAAGCATAAGCGAAAGGGTATATACCATTGTTGCTATCAATTCCCACAGCTGTCATCAGTTGACCATTGAAAGGACCACGAATTGGAAAAGCAGCCAGCTCCAACAACGATCTCCCACAATCTTTAAATCCTTGCTTCAGTGCACCTAAACAAACATACACTCTCTTGAATTCTCTGGTTGGAAGAGACTCATCCGGAGGTCGTTCCACATTCATCTCCACTGTCGTATTAGGGTTTGTCTTCTGCAACTCTTGAACATAATCTCTCAACATGGTAAATTGAAGCTTGAATTGACCCCTGATGGCTTTTATAGCTAGGTTTTTGGCCCTTAATACCTTCTGCAGGGACACTTGAAGGTCGTATTGGTTGGTAAGTTGATTATGCACCGACCTGACAGGAAGCTCTGGATTTGTTTCAACTTGTGCTGTAATTTTCTGTGAGATATAGCGAAGGTCAAAAGCTCTGACTTCCCTTGATTGCAAACAAGTGTGTTGCTCATTATATGTTCTGACCGACCAGATACCTGTCTCACCATTCCTGCCGACAAACAATAGCCATGGGCAGAGTATTTCTGAAGGGTCCTTTTTGGCAGAAAGCAATGCTCTTATACCCCTTCTGCTTAATGGACTTCTAGATGGGCCAATATTCAGTCCAGGACCTTCACTTGGGCCTGAAACTGGAACACAACCCCTACACCTGACCCTTATTCTTGTTTTGTCATTCTTCAAAAAAAACAACTCCCTCCTAGTTTCTATTGAATGCTCTCTTACTAGCTTTTTTACTTCCCCTGCAGTAGCAAACTCCTGACCAGTATAGAAAAAAGTGGTATAAACGCCATTAGCAAAGTGTGCGTGTTGGAAACTAACATGGTCACCGCAAAATACTTCATCAACCATCACAGGTAAATCATTTACCAACTGCCTGTCATCACTTATATAACATGTTGTTCCTTCTTCACCTGAATCAGTAGTCTGACCTACTTGTACCATACCAAGCTGTGCATCATTCTCTTGACAAGTGTTATCTTGATTTGGTTCAACTGCATTGCCAAATTCACTAGTGTCACTCGCTTGTAACAGACTAAGATCAACAACAGGATCCTCTTCCATGTTATCCTGAGTCAGTTGAAACAGACTTACATCCACATCAGGCTCCTCAAAGCTGTTATTCACATCAAGTAGTGGTCTGCCTGCTTTGTGTAAATGCTTGTCCTGTGTCAATTGAAACAGATTAACCTCAAAATTTTCAGGCTCCTCAAAGGTGTTATTGACATCAACTAGTGCTGTTCCACCGTTGTCAAAGTCCTTCCCCTGAATCACTCTAAACAGATTAACCTCAACATTATCAGGCTCCTTTAGAGCATTGTCCTCATCAACAACTACTAAAGCACGCTCACTGTTTTGAACAGGTTGGCTAGCAAATGAGCAGTCTAAGGTGGAAAAGAGTGGCTCAATGTTTGGCAAATTGCTAGCTTCACCAATATCATTGACGTCCACAGGCAATTGTGTAAGTTGGATAAACTGATCTAGGGCAGGTTCATTATCTATATCATCTAACACCAACCGTCTACAACATGATTGAATAGCCGCAGTAGCAACTTTTCTCCTATCTTCATCCATCTCCCAAAACACAGTCTTAATTGATTGTGGGGACATTTCACAAAATTCTAATCTAGTCTTCCCTATTTCAACATACACGTCTATCAGCTTATGTTGTATGACAACATCTTTCAACAAGTCTAGATTAGCAGGTTCACGGAAAGAAAACAAACCGTCGTCTAATGTACAACCAGGCTTAAGAAAGTAGAAATAATTGGTTTGTCCAGACTCATAACCGATTTGGGTCATGAGAGCATCCATTTCATCAACAGATACCTCTTTTATTTCAACAAGATCAACAAGGCATTTCTTGCCTCCTTGATATATCCTACCTGGAAAGTATTTGAATGTACCTTCATAATGGAACATCATGCTAAACGATCCAGGTTCACCCGCTGTATAAAAAAATGTACAAAAACTTTGTTAAGCTAAAGTTACCTAAAAGGGGAATAACTTAATCACTCGTACTAACATATGATTGTAATAGGCTCTAACCAAAAAAGACTTACAATATCTCCTGACTGCAGATCTTTCCTCCGTTTCACGATCATCATATAAAGGATATTCCCTTACTCGCCACAGAGTAAATCCAAGGTGGTTGTTTGTTATTTTCTTACTCAGATTATTTGATTTTATGATAGACATTGCCTTAGGGTTTTCTGGGTAGGCTTCCAAAACAAGTTTGGGGATGAGCAATGAGTACCCGGTTTTGTTATATTGTACAATATGGCGGGAAATTGGACAAGACAGGTTATACAGTGTATACCACATAATGACTATTCTACCCCCAGCAGTACCATGATTACGGGTTTATTTTGGGTATAACGGAACGTTGACAACGCCGTTATTGGTCAAGGGACCAATCTGGCATTTAATCGGTACTGTTTGGACCCGTGGCGATGATTATGCCCGGTTTCGTCCCATCGCGATCCTCCACTACAAGTTTAGGGACCAACGGTGTATTTTAGTCTTTCATTTATTTCAATCAATATAATCTTTATTCGTAAAAATCATATACTTTTGGGGTAGTGTTTGACGCGTAAGAGATTGTGAGGGTATTTCTATATGCGGGAATAATGATGTCGCTGGAAAGCTACGGGAAAGTTACGGGTAACCCAAACAAACACTTACAACTAACACATATATATTCGAAGTGTTGTGAAACGAATTCACTAAACGGGTAAGCAAACACATATAACTATACAAACACTTACAACTAACACATATACATTCGAAGTGTTGTGAAACGAATTCACTAAACGGGTAAGCAAACACATATAACTATACTTATCGCCGCCGCTGTGCGCGGGGTACCCGGCTAGTACTACTATAACACCAGTAAGACTATGCAATAGGACCTTGACATATGCATTGTTGAAGGCTCCATGCGTTCTTCAATATAAAACACCCGTCATCCACACATTTTTTGTAAGAAAAAGGGAGTAGTCGGTCTATTGAACAACCAACTTCTCATGTCGATTGTGTGTGTACTATTGGTTTTTGTAGGTATGTTTTGATGGTAACATCGATAGTGAAGTGAAAAATTAATGTGAATGCTAAGTTGACGATGATGATAGTGTTCACCACTACAACCTGTTAAACTAACTTAACGTATTTGAAGTTGCACTTTATGTTTATTGAATATTCGTTCCATGTTATTGATACATATCCAAACATGGTGCATGACATATTGCATTTTGTACAAATGGATAACACAAAGACAACCGGGTGGGGAAGCACCATACCAGCTGAGCTCTCGCGTGCATATCTTTCATCCAAACAAAAAAGACCCCAGTATATAAAAAAAGTCACACTTCACAAAGCTAAAACAAAAGAGGCCAAAAACACATCTAACCAGTACCCACCTTCCACGTGTCAAAACCCCACAAAGAATCATCAGCCCATCCCGATCTAAACAGGTGGCAGTATTCTACGCTGGACCACTGTAAGATGTGGGACCCATCACATAAATCAACGGTGTTGAAGTCAAGTGGGTCATTTGATGGTGGTGGTCCAGTTTTATGCAAACCATGACTTTGGTTTTGGGTTTGGTCCCACCATAACTTATCCTAGACCCACATATACCGAAGCCTTGCCCACCTTTGTGTTTGTGGACCCTGGGTACACGTACTCTTTACTCACGTGCTCACGTTCTAGACCATTATAGAAGATGATAAACCGGGTGTTTGGATCGACATCGGTAAAAACGTTAAGGTTGTAGTTTCTATAGAGCCCGGTGCAGTGACAAATAACACGTTACAGGGGTTTTTCTTGCTTGATGCGTCGCCATACTGCATCAGCGCCACACCATCGCCGTGTTATCCGTCATTTGTTAGCCCGTTAATAGACGTGATTGTTCTTTTTTTTCTCTTTTCTTTTTTGTTTTTTGAGCGAGTTGGTAATGTGTTATGAGACCTACTTACGCCTGTAACATGTTATAGATAAATCGGGTTTTTGCAATTTACTTTTTAAAGTCTTTATTTTCAAACGGTATCGAGCAATGTTTTAAAATTCGAGTTGACGTAACCGGTTGAACCGAGTAAAATTACCCAAAATCAGTCTCGGACTCTCGGACAATTAAACCAGTTAAATTGTAAGCTCGGTAAAGTCAACTAAAAACTAGTTTCTTTCAAACATGGGTTTTAAGTATCTAAAGTGTGTACCCTTCTTTATCTATTCTACTATATAAAGCATTTAAGTTGTGGGCTTTACAAAAAAATTAAGATAAGGAGCTCCAATCATTGAGTGACATATGTCACTTCTCTAACTAAAAAATAACAAAAAGTGAGGAGCTCTAACAAACTAAAATAAAGAGCTCCAATAATGGGATGACACATGTCACTTCTTAACTAATTAATCACCTTTATTTTTAAATTTAAATATCTTTTAATTCGTTTTAATTTTTTTAGGATCTAATTTCACCATATTTTTTAAAATTTTGTGCTCTTTAATTCAACATCCATTTTGATATATTTTTATGAGTTTTTAGTTTTTAGTTTTTACATTTTTAGTAGGTTTATTTTATTTTGATTCAAAATTTTATAACTTTAACCTTTATTTCAATCAATACAAACTTTATTTATCAAAATCATTTACTTTTGGGAAAGTGTTTGATGAGAAAGAGATTATGAAAGTCTTTTTATATGCGGGAATAATGATGTCACGGGAAAGATACGGAAAACCCAAACAAACACGTATACATTTGGAGTGTTGTGAAATAAATTCACTAAACGGGTAGGGAATTGCGATGAGAGTTGAGTTAGCAATTCATTTACTATATTTATTATATAACTATATTTATCGCCGCCGCTGTGCGCGGGTATCCATCTAGTCTTATTTAACAAGTCGAAAAATACTTGTTCTTAGTAACACAAACACTTTCGAGATAAAATAAACTTAAATGAACACTTTCAAAATTATTTATTTGATATGCTAAAACAAAGTAACTAGACAAACAATTCTAATAAACAATCACAAACACCTAACCGAAGTCTCCTCAATGCTGAGACGGTGTTCGATGACTTGTCTCAATAAACGAAAACTCCTTGATCTCGTGAACATTCATCGGTACTTCTCTAACCGGTTGAGCTCTTGTGGCAGCCACCGTAACCGCGTTGGAATTCATTGTGCTAATTGATATTCCTTTTTGATCCCCCGAAGTTAAAAACGAGACCGGTGTAGTAGAAATGTTAATAAAAGGAGTCGCCCAAAACGCAGTAGTCCCATTAACCGGTATAGCCCAAACTGGAACCAAACCTTGAGGCCTAACACTAGTTGTAGTCATAACAGGAGCCATAACCGTGGTCGTGGTCGTGGTCGTTTTTTGGACTTTTTCATTTAAGTCTATATCGAAATCAGAACCAACTTTTCTTTTTTTATCAATTAAAGCAGTATGTGACGCTGAGGTGGCAGCACTGGTCGTAGGGATTTTAAGTGTACCATTAACAGACATAGCAATAGCTGGTATAGTACCTGTCCCAGTAGCCGCAATAATAGACTGTTCAGATTGTTGTAATAACCATTGAATTGTTTCACCATCTGATTTATGACCAAGTTCTCTAGTTAGTTGAAATATCCGTGCCGCACATGTGGCTGGCATTCGGATCCTTCTCCCTCTGCCTTCTACTTTTGTATGACGGTCCTTAGTAGAGGACCGTCTAGAAGCCTGCGCCTGTACACCCTGTACAGGTTTCACAGGTTGTAAAGGCGCAGGCGTTTCAAGAACTAGTTGTTCTTCTTTTTTCAATGGAAGTAAGAGTGGAGGGGTTATTTGTGATGGTGGTGAGGTCATGGCTGTGGAGATAAAATGTTGCAAGTGATGGTTTTGGGTTTGGTTCACTGAATTTTAGAATGAAAGAGTGGGGTTTGAGAGTTGGGTAAATGATGGTTGCAGGGGTCCATATATGTTTGGACCACCATGGAAATTATAAAGTTGCTTCTTTAATGTATGGGTGGGGGCAATGTTATGAATTGTGTTTGTTCAAATTTTATTTAATAACTAGTGTTTGGATTGTGTTATCAAATTGACTATTCCTATGGCAGGTTAGAAACTTAGGTTACTATGTTTTTGAAATCTAACTATTATCTGAATATTAGGTTTAGAAAATTGGATCAAACAGTTGTGTGTTTTATTACCTAAGGTGAAAAGGTCAAGTTATGTGTTACGATAAACATGATTATCAAACAATAAGATGTAATTACTCTTGTTAAATCCATTTTTTATGTAATTAGAGACGTTTATTAGTGTTTCGTAAGAAATTTTTTACGTCATCGTATTATATATGAAATCTTGAAACACATATATATGTTTTGTATCTTTAAGTTCGCCGAGCCGCAATACCAAGCAATACAAGGACCAACTTATTTTGTATTACTCATCTTATTACAAATTATGTTGATTCCATGTATCATGTAAGCAAACCCCTAAATTAAGTGGTTGATTGTAAGTTACTTAGATGTAATAACTAGTTGTTTCTCGAATCATAAGCCCAAAAGTATTTAGTGCAGCCCAATAAGGGATCCAGTTTGTAGAATTGTAGATGGTACCCAAGTATATTTTGCAAAATTTGTCACCGTTTAACTCCTGCTAAAAAGTTTTAACTCGTTGTTATCGACCCGAATGAGCTTATTTGGTTTTGTACCAAGTCGGATTAGTTGGGTTCGAGCATTTTTTGACAAACCTGTAGTCATGTGCTACATGATGGAAGCAAGTGCTATTTTCACCTCTTAACTCCTTTCTAAATGTATTAATCTTCAACTTAATGAGAATATTTACCTCCTAAATCCAAATAAATGATAAATATTCAGCTCGTAAGTTCAATTTAGTTGAGAATATTCACCTCCTAACTCCTATTGCTATTAAATATTGCAAAGCTCTTGCAGAACTTGCAAGTGCTTTCATTCCTCCAATGCTTAACAAAGTAATGGTAGGATCAGGAGATGAAGTCTCGAAATTGGCAGGTGTCATCACAAAAGTGCAAAAGAAAACTCGACATTTTGAATCTCACCTCTCTCAAATACAAAAAACCATAACCACGATAAAGCCTATCTTCGAGATTATGGAGAAATTGAACCAACACTTGGGTGAACGTAGAGAGGAGATAGAATTGGTCATCCGTAAGTTGAATGAGGCACAAGAGCTCATTACGACGTGTGCCAATATCAATAGATGGAATATCATAAAGAGGGTTCATCACATGTATAAGCTCCGTGATCTAGATGAATCGCTGCTGAAGTTATTTATCGATATCAAGTTGAAAATGGTGAGGGATCGTAAAGAACTTTTGCTACGGAAAGATCTTCAACAAAGGCATTGGGGTGCTTGCGGCTCGTCTGGTACTGCTGGTGTTCCTTTGCTTGAACACTGTGTGATAGGATTTGATGATCAACTCATGGATTTGAAGAGGATGTTGCTAAATGATTCTTCCGTCGTCATTGTTTCTGGTGGAGCAGGTTGCGGGAAAACCACTCTTGCAACCATGCTTTGCCATGATCCTGATATTCAAGGTACGCATGCAAATTTAGTCCCTCGCCAATTATCATGCATTAGGGGAGAGCAACAAAACCGAAAACCAAACCAAAAATAAAAAAACTGAAAAAACCGCTTTAAAATCGAACCAATCCTAAAACCGTTGGTGCGATTTTTGTTTTTTAAAAAATTAAGGGGCCGTTTAGTTGGAGAGAAATACTCCATTTTTTCAGAAAATTTTTAATATGAAAAGGGAAAAACTGAAAATCCGTTTAGTCACACTTTTTTTCAATAATTTTCCAAAAATATGAAATTCTCATTTTCCAATTTGTAATAGAAAAAATGAAAATACCATTACACCTTTCTCACTTTTTTCATTTTCAAAATAATAACACCATTTCCTTTCACCCTACACTTTTATCACGTCTCTTCCATCCTCCACCTTCACATTCCATCGTCGCCCACCTCTCCGCCCACCATCAAGTTTTCAACTAAACAACTTTTCATTTAAAAAAAAATGAAAAATATAACTCCAACTAAACGGATTTTCAGATTTTTCAACTCTTCTCTAGAGGAGAAAAATCATTCCCTTCTCTAGGAATTTAGAAACGGAAAAACAGGAAAATTTTTCACCAACTAAACGGCCCCTAAAAGGTTTTGGTTCTGTTTTTGGTTTTCTATGAAAACCAAACCGAAAAAACCGAACCGCCCTATACTAATATTCATAAATCTAATAAAATTATATACATTTTAGTTTTGATACAAGTTATCACCGAAGTTCAAAAACTAAAAGACACATGCATGAGATATTCATAACATATTTTTATTTAGCTTACACTCTAATAAATTCGTAAAGTTAGTTTTCTTTATTTCATATACGTTTGCACATCTCATCTTTATATACATGTTATGTTATCTAATTATTTTTCGACAAAATAATCAACTTTATAAGATTTCTAGGCTGTGGATGCTCAAAAAATATCCGTATTCGGATAATCCGAAAAATTGAACAGAATTTATTAAAAACTAAGGGGCCGTTTAGTTGGAGAGAAATACTTCATTTTTCCAGAAAATTTTTCATATGAAAAGAGAAAAACTGAAAATCCGTTTAGTCGCACTTTTTTCCAATAATTTTCCAAAAATATGAAATTCTCATTTTCCAATTTGTAATAGAAAAAATGAAAATAACATTACACCATTTTCACTTTTTTCATTTCCAAAATAATAACACCATTTCCTTTCACCCTACACTTTTATCACACATCTTTCATCCTCCATCCTCCACCTTCAACTAAACAACTTTTCATTTTAGAAAAAAGGAAAAATATAACTCCAACTAAACGGATTTTCACATTTCTCAACTCTTCTCTAGAGAAGAAAAACCACTCCATTCTCTAGGAATTTAGAAACGGAAAAACAGGAAAAAATTTCACCAACTAAACGGCCCCTAAGGTTTTATGAAATGTCATTTTAACTAAATTATGTTATAGCCATTATTTTAACGATTTTTGTCACATCTTTGGTCCTTGCTGCGGACTTTGAAACAGATGCTAAACCTTAGGAACCATGTTTTGTCCCTAAAAATGGAATTTGTTACATGTTTGGTCTTTGGGGATGAACTTTGCAAAGAAATTAAAATCAAGGCTAATTCTTAAAAGGGGACAAAAACCTCCATTGAGGTCACTTTTAGGTACAAAAATAAACTCTCTTCCCAAATTGGTCTTGTGCGAATGTGCGACTCCATTAAATGTGCGACAAGTGTTCAATTTTTTAATAATAAAATACGGTGGTAGGTGAATTTTGTCCTATTATTGAAAGTATTAAAAGTCTAATATACCCTCACTTTAATTTTATCATTTCTCTTTTATATAAATAAATTCTCACCAAACATACTCATCACCACCTCTCTCTCTCACACAAAAATTCCGGCCATCTCTCTCTCAAAAATTCCGGCTGGCCATTTGCTAAATCGCCACTAGATTTGCTGCTCCATTGCTCTATCGTCACCAAATACCGCTGCTCTACCCGCCACCCCGTTGCTCCACCCACCACGCCTCACCAACAGATCTGACAGATCCGACACCATCCTGTTGCTCCACCCACCACGCCTCACCTACAGATCCGTTGCTCCACCCACCACGCCTCAGACAGATCTGAAAAGTCCGTAAAGAATATCTCCATTGCATATGATATCTACTTTGGCAACCTTCTTCTCAATTAGACCCATGGACGATTTTATCTCAATAATCGATAAAATTTGTGATGACCAGGCATCGTCTCCCTTTGCCCTTTAAATAGATTTAGCTTGTATGCTTTACTATTCTGCTGATATGGCTAAATAGAATACGAATATACAAGTACCAATTCTTTATGCTCGAATGAAATTATCTCCTTATTATATTGAATTAATTTCTTACATTACAAAACTCTTAATATAAAAAATAGAGGTATTTTTTAATGGGTTTGTGGGCAACTACAAGTTTGACTGAAAAAAAAAAAATAGTGACAGTGCCGGATTTGATGGTGGCTGGCCGGATATGGTAGTGGCTAGATATAGTAGATGATGAAGGGAATGAGTGGTTATAAATATGGAAGTGAAAAGATAAGGTAGGTAGAAAAAATACATATAAAAAAGAGGGGTATTTTTGGTCTTTTACATTAGTAATAATAAGACCAAAAAGAATATTTGGGAAAAAATCCCATCTACCACTGTACTTTCATAATAAATAAGTGGATACGTGTCGCACATCCAATGGAGTCGCACATTCGCACGTTCAGAGTCGCACATTCGCACATGACCATTTTGAGAAGATGTGTTTTTTTTTGTACCATATAATGACCACTACCTATCTTTTTGTCCCCTTTTGAGAATTAGCCCTTAAAATCAGGGACCATTTGTGTCAAACTTTGAAAAGAACAAAAAAATGCAATGTTTGGTGAACACTACATTTCCTAAGACAATATGTATATATTTAAAATTCGAGATTACGATGAAAAAGGAAAATTACTAAAAGCAAAATCTAAGGGGCCGTTTAGTTGGTGAAAAATTCTCCTGTTTTTTTGTTTCTAAATTTCTAAAGAAGAGAATAGTTTTTCTTCTCTAAAGAAGAGTTGAGAAGTTTGAAAATCCGTTTAGTTGGAGTTATGTTTTTCATTTTTTTAAATGAAAAGTTGTTTAGTTGAAGCTATTTCCAATCTTTTAGTTGGAAAATGAAAGCGATGGAAGGTAGGCGGCGATGGAAGGTGGACGGAGGTGGGCATGATAAGAGTGGGGTGAGAGGAAATGAGGTTATTATTTTAGAAATGAAAAAAGTGAGAAGTGTGTAATGGTATTTTCATTTTCTCTATTGGAAAATGAGAAATTCATATTTTTGGAAAATTATTGGAAAAAAGTGCGACTAAACGGGTTTTCAGTTTTTCCATTTTCATATGAAAAATTTTCTGGAAAAATAAAGTATTTCTATCCAACTAAACGGCCCATAAATTCTCTTTAATTTTAGCTAAGTTTCTAGTCGGTCTTCTATCAGGTTGTCTGCTTAATTAGTGCTCATCATAAACATATTGAAAAAAGTTAATTCTTTTTAAACATAATCAGTATATTATGAGCATGATTTTTTTATTAATTATTTATTTTTATTTTTATTTTCTCAAAAAAACAAAGAAAAGAAAATCAGAAACCTAAATGAAAATAGCATATATTTTTCACATTTTTGTTATCCCAGCCGCATGTTTTAGTTTGCGTTAAAAGAAACGTTATGATATTGAAGTGATTACTGGCTTACTGCCATAAATATTTAATCACCATTCAAACTGGATAACCCATTCATTTGCGTAACACATACGTACCCTTTCAGTTTTGCATTATGTCTAGTTTTATTATGTTTATCTGCATGGATCGATGATTCGAGTGTCTAGTAACACGTATAATTGATAGGGATATATGGTAGCAACATATTCTTTGCTACCATATCCAAGAATCCCAATATGAAGTTGGTCATTCAAAGTATACTTCCAAACAAGCGAGCTGGTCAGGTATGTTTTGTTTCAGATGAAGCTGCAATCCATCATTGGGGGATGTTTGTGAATAACAATCAAAAATCAGATATATTGTTAATTCTTGATGATGTTTGGTCTGATACCATCATTTACGACCTGCAATTCATGTCACGTGGATACAAGATCCTTGTAACCTCTGAAACAATCTTTAAGGGATTCGATACATATCAAATGAGACCTCTCAGTGATCAAGATGCCATCAATATGTTATGCCATTCAGCACTTTTGGAGCGTGCAAGTCAAGTTACAAATGGCGATGATGATATACCAGAGGACCTTGTCGACGAGGTGAAATTTCAAATTATTCCAGGATTCATGTTTCATACCTTTATAAGAAAGTAATATATAAACCATATTAACAAATACTAACAATTAACTTTCAAATGTTTTTGTAGTTAACCAAATGTTGCAAGAAGCTAGAATCCGCTCGCTCCAAGAGTCATTGGTGGTTGCCTAGAGGGGACACAAGTGGAAAGTTGGCATCATACACTGAAAAAGCTATCTCAAGCCCCACACTCTCTTATCGACCTTCCTTTGGATGAGGCAAACAAATTTCATCTCGCAAGAGCTCTCGGTTTACTCAAAGATGGAGAATGCAACAGCCCCATAGCTTTAATTTCGAAATTGACCCGATCTTACCAAGTCACTTAGAAACTGCACCTCTTATACAGTACTATAGATAGTTTCTTAATTAGTATCTTAACTACATAAAATAGAAAAATGATCAAAAGTGAAAGTGAAAATTGAAAATTAAAAGTTGAAAGTCAAGGTGATTGTTGAATATTGAAATTCATGCATGTAAGTGTAAAGTTGACATCTTGATTTTCTGAAAGAGTAACTATCCATGCATGTCATTTGTTTAAGACTAAAATACACCGTTGGTCCCTAAACTTGTCACGGTGCATCGCGATGAGACGAAACTGGCCCTTTTCATCGTCGGGGGTCCCTATTTCAAGGTTTTCACTCACTACAAGTCCTTTGACCAAGTCAACATCTGATTTTTGTTTTGTAGTCGAGGGTATTTTAGTCCATACACATTTATACTTTTATAACACATTTATATTTTACCCCTTCATCTTTCATCCTCTTCATCATCTACCCAAATCATTCATCTCCCCAACAATCATCCTGGAAAAAATTTGTTGATGAACATCTGCACACCTTACCGTAAAAAGAAAGTACAACTTTTATATGAGATTATTCACATTCGAATTTGATTTGATATTGTTGCACATATATTATCAGTGTTCATCCATAACTCCTCTGTATATATGCGTCCTCCATTACTATTTGAGTAGTTGGTACCTCTGAATCCTTTAATATAAGAACATCCTAAGACAAAAAGATTTAAAAACCAGCGTCATTTGCTTTCTAAGTGAGACTCAAGTAGAGTTAGGTCATATTGAATATGTCCCCTATAATATGGTTGGATATTCAAGCTAACTGAGCATCACTCGTTTAGCCGGTCCAAACCCTAAGACTAGCCTAACGGAACCAGTTGTGGGCATCATTTTCTTGCTTTAAACTGATCGTAAGGGGTTTGCAAAATATGAAGCTTTTTATTGTAGACCATTCCGCAAAGAATCTTGCGGCATTCTTGGCTAATGTGGTGTAATTTACTTGATAATACTTTTGAATGGTGCTTTAATTTAATATGGTGGGTTCTATCCTGGTTTTGGTTTGAAAAGTCCCAGTGGGGCTAATGAATGTATGTATTAGAGGTCCAATTACATACATATTATAGTTGATCAGGTCATACTTGCTGAGTAACACGTCAAAATGATTAAACTGTTGTTATGAATCAACTGGTTGCTACGAATGTTGGCCAGTGGCCACACAGGATTATGCAGCTTCTAGTTGTGGTTGGACCGTTGGGGTGTTGCTTTGTATGGTTTGCATAGGGTTTACATCTAGCAAAGCTCGTGTATGCCACTTAGATATTTGGAGCATCAGGAGCTGGTAAACCTACATAAGCGATACCACAATGAAAAACTGACATGATAGGTCAAGTTTCTAAGATTTGACTTGTGAGGTTAACTGGGTTGCTTTCATTCTGAAATTTGATTCAAGTTATTAAAGCTTTAGGAGACCAAATAGGAGACCAAATTTGATTCAAGTTATTAAAGCTTTTGATTCAAGTTAGGAGACCAGGCATTGATAGCAGACGAAGAAGGTTTATGCATATGCTTCACAAAAACTATGAACAGGCAATGTTTGTCCCCTGTTTAAAGCATAAGGTACCAAAAGGTCAAGCACCAGGCATTGAGTGGTGTACTCACTTCATTATGTCTTCATACAGAAAAAAAAAATAGTTTTAGGAGACCAAATTAGAACAGCAAGTGTATTCAACTATCAATAACCAAATAATATAATTTGGGATTCTACCCATTTGAGATTTTATCCACACGAATAAATAATAACTATGAGCGTCTAATAGGTATATAACCTTATATCATTGTAAGTACAATATATATTTATGGCTGAAAAAGTATGCGTATTAGCTCATTGATTGTTCATTTCAGTTTTACAAATTGATATATATAGATATTTGGTATTTTAAAGTTTGGACCACTTGAAGACATGGTGAACTCAAATCACGTAAAGGGTCTCTTCTTTTAACATATATGGGTCAAAATAAGTAGTAGCCATTTGTAGAGGGGAAGGGGTCATAGCTTGCTAGCTCAATTAAGAAGTTTTTTGCTTTCCTATAATGTAATTTGTAACCATTAGTTAGTTTTGAGATAACGAGTATTTTCATGTTATTGTTGTGTAAACTGACTGTTTTCGACTATTATTAATAGACAATGCTAATGATGGATATTGAAAGAAATCGAAATACGTAGAAGCTCCCAAGGTTTATAAGTCTTTGTGTCCATTGATTTGTTGGTATTTCACATATCAATTAATACCCTTTTACAAATTACAGGAAACAAGTCGTATTTTCTCATAATCTACCCTTTTACCAAACCCAGTTAAGACTATTTGGTTGGGTGTTGGACTAAATATGTTCGGTTTATTCGTGTCCTGGTTTTCCCGGCTAGATCTTAATAACTTATTTGATAGTGTTTTCGAAAAACTATTAAGCTCTTTTAAGGTGTTTGAGCAAGCTTATTTGAGAGTGCTTATTAATTTTTTGAGGAAAAGCTATTAGCATACCTCAACGCCGACTTATCACTTTTTGTCATTCTAATTAGGTTATTTAGCGTATTTTTTATGTACCAAGTGGTTAACTTTACCATTTTCTTTGCTTACTTATATCACTTCATTTGTTGATGGAGACAAAGGCTTGTTAGCCATTGACCTTAGGAACCTTAAACTTCTGCTAATAGCTTTTTTGAAGTCGTTCAAAGGCTTTTATGCATTGGAGGGAAAACTTTTTTATACCAAAAGTGTTTTAATCCTATATTATTCTTACTTAGAATTTGAAACTAATGCAAAATAATGTCAATTGAGCAGCTAAGAAGATTTAGCATTGTCCCAATAGGCCGAGTAGTATCCCAAGAGCAAACATGAAGAGAAATTGAACTCCTAAAGGATGATAATGCAAACAAGATGTATCCAATAGATGTCTAACCTTACTACTGTGCATGATATTTTTTCTGGGACATTGAAAAAGTATAATAGAAAGGAAAATGGCAGCTTTTCATACTCTTTTATGTATATAAATTATATGGGCTCATAGTCTTTTCCAGGATGATTGTTGGGGAGATGATGATGTTAGAGAGATGAATGATTTGGGTAGATGATGAAGAGAATGAAAGATGAAGGGGTAAAATATAAATGTGTTATAAAAGTATAAATGTGTATGGACTAAAATACCCTCGACTACAAAACAAAAATCAGACTTTGACTTGGTCAAAGGACTAATCTGGCATTTAATGGCCATGTTTTGGACCTGTGGCGATTAATATGGCCAGTTCCGGTCGATCGCGATGCACCATGCCAAGTTTAGGGACCAACGGTGTATTTTAGTCTTTGTTTAATGTACATAACTATTGCTAAGCTAATGGAGGAATGTTTGAAAAACTAATGGAGGAATATTTGAAAAGCTAATGGAGGAATGCAAACTAATTGAAAACTAAATAGGACAACCTTGCTAATGGAAGAATGCAAACAATGCATAAAGAACCGCTAGGGACCGCTGCCGGTAGGCGCGAGTATTCGCCTAGTATCGAATTAAATGCATGTGATATATGAATGTCAAGTTATGCACATGATAAGTTTTAGAGTAAACTACACCATTCGTCCTTGTGGTATACGTTGACCATCAAGTTTCGTCCTTTGACCAAAAAAATTGCACCGTTGGTCATTAACTGCGAAACGTTACTCAGCGTTGGTCCTTTGCTTTAACGGGACACACTAACGATCGTTAAGTCTAAAAATGTAAGGGTATTTTTGTCCTTTTACCATTTCTTTCTTCACATCATCTTCACCAACCACAACTAATAGTTATTCTGCTTCTCTCTCTTCTCTCTACAAACAAACACCTACAATAAAAAAAAATCAAATATCTCATTCTCTCTTCCTTATCTTCATCTTCATCTCCATGTTATCCATGTCCCCTGAAATAACAATAAACACAAATCAACATCTCTTTCACACACTTAAAAACACACACACAACTCTCTCAAACTCAACCCACTGGACAACCCAACCCCAGCTCCACCAGTCCACCGCCGACCAGCTCTTCTCCGGCGGCATCCTCCTCCCCTTCCACCATCAAAACCACCCACCTGCTAAAAACCATCATCAAGATTTCACTAAAAACACAGTACCCACATACCCAGATGAAAAAGATCATCAAGAACCCACAAACACACAAAACCCAGATCAAAAAGATCATAAAGATGACACCTTTGAACCAAAAAACACACAACCCATAAACCCAGATGAGAATATCAACGGATCGGACTTAAAAGCTGCACCTTTAACAGCTTCCAAGAGATGGAAAGACATTTTCAAGAAAAACCCAGATAAAAAAGATAGAAGTATTCGCACCTTCTCGGGCTCTCGGTGAGCAGAAATAAACAAGTTAAACGTGCCCTCATGGGTGGCTGCTGTGGGCTAAATAAACAACCCAAGCACACCCCTAGCTAACTGAAACAACAAACATAAACCAACTTTGGGTTCTCTCTTTAGACCGAGAGCAGAACAAAACTAAATAAGCCATAAGAATAAAAAAGATAAGCAAATTCCATCCACCGAGCTCAAAACCATCCACATCCGCGCCAACAGTCACCTTCCTTTCCATCGGTAGTACAATATTTAATACAATCAAGTTTTGTTTTTGTTTGGTGGTTTAATTGGTTTGGATGATTTTTTCATATGGGGTTTTGCTACAAGTGGGTTTAAAAGGTTTATCTGGTGGGATTTATTTTTTTGTTGGTGGGTACTTGATTACTGATGGTACTTCAATTTGGTTGGTAGTTTAGATGAGGAGATGATGACGAGATGGTGTTGGTGTTTGAGTTTGATTTTGATTTGCAAGTTTGGGGATTATTTCTAGAGAGAGAGAGAGGCAGAAATGGAGGAGAGAGAAGCAGAAAAGCAAAAAAGGAAGAATCAGAAAGACTGAGATGGTTTTAAGTGTTGGTGTGGGTGGTGTGGGTGGGAAAAGACAAATATACCCTCCACTTAAAAAGGCTTAACGCCCGTTAGTCCAACCAGTTAGGGTGAGGGACTAACGCTGAGTAACGTTTCGCAGTTAAGGATCAACGGTGCAATTTTTTTGGTCAAAGGACGAAACTTGATGGTTAACGTATAACACAAGAACGAATGATGTAGTTTACTCTAAGTTTTAAGTTTGAACGAAATAATGTACAAATACAGTTGATATATACAAGTTCAAGTGTCGTTTTCATGATAACATTTGATATCATCGCCTCAAAAATACCGATAAGTATTTTCGTAATTAACTGATCCCTGTATATCGTAAAAAAGTGCCACTGCTTTACAATAAACTTATAAACAAACGTATTGTATAATAACCAAATAACCTAGCTCAGTTGGCCACCTGAGTCCCTTTTGAAGCTTGGGGAGAGATTTTACCCAGGTTTGAGTCTCGCAAGAGACAATGAAATACGGATTTTCCTCTTATTGCGAAGCCGTGAGTTGTAAGGGTTTCCCTTCGAGGGTCTCTCCTAGTGTTGTTGGTCATGGGTCCTCTCCGTTTGGATGATTTAACTCGGGGGTCGGATTCAAGTGTGATGCCGTTTAAAAGAAAGAAAAAAAAACGTATAGTATAATGAACCTTTGTTCTCTTTCGTTATATAAAAAGTCTCACAAAAGACAAAATTCTAGCATGATTTTTTATTTATTTATTTATTTTTTTGAACAGATAGTATGAAACTATGAATTACTTAACGGGGTTGCTCAAACGTGGAAGCATTGCTAAATAATTTGTTGATAAATCGCATGGCTATTTATTTACGTTTCAAGTGCACTTTTGTACGAGCTCACTTACGAGTATGAATCCGTTAAATATGTTATTTGGTATATAAATTAGTCTAGGATATAAGGGATCTAGTAAGAATACAAACTAAAATGAGAAGAATAAGAAGAATTCTTAGTCACATATTTTTTTATTAAAGTGATATTTTTAAGAGGAGATGCATCAATATTTGTAGGTGCATCTAAAATGTGTGATTGTGGGTTCTTCTTATTCTTCTCATTTTAGTTTTTCTTCTTATTTGATCCTAACTCTAGAATATGATATGAAATTATATGAAACCTGGAGGTAAAATTCTCATTTGTCAAAACCTATCCCTACACAGGGTTGAGATTAATATAGAAACAAAACTATCTAAAAATCCAATTAACCGCGCTCCTAATCACTCATTTTTTTCATCAAAATAAGATAAATCCACTTTCCACCTCTCGTTTAAAAATATAATATATTGCAAACGGTAAATCGTTAAGTGAAAAAAAATACAGCGTCGCAACGAGTATTTTTTTGTCTTTCAGTAAACGGACACTTCGATATACTTTCGACGAATTTATTTTTTCATTTTTTTTTCTAGTTACGTCTGAAAAAATCACATGTGATTTCATAGAGGTAATTGAAAAAAATCCGAAAAAAAGTTCGTCAAAAGTATATCGATGTGCCAGTCTATAGAAAGATGATTTTTAAATTCTCGTCGTGATTGTATGATTCATTTTGCGTAACGATTAACGGTTTGCGCGATTTTTTTTTAAATGGTGAAAGTTTATTTTATTTTTTTGATCAAAAAATAAATGGACATAAGCCGTTCATTGGAATGAAAGACTGGACATTAAACTTTTCTCTCCCGGGTATCAATTTATGGGTTTCATATCCGTATTTAAAATTTAATCTATAGTACATATAAAATGAAAAGGTCAAATGTGAAATGTTGAAAGTTGAAAATGGTCAAATATGAGTGAAACATGGATTAGCAAAAATGGAATGAAAGAGTGGACATTCAATTCGTACACGCCTCCACCTTCTTTTATCTTTCAACTTATCTCCTCCCCCCCCCCCCCTCTCTCTCTTATGTCACCTAACACACACACAAAATATAAAAACACACCGTACACTCTTATTCTACAATTAACAAAACCACACACTCTCATCTCTTCCACACAAAAACACACACTGCCACCATCCTCAAAACCATAACTCCCTCCACTAATAGAAACACCACCACCACTGAAACCCCCTCCACCACCTAACCTCACCACCACCGATTCAAACCACCACTCTGCAGAAACCTCACCACCACCGATCCAAACCAACACTCTGCAGAAACCTAACCACCACAGAACCGAGACCACTGAGACCAACACCCACCAAAATGGTTTTGAAGTTTTGAGGTATTTTTGAGTTCTATAATAGATCTATGACTATTATTTAATTTTTTAAAGTTTTATTTTGTTTATCTGTAGATTTCCTTTGTAGATTTAGATTTTTATAAATTTTTGACAATTTTTTTGTTAAAAAGAGCTACAACCGCCGCTGAGTCGCCAGAAGGAGCTGCCGCCGCCGTTGAGTCGCCGGAAAGAGCTGATGCTGCCGTGACCCTCTACCTCCGAAACCTACACAACCACAAAACCCTCCACCACCAAGACCAACCACTTGAAACTTTCACATCACAATAGGGTGTTACGTTGTTCCCTTATACTTGGTTAGAATTAACCACAAAGGTTAATCTATCCAAGCTCCGTGGCTTAGCAATATTGATTGAAAAACAGTTTAACAAGTGAAAACGTAAAGTAAAAGAGACACAAGTTTTTCAACGTTTATATTCTTATTAAAAGTTAATCAAAGAATATATTACCCAAGTGTTTGCGGAACAATACTTGGGATTGAATGACAATGTATGGTGTACTCGGCACTAAACTTAAGCTAAGCTTAAATAAAACTATGCTAACCAACTGAGCTAACCTTAGGGACTTAGTTGTATTTGGAGGAGTAAAAGGGCTTATGGATGTCTAAGCATTTAGTGCACAAGCTTAACCCTTTCACTCCACCTTATGACTGCTATTTATACAAGTATGAAATACAACCGTCATCCTAAAAGACAAGACTGACATAAGCCTTAGGTGACAAAATACCTTACGTATTTTGTCTTTGTTACAACAAGCTATTTCTAGTAAGGGACAAATTCACTTTCCTAATGTCAGTGCTGACACGCTCTTGGTCTTTTATCCATTCAGTGTAAGTTGATCTTTTCAGATAAGGACAACACTTATCCTTCAAACTTATCCCGCTTTATCATGCCTTTACTTCAGTCTTCAAGTCTTTAGGCTTTAAATCTTCAGTTTACATAGTTAGTGAGGACTCTGGGGATTTAGTGAGCTATTGTCATTACTCACTGAATCCATCATCTTCTTCTTTGGATCATCTATCATTCACTGAGTCCCGCATCATCTTTTTCACGATTTGCGAGATAACCTCTCGTATTCAAATCAAATGAGTTTGAAATAAAAAGCCTGAAAGTGAAATATAAGTAATAATAAATATAACTTATTATTACAATAATTTTGAAAAATTCCCATTTGTCACAAATAGTTTCGAGTTTTATGAACAAGTATTGCTCCGGAAATGCTAGTTGCTACACTTGCCATTTAAATGGCAACCATAAAATAAGTTGTGTATCATTAACTTTCCATCTGACGTTAGAAGAAAAAAATTGCACACATTAATAATGTTACCAACGTAGGGCTAACAAGCTCTTTTTTTCACCTTATAGTTATTAAACACCTTAGACTTTTATACTTTTAATATAACAATACTTAAGTTTTGAATAATCCGAAGTATTAAACAAATCCAACCAACGATATCTCTACTCTATTTATTCTTGACACAAAGAAGGCTACGACGAATATTTTCAAATGCGGCACATTAATGCATTTTCCTATAATAAGAGTCGACAAAGAGTTATTGATTTGATATATTATTCATATATTTACGTTATGCCAACTTTACTACAAATCGTTTCCATATATAATTCTTAAGAATGAAAACTTTTCAAACCGTTTTAAGTTTCATATATCAAATCGTTTTAAGTTTCAAGTCAAATAAGTTTTCAAACCATGTACCCCTGTATAACTTTTCAAATCATGTGTTCTGAAGTCAAATTATGTGTTTCTATATATAAGCTTTAAGTTTTGACTTTTAAGGTTCAAGTGAAATTTATTACATCTATATGAACTATTACAGACCACGATGTCATCTAAACTTGCATATATGTTCATGGAATGGATTCATAATGCAAACTGATGATGTTCAGCGTTTACTACTTTTACTGATGATAATGAGCGTGTACTACTTTTACTCAATGTAAATGTAAACTGAGTATTTAGTATACACTGATGATAATCAGCGTGTGCTTACTATCATTCATAGTAATCAATTAAGTTTAATCATTGAGAATACTACATCGACTCCACTCAAAACCAACTGATATACTTATTCGTCTCATGTCCGAACATTTTGATTACCTCTTTTTCAAATAATTTATCAAAATCAAATTGTCTAAGTGATCATTGATCAAGGTTAAGTTTCACTAAATATTTTTATATGTTCTTTGATACATGTTGAGAAAATTTGCTTGAGTAGAATTATCGCATGTTATAACCGTTTGCAATTACATTTTGATCTTTTCACGTTCTATATTGAACGTTATACGAAACACTTGTCACAATATCGCATAACGTTAATTGTCTGCCGCTAGA
Source organism: Chrysanthemum seticuspe (assembly GCA_019973895.1). Classification (NCBI taxonomy): domain Eukaryota; kingdom Viridiplantae; phylum Streptophyta; class Magnoliopsida; order Asterales; family Asteraceae; genus Chrysanthemum; species Chrysanthemum seticuspe. The sequence goes on from BPTQ01000007.1 coordinate 53,619,961, forward strand.
CGCGGATACTCGCCTAATAATCTATAAATTAGGCCATGTTTGATAGCCTTTGAATTGACCATTAAGCAAAGAATATATGAATCGGTCAGAGCATTGTTGTTTGATAAAAATATACATGGCGCTGAACCAATTTGAGAAGTTCTGAATCGGGCAGTGCCAAAAGTATGAAAAAGCATTCAGTGCCCCCACCATTCTCTATTTTATCCTTTTGTCTTTTAATCATTTATTAGCTTTTTTGTATATTATATACTTGAAGAAAAAAGCTTATACTTTACAAGTTCGCATGATGGCTGATGCCCCAAATATATTGAAAGTTTATTTTTAAGAGCTTTGACAATATAAAACAATAATTTTTACCTTGATAGAACGTCACGCATGTTTATATAATTACATGAAACACGTTTCTTTTATATAACAAAACAATTGGCGTTTTATTAATATAGGTTATTTATCAACGAGTTACTTTCAAATTACGCTAAGTGAGTGGAGGATAAAATGGTAATTTTAATCATTCAGAGTGTTGATTCAGAAGAATATTCAAACATTCATTTTCGTTCAGGGCGTAGCTCATTCAGAATATTTGAATTATTCAGCACCTTTGATTCATTCCGCGCTAAATCATAACGATTTATCAAACAGCCCCTTAGCAAACCATCAGCCAAACATACGCTTATTCAAAACGAGAACAACAGAACCTACAAATCACCTCTAATCTAAATAATTTTTAATTTATTAGTTAAATCTTTTTGCATCTATATCATAGCTGTCAAATTCTAACCGAAACTCACTGTGTTTTTTTTAATGATCATGCAGTTAATGAGTTAAATATATTCGACGTATTTAACTGGCTTATAATCATGTATGTGGTCTACTCTTCTGTTGTAATGTCATTGATATGTTAGAAATCTTTAACATGTTGCTCACGAGTTGTTTGTTGAAATGCTCTTTTTGGGCCAAAGAATTTGTAGAGTGTTCTATAAATAGATTTAAACATAAAATAGAGTAAGTTTACTTGCTCATACAAAATCAACGATTATTGTATAAAGCTCTATTAGCAATGAGCTTCAGAGACGCCCCTGACCATCTAAACGCTAAAGATACTCTCTATCTCGCTGATGCGATATCCTTGAGTAGAGTACCGGAGCCACATACGACATTCTTGTTAGTGAGATATATCCATATAAACGGAACTATTAAAAACATAAATGGGATAAAGGTTTTGAAATAATCAATAGTAAAAACTACAAAGTAAGAACCAACTCGGCTTAGCTCAATTGGCCACCAAGGTCTCCTTAAGAGCTTTGGCAGGAGGTGTTACCACATGGGAGATGTCTCAAGTTCGAGTCTCTTCATGTCGGGTTTTTCTCCTGGGTGGGATCTGTGTGGGTTATGCCATATAGATGCGTCGATTTGAGGCTGACATGAACTACCTTCTGACTAAGTATTGTGGAATCGAATTACTAACTATAGTATGTACTAACTCGCCGTTAAAAAAACAAACAAACTACAAAGTAACTAAAAGATTAGTTGAAAAACGTGAATATTCGACCAAATAATCTACTAAAGTGTATTGTAAGTAAAAACCTATATAGAAAGTTGTAATTTTTTCACTAGATGTTTGACACATAGCATGCTACAACATGTAAGTTCATTTTATCACGTCTATCAAATAGAAAGTTTATAAAGTGAGTAGATAGATATTTTTTTAGACACAAGAATAATACATCTTCCACTCCTAAGAACATCATTAGCTAGCTAACAAGCTTGTCTTGTTTACTCTTAAATGTCAGACTTTAGTTACAACTCTAGGAGAGTTAATCATTTGTCATTCATTTAGGATAGTGTTTTGAAACTATTCTTGAATTATTTGATTCATTTCTAATAAAAATTATAATAGATCATTAAGCTAATAAAATCATCAAGGCATTGTCGATCTGTGACGATCCTTTGTCTTTCGGCTTTTAGTATTTATACATACTAGCTAATTCCGCATCAGCAAGAGAGTATATCTTTCAGTTATCTTTGATTCTTTGACGATATCTTGTTGAGGTTGCTCGCTTCAACGAATCTTCTCATACTTAGTTTAATATATGTTTAAATTTAGTCAGAGATCATTAGGTACTTGTAGGACCTTAGATTTATCAACCTTATCACTTTACCAAGCAAACCCAACACGTATACAAGTATAACCACGTGAAACAAACACAAACAAAGCTTAGAAATAAGATGAGAAAGATGGTGACTTGAAGATATAAATTCGTGTATATGTGAGATAAAGATGAACACAAGATGTTGTATATTCCAAAGGAAAAACACACACACACACACTTTCAAGCACACCCCTCAAATGACCATTTGAGGGGTATTTATAGTACAAGCAACTTAAAACCCTTAAGGCTTTGCTTGGGCTTTTCGTGGGTTGGACATGGGCTTGGGATGCTTAAGCTTATACAAGGCTTAGCATACGCGTAACATTTAACCAATTAGATTAGCCCAGTCCACGAGCCCGTTGACTATTCTATCACGATATCTAACACACATTATAAAGTTCCTAAACGTGAATGACCATCACTTCTAATAAAACTATTAAGGCTAACAATCTCCCCCTAAGGGGTGGTCATTCAAATGATGCTCTACTTGATTAGGTCTCTACTTTTCTTGAGCTAGGACTTTGTGTGTAGATATTGAGCTAAATTGGTCCAACAATTTTCTCCTATTTGAATTTAAATTATATCATGTTAAATTAAGATAAGTGAAAAAAGAAAGCTTCTTACAAATGATAAGATAACAAAAAGTAAAGTTTTATTCAAAGGAATTACAATGATACATTAAATAAAACCTAATGGGCCGTTTAGTTGGTGAAATTTTTTTCATTTTTTCCGTTTCTAAATTTCTAGATAAGGGAATGGTTTTTCTTCTCTAGAGAAGAGTTGAGAATTTGAAAACCCGTTTAGTAGGAATTATATATATATATATATATATATATATATATATATATATATATATATATATTTAAATGAAAAGTTGTTTAGTTGGACGGAGAGGTGGTTGGCGATGGAAGATGAAGGCGATGAAAGGTGGGCGACGATTGAAGGTGGACGGAGGTGGGCGTGATAAGAGTGGGGGTGAGAGGAAATGTGGTTATTATTTTCGAAATGAAAAAAGTGATAAGGGTGTAATGGTATTTTCATTTTTTTATTAAGAATTGGAAAATGAGAAGTTCATATTTTTGGAAAATTATTGGAAAAAGGTGCGATTAAACGGGTTTTCAGTTTTTCCCTTTTCATATGAAAATTTTTCTGGAAAATGGAGTATTTCTCTCCAATTAAATAGCCCATAATCCTCTAAGTTATTTACTTTCCTTCTAGCCTCTTCACAATCATCCCCGCTCTCAAGGATGTGTCAAACTATTAATTGTGTAGTAGTACACTTACATTAAATGTTTATATTTTTAGAATGTGTCAAATCCTCTTTTAGGGGAACACCGCTAACACCAAATTTGGTACGGTTCGGTTTTGAAATCTCGTGAGTTATATCCGAATTGTGAATGCCCTCGTACCCAAGTATATTCCAAAATTCGTTACCGTTTAACATTATAATTTTTCACCATTAGAAGTTATTATAAATTTTGTCCAATATCGACCCCCGGATAAGCTTGTTAGAGTCGGATTAGTTGCGTTCGGGTACTTTGTAACATATCTACTAGAAAATAATCATATGTTCTAATCGAATCAAGGTTTATATTCACATCTTAAATCCTACTTAATGACTGGATATTCAAATTAAGAAATGAATATTCACCCCCTAACTCGAAATAAATGATAAATATTCAGCTTTTATGTTTTGTTTAGTTGAGAATATTTCACCTCCCAACTCTTATTGTTAATTATTTTTTTTATTTTTTTTATTTATTTATTTTTTTAAGTGATTATACAGTATTTTGATTAACTTTAATAACGGATTATAAAGTATTGTTATTTAACATTAAAATGCGTCTGTAGAACTTGCAAGTGCTTTCATTCTCCAATGGCTAACAAAGTAATGGTAGGATCAGGAGATGAAGTCTCGAAACTGGCAGGTGTCATCACACAAGTGCAAAAGAAAACTCGACATTTTAAATCTCACCTTTCTCAAATACAAGAAACATTAACCAAAATAAGTCCTACGTATGAGGAATTTGAGAAACAAAACCAAGACTGGGGTAGAGGGAGGATGCACGAGACAGAAATTTTCATTCGTCAGTTAAAAGAGGCAGAAGAACTCGTTAGGAAATGCGAGCAAATTAAATGGAATATTGTCAAGAGAGTCCATCAAATGTATAAACTGTATGATCTAAATAAGTCTCTGTGGAGGTACTTTAAGGATTATCTTACTTCGCAAACGAGAGTGAATACGAAAGAAATATCACTTGTGACGAAAAATATTCAAGCAAAGCTAGAGAGAGGGACTTGGACATGTCATGTTCCTGTGCCGAGAGGCATCGTGATAGGATTTGATGAACAAGTCATGGATTTGAAGAGGATGTTGCTCAAAGATTCTTCGAGAGGGGGGGTTGATGGCTGTCTCGTAGTCGTGATTTCTGGTGGAGCGGGTTGTGGGAAGACTACTCTTGCAACGATGCTCTGCCATGATCCCGAAATTGAAGGTATGTAAATTTCATACACCCTTCCATTGTTGATTAAAAACTCCGTTTGACCGCACAAGTCATTGATTACCTTCCTTATATTTGTTTTGTTATAGAAACAAATGTATACGTTTCTAAGCTAAGTTTCTTTTCAATCACACACATTTGGTGTGAAATCAATGGCAGTATTTCAACTTTAGGGACATCTTGAACCACTATCAAGGCTGCCTAGTGTTGACACCTTTATAAGAGGTTTAAGGTTTAAACCTCGGTAGGTACACATTTGTAGTGACTAGAGAAAGGGTTGGAAATGGTTAGATAACCCAGTTATCTCGAGTACATTTGAGTCAAATACTCACCCTCCCTCTAAAATTCAATTCCAAAACCAAAAAATCTTAAAAATGGTGTAAATAATAAACAAAAGCAAGTTAGCACCCATATAAGCAGGTTTAAAAAACCTTGAATTAAGGGCTTTTGTTAAACCCATACTTAATCGAAAACTTTAAAACCCATACTCCTGGAACCAAACGTCCCCTTTGTTTTTTTTGTCTTTCCTTTTTTCATGAATTTGATGATGGTAAGGTGTTATGAAACATTGAACAGGGACATTTGGTAGCAATATCTACTTAGCTACCATCTCAAACAGTCCCAACTTAAAAGTGATGATTAGAAATATGCTTCCATTCAACCCAGCTTCTCAGGAGTCTGATTTTGCTAATGATAAAGAAGCAATCGCGAGATGGGGGTCCTTCTTATATACTCTTCAAGAATCACCAGTATTGTTGGTACTTGATGACGTGTGGTCGCTTTCCATCATCATGGAATTCCGATTCAAGTTACGGGGTTACAAAATTCTTTTTACATCTCGGACCACCTTCCCTATATTCAATACATATAAATTACTCCCTCTGGCCGACCAAGATGCCATCAATTTATTAAGGTACTGTTGGGGATATGTAATAATAACGAACACAATCGGATATAGTTAAATCTCTGAAAGGTGTGTGAACACTTTCAGATCGAATCAATTCGATGGTTCTACCAAATTATTCAATCGGATACAATTCAGAGTTTAGAATTTTCTGTATGTTTTTGTGTGTGAGATTTTATGAACCAGTATATAATCTGACCAAATAAACCGTATATATAACTATAATACGGGATAACTGCCAAAGCAGTTTTAGGGTTTCCAAGTTGTCAAATTTTGTCCCTCAATTTCCGAAAGTTAATTTCTGAGGAACATAACTTCAGCAGAATCATAACTTCAGCAGATTCATAACTTCAACACGAATTTCAGCAGGAGTTTTTTACATAGCAACTTAGTGGAATTTCAGCTCGACCCCAGCCAGGGGCTCTGCCCCTTGGACCCTGCTACCAAGGGCGCTGCCCCCGGACCCCCGTCCCTTAGGGGCTTCGCCCCTAAGATCATAATAAATTCAAGTAGGTGTGCACTCCGCACCTCCAAACCTAAATGATGTATTATTATGATGAAATTGGTCAAAACAAGTTAATCCAATTACACTAAAATATCCAACAGGTACTCGGCACTTTCTCAACGCATAAGGCAAACTGATGATGATGATGAGGAGGAAATACTCGAGGACCTTGTTTACAAGGTAGATTTTCGATCCAACTCAATTTCAATTATCTCAACATTATAAGAAAACACAAACCATATTAAGTACTCTAATTCATTTCTGTTTTCGTAGTTGGCCATGTGTTGCAGAAAGCTTCCGCTCGCACTTATTATCATTGGCGATCTTCTATGCGGTGCACGTGTGGACGAGTGGCGGCTGATGCTTAACAAACTGTCTCAAGGCCCTCGAGCAGTTCTTGACTTGGAGATGGACAACATTTGGAAGAGTCAGCTAGCAACTTGTTTGGGAGTGTGAATGATATGATGATGTTGGACTTTAATAATCTTGAGCTCAAATAACTACGTAAAAGCCGATACCCAGTTCAAAATAATGCTTTGAGCTCAGTTTTTTGTACTAAAATGTGTTGTCCCACATATAGATCAAAGTATATAGATTGCAAAGTATTGAAATGAATAAGTAAAATTGTCTATTAACTTCTAAACGATTTACATATGAAATGTATATGTATGTCTTAAAACGGTAATGTTAAACCGTTGTACCCTCTGGGTAACCGAATTCCATGTAACCGCCACTTTGTAACCGTCATTATGGTTACAAACTTTCTACTTAACGTATTTGGTCCTTCGTCTAATAATGTTTACATAAAAAGCATAATTATTAAGATTATTTGGTTCATGTGACAACTGGCAATTTAGGGAGTCTATTTTAGGTAACCGCATTACGTTAAACTAAACCGAGCTTTGCCTTTATCACTATTTTTATAAACCATGACTTGATTTTATATCGTCTATTGGTTTTTACGGTTTATTTCACTATTGAATGAGTTATCGTATGAGTTTTAACTCTATTTGGTAGGCACTATTCGATTCGGCACTAGAAAAGCCTAAAACGAGAAATATTGTAACTTTTAGACCGTAACTCGAAAATTGACAAATAAATAGTCAAAACTCGTGGAAAAACGTAAATAACGATGTTAGAAAATCGAATGAACATCGTGGGACACTCGGGGGACAATATATGAGCTAGGGAATGGGTAAACGGGATAGTTACGAAGAATTACAACTCCGACCCCCCACCTTTTCCCCTAGCCGGCGCCTCCTCCACCATCTTTATTTATTTTTGAGTCCTTTGTGTCCAAGTATAAAAGGCCCTCCCACCCCTCATTTGAGCTAGTTGTTTCTCTCACTAAAAACACACACAAAACACTCTTTCTCTCTCTACTCTCTCTCTCCCCAAATTAAATATAAACCCTAACCCAAAACACCACCACCGCCGGCCACTATTCCGGCCACCACCACCACACGACAGCGCGTGACCACCCACCACCACCACCATATTGAATCTCTCTTTCTCCTCTTTCCAACCATATATAACACTCTCACTAAAACCTCCATTAACATCTTCAAATCTAAAGATTAAGATTCGGATTTCTAGGGTTTCAAGTGGGATTTTCAATTCGTGTTTGGTTAAGGTAAAAGAGACATGAATACACCTAGTTTGAGCTTTGAAAAGCCACGAATGTCTTATTAGGGTTTCGACCCTATGACGAATTTTGGGGCTTTTGGTTGAAACATGGAATTAAGTCTAATTAACATCTAAATAAACAAGTAGTTAGTGTTTGGTAAGCATGTGGTGTATCAATTTGATGGGTTTTTGCATTTTAGGTCTAATTAACATCTAGTTTCATGTGGTGTATGAATTTGATGGGTTTTTGTATCAATGTTGACTTGTTCTTCAGTACCTTGAGGTTCATTCTCCTTTTCTTCATGAAATTCAGCATCTTCTTTCAAATTCTCTTCTTCTAGATTCCTCCCCAATTGGAATGAAGATTGCTTTTGAACCTTTTTGCGGTGGGTGGTCTTCTTTAAATTCCTTCGCTTCTTCTTTTCAGCTTTGACCCATAACATGTGATGCGTAACCAATGGCCATACAAAGTTCTTTAATCTTCTAAACTTAATCTTCAACTTCTTAATCTGAGTAGCCTGTTTATCAAAAGATTTCTGCAATCTGACCATCGCCCTTGTCAGAGTATGATTATCCAACACCAATCTTTCAGGGGGTATAGGAATATCTCTCCCAGAAGATGATGAGAATATAGGCACATCTTGTTCTGGTGATGGCATAGGAGGAGTAGTATGGTGGGATGAGGTGGGAGAAACATCAGTACCTTCATTATCAACGGTACCTTGGGAAGCAGTACCTTGTGTTGAAGTTTCTTGAGATACAGCACGTGGAGAAGCAGCACCTTCAGAAGCAGTACCTTGAGTAGCAGTACCTTCGCGTTCATTACTAGCTTCAACCTCATCTCGAATAGCTTGAACAATCTCCATCATTGAAGTAGTCAATGGAGTGTCCCTGCAAGTGAATAAATCACTCTTCCTTGCCATAAACGTAAAGATCTTGGTTGGTTGCACCACAACAGGTAGTAAATCAGTAGGCTTAGGTATATCAGTAAGTTGTTTGTTCAGAAACACTTGAATAAACCTTGGATACATCAACCATCTTGAACCATGAGAGAGGTGTGAGAGCATAACATCTATAATCAGCCTTGAAAAGTTCAAAATTCGATCTGTAGCTAGTCCCACTATAGCAGATGCTATGTTAGACCCAAATTGCTCCCATGATGTACTTTTAGCACTAATACAATGAAGTAGTACATGAACCAAATACTTCCATTGAGGACAAAATAAGGGTTTCCTGAATGTTTGTTCTATTAAAGACCCTTCATACCCAATATTGCTAAATGTATCCCAAATCAGTTGCTTATCAAAACGAACAGCCCTTTCTTCATCATCAAATAATAAGTCTTCACGAATAGAGGCTTCAGTAACTTTCACAGTTCTCCCAGCAACTGTTGCTTGAATATACGAATCATCATTCTCCATATGAACCCTAGCAGTTGCCCAAAATTGTTGAATCCAGGGCTCAATGATATCTGGTTCCACTAAAAGTGCATAGCTAATTGGCGACCCAGTGAGAAAATCAATGATATCATGAAAGATCTCATTAGCTTCAGTCTTTTCTAAATTCGCCACCATGTTGTGTTTTGAAACTGTATTACGATTTGCCATTTATGATATATTTTCACAGAAAGTGATATAACAAATAATATGGGTGAAAGAGAGAGAGATATGGAAAAGATTATAAGTTATCAATATGAGAGGGAAATTCGGAGAGTAGTTATTTATAGGTGAGATTTAAAAAATCACAGCCCTTAATAACAAAGTTACCGTTAGTAGTAGTTACCCCTCAATATTACCGTTGGAACAGTACTTTGATACGACACGTGTGCAGTACTTCCAAAAAGCAGTACTTTCCAAGCAGTACTTTCATAAAATCAAAAGGCAGTACTTTCCCATTCTCCTCTTTTCAATAGCAAATACAACAGATAAACGTGAATATCCTCCCCTCAAACAATGCATAGGACTATACTTACACTAAATAGTCCTCCCCTTAAATGTAGCTCAGTAGTTAATCATGCCAATGCTTACCACCAAGTGATTGAATCTTGAGACATCAAAGCCTTTGGTGAGTAAATCAGCTACATTATCATCCGTGTGAACCTTGACCACATTAATAAGCCTGTGCTCATAACAATCTCTGATAAAGTGATGCTTAATCTGAATATGCTTGGTCTTGGAATGATAAACAGGATTCTTCACAATACAGATTGTACTCTCATTATCAATATTGATAGGAGTATTCTTGAAATTGAACCCATAGTCCAAGAGTTGATTCTGCATCCACAAAACTTGTCCACAACAGCTTGCAGCAGCCACATATTCTGCTTCAGTAGAGGATGTTGCTGCAATAGTCTGTTTCTTGCATTGCCATGAGACTAATCTTCTTCCAAGATATTGGCATCCACCTGTGGTTGATCTTCTGTCATAGGTATCACCTGCATAATCACTATCTGAAAAGGCTTCCAAGTGAAAAGGTGAATCCTTGGGATACCACAACCCTAACTTAGGTTGTTGTTTCAAATAACTAAAAATTCTCTTCACTGCATTCAGATAAGAGACCTTGGGTGAGACTTGATATCTTGCACATAGACAAACATCAAACATAATATCAGGCCTAGATGCAGTGAGATACATAAGACAACCAATCATTGATCTGTATAACTTGACTTCAACAGGTTGTCCATCTTCATCTTTTCCCAGTGAGTTGATAGACTTGATAGGTGTAGTTACTGGCTTCATAGCATCAAAATTGAACTTCTTAAGTATGTCAGATACATACTTGTCTTGACTGATAAAAATACCCTCCTTAGACTGCTTAACTTGAAGTCCCAAAAAGAAAGTTAACTCACCCATTGAACTCATTTGAAATTCATTTTGCATCAGCTATTCGAACTCCTTGACCATGGACTGTTTGGTAGCTCCAAATATGATATCATCAACATACACTTGAACTAACATAATATCCTTTTTGTCTCTCTTGATAAACAAAGTCTTGTCAATAGCTCCCCTTCTGTAACCATGTTGCAATAAGAAAGTAGAGAGCCTCTCATACCAAGCTCTAGGAGCTTGATGAAGGCCATAAAGAGCCTTAACCACCTTGTAGACTTTTTTAGGATGTGTAGGATCTTCAAAACCAGGAGGCTGTTTGACATATACCTCCTCTGTAATCTTGCCATATAAAAAGGCACTCTTGACATCCATTTGATAAACCTGAAATCCCATATAGGATGCAAAAGCAAGAAAGATTCGAATTGCTTCAATCCTTGCTACAGGAGAAAATACTTCATCATAATCCACTCCTTCTTCTTGTCTGTAGCCTTGTGCAACTAACCTTGCCTTGTTCTTGATGACATTCCCTCTTTCATCTCTCTTGACTCTGAACACTCATCTTGTACCAATTACCTTCTTTCCATCAGGTAGATCACATAGTACCCAAACTTCTTGAAGTTTAAATTGAAGAAGTTCTTCTTGCATAGCTTCAACCTAACTCTCCTTAGTTAATGCCTGAGCTATGTTTTTGGGTTCCTCTTGAGAGATAAAGCAAGTGAAAAGGCATGTTTGATGATCTTTGTGATTCAGCCTGTTTTGTTTATAAACAAAGCTAAGTAAAGCATTGTGAGGTGTAGAAAAACCCTTAGCTTTGTTTCTTGTAAGCACTCCTTGAGAAGAAGGTCCAATGATTTGACCAGTAGGATGATATTTATGAACTTTTAAGATAGGAGTCTGTGGAACTTCATAACTGTCATCTGGGTTTGTGTAATCAGCATCTTCATTGGGATCAGAGAAAATACCTTCATCTTCAAACTCATCATCAGTATCTTCTAAGCCAGGCATGATTGGATCATCCAAATCATGCAAAGTGCTGTCAACAGGTGCAGCAGTACTTTGATCGAAAGTATTGTCAACCAAAGTACTGTGAGTGAACTCTGCAGTCTTTGTCTTTTTCTTTGCTTCCTCATAAGCTCTTCTCTGTTCATCATCATAAGAATGTGCTAAAACATCTTGAAAAAGCATCTGATTTAGTTCATCTTGAATAGAATGATCCTCAGCAGACAATGAGGATTTTGGTGCATCAGTACTTTTCTTTGGTTCAACAGATATTGGTTCTTCATCAGGAACAACATCAGGTCTAATATGGACTCCATGAACAACATACTGTAAATCTTCTCCATTGTGTACAGGTTGATTTTCTTCTCTAACAGATACATAGTTCATAGAAGGAGTCAAAACTTCAAGATCAAACATCCAATCAGGACCTTTACCCTTCTGATTGTCTTGATCTTCTAAAAATTCAACATGAAGACAATCTTGAACCTTCTTAGTGACTCTGTTGTACACTCTAAAGCCTTTGCTGTTGATAGATAACCTTCTTCTGACTTGCCATTAAACTTGCCCAAATTATCAATAGTATTTAGAATAGTGAGGGGACATCCAAAAGGCTTCAGAAATCGTATGTTGGGTTTAATTCCCATCAGCAATTCATAAGGTGTCTTCATCTGGGGTTTTGTGACTGATACTCTGTTAAGCACATAGCAAGCAGTACTTACAGCTTCAGCCCATAATTGAATAGGTAAAAGTGAATCTGCAAGCATAGTTCTAGCTGCTTCAATCAAAGTCCTATTCTTTCTCTCTACAACACCATTCTGTTGTGGTGTTCTTGCAATGCTGAACTCCCTCTTGATCCCTTTGTTAGCACAAAACTCATCCATAAGTTTGTTCTTGAATTCAGTCCCATTATCACATCTAATACCTCTAACCTTGAGTCTCAGTTGGTTTTCAAGTGCTATGATAAGATTATGGATAACATCAAAAGTATCATCTTTAAATCCTAAGAAAAATACCCAACTGAATCTACTGCAATCATCTGTCACAACCAAGCAGTACTTTTTCTTGTTTAGGCTTGCAATTGCAACAGGTCCAAATAAATCCATATGTAATAGCTCCAATGGTTCTCTAATAGTCCTTTCCTCAAGCTTCTTGCATGAAGCTTTGTGTTGTTTACCCTTCTTGCACGCCAAACAGGAGTGATCATTCTTGTAAGTCTTGGAAGGTAAACCTCTAACTAAATTTCCTTTGACCAGTTTGTTGATATTCTTGAAATTTACATGGCCCAATCTTCTATGCCACTGATGTGCTTCTTCAGATGTTGCTTTTGCCACTAAACATGTAGCTCTCCCAGAAGAGTAAAGACTCTTCATATCCAGACTGTACACATCATTGGTTCTTGGTACTCTAAGTACTACCAAGCTATCATCAACAGGCTTGAATTTAGGGGAAAGGATGAGACATTCTGTGTCAGTGAATAACACAGGATGCTTTTTATCACAGATTTGAGATACTGACAATAAGTTGAACTTGAGCTCCTTCACATATATAACATTCTCAAAATCTATGCTCCCTGTCTTGATGGTTCCTTTTCCAGTTATTCTTCCCCCATTGGGATCATTCCCAAATGTAACTCTTCCTCCACAAATAGATCTAAAATCTGACAGAATCTCCTTGTCTCCTGTCATGCTTCCAGAGCAACCACTATCCATAATAAGATGATCTTTAAGCTCCTCCTCTGGGTTGCCCTGCACAAAGATACAAAAGTTAGTGTCTTTTAGGAACCCAAGCCATTACTGACTTGTGTTCCCCTTGTGGAGTAACATACTCAAATTCTTTGAGTATGTAATCTTCACAGTTTTTGTAGACAGAATCAAGTATTATCTTTTGTTTTAAAACTTGTGGTGAATTTTCAGCAAAACTTTCTTTTTCAACAAAAATCTCCTTTTCTTTTACCACAAAATCATCTTTATCAAAAATATCTGTTTCACCAGTACTTGTTGAAAGTACTGTTTGTTCATCATTAGTACTTTTCTTCTTAACCCATTTAGTTTTAACTTCGGGTGTAGAGTCCCTTGATCTAGTTACTCTTCTAGAATTGTAACTCCTTCTAGATTGATAGTAATTAGGTCTCCTAGGACTCCTATTCCAAGAGGTGTTTGGTGAAAACTGAGCAGTACTTTGAGAAAGTATTGTATTTTGCTTAACAGTACCTTGGAAAGTGTTTGAAGGTATTGGAGGTTTTGAAAAGGGTCTTCTCTGGTGAGGGTGCCTGTAGTCTGGTGAGAAGTTTCTATGGTTGGCCCTATTTGAATGGTTCCAAGCTGGTCTACTCTCTCTTGGTTTTTGGTTGACAGGTCTGTTCTTAGAGAACTTGTAACATATTGGATTTCATAAACACACAAAACCACAAGATCAAATAGGCGTATAAATTAGATGGTTTTGAGAGAGAAAGTGGGATATTCTAGAAAGAGAAACTCATGGAAGGTTAGATTCCCAATGAACATCTAACCCTCTCCCTTGTGGGGAGAGGGCAATTTATACAAAGAGTCACGCCCTCCTACGGGCTGTGGATCAGGCATACAGTGGGTAAAGACCCGTCCTTCCTCTACGGTGTTGCACTAGACTAAGCTACACTAATAACTAACTAACAAACAACACACTAAACGATATGTCTACGAGCTAACTTAAGCTAGATTACATTTAGGGGTGAACGATACTTCACTATAGAATTTCCAATTCCTAACAATCTCCCCCTAAAGGAGGTCACCCCATGAATTACAATTTGCATGCTAGCAATCTATTTTTTCTTCAGTCTTGAGCTCGTAGACTTAAATACTTCAAAATAATCGAACCTTGTGCTTCCGTGGTGATTTCATCATTGTTCAACTACAATGTATCTTTCGTGGAGGTTATAAAGCTGATCCACTTGATAATGAGTTATTTGAGCCAGCTTTGAGATCATCAGCAATCATAAATCTCTGACTCATCCATTGTGGTGTTGGTATTATATGATGTTGTGACTTTTGGACCGACATGCTCACATTTTGGATCATGATTTCTTCTCATCAGAGTAGCGGGAGCTTTCGTTGATTCATGATATAGGCAGCAGCGTGGCAGAAGCATGGAGTGAAAATATCAGAGTCATTAATGCACTAATCATGATTTCTTTAGAAATGAATGTGTTAAGTGAGCATGCGGCTATGGATTGACCGCTTTATTCTGATCAGTTGCACATGTCGGGCGTACCTGCATACAAAAGTTAGCAATAAAGTGCACGAAAGTGTCTTTGATCACTTTCGTTGAATTGAGGTACACGGCCCACGGTTCCCCGTTGATCGGTACAAGTACTGCCTGTGATCAGGTATAATTCCGAAGAATTTCCTTGACAGGGTTTCGCAGTTGTTCTAGCTGTTCTCAAACCGGAACGTCTCAAAGAAGAAAACACGGAGTGAGTGAACCAGCGAATGGAGATTCACTGATTGATAAGAAGATATTTGAAAAACAATCGTGTATCGCTCAATAGAAATTGTTTTTGCAATACAACGAAGGTTTTAATAGAAATCAATTATCAATCATAAACACCTTTTATTTTGAAATATTTGTACACAGTCGATGTGCTAAAGAAAAGAGTTTTTAAGTACAACGACCAGTTTTTCAAAGGTATTCGTCAATCCATAACCTGAACCAGGATTGATTCAAAAGATTGAATCGCTCCATTGTTTCTGTTCAGTTGTCACATTGTTGATCTATTGAATAGATCTCACATGCCACCCACCAGGAGCTTGTTTGATGTTGGCTCCAGAAGGCTTTCCATCTTCATTGTGAATATGTTTGCATATCACTCAGATGTTCTGGCAATACCACAAGGATAATGCGTAGGACTCAAGATATAATCTCTCTTTCCACATTGTGTGAAACATAGAGTCTTCATTGAAAGTGTCCTAATAAGATTTATAGATGATCTCGTAGCTCTAGACTCAATTGTGCATATTTGGATCCTATTTCGGAGACTAGGGAGAGGGTCTCCTTCTTCAATATCAACAAACTCTAAGAGAAAGTCGATAGATAATGTCGGTTCCCCGTGAGAATGAAACAAGTCCTTTTAAGAGGAACTTGAGTAGCTTGGGAAGTTGTAGTGCAGTGCGTCACTGGGTCCATGACGTCTTGTCTTCAATACCGATGTTACCTTGGTAACCACCAGTAGCATATGAATTGAACCCGGTTTCTGCCCTAAGGTTGAATAAATGGAGGGCTAATTCTTTTCACCCTTTTTCTCATTCAATTCTTTTTCATTCTTCAACCCCTTCAGTGCTTACCGAGACTTCATAACTAGAACCTTGTTGCGTTTATTCCAGTACTAGTTCAGTATTAGTCTGCACTCTTCCCATATCTCATTTTTCTCCTTTTTATCATCATACCTAAGGACTTCTACACTAACTAGTAGATTATCCCCGGGTAGATCCCTCCGGTTCTGGCGGATCATGGGAGCAAATACCAAACCTTATCGTCCTTATATCACCATACATAAAGTAAAGTTGGTCGGTCTATTTGGTATTGTCCATTCTTCCTTGAAACCAATTGAAAAATCATTTGAAAAAACAATCAAGGTACTTGTGATACAGGATCAAAGCATTTTGTACCTTAATAGTTTTGATCATTTAGAAAACCTCCCCCTCAACATGTGCATATGATTTAAATTGTTTAGCACATGGAGGCAAGAGGACTTTTAAATATTTTCTTTGATCACAATTATCATAGAAAAAGCCATTTGATTTTCTTGGTAAATTCTCCCCCTCAATATGTGCGTAGGATATTCAATTTACCACATAGAGGAAAGAGTTCTTAGAAGCACATTCATGATCATATAGCCATACTGAAACCATTAGAAAATCAATCAAGGTACTTTTTATTGAAGCTTAACAGATTTTGTTTCGTACCTTGAAAATTTGTTTTCTTTTGAAATGCTCCCCCTCAATATGTGCTTCGAGATTCGAAAGCGTTTAGCACATATGGGAGAGTAGTATGCACATTGAGACAAAAATGGTCATCTTTTATCATCTTTCATATTTATATCACATTTTCTCCCCCGATCAAAAATTTCAAATCCTTTGAGATTTTGGATCTCAAGTGATTTAAATATGTATGAAATAAAACATTTGTTGGAGAAAAAAAAATGTGTCTGGTTTTATATGATCTGAAGTGGACAACACTGAGGTTCCATTTTTAGACGCAAAGGGAAACCTCAATACATAATCTAACACTATTACATACATTATAGTTGTTCATAGTTCATACACCACATTTTACACATAAAAAATACAAAACTACTTCCGGAAGAGGTCTTCATTCAGTTCTTTGAAGCAGCATGTAGTGACCATCACGAAGTCTACCACCCACAAAGCTTTCAAGGCTGCGGAAGATAATTCGAGTCTTAAGTCTTCGCCTGATCGCAGCAGTGAAATCCTCACACCTTTTCAAATCCTCATCAGACCAGAATTTTGTTTTGTTCCACGGCTTCAGATCATTTTTGATTTCAATAACTCTAGAGTTCAATTCTTCTTCGACCATTTTGAGAGTACCATCACTGAATATGTAGAGCTCACATAGTCTCATTAGCATGCGAGTCCCATATCTGTCAGTGAAGATGACGGCTCTAGGGGTGTCAAGAACTCTATATTCGTGACGAAATTCATGTCCTGAGGCGTTCCATTGTGGATTTGTAAGGTTGACCCGGGTTTGGTAGCTTTCTATTCCTAGCTGAAAATCCTCAACCCTTTTTCGAATGACTAAGCCCCTGATCCAAAGGTTGACAGCAGCCGAGAGAGCCTTCTTCTCACGAACCGGAAGATGATTAAGGTGTCCTTGTAGGTTCAGAAGGTAGAGATCTTCAAAATCATTTGGCATTAAGTGTTTGAAGTCGTTCTCTTCAATCACATGATCTTTCTGGTCTGCTCTTCGAAGAACAATCTTCTTAAGGTAATCATAGACATAGATTGGGAAGATCTCTACACTGACAACACTTAGAGTTCGTAGCTTGGATCTAACACCTTTGCGTCTTTTGTCCGCTCCATGTCTCTTAATGTAGAATTGCTTCTTTTTGAACCACCAATGAGAAATACCATATGAGGCCTCGATGTCATATACATGTTCTTTGTCAGACCAGAATTGATCAGGTACCATCTGCTCAAGACCTGAATCTGTGTAGGTAGCAGCTTTCATCTTCGAAATCGATAAAGCTGGTCTTCTTTCAGTAGAGCGAGCACATAGATAGTCTAGATCACGGTTGAAGAAGAATTCAGACTGAATGTTCACTTGTCCAGGTTCACCACTGAGAGGAAGAGGCATGTTTACATTAAACCGACTAATCTGCTCACTGACTTGATCACTTAGCATCTTGTGGCATTCTTCCATCTGATATTGGAGCTGATTGGCATCTGAGTGAAAAACCTTGACAATTTCAAAAGCTTGTCCTTCAAGATCCTTTGGAGTGATGGACGAGATTCCCTTCTGCTCACAAAACCACTTAATGAAGCTGCCCATGTCTCCAGTGGCATGAAGTAGAGATTCTTCATCTGGGGTTTCATATTTAGTAGAAATTGTTGAAGCCCAGTTGTTGTCGGGGATCATCGTGTCAGTCTCTGTGATGGACCATGAGGGTTCTGGAGTTTGAGGTCTTTCTTCGGTGAGCCAACTTCGAATGGTGTCTTTTGAAGGTGCAACTCTAGATGGCTTAGACCGCTCTCTTGTCATGTATGTATCAAACCAACCATCTTCAGACGGCTTGGGAATATACTTGGTGGATGCATCACCGTCATCTGATTCTGACTCTGCCATGACATGCGACTCTTCATGAAACACTTGATCTTCAGGAATAGAGGAGGATGTGGGTGTGAACCTTGAACCAACCGTGGTCCAAGCCGCAGATTTCTTCAGAGTTTCCTGATTTCCGGATGGACTAGGTTGATTGGGGGGTTTTGGTGGTGAAGATGGTGGTTGTGATGGAGCTCCAGAAGTTGTATAAGAAGATCCTCCAGCCCCAGAAGTTCCAGCTCCTCCAGTTGGAGGTGGAGGAGGTGGTGGTGGCTTGGGACCTCCTGACTTATCAGTTGATTTCTCAAGAACAGTCTTTCTTTTCTTCTTGTCTTCCCTTTCTCGTATATCCTCCACAAACTGCTGATAATTATCACGTCTCATTGATTCCTCGAGTGCCTCGTATAATTTCTTATGCGTATCAGCCATTAGCACCTGACGCCGTCGCCTTCTAATTTCAGCAACTGTGAGTGTCTCGATTTTGACTTTGGCCATTTTCTTCATATATTCGCGCCTTTTCGTCCAAATAAGTACCATTCCAGCATTTTGCCTTCAAGAGACCTAAAAAGTGAAAAGGAACGATATTAAGCAATAACGGATACAAAAGTGATCAAATAAGGACTTAAATGACCCCTCAAAATTGTACCTTTTAAAACCTTATCATACGAGATGCGTCATTGCAGGCCGACACATTCTCATACTCAATATTAAGCAGTCGGTCCAACACCCACTTCTTCAGTCCCCACTTGAAGTGCTTAGCTTGACGCCTACCATCTCCAGCAATCGCTCCCACAAAACTCACCAGCCTCATAAACCTACTCATGTACTCATTAGAGTTCTCATGATCAAACTGGTAGATTGCCTGATAATCCCTCTCATACCTTTGTTGCTCAGCATCAGGGAAGTAACGGTTATAGAAGATAGTCTGAAACTCAGTCCAGGTACAAGTAACAGCAAAAGTATCTCCTCCTCTTGCTTGTTTAAGTGCCTTCCACCAATTTAAAGCATCACCTTCCAACTTAAAGGCAGCCAAACGAGTCTTAACCTCGTCTCCACAACCCAGTACTTCAAACAGTTTCTCAATATGAGTGATCCAGTCCTCGGCCTCAGTAGGAGTAGCAGCAGTGCTAAACGAAAGAGGCTTGAGCTTACCGAAACGCTCGAGCCAAGTGTGAATACCGACGGGTTGATTTCCTCCACCACTACCCGAAGCACCATTCCGATTACGAATGTTGCTGATCACCTGTTCCATCATCTCAGGTGTAGTAAGACCAGGCAAAAGAGTATTGAGAGCATTAGCAATCACAGCATCCATGTTAGTAGCATCATCGTCTCCATCCACGCTACCGGTAGTACGAGTTCGAACCATCTGAACGATTAGCAAAATGAACAAAGGTGAGATACGAAATGGAAGTACGCAGAAGGAATCCTAAGGTCTACCCAAATCCTCACAGGTCAAATCCTAAGCTCTAAGGTCTCAAAACCTAGGCTCCATATGTCACAGGTCCTGACTACAAGTCGTAAACCTGGGCTCTGATGCCATAAATTGTAACGCCCCGACCCGACAAGGGTAAAGGAATCACAAGTAATGGTGTCATATCAAAGCAAACATAAATATCCAAAAGAAATCTCAACATAAATATTGAAATAATACAAGTCAAATGACTTCAATACATAGGTCCCAGCGGAAAAATAAACTCTAAATGAAATGTCTAAGATATAAAGTCTTAAATGGCATCATAAGATCAAAGCTAAAATCTCTAAGGTAAGTCCACACAGCACTCATCCCAAAGCAATACCCAGCTCCAATGCTTAGATACCTGCCGCGGAAGAAAAGAAATGCGGCTGAGCTTCAAAAGCCCAGTGAACAGATATACGAGCAAAACGAATACGAAACAAGAACGAATACGAAATAAAGAGAAAGAAAGATAGTGAAATCATAATCATTTCAAATGATAAATCAGGATAATAGAATAAGTTTATAGCTAACTACCTCGAGCCCAAACACATATGCCATATCATAACATATTCATAATCACATAAGGCAACATTTGTAGGGGAGACCTAACAGAGTTATGAAGGACGTGCATGCATGCATCATCAATCATCAAACAACATATAGCATATAACATATAATATATAACATATAACAGATCTAGGATGCACCCATACGCCCCACAAACATACATTGATAATTTAATATAACATGAGCTCATAACAAATAACAGATAAGGGACGTGGCAGAACTTCACTCTACTGCCCTAGAGTCATGTCAGAAGTGCATTACTGACACGGACATGGAACCCCCATGACTAGTTATTATTTGGCTCGGGTGTCAAACTATCTTAGGTCAAATTAGAATGTCATAACTGACATAGATCATATTTTATCAAATGTTTAATCATGTTTTCAAAATCAAAGGTTTCATATCATATAGTTCAAAATCAAATGTTTTATGATTCAAAAATCAAAGTTCAGATAAGCAACAGCTCAAATAGACACATTAGGGTTCATAGCAAAGGCTTAGGAAATCCTAATGTAAAAGCTAACGAAAAGAAAACGTTAAAAGAAACCTTTACTGAAAAGGTCAGAATATCTGTACCTTATTCCAAAGCAAATGATCGAAAAGCAGAAACAAGGAAAGCAGAGGATTACTCCTTCTTCATAGAACCTATACACATTAACGGTCGTACATGTTATTAATGATTCCATAATCGTCGCAATGATCTTTTAATATTTGGCGTTCATAATTATTATATTTAATGATCTTAATACTTTAGGGTTTTAATATTTAAATGAGACTTAAATGTTTTATAAACAATATCGTAGATTAAGGTTCATTATGTCATTTATTAAAGTTTAGGGTTAAATGTGAAAATAGTTTAAACGTCATAACTCACACATGAAATAACGAATTAATGTACTTAGCTTCAAACCTTAATCGACTCTCATTTATATTCTAGGGTTTTCTCATTCTTTAATATCTCATTAATATGCATTTACTTACATGTTACGTCTTTTAATGACTCGTTACTTAACCTAACACGTCATAAAACAATCTTTCCTTTTATGTTTCACCATGCACGTTTATGATTTTATGTGACATACAAGTTACTTATTACTCGAATTAATTACACGTTTACACGTTTACAAGTTCAGTTGACTTATAATTACGCACACATATGAGACACGATCCACAAACCATTAGGGTTTGGCATACCTTATTCGGTTCACATATCAAACTAGGGTTTATGTTTACATGACCTTTACTCGTTCAATACATGTTCAAAAACTCCATATGTGGTTCGGTTCAACCTAGGGTTTAAGCTAATAGGTTATTACACAAGTCTTAACTCATCTACGTACTTTACATATTTAAGTTATTAAATTTTATACCTTAGCCGATTTATACACATGGTTCGGTTATAATACATATAGTTCGGTTTTAATACAACTCGACGTATTCATGACCCGATTCAATAATACATATTACGTACATAGCTCTTTAATACTTATAAGGTTTAAATCATATGGTTTGCCTTGTTTTGGTTTCATACGGCTCGACACAAAGAAAAAGAAAACACAAGTCGACAAAACGAAACAAGTTACAATACAATAACTTAAGGTGCATCAAAAGAAAACGAGTAAACACGTTTATACCTTAGCTTGCTTGAAACAAAAGTCTCGACACCAATGGTGTAGGTTCGGCCGAATAAGAGCAAAAGAAAAGAAGAGGCAAAACTAAACTAGGGTTTCACTTTTGTGTTTATGAGTTATATTTATAGTAGTAATAATTTCGGTTTAGGCTTAGGAGGGCTTGGGTTTTCGGCTTGGCCCAACCGAACACAACCATACGCACGCCCTTGGGCTTCGGCCCTTGATCCATCGAACAAAACAAACACGACCCAAGTTATTTACGCGAGACGTTAAATCTTCGTCGTACCAAAATCGATTACGTAATATATTCGTTAAGTTTTATTTATTCTCAAGTTAAGTTTTAATTTCGTTAAATGATATAAATGTATTTTACGTATTTTATAAATTTTCGATTTCAAGGGTATTTTAGTCTTTAGTCAGGTTTTAGATTTTCCAGGTTTTACAGTTATGGTGTCAGAAGGTTGTGACCTTCCATGTCTCTTTTTAGGAAGAACAGCATACGAAGACTGTGAGCCTGAAGTAGACTTAGCAGTTTTGGGTTATGGTGGAGTGGGAGAGACATCAACATTAGCACTGGATCTGGAAGCCCTTTTCTTGTACAGTTTGAAGTGATCCGTCTTCTTAATATCGTCTGTGAGAAGAATATCAGGAATTGGCAATCCAAAGATCTCTTTATCCATACCTTTAGCAACATATTTAAGGTTGCCCAGAACAAATTCATCCTTGGCATTATGAAGGACTGATTCACTCCTAGGATTGAAGTTATGAGTATGTTGCAAGTACTGGATGACAAGTTTTGAGAATCTGATGCTGGGAATCACAAGTTTGTTTACTTTCTTTCGACCCTGAGCTTTATTCTGAACGTTTGTTCTATCGGAGATAAACGTGTTCATTGACAACGAGAATTCTTCCCAGATACGTTCTGATACATCAACATTCACTCCATTGATGATACCCCATAGGATTTGCAAGATGGGAATCCTTACTTTATCAAACCCTGATGTTTTTCCTGATAAACATAAGTTGAGAACTGTTGTCATTGCTCTCCAGGGTTGATACATGTTTCCGGTGATGATGTCAGAGGCCCTGGATATGCCAACTTGATAACCCAAACCAATCAGAAAGACTATTAGCTCTTCCGCACTAGGTGGTGGTTCAGATCGTATGGTGGGGTTACAGGGTGTGATTCCAAGGGCCTTGCTGAGAATGTCCGAATTGATCACAAATACCTTATCATCCAACTTGCAGGTATAATGAGTTGTGATTTTGTCCCATTCAATGGTGTTCCAAAATTGTTGTATGTAAATGGTGGGAATTGTGCATTGCTTGGTTAGGGCACTGAAGAAGTTTGTGTTTTTGAGGATATCAATTGACACTTTGAGGATTGGATTTTGTTGCAACTTTTGCATGTCCACATAACAGTTACTTTCTCCTATCTCTACCCATTTATCTTTAGGAAAGATTTCGTTGTCTGTAAGCACTTCGGGTGGAGCAGAGGTAGACAGGTTCTCAGATGAGGTTGTGTTTGCCATTGAAGATCTAAGGATACACACATACAACAACAATGTTTGAAAGTATGTTAGTTTAGATATGGTTAGATAATCCACATTGAATACAGCCTCATGACATACACACAATAAGTAAGAACTTGGACTGAGTTCCCATAAGCAGATTGAAATAGATTGAGTGGTATAAAAGAGTTTTCAAGGTAACGGCTCCATTTGACACAGTTTTCGAGAGACAAGTTGTTTTTGGATCAAATTATATAAAAGCTCAGTTACTATGAAATAATATCATGAGACAAGATACTGTTATGGAGATGTTATAGCAGGTTGTTTGAACCAAGTTGTGATACCAAGTTGCCACAAGAGAAACCAAGTACAAATTGCTCAAACAGTATATGTTATAGCAAGTCGCTAAAAGTATGATGTCAATACAAGTCGCTACAGGAAAACCTGAATCAAGTCGCTAACATGAAATTATACTAGCAAGTCGCCTTAAAATAATTTAATAAACCAAGTCGCCACTTGAAAATTGAACCAGCAAGTCGCTAATCTTGTAAAAATAAGTCACTATCAAAAATGATAGGACCAAGTCGCTACAAGATTAACAATTTGCAGACTTGTAAGTACAAGTCGCTACCAACATTAATAGTGATAAGTCGCTACGAGTTACTTAGGTAAGTCGCTAAATAAGTCTGAGCAAACTAACTCGCTACCAAGAATATTGGTAAGTCGCCACCAAGAACACACAAGCCAACTCGCTACGAAAGAACACATCTAAGTCGCTATCAAGAACATTATCATATCCACGCAAAACAACACAGTCCAATCAACATCCTAACATGCACAAATCGCATCATAGAACAAATACAATCCGCGACAAACACAAACAAGTACACAGGACCCTATCTCAACATATTCAATAACAAATACAATATTATGCGAATCCATTAACACAACACATAACGCTTCAAATCATTCCTAAAATGCCTAAACATTCATCATATATCTGTTAAGTGATCCCAATAATGCGAATCCATTTACAAACCTAATTTGAGGGGATCAAATGATGAGGTTCAGCTGCGCGGTGGGATCTGTTAAGGAAGATGAGTTAGGATATGCATATATTCATCATATTTAGAGACAAGAAGCAGGACAAGATAGCCTTACCACACACAAATCGCTACGATGATATGCACACACGAGAGAGAAAAGAGAGAAAATATTGTTTTAAAGTTTTTGAAAAATAAAAAATGGCAAGTCGCTAGGGCATAGGGAAGAGTTTAAACTAGATTATCAAGTTGACATTTTCAGTCCCTGTAGTTTTGTGAATCTTAACAAGTCGCTAAGACTTTACAAAGCAAGTCTCTAACCTCAATTTTAACAAGCCAGGTTGCTAAGGCTTTACAAAGCAAGTCTCTAATCTTATCACATTATGTATTATAAACACTTTCATTACATGAACTTATCAGATTGCATAATAAGATAACATAATAAGATAAGCAGACTAACACAATGGACACCATGAAATAAATAAGCAATCAACACAGAGGACACCACAAAGGCAAGACAAGACAAAGACATGCATCTGAGCACAAAACATAACCAACACTTGTGCAGATATAAACGAGATAACTTGAAAAATTCTCCCCCTCAATCAATGTCACCAATGAACATTGATTGAATTTAACCCACCCGTTATAAAACAAGAATATATTATTTGTTCGAACTTCATCTATGATCCCGTGTCATTATTGAATGACATTTCTAGGACCGTAGATGTTATCGATGACAAGAGATATATCTTTTATTCGATAGTGGGAAATGATATATAAAAAATGATTTGAAAGAGTGATATGTGAAAATAATGATTTGTAAAATATTGATAATTTTTTTTAAATGATTTGTACACAGATATATGAGAGCGAGTCCTGATTCAAGTCGAATAGGAGTCAAAGTACGAGGTACATCAATTCTGGCAAGCTATAACTCCTGAGTGAGCAATATTCATTTCTGATGGAAACCAAGTCATGAAGTTCCTGATTGAATTGAGCATTGTACCTGAAAAAGACTGAGAATACATTGCACTAGAAGCACATGTAGAATTGCAAATGGATGAGTTAGTGACATGAGTAATCTCACTATTGGATGTTGCACAGTTTGATCTAGGCATGTCATTAATAGAGATCCCTTTAGGCATGTCATTTATATTCTTGAAGAGTTTTCCTGTGGGCATCCACTTAAGGCAAGATCTAGGTATGTAAGTCAGTTTGGATCCTGTAAACTTAAATAATCTGCCAGTGGGAATCCATTAACAGCTGCTACTAGATTTGGATGTAGGCACTTTCCTCTTTTGAATATTGGTCCTTTTGTAATTATTGGGTTTCGTAGGGGATTGATCTGTCATTTGATGCTTCTTATGAGAAGTAGATGAACTCCTAGTATTCCTGATCTTAGAACTTTGAACATTAACCTGGGGTTTGTTATTCATCATGTCGGATCGAAGTAGTGAAGTGACTGGTTTTGTCAAAACAGTATTCGCATCAACTTATGAGGCAAGCCTAGATTTTGATGGTTTTAATCTTTCAGTTCTAAAAGCATTGGGCTGCCTAGCTACAGTATGTTTTGATTTGTTCTGAACATTTGGCTTTCCCAAGGTTGATGGTTTTGCAAACTTAGTGTTCACACTATTTCTAATAGATTTCCTAAGCTCATTTTTTAAGGCAACAATAGTGAAGCTCTTATCCTAAATTTGGGATTTGAGGGCATCAATGTCTGTCAACAAGGCGTTAGATTGATTACTCAACATGGAATTGGTCTCTTCTAAGTTCTTTCTTAAGGACTCATTTTCTCTTAATAGGTTGGACAAACATAGAGCTAGTTCAGCATTCCTAGATTTAAGTGTATCACTCATTTCATGACAATCACACTTGTGCACATCTGAGAGTTGTAACTTCAGATTGCATATGGTTGAGTCTTTGTCCTGAATCTGGGTTTTTAAGTGATCAATTTCAAAAAATTCTCGAAATTCTGGAAATTCCTGATTAATGCACGATTTTTCAGCATAAAAGCTTTCTTCCTTTTGTTGTATTGCAATTTCCAATGAAATACAATGTTTTTCAAGAATTGAGTATTTGTTTGAAAGTTCATCATAAACCCTTTTTTCAATCATGTCATTAGCTTTAAAAGTTATAGATTCAGGCTCAGCCAAGACCGATTTTACAGTATTATGTTCAGAGTTAGAATCAAGTAGATCAGGTACATTAACACATGAATTACTTAGATTAGTTAAGGGTACCTCATCGCATGAAACCTGTTCATCTGAAGTTTTGTCATCAGTATTTACCACATGAATACTAGGAGTTGTCATGTAAACTGTTTCAACCTATTCTGACTCTGAGTCTTTGAAATCAGTACAGTTGGCTTCATCCTCCTTTATTGCAACTGAAATTATGCATTTGTCATCATTCATTTGTTCGACTGATCCATTGCTTGATCTATCACAATCTTCACATAACATAACTTGACACCCATTCAATTCATTCAGCATGTCATTCTCTTGAGGAGCTTCCTTAATGTATATTTCCATATTACCCATAAGTTGAATGACGGTGTTTCTGAACTCATGAATTTCCATTCCAGTGTGTTTCTTGAATGAAATTCCAGTCAAGTCATGATCAAAATCTGAGGATATTCCCCCCAGTTGAATGGTTGAAATTGATTGAAGATTACTTGAAAAGCTGCTTTAGAATCCTCAGTTGAGAACTTCTCTTTGGTAATTTGAAACCTCAGCTGTTCTAGGTTAAGTAGCACAGTTCTTGTCAAGGTAGGAAAATCCTGACGAAGGAGAGCACTGCTTGTTCGATCCATAGTTGTAGATAAAAGTAGTTTGAGGTGCTGATGAAGTAGTTGAAAGGGCTCAATGCTCCATTCCATTTGCATTGCATCATTTGTCAATATCAAGAGTGACTCATTAGACTTTGACTCAGATTGTGAGGTGTTTTGATTATAAGTTGCTGAATCATCCAAGGTAGAACATTCTGAGTAGCAGCCTATTTCATTATTCTGTGAGGTATCATAGAGTTCAAGCACTTTGGTGATTAAAGGATCAGTGATGTAAGACATTGTGTTGATGGATGTGTTTATGGATATCAGATATAAGCAACTTGCTTCACTTCACCAAATTGTTATAAGAACAAATCGCTAAGAGTTAAGAAGACAAGTTGCTAAGCACCAAGTCGCTAAGAATTTTGACAGTAAGTCGCTAAGCACCAAGTCGCTAAACTGTCAAGTCGCTAAGAAGCAACTCGCAAACACCAAGTCGCTAACACCAAATTGCTAACACCAAGTCGCTAAGAATCATAAGTACAAGTCGCTAACAAAATTGAAAGCAAGTCGCTACCTATACCAAGTCGCTAGCCGTAGTGGAGAATCCACTAAGTGTACTGTTTGTTGGCTTGTCTCAATAGACAAGTCGCTACCAAAAACCACTATAACTCGCTACCTTTTACTGAAGCAAGTCGCTACGATGAATATCACAACGAGAACCAAGTCGCTACCAAGAAAAACTTCAAAAACACACTTTTCAATCCAAAACAAGCTCAACTATAGTGATTTAAGCTTACCAAATCAAAACCCAAGCACATACAATGATCCTAAACACAAAAGTACACCCAAAATTCAAACTTTAACACTAGAGATGATCCAAATGATGCAAAAACTACTAAACTTTTTCAAACTCAAAAACCACCTAAAAACCACTAGAAATCCAAAGATATGTAAGAGATGATCTAACCATGGCTCTTGATACCATTTGTAACATATTGGATTTCATAAACACACAAAACCATAAGATCAAATAGGCGTATAAATTAGATGATTTAGAGAGAGAAAGTGGGATATTCTAGAAAGAGAAACTCATGGAAGGTTAGATTCCCAATGAACATCCAACCCTCTCCCTTGTGGCGAGAGGGCTATTTATACAAAGAGTCATGCCCTCCTACGGGCTGTGGATCAGGCATATAGTGGGTAAAGACCCGTCCTTCCTCCACGGTGTTGCACTAGACTAAGCTATACTAATAACTAACTAACAAACAACACTCTAAACGATATGTCTACGAGCTAACTTAAGCTAGATTACATTTAGGGGTGACCGATACTTCACTATAGAATTTCCAATTCCTAACAGAACTTACTTAGGTATTCTAAATGTAAGTCACAGTCTTTAATCAAATGATCAGGACTAAAACAAACAAAACAAAGTTTTTGTTCTGTAATCCCAAAATTTCTTCTTCTAAATGTATTACCAAACCTATCCTGATTTCTAGGTGAATGATTAAAGCTGTTTTGACCAAAATTATCCCAAAAAGGTTTAGTATTATTGTGAAAAGGTTTTCTTAAAGGTACTGCTGAAGGTGTAGCAGTACTTTGAGGTGTAGCAGTACTTTGAGGTGAAAGTACTGCTTGACTTTTAGTATCATATACCTTATGTGTCTCAACTGCTTCCTGTTGGGTTTCAGACATAGATTGACCAATAAGCTTCTTTCTAAATTCTAGGTTGTCTACACCAAAACGAGAAACATCAGGTCTTATGGGTTGATGACTACCAGTAGGATGTGGGGCAACATGATAACCTTTGTCTTGCTTATATTCTGGAGGTGGTTCACTAAATGATTCCTCATTACTAGCTGTGTCAACATAGTTAATAAGCTCATCATCACTAGTGGTTATATCCTCAAAATCAAGGTCATCCTTATCACTAGGTGGGTTTTCATTTACACTACTGAAATCCATACCAAAACCTAGACCAGTCCTATTGTAAGCCCTTCTCTGTTTTTGAACATAAGAAACATGAGAAAGACCAGATTCTTTCCATGCATCAAACTTAGCTAACAAATCATCTCTCTCCTTAGTCAGTTTCTCAATTTCAGAAATCTTACAATTTAACTTCCATTCACTTAATTTTAACTGATAATCCTGTTGTTCATATTTTTCTGCCCAAGCCATTTCATTATTCTCATGTGTTATAATTTTGGCTTCCATAGACTCTAATGTTATTTGATAACCTGCTACCTCAGACCTAGCTTTTATACAATTATCTCTTTCAATCACATAACTATTAAGGACTTTTTGATAAAAGTCATGACAGTTTGAGCATACCTCAGAGATAGGGGATGAGCTTGTTGAAGTAGCCATCATAGCAAGTAGAACAGGGTCATCTTCACTCTCCATGCTCCAATCAAAGCTTCCAAAACCATCTTTAGACTCTATAGCAGTATGTCCGGGTTCCTCATCGAAAGCTGTGCTCCAGTCAACCTCTTCCACAGAATCCTCCACAGCTACCATACAGTAGGTTAATGGTTCATCATCAAACTCATCACTCCAGTCAACCTCTGATAAATTCTCTTGAGCAACCAAAGCCTTTGTTTCTGTAATAGGAATTTCTTTCAACTCTAGCTTTGGTTTCTCAGTCATCCTGTTTGCTTGATATTTAGCAAACCTGCATTCCCTTGCAAAATGTCCAGTCTTTTGACAATTGAAGCATTCAATATTGGATTTGTCAAAAGTGATTCCCTGTTTTGGCTTGAAGTCAATGCCTCTTCCTGTCTTCTTCATAAACTTCTTTATCCTTGCAGTGATCATAGCAACTTGCCACCTGATATCAATTTCTTCAAGAGCATCCTGTTCAATCTGTGAGAGATCTTCTTCATAAGTGACAGGTAGAGAAGCTTGTTGTGCAAAGAAGGAGCATACAACTTCATCTGAGTGGATGGTTGGTGGGGCTTGCTGAGCAGTGGGTGTAGAATAGGAAACAGTACTTTAAGCAACAATACTTTGAGTAGGAGAAACAGTACTTTTGGTGGAAGTACTGCCCCTCTTTCCAGATGATAAAAAAGCAATACTGTGAGATTTGGAACTGGTTTGGCCATTCATCTCATGCTCATACACCTTCAGATGATTGTAGAGATCATCAAAGTCCATAACATCCAAACCAGGTTGTCCTCTGATCATTGTAGCTATCACATGCCATGTCGATGGCAGACTCCTTAAGAACTTGAGATTAGCATCTTCAACTGAAACCTCTGCTTTGTATAGCTCCAACATGCTGAGAAGGTTTTGAAATCTGTCATAAGTAGCATCAAGGTTTTCTCTTTCTCCAACAGTGAATGTTTCAAACTGCTGCTTTAATAGATTTATGTGCATCTTTTTGGAAGCATCATTACCTCCAAACCTTGTTTTGAGAGCAGCCCAGAGTTGCTTTGCATCTTTAGCATCATGGAACTTGAGAAGATGACCATCTGGAATGGCAGACAAGAGAATGTTGAGTGCCTTCTCTTAATTCCTTAATGTTGTTGCTGGTAAGACTGCCTTAGGTGCTTCGGGTTGTCCAGGAATGTCAATAGGTTCTGGAACGACTTCATTACCATTGACAATTATATTCCACAGTGGTTGGTCTGTAATTGCAATGTACTGCCTCATCTTCATGCTCCATAGGTCGTATTCTCCCTTCTTAATGACAGGTATCCTCATTGAGGTGATGGAAGGTGGTGGAACAGCATCAGTCGACATCTTTAGGTTTTAGGGTTTCTTCTTAGTCAGAGTTTCCACACAAGCTCTGATACCACTTGTTGGATCGATGTACTCTAACCAAACTAACTTAAATATCTTGTTAAGGTTAAATAACCTCAGATAAATCCTAAGTTATTAACAATGAAACACTGAGTAATCTTTATTAAGTAAGCGGTATTTACTTAATAAATCTAAGAAGAATATAACTTTAACTTTTATTAATAACTCTAAATCTGCTTGTTATGCAGATTCTTTAACAACTCTAAAACTCTAATAATAATCGTACTTTATGATTCTAAAACTCTTCTCTAAAACTCGTACTTCTAATGCCAATCTAGGGGTCCTTTTATAAGCTCAAGGATAACCCTAGTCGGTTTACAATTTGTATCCTTGCACGACAAGTAATCTAAACATAGAATAAACAAAGCTTTCCATAAACTTATATAACAGTTCTTTAGCTTTGCAGTACTTTGACTTCGACAGCAGTACTTTGACTTTCTCTTTAGTAGTACTTTGACTTTTCCAGTACTTTGTCAATCTTCAGTACTTTAACATTCTTCAGCACTTTCATATCCCAACACGCTTATTGAAACTAGTTGTTTCGAACACTTATACCTACCCTATGCCATTGTCATAGACTATGCCTTCACTAGCTTTTGATGTATCTGAGGAGGTCCTTGTTGTTGCTAGTTCGCCAGCATTGACTCTCATGACGGTTGCGCAGGGTGATCCTTATGAGATTGCCCGTCACTCTAGTTCATCATCATCAGATCGCCCTAGCTCATCTAGGCAGCTCACTTTACATCAGGTCTTAGCACGAGCCCAGACTCCTAGGCTTGCTTATAGCACTGCCCGCATGTCCGTGAGACCACCATCATCACCTATCCGTTTAGCAGCCTACTCTCTTCTGTCGTCACCACCAGCATCACAATGTATTAGGAGGCCTAGATCTCCTAGTGTACCACCTTAGGATTTTCCTGCACATAGACTCCGACTCATGGACTCTCCCTGTATGGATGAGGGCGAGGAGGAGCATGAGGTCGAGGAGGAGCATGAGATTGAGGAGCAGTATGTAGATGAGGATGAGAATCCTCAGGAGAAGGATGATGAGGATATTCCAGAAGGGGGTACTCCTCCATTGCAGAGTCCTGCAGATTCTTCAGGACCAGGTTCTCCTTTGCCTGAGCCTGAGTCCCCTGGACAGCCTTTAGACATTGACTCACCACCTTACTCACCTTATATAGGTAGCCCGTTAGGATCTGAGATACCATCAGAGATTGCTTCAGAGCCCAAGGAGTATGGTGAGACGGGTCTGATGTGGGAGAGGATTACATCACAGGGTACTAGGCTTAGTCAGTTGACGAACCGATTGGTTGGAGTATCTAGGGCTAGTATAGAGGATCTGAGAGCTGATATGGGTACTGTAGTCAGGAGGACTAGGGTTTTGCGTGAGGGTATATCGGAGCTCCAGGAGCAGGT
Source organism: Chrysanthemum seticuspe (assembly GCA_019973895.1). NCBI lineage: Eukaryota > Viridiplantae > Streptophyta > Magnoliopsida > Asterales > Asteraceae > Chrysanthemum > Chrysanthemum seticuspe. Next base: position 53,652,491 of record BPTQ01000007.1, read on the forward strand.
TGGGGACCTGCTGAGAGGGTTCGCGACAGCTCGTGATGCAGATAGAGCGATTTGGCGTAGGATTGGTGAGTTGGAGAGAGAGGTCATAGATCTTAAGAGTGATCGCGATGCTCGACGTGTTGAGTTGGAATCTTTATGGAGAGAGGTTGACGATGTTAGGAGATCAGTTAGTGGTGTTCGTAGACGTGGCTAGATAATGTTAGGTTCATAGCATTGTGCAATCTTGAAACTATGTAGTACTTGGTTCGAGATGTAGATCTATCCTAGTCGTCTTATTAGTATTGTCGTTAGGATCGTTTTTGATTTCTTCGTATCCTTCCATGTATTTCCACTTTTGAAACCTATGAGTTATGGTTATTGGAATGTGCATCCTTTAGTTATGATTCGGTAGCTGATTGTTTCGCTTTGGTATAGCGTTATCCTTGTTGACCTTGATGATGTATTCCAGTGTTATTTGGTGATCCTTGGAACCCAACTCTATCTTTAGAGCGTGAATTGTAAACTTATGAAATTGTTCTTCTTGCCTTCAAAATGATGGCAACAAGACGAAACCCGCTTAGGAACAACCGAGCAGCTCCTGCTGCTGTTGTTGCCCCTGTCCGTCGAGGTCGTCGTCCGGCCCCGACCACTCCACCTGTGAACCCAACCCATGTTGACCAGTTAGTGGCGCAGCGTGTCGCTGAATTGCTAGTTGAGACTAATCTCTCTAACACCTCTGGTAGAACCCCAATGCTGAATCGAACTCGAGGTTGTACCTACAAAGAGTTCCGATTCTGTGGTCCCATTGAGTTACGAGGAACTGAGGGAGTAGTTTACCTAACTAGGTGGTTGGAGAAAACTGAATCTGTGTTTGCCGTTAGTAATTGTGAGGAGGACTGTAAGGTTAAGTATGCAACATTCACCTTGAAGGACGAAGCGTTAACCTGGTGGAACAACTATCACAGATCAGTAGGAATTGATGTAGCTTATAGTATGACTTGGACTCAGTTTAAGACTCTCCTGATCAAGACTTACTGTCCTAGGAATGAAGTTAAGAAGTTAAAGAGTGAGTTCTGGAACCATAAGGTTAAGGGTCCTGACATGGCGACTTATACTCGTCGTTTCCAAGAGTTATCATTACTTTGCTCTGATATGGTTCGAACTGAAGAACTTAAGATTGAGAGGTATACGGATGGATTGCCTTTAGCTACCCGAAATGATGTCATCGCTGCGAAGCCAGTTAATTTGCATGAGGCAATTACTGTGGCTCAGCGTTTGATGGACTCTTATGTGTTAGAAGTAGGAGACAAGGGTAAGAGTGATAGGAGTGATAAGAGGAAGAGGAATGAAGTTGTTAAAGGGAATGGCAATAAACGGCAAGAGACAGCCAGGGTGTTCGCCATAGGAACTGGAGAAACGAAAGGTTATGAAGGTAGTAGGCCTATGTGTTGTCGTTGTAACCGAAACCACCATGGACTATGCCCGAATGTGTGTAGGAAGTGCTCTAAGGTAGGACACATGGCCAAAGACTATAGGTCTCGTCCACTTGCTGCAGCTCAAACTGCATAAGGAGCGGACTGGAAGGCCACTGTCACCTGTTTTGGATGTGGAAAGAAGGGACACTTTAAGAATGAGTGCCGAGAGCCGTGGATGAGAGAAAATCCCGGTAATGTAGGAGGATTTGCTAACCGAGGTATGGGAAGTAATGGCTTAAACCCTGTGAAGCGTGAGTTTGTGGAGAACCAGGGAAACCATGGTGCTAGGAATCAGCAGAGAGACATGGGAACAACGTGTGTTTACGCTATTAGGAAGGAAGTTGGTGAGGACCCTAACGTAGTTACGGGTACGTTCCTTCTTAATAATCGCTATGCTTCCATACTGTTTGATACTGGTGCGGATATGAGTTTCGTATCCACCAATTTTATGCCATTACTAGGAATCTCCCAAACACCTCTAGGGTTTAGTTACGATGTGGAATTAGCTAACGGAAATAGGGAGAAGATAGACACCGTAGTCCGAGGTTGTACCTTAAGTTTCCTAGATCGCCCGTTTAGTATAGACCTATTGCCGGTTACCTTAGGAAGTTTTGACATCATTATCGGAATGGATTGGTTGTCGAAGAACGGTGCACACATCATCTGTGATGAGAAGATCGTGCGTTTACCGTATGGCGGAAAAGTTCTGAGCATACAAGGAGATCGGAGCGACTGTGGAAGTCCTTCCCGGTTGAGCATCATCTCTTGTATTAAGGCCCAGAAGTACATCGGTAGAGGAGGTTGTCTTTTCTTGGCTCGAATTTCTGAAAAGAAAAGCGAGGAGAAGAGTGAAAGACACCTTAATGATGTACCCGTCGTTAGAGAATTTTCGGATGTATTTCCCGACGATCTGCCAGGGATTCCACCTGTCCGACAAGTGGAATTCCAAATAGAGTTGATACCCGGTGCTGCACCCGTAGCCCGGGCACCTTATCGACTTGCTCCAAGAGAATTGGAGGAACTGTCTAAACAGTTGGCAGAATTGTCAGAGAAGGGATTCATTCGACCAAGTTCGTCACCGTGGGGAGCACCAGTGTTGTTTGTGAAGAAGAAGGATGGATCGTTTCGGATGTGTATTGATTATAGGGAATTGAATAAGTTGACAGTGAAGAACCGATATCCGTTACCTAGAATAGATGACCTATTCGACCAACTCCAAGGAGCTAGTGTCTTTTCTAAGATCGACTTACGATCTGGTTATCACCAGCTTAGAGTGCGAGAGGAGGATATCCCTAAGACGGCGTTTAGGACTCGTTATGGACACTATGAATTCGAAGTGATGTCGTTTGGTTTGACCAACGCGCCAACGGTTTTCATGGATCTCATGAACCGAGTGTGTAAGCCATACCTGGATAAGTTTGTGATAGTATTCATAGACGATATCTTGATATACTCCAAGTGTAGTGAGGAGCACGAAGAGCATTTGAGGCTCATTTTAGGATTGTTGAGAGAGGAGAAGATGTATGCCAAATTCTCTAAGTGTGAATTTTGGATTCCGTCCGTGCAATTCTTAGGGCATGTGATAGATAGTCGAGGTGTTCATGTTGACCCAGCTAAGATTAAGGCCATTAAGGAATGGGCAGCTCCTAAGAACCCATCAGAAATCCGACAGTTTCTAGGTTTAGCAGGCTATTATAGAAGATTCATTGAGGGATTTTCCAAGATAGCTAAGTCGCTGACCAAACTGACACAGAAGGATGTTAAGTACGAATGAGGAGAAAAGGAAGAAGAATCATTCCAACTTCTGAAGGAGAAGTTGTGTAGTGCGCCCATCCTAGCTTTTCCTGAAGGAAGCGAAGACTTTGTCGTGTACTGCGACGCTTCGCATGAAGGCTTAGGTGTTGTTTTGATGCAACGGGAGAAGGTGATTGCTTATGCATCCCGACAACTTAAGAAGCATGAGAAAAACTACACCACCCATGACCTTGAGCTAGGTGCTATAGTGTTTGCTCTTAGGATCTGGAGACATTATTTGTATGGAACCAAGTGTGTAGTATTTACCGACCATAAGAGCTTGAAGCATATCTTAGATAAGAAGGAACTGAACATGAGACAACGTCGTTGGTTAGAATTGCTTAGTGATTATGATTGTGAGATTTGTTATCATCCTGGTAAGGCTAACGTTGTGGCTGATGCACTTAGTCGTAAGGAGGACATTCCACCCCTACTCGTTCGATCCTTAGGAATGACCATTGTTTCGCCCTTACCGTCCCAAATCTTAGCCGCCCAAGCAGAGGCATTGGCGGAAGAGAACCGTCCTTATGAGAATCTTCATGGAATGGTAGAAAGTGAAAACGGCTTCTTAAAGCGTTCTGACGGAACCTTATGCTTCAGAGACAGAAGCTGGATACCATTTCATGGTGGAATCCGTGAGTTGATTATGCATGAGTTGCATAAATCGAAATACTTTATTCATCCCGGAGCCGATAAGATGTATCAGGACCTTAAGAAACTTTACTGGTGGCCTAATATGAAAGCCTATATAGCTCAGTATGTCAGTTGGTGCCTGACTTGTTCTAAGGTAAAGGCCGGAGATCAGAAACCCTCAGGACTCTTAGTTCAACCCGAACTCCCGGAATGGAAATGGGAGCGAATAACCATGGACTTTATCACTAAATTACCGAGAACAGTTAGCGGCAATGACACTATCTGGGTAATCGTTGATCGTTTAACTAAGTCTGCTCACTTTTTAGCCATTAGTGAAACCGATAGTCTCGATAAGCTTGCTCGATTGTATCTTAAGGAGGTAGTATCGTGTCATGGAGTACCGATATCTATCATTTCTGATAGGGATAGCCGTTTTACATCCCACTTTTGGAGATCCTTACAGACAACGTTAGGAACAAACTTGGATATGAGTACTGCTTACCACCCTCAGACCGATGGTCAAAGCGAAAGAACCATTCAGACTTTAGAGGACATGCTTAGAGCCTGTGTTATTGATTTCGGCAAAGGCTGGGAGAGACATCTCCCTTTGGCCGAATTCTCTTGCAACAATAGTTATCATTCTAGCATTAAGGCCGCCCCATTTGAGGCAATGTATGGCCGAAAATGTCGTTCTCCTGTTTGTTGGGCTGAAGTTGGCGAGAGTCAACTTACAGGTCCCGAACTTGTCCTAAAAACCACTGAGAAGATAGTTCAGATTCGTAACCGGTTGCAAACCGCTCGTGATAGACAAAAGAGTTATGCCGATAAGAGACTTAAACCTTTAGAATTTCAGGTTGGAGATCGTGTTATATTGAAAGTTTCTCCTTGGAAAGGAGTGATTCGTTTTGGGAAGCGTGGAAAACTCAATCCCCGATATATTGGTCCTTTTCCAATCCTGGAAAGAATCGGACCGGTAGCATACCGCCTGGAGCTACCATCGGAATTGAGCAGTGTACACAATGTCTTACATGTTAGTAATCTTAAGAAATGTCTTTCGGAGGAAAACATAGTTGTGCCCTTAAGAGATATTCGTATTGATGAGAAATTGAATTTCGTTGAGGAAACGATTGAGATTATGGATCGTGAGATTAAACGGCTGAAGAATAGCCGTATTCCGATTATCAAAGTTCGATGGAACTCCCGGCATGGACTGGAGTTCACTTTGGAACGTGAGGACGTTTTTCGTAGGAAGTATCCTAAACTTTTCATGACATCAAGCAACTCGGAGTGAAACCCGGGACGGGTTTCTTCTGAGGCTGGGAGGCTGTGACAACTGGCAATTTAGGGAGTCTATTTTAGGTAACCGCATTACGTTAAACTAAACCGAGCTTTGCCTTTATCACTATTTTTATAAACCATGACTTGATTTTATATCGTCTATTGGTTTTTACGGTTTATTTCACTATTGAATGAGTTATCGTATGAGTTTTAACTCTATTTGGTAGGCACTATTCGATTCGGCACTAGAAAAGCCTAAAACGAGAAATATTGTAACTTTTAGACCGTAACTCGAAAATTGATAAAAAAAAATAGTCAAAACTCGTGGAAAAACATAAATAACGATGTTATAAAGTCGAATGAACGTCGTGGGACACTCGGGGGACAATATATGAGCTCGGGAATGGGTAAACGGGATAGTTACGAAGAATTACAACTCCGACCCCCCACCTTTTCCCCTAGCCGGCGCCTCCTCCACCCTCTTTATTTATTTTTGAGTCCTTTGTGTCCAAGTATAAAAGGCCCTCCCACCCCTCATTTGAGCTAGTTGTTTCTCTCACTAAAAACACACACAAAACACTTTTTCTCTCTCTACTCTCTCTCTCCCCAAATTAAATATAAACCCTAACCCTAAACACCACCACCACCGGCCACTATTCCGGCCACCACCACCACACGACGGCGCGTGACCACCCACCACCACCATCATATTGAAGCTCTCTTTCTCCTCTTTCCAACCATATATAACACTCTCACTAAAACCTCCATTAACACCTTCAAATATAAAGATTAAGATTCGGATTTCTAGGGTTTCAAGTGGATTTGCAATTCGTGTTTGGTTAAGGTAAAAGAGACATGAATACACCTAGTTTGAGCTTTGAAAAGCCATGAATGGCTTATTAGGGTTTCGACCTTATGACAAATTTTGGGGCTTTTGGTTGAAACATGGAATTAAGTCTAATTAACATCTAAATAAACAAGTAGTTAGTGTTTGGTAAGCATGTGGTGTATCAATTTGATGGGTTTTTGCATTTTAGGTCTAGTTTCATATTTTTGGTTAGAATATATGATGGGTTTTGTGTTTGGTTAATGATTAGAGGTTGACTGATTGTATTTGGATGTTGTGGAATTTATTTGGAAGTGATTTGGTTGGGTTGAGATGGTGTACGAGCCACCAAGGTCACGTACGCGTGCCTTGGGTTGCGTACGAGACCCACATGGACCAAGGGTCCGGGTCGAGTCGTTTTGGTAGTTTGTTGGTTGATATTGTTGATGTTTGGATGAGACGCGTAGAGCCGAAAAGCTCCTAGAGCTTGTTTGGTTCACGTGGTCTTAACCGTGATTGTGTCATGACCATTAGGGTCATAACATTGGTTTCGAGTATATTTGCTTGGTTGATTGGTTGGCTTGATTGATTTGAGTTGATTTGGGATTGAATTGCGCTATTATGACTTTTAAATTAAACTTGATATATATATATTGTCAACTTTGAGCTACGTCGGTGTTACTTTGACTTTTTAGTCATTAGTTGACTCCGACAAAGCCGTAACATGGACTTTAGTATAGTTTGGACTATTGATTGATTAAAAGCCGAGAAGTCATGACTCGTGCTTGTGGACTCGAAACGAATAACGATATGAGATTAATATTGGAATTTGACGAAATATATATATATATATACATGAAAATGCTAATAGACTATGAAATATAAATAATAAAAGGGCTTTTGTACCAAAAATATCGATAACAAGACTTATCTTGTTATTTACTATTTTTAAATGGAAACTAACGACTAAATTGGAAATGTTTTATAATAAATAAGTAATTAATGTTTCGAGTACACGTTTATCGAAGGATGCCAACATGATGAACCAAAAAGTCTCCAAGACCTATTGTTAAGAATAGTGAATTACTATTCTCATTAATAGCATTTAACCAACCCGGCAACCAGATACTTCGACCCGCATTGAATGTCGGGCCGTTCGTTGAAGATAAAAGTATATCGAACCCATATGAAGTTTTACCGTGAGCAGATTGTATCCATTGCGCAAATATAGGTTCAATTAAGATTTTCTTCTCCGGAGTACCAAAGGCAAGCATGACATCATTATGAACATAAAGTCCCAATGAATTATGAGTTCAATTATATCTCTATTACGAATCCTTTGTGTACCTTATTGTTCCTAGCTATCCACTTATTTAGCTGCGTTGCTGAAAAAAATCATTTGTACTCATAACTCAAGTTCAATAATATAATAATAATTCTCAAATATATTAAAGATTTTTCTTTAAGATATTTTTTTATTGAGTGGTCTTTAACCCACCGTTTTTGTCTCGTTTAAAATTTATTTGGATTCTTTATTCGGATCCGTGAGACAATTGAAGTGGTGTTTCCTTGTTCTAGGATCCTTTGTTTTAAATCATTGAGTTTAGACATTACTTCGGTGCTTCTTAATCCTTTCAAAACTAGCTGTCACCCCGCCGGTAGTAGGAGATGTAAGGATTGGTACATAGAATAACTTTTTATTAGATTGATAATCATATAAAGCAGCAGATATTTTAGCCATTTGCATCAAGCTCAAACTTCCTTCTTGCATGCGTTCCCCTCCGGAAGCACACACTATAATCAGAGGTAGAAGTTCTTTAGTGGCGTATTCAATTAAACGGTTAATTTTCTCCCCAACTGCGGATCCCATACTACCCCTCATAAACTGAAAATCCATAACCCCAACAGAAGTACAAGCTATCAATTCTTTCTCTAGATTGGAATCCTTAAAAGAGGTCTATGGGATCATATGGATGCTTATCCCTATTTTTACTCCTGTATTAGGAATCACAATAGGTGTACTAGTAATTGTTTGGTTAGAAGTATTTATTTGCTTACGTTGTGTGCATGGGTTACGGATAACCTAACATTAATAGTGTTGATCCACGTGGGTAGCGGAGTTATTAGGTTGACGAATCTAATAAGAGCCCGCTAGGTACATTGGGTAACCTTATTAATGAGTGAATTATCCTTATGACTCTTTAGGATACTATTGATTTATGGGATAATAAGCGACAAGAGTAAATAAATGAGTTTATCGAGTTGACGAATTCGATAAAGTCTACTATTTATTCCGAAACTTATTGGACTATAGAGCTTATCACTTAGATGCCTCATGGTGTTGCATTGAGTTATATACTGGTTGTTTGAGTGCATTCATAGCATCATATTGAGTCGATACACCCACATGAGGATACCAAACACTAGGATTAAATGGTGAAACGAGACATTTTTGGAAATAACGAAATGGAATACATTGGGGTAGTTAACGTTGATTTCGAGAGATATATATTTATTAAATTTGGTCTACATTAATAGGTTGTGCCGAGTCGATAGTTGTTGTGCCGTGATTACTGTTATCTTCTGCTAGTGTTTATTCGTACGTTGATTGCTTGAGGTGAGTTTCATAGCCCCACTTTTATCTACGTTTTTAACTATATTGGGGTGAGAATCATGCTACTATTTTTGGACCGTGAAAACTATTTGGATTTGCTTATATGCTTGACTGTTTAGATAGATGTGCGGTAGTTGTTGCCTTAGTCTAGGTTTAACCGTGCCTAGCTAAGAATAGACTTCTACATCGACCTAGTCCGGGGTTGGCAATTGTTCTAGATTTTGCCACGACAGTGCTGGACTAGAGTCGCGGGGCCCGAGTAATCCCTGGATGCGGGATATGATAATGGTTGGTGATCCGGGTAGGATCGGTGTGCGAACGGTATTTATCTATCTTAGGTCTTGCATAGCAAATCAACTCCTACTGGTCCACTATGATTTTGTTGAACTTAAACCTATGAACTCACCAACGTAAGCTGACCTTTTAGCATGATTTCTCAGGTATTTGAGAGATATTTGCAATACGTGATCGGTGGAAGCTTGGCAAGAAGGCGGGGTTCAAGGATCATTTCTGACTCTGATAAACTTTGGGGACCTATTTTATTAAATCATGTTTTGGGCATAATATTTACCTTGTGAATTTATTTGATGTGAATTCACCACCTCTGTCCGTTCTTAGCATCCTTATTTTCAATCTCATCTCCATTTCTATCTTCTGTCTAAATTCCTTGAATGTACTAAATGCCTCATCTTTCGCTGTCAGAAAGTAGGCCCACATAAAATGTGTACAATCATCCACTAACAAGAAAATGAGTTTCTTGCCAGAGTGTGTGGCTGGACTAATAGGACCGCAAATGTCTCCATATACTAAGTCCAACGGGTTCTTTGATATGAATTTAGCTTGATTTGGAAATGGTGTTCTACTGTATTTTCCTAATAAACACGCGTCACAAATCTGCCCGGCATGATTTATTCTTGGAATTCCTTCTACTAGACCTTTCCTAGTCATCTTGTTAATATCGTCAAAGTTCAGATGACCTAATCTAGCATGCCATAACTATGATTGGTTATCTATATTTTCTAAGAGACATATAGGTGCTTCTATCTGTAATTGAATCTTGTAGAGTCGATTCTTAGATCTTTCAACCTTCATTAACAACTTCTTGTTCTTATAATACAAAGTCAACTTGTTTCCGTCCATAATGACCTTACAACCTATTTCCGTAAGTTGTCCTAGACTAAGTATGTTGCTCTTGAGGTTTGGTATGTAGTATACCTCCGATACTACCTTCTGTTCCTGGTTCTTACAACCTAATAGTATAGACCCTTTACCCATTATCTGTACATACGATCCATCTCCAAAACGTACTCGTCCTGTTACGCTTTCGTCAATATCCCTAAAATGACTCTTTATTCCTGTCATATGGTTACTTGCACCATTATCTAAATACCATATGCTTGCGTCTGCTGTAGCATATTTTCCTGGTTGAATTTGTTCTATCATTCAACAACACTTCCTCGTGTTCAGTTTCGTGCATAGTCATTAATAGTGACGGTTCATCGTCTTCTAAGATAAGGTTTGATTGTTCCTGAGTTGCTGATGTTCCTCTACAATTCCTTTTAAGATGTCCAAGTTTATGACACCTGTAACATTTTACCTTACTTACATCTCACTCACTTTTATTCTTATCCGAACTCTCTTTGTGATTTGAGTTCCCTCCTTGTGAGTTGTTTCTATTTCTATGATTCTGCCAGTTCCCTCTTGAGAAATTTGATTTCCCTCCACGTTTGTAAAAACGTTTTCTGTTTTCTGAGTGCTCGCCATGTGCGAATAATAGGTTTTCCTGGCTTTCTACTTTCCCTCGTTTCTGGAGTTTTATCCTTTCCTCAAATGCCTTGAGTCTTCCAGTGATCTCATCTAAAGTGATGTCGTCGAGATCACTTGTCTGTTCTATGGATGCTACTGATGCATGCCCAAGTAATGTTAGTAGTCGTGAATCTGTTGAAGGGCAAGCTCACAAGATCAGAAAGAGTTCAAGGACTATTGTGCAACCTCACAAGTATAAGGACTTCATTTAAACATATGCTATTAGTTAGTGGGCAACTTTGTTAGTCAATTATTATGTTTTACCTTTACTATATAGTCAATGGACAAATGAAAGAATGATATAGATATTGCAGTACTCTTTTCTTGTTCCCCAATTCATCTATCTCCCTTGTCTATTTCTTCCTCTGTTCTTTTCTTATTCATATCTCTGTTGTGGTTTTTAAGAGTGGGTAACATTGGTGCTTTCATTGATCATGGGTGAAGGTATGGCGACCAGATACAAAGCATTAGAAGACCAAATTGCTAAGTTAACTGAAGCGATTTCTCAACAGACACCTTTATTATCCCAAGTTCCTTCACTGGTCACCACCATCCAACAACATTCAGAGTCCATTGTTGGTATAAATCAATCGGTTCAGCACACTCAACAGGTACTTGCTGATATGTCTCTTAAACTTGCTAGAATTGAAAAACCACCTGATCCCCCTTTGATATCTACTCCACCGAACCCTAATTTTTCTACACCTGTTTCTTCTTTGATTAATCGCACTCATACTGATTCCCACTCTTCTATCCCAACTCTTAGACTCCCAAAATTAGAAATCCCTATGTTCTCTGGTGCAAATGTGTTGAATTGGATTTTTCAAATTGAACGTTTTTTTCAATACCATAACACACCACCTGAACATCGCCTCTACATAGCATCTTTTTATGTCACTGGTGATGCACTTGATTACTACCAGTGGCTTCACTCTACTCAGCAATTGACGTCTTGGGATTCATTCACTCAATCCATGGAACTTCGATTTGGACCATCGTCATTTGTTAACCACGAAGCATCTCTCTACAAGTTACGCTAGAGTTCAACCGTTAATACCTACATATTGGAATTCACTTCTTTATCTAATCGGGTTACAGGTCTCTCTCATGCCAATCTTCTTAATTGTTTCCTTTCTGGACTCAAAGAGGATATTAAGAAAGAGTTGTTCTTGCTAAAGCCCCAAAGTCTTGCTGATGCAATTGGGATGGCTAAACTTGTTGAAGATAAGCTCCAACCCACAAAATGGTCTCCTAGCCGTTTTCTCCAATCTAAACCAACCACCACGAGTGAACCGTTAATACTAAATCCTAGACCTCCACCACTTCCACCTTCACCAAACATAAACCCGACACAACCCCACCAAATCCGTCGGCTTACTCCAACTGAAATGGCTAATCGTAGAGCAAAGGGCCTTTGATACAACTGTGATGAAAAATTTCATCAAGGACATCATTGTCGGACTAAACAATTCTTATGTTTACTTGCTTCTGATGATGGCAATGACGAACCACAATTGGTCGATGAGCCATCAGCATCTGAGGTTGCTTACCCTAGTATTGACACGATCCCACCGACTACTGATGTTCCAACTATATCATATCATGCATTGGAAGGTCATTTTGTTCCCTCTACACTCCGACTAATAGGTCAAGTTAATGGCAAGCCGATCACAGTTTTAATTGATGGCGGGTCTACTCACAATTTTTTGCAAACCCGTGTAGCCAAGTTTCTTGGACTCCCGATTCTTCCATCTGATCATCTTCAGGTAACAGTTGGTAATGGGGCTTCTATGCATTGTGGTGGATATTGTAAGGACGTTTCCTTGAGCTTAGATGCGTATTGTTGCAATTTGGATTTTTATCTACTACCCATCTATGGTGCTGACATGGTACTTGGTGTTCAATGGCTGGCAACACTTGGGCCTACTTTATTCGATTACAAAGAGTTGTGGATGCAGTTTGTTGTCCAAGGGAACCAAATTCATCTCAAAGGGTTGCAACAACCATCTTTTTCCAGCCTTACATTCTCCCAACTAAAGCGACTTGAGTACACTGATGCTGTAGCAACATATTATCACATGTCGGTTACACCTATTTCAAACACCCAACAACCTATTCATCCATCTCTAGCACCTCATTTACATGCCAACCTTGAACAATTGCTTCATGCATATTCTGATGTTTTTGCTCTTCCTAAAGGGTTGCCACCTCAAAGACAATTTGATCATCATATTCCATTATTACCTGATTCAAATCCGGTAAATGTGCGGCCATTTCGATACCCTCATTTTCAGAAGAACGTTTTGGAGAAATTAGTCAGGAAATGCTTGATCAGGGACTAATCCAACATAGCTCAAGTCCATTCTCTTCTCCTGTGCTATTAGTTAAAAAAAAGGATGGTACATGGCGGTTCTGTGTCGACTATCGCGCATTAAATGCAGTCACTGTGAAGGACCGTTTTCCAATTCCAACAGTGGATGAGTTGTTAGATGAACTACATGGTTCCCAAGTATTCTCTAAATTGGATTTGAGAGCCGGTTATCATCAGTTGCGAATTCACCCACCTGATGTTTCAAAAACATCTTTTCGTACTCATGCCGGCCACTATGAATTTCTAGTCATGCCCTTTGGATTGTCAAATGCTCCATCCACTTTCCAAGCTACCATGAATGAGATCTTTCGTTCGGTGCTTCGTAAGTTCGTGTTGGTTTTTTTTGATGATATACTTATCTATAGTAAATCTTGGGAATTGCATATAGAGCATCTTAATGCTGTTTTTAGCATATTACGCACTCATAAGTTTTTTGTGAAGCTGTCTAAATGTGAATTTGGCTCCCCTTCTGTCTTTTTTCTTGGCCATATTATCTCTGCTGCAGGTGTGTCTGTCGATCCAACGAAGGTCGAGGCTATTCAGACTTGGCCAGAGCCAAAAACAATTAAACAATTGCGTGGGTTTCTCGGTTTAGCCAGTTATTATCGTCGTTTTGTGCAGGGATTTGCTAAAATATCATCTCCTCTTTCGAATCTTCTTCGCAAAGATTCTTTCATATGGGATGACACAGCTCGCACAACATTTTCTAAACTCAAGAAGGCTTTACTATCCACTCCTGTATTAGCACTCCCTAACTTTGACGACCCCTTTACAATTCACACAGATGCTTCTGGCGTTGGAATCGGTGCGGTTTTATTACAACATGGCCATCCCCTTGCTTATTTTAGTAAGATAATGTGCCCTCGAATGCAAAATGCATCTACCTACATACGTGAATTATATGCTATAACAGAGGCTATTCGGAAATGGCGACAATACTTGTTGGGTCGTAAGTTCACTATTGTCACTGATCATCAGAGTCTACGTGCCATTCTTCATCAAAATGTTAATACCCCTGATCAGCAACACTGGATTACGAAGCTGTTAGGTTATGATTTCGACATCTTATACCAGCCAGGTAAAGACAACGGACCAGCAGATGCACTGTCTCGACTTCCAGAGTCATCCCCTACATTTTTTGCACTTACACAACCAATTATTACTATCTTGGCTGCTCTGCGTGATCATTATCAAACCAACTCAGACGCTCAACGTCTTTACAAAGATGTCCAGTTAAATCCATCAAAGTTTCCTCAGCATTTAATACGTGATGGTTTATTGTTTGTAAACAACCGTATCTATGTTCCACCTTCTGCAGCACTAAAACAAATCATCTTAAGTGAATATCATAACTCAAATTCTGGCGGTCACACGGGGATGCAACGTACTTTAGCCAAGGTTGCAGCTTCTTTTACATGGCCTAATCTCCGAGCTTCTGTCCGTGACTTTGTGCGTAAATGCCAAATTTGTCAAGAAGTAAAGCCATTTAACAAAGCCCCTCAAGGTCTTCTCAACCCACTGCCTATCCCAGGAAATATATGGGACTCCATCTCTATGGAATTTATTACTGGTTTACCATTGTCTTCTGGAAAAAGCACCATCTTTGTCGTGGTTGATAGACTTTCAAAGTACGCCCATTTTTGTGCATTGGGTCCTAACATAACAGCGCCTACTCTAGCCGAAGCATTTTCGAAAGAAATATGTCGGTTGCATGGAATGCCATCTTCCATTATTTCTGATCGGGATCCACTTTTCTTGAGTAATTTTTGGCGTGAGTTATTCCGACTTCAAGGCTCTGTTTTGTCTATGAGTAGCTCCTACCATCCACAAACGGATGGGCAAACCGAAGTTGTTAACCGTTGTCTTGAGGACTACTTGCGTTGCTTTGTTTCAGATTATCCTAAAGCTTGGGTTCGTTTTCTACCATGGGCGGAATGGTCTTATAACACATCATGGCACTCTTCCATAGGCATGACTCCGTTTGAAGCGGTATATGGTCGATCCCCTCCTTGTTTGCTTGATTATGTCACTGATTCCACTACAGTAGCTTCTGTTGGCGATTGGCTTAAGGATCGAACCGAAGTTCTACACAAACTGAAAGAAAACTTGCAAAGGGCACAATTACGAATGAGGAACAAGGCAAATGCACATCGTACTGAAATTCAATTGGATATCGGTGATTGGGTCTTCATTAAACTTCAACCTTATCACCAATCCTCTGTGGCAAATCGTCGTTCCTATAAGCTATCAAAACGTTTATTTGGCCCTTTTCAAATCACAGCTCGCATTGGTTCAGTTGCCTATCGAATAGCTCTTCCAGAATCTGCTAAGATTCATGATGTCTTTCATGTTTCCTTGCTCAAAAAATGTGTTGGTGACCCTACTATCAGTCCAAACCCGTTACCTGATGAATTTGTTGGTAGCCACCCTGTGTTATCCCCTGCTACTATTCTTGGTCACAGACAAGTCATGCAACAAGGTCACTTGGTAAATCAACTACTAGTGCACTGGAAAGGACAGCCCGCAACAGATGCTACATGGGAACCTTTGAATGATTTCACCCAAGACTTTCCTAATTTTCCCCTTGAGGACAAGGTGTATCTTCATCGAGGGAGCAATGATGCATGCCCAAGTAATGTTAGTAGTCGTGAATCTGTTGAAGGGCAAGCTCACAAGATCAGAAAGAGTTCAAGGACTATTGTGCAACCTCACAAGTATAAGGACTTCATTTAAACATATGCTATTAGTTAGTGGGCAACTTTGTTAGTCAATTATTATGTTTTACCTTTACTATATAGTCAATGGACAAATGAAAGAATGATATAGATATTGCAGTACTCTTTTCTTGTTCCCCAATTCATCTATCTCCCTTGTCTATTTCTTCCTCTGTTCTTTTCTTATTCATATCTCTGTTGTGGTTTTTAAGAGTGGGTAACAGCTACTATCTGAATGAACATATCTGGTGTGGAGTCTAATAGTTTTCGTACTAAAAGTGATTCATCCAAAGTTTTCCCTAATTCTTTTGCCTTCGTGGCATAGCCGTTTAGTTTAGTCGTAAATGCATCCACCGTCTCATCTTCCTTCATTTGAAGTGAGTTAAACCCAATCATCAATGATTGTAACCGTGCTTTCTGCACTCTATCTTCTCCAACGTGTCTTTTCTTTAGCGAATCCCACAATTCCTTAGCCGTCTTACAACCCGCTACTTGTAATATCACATCTTCAGTCAACGCTTGATATAGGAAGGCAGTCGTTGCCTTATCCTTCTTATCATCTACTTGCGTATCTATCTTTGGTTCTATTGCAACTTGTTTGGGAGTGTGACCAGCAGATTCAGTTCATACAATTATCTTGCTTTATATACTTTTGGATGTTAAATCTATTTGATACACTTTTATTAGGCTGGTGTGATAAAATTGTATATCGTATTCTTAAACTCATAAAGTCAGCAAGTTGCATCTCATAATAAATATTTATCCCACTTGACTTATATTTAAATAATTTAGTCTTAAATCACCGCTTCTACTTTGTAACCATGTCTAGGTATTCAAGTACTGTAATTAAGAGTTGTTTATTTCAATTTTTGTATGTGTCTTACTTAAATACTAAAAATCAAGTTGGACGAAATAGGCTATGTTTGGAAAAGATAGTTGCAAACAGGTAGATATTGGTTGATAACTAGTAACTGATAAAGAGTTGATATTGGAAAAAATAGTGGATGATGCCTTTCATGGATGCTAGTCTCTATGATACACTACATGAGAGAAATGTAATCCATACATTAGAACCTACAAAACAAATGAGGCCTATTGACAATGTGGTTTAATGCCTTTTTACACTGGAATGGCTTAAATGGCATTGTTGCTATAGGAAATGTAGTTTGTTGTGTCTGAATTTGTGAAGAATAGTTACTGAGAACGTCATTTGTATACTGTCTAGTCATAAGATCATGGGAATGTCCATGTATCTTAAGTGAATTCATGTAACCTTTATTAGTTTGATTGTGCAAATATATTCTTCACATTTTCACCAAAAAAAAAAAAAAAAAAAAAAAAATGATAACTCATAGTGATAGCAATACACTGTAACTTTTTATTTTATTAAAGTGTTTATAAAGTAATTGTAGCTGAAATGACATACTACATTTTGCATATTAGTAACAAATAAAAAACGTAAAAGATAGAAAACTCATTATATAAATAAGAAACATAATAATTTTTTAGATAACTAACATGGTCGTAATAATCATCGACGTGCATTTAATACTCATGTAACGACATTGTGATGGTTACATTGCATCGCATTAGATGTTCCTTTAGATTTCAGAGTAAGGCTGTGATCAAGAAGAATATTGTTAGGTTCGAGCTCAAGTCGATAACCAAAACTCGAGCTCGACACATTTAGTAAAATATATATAATTCGACGTTTTCATGTCATCATTTCAAAAATAAGTTATCACATATAGCAGGTTTCTAATTCATAAACACATATGTAGTAGATGATTATCACATACATGTATAACAAAATTTGAATTGACATACTAAAAAGTTAGAAAGAACTTAAGTTGTTGAAGATTTGATAACTATTAACATGCATGCTACAATATTATTTGGCATTTCATTTCATGAGAATATGAAGGACAAATCAAACATTACGTATAGTAGATCCAAAACTAGAATGTATTACCCACTTTGTAAATTATTGAGGGTATAAGTAATTTTCTATTGAAAAAGCTCTATAGTTTCTCAAACGCTCTTTTTACCATAGTGTTTAAATTTGTTTGATTTAAGGAAACCAAAGTCTCACGCAATTCGAACGTATGCACGTTAGCCATAAATGGATTTGAAAGTGACGCTTTTGAAAAACGGACGGTGCTATGGTAGTTTTTCCTTCCCTGTCTTTTTCATATTAACTCCTAATTCACTGAAAAAACTCACTTTACCCTTTAAACTATATTATTGACGTGCTTCTACCCTTCAGCTATAAAACTTGTCAACCTATTTAAAATAAAATAAAATTAAAATTAAAAAATAAAATAAAAATAAAAATAAAAAAAATTACATATCTTTTACTGATATCGTCTAATGTAAGACTACTCCCAATGGGAGCGTGAGGGTTGGTATTTTGCTTTGGGAGTGGTTTCGGTGCTGCGTATGAGAGCCAAAAACACAAACGAAAGATGCGCTCCTCACCTAATAAGAAAATGTGCAAAGTATTAAGTGATTTTAGGGAAAAGGTGGACAACTTATTGGCTACTAAAAGATGACAAATGCATGGTGTAACCACCTTTGTAGTAGAAACAGACTGCAACTTTCTTTCTTATGGTTATGTGAAAATGATAGATCTGGCCAAAGAAATTTTAAAATGGAAGTTTCTGGTGTCTGATTTTCGTTTAAGCTTATATTATCAAACTTTGTGAAAGATTAGGTGCAAGATTAGAGAACCTCAACCACAAATAAGTGATATTATGGACTGTATTTAATGCAGTTTGGGATAAAGGAGGTGCTACAGCTGTGCTAAAGTACGATTTATACCCATTTTTTTTACCCATCCAATAGGAATGGGACTCTTGTCCCACTACAACAATCTCACACAAAACCAACCAATAGGGTGTGAGATTAACCATTTAATAACTCATTTAATCACTCCTTAATATGTCATTTGCAATAATCACATTTTTCCCTTTTAGTATATTGTATAATTGTGTTCACTTTCACTTATTGATGAAATAATTAAACAATAGCTAGAAACACAATTCATTAGAAACGGATGCATTTCAAAAACTCTATTTTCATGAAAACTAACACTACGAAAAAAAAATCTATCAAGGTCCAGCCTAAAATCAAAAAATTAAAAATCAAATTGGTCGAGAAAAAGAACCACGCTGCTCCCACTAGCTCTAATGTATATACATAGGAGTGTATCTTTGTTCCAATCAAAATAAATTCCTTAATTTCATTTCGTCCTTCATATTGTAGTAAGATTGTAAAATTAATTTTCTAAGATCTTCTTGTTTCAAGTTAAGACTATTAAGACTTCCCATTTTCAAGTTAAGACAATTAAGAATTCCTATTTGACAATGCAGACAAAGTATCGAGTATAAGCCCATATATGCCTCTTAGAATTCTAACTCAGTCTGTTATGGGTCGTTCAAGTAGAAGGGCTTCAGAGCTCTTTGTTTATGGTTGAGTGACCTTTTATGTCAATTTCACTTGGTGTTAGATTTATAAGAGGGGAGGGAGTGGATGCTCGGGTATGCTCGGGTATTTCGGGTACACCGTCCCCACTCATTTGGGTACTTGAAATCGGGTATTAATTCGGTTTCACAAGCCGATCGGTTATCTCCTTTCTTCTCTATTTTTTTTGTCTTTTTGTGAAAGGTAGTTTTGGATAGGATCGGGTACCACTCCCTCCACTTTGGGTAGTGTTAGGGTAGAATTGGGTAGTTTTGAGTTGGAGGGTTTTTATTGGATAGAGGTGATGTGGCAATTTGGGTACCAGGGTACCACTCCCTCCCCCCTAAATAGTTGTATGATCTGATCATTTGAGAAGGCATGTTAGAACCGAAAATTTCATCTTTGTTCATGATTGCCATCCGTTCTATGTCATATTAACCGATTCCGATTTTAGTTCTTAATGCAATCCCAAATCAACCCGTGACCCTCTTCTCATAATCTATTTGATCTCCTCTCCTCTAAACTTAAATTTCTAGTTTCTAAAGAACACTCTTGTTGATGGCGGGAATAATAATTGTTGGAGCTTTGGTAGGAGACGTTGTTGCCAAACTGTCGAGTTTGCTAATAGATGTGATACAGAAGTGCCGACATTTCAAATCCCAACTGAACCAACTCCAAGAGACGATAAACAGAATAACTCCTATCTTAAAGGAGATAAAGAAGCTAAACAAAGTCTTGGGTGGACATAAAGAAGAGACTGATAACTTCATCCGTCAGCTGAACGAGGCGGAAGAGCTCCTTAAGAAATGTGAGCATATCCGACATAATGTTGTCAAAAGAGTCCGTCAAATGTACAAGCTGGAGGCTCTGAATAAATCAATCTTGAGGTTCTTCCAAATTGATGTTGTGTTGCATGGGACAAGGGATGTCAAAGAAATTTTGGTGGCGACAAGAGATGTTGAAGAAAAAATGGATAGAGGGAGTTGGTTATGTCATCTTCCGATTCTCCAAAATAAGCCGATCGGATTCGAAGATCGAGTGGGGGAGTTGAAGAGGTTGTTGCTCAATGATTCAAGGAGTGATGATGGTTGTTCTGTTGTTGTTATTACTGGTGGAGCAGGGTATGGGAAGACAACTCTTGCAACATTAAAAGATCGTAAAATATAAATAAATATTTTTATGAGTTATTTGTATTAACATACATGTTATGTAATCTTATTATTATACGACAAGATATTCAGCTTACATTATAGGATTTCTTGATTTAGGTTTTGGATATTCAAAAAATATTCATATTCGGATATCTGAAATATGATCAAAATTTATTAAAAGGTTGGGTTTTATAAAATGTCAATTTTGGAACTCATATAAAGTTTTCCGAAAATTATAGATATTTGGATATTCGTATATATAAAACTGTTATCCGAAATTTAGGATATCCGAATTTAAAGAACTTACCTAAAATAATTCGTATAACATAAAACCATCAACTCAAATTTCGGATATCTGAAAACGGATATCTGAAAACCGAAAAAACTGAAACCAAACCGCATAAAACCAAAAACAAAACCGAACTTTTGGTGCGGGGTTTGATTTTAAAAAACTTAAAACCAAATTTTCGGTTCGGGGTTTGGTTTTAGCCAAAAACCGCTCCATGCTCACCCCTACCTTTCAGTTTTGCAATATGTCTAGTTTTATTATTGTTTATCTGCTTTGATTAATGGTTAGAGTATCTAGTACCACGTATAACTAATAGGGATATATGGTAGCAACGTATTCTTTGCTACCATATCCAAGAATTCCAGTATGAAGTTGGTCATTCGAAATATACTTCCAAATAACCGAGCTGGTCAAGTAGATTTTGTTTCAAATGAGGATGCAATCCACCGTTGGGAGAGGTTCGTGAATGACAATCGCAATTCAGATATATTGTTGATTCTTGATGATGTTTGGTAAGATACCATCATCACCGACCTCCAATTCAGGTCACGTGGATACAAGATCCTCGTTACCTCTGAAACAACCTTTAAGAAATTCGATACATATCAAATGAGACCTCTCAGTAATCAAGATGCCATAAATTTGTTATGCTATTTTCAGCATTTTCGGAGTGTGCAAGTCATGCTACAAACGACGATGATGATGATATACCAGAGGACCTTGTCTACAAGGTGATTTCAAACTATTCCAAGATTGATGTTTCATACCTTTATAAGAAAGTAACGTCTAAACCATATTAACTGTCACACCCCCAAAATATCACAGCTGAATGATAGTCGGGGTATGACTTCATAACACAAAACACAAAGTATGACATAATAGAGAAGTACTAAATGCAACCCCAAAATGTCTACTTTGCTACCATCTCAAATGCTCCCAACTTGAAGTTGGTGATTAGAAATGATTTGCTTCCATATAGCCCAACTTCTCAGGAGACTTATTTTGCTAATGATAAAGAAGCAATCGCGAGATGGGGGTCCTTCTTATATACTCTTCATGAATCACCAGTATTGTTGGTACTTGATGACGTGTGGTCCCTTTCCATCATCATGGATTTTCGATTCATGTTACGTGGTTACAAAATTCTTGTTACATCTCGGACCACCTTCCCTAGATTCAATACATATAAATTAATCCCTTTGTCCGACCAAGATGCCATCATTTTATTAAGCTACTCGACACTTTCTGAACGCGTAAGGCAAACTAAGAATGATGATGAGGAGGAGGAAATACCAGAGGGCCTTGTTTACAAGGTATAATTTCGATTTAACTCAACTTCAATTATCTCAACTCTATAAGAAAACACTGACTAAAGTACTAAACCATATTAAGTAATTCATGTTTTCGTAGTTGGCCAAGTGTTCCAGAAAGCTACCACTCGCACTTATTATCATTGGCAATCTTCTAAATGGCGCATGTGGATGAGTGGCGGCTGATGCTTAACAAACTGTCTAAAGGCCCTCGAGCAGTTCTTGACTTAGAGATGGACAACATTTGGCAGAGTCTTCTAGCAATTTGTTGGGAGTGTGACCAGCAGATTAATTAATACAATTATCTTGCTTTATACAATTTTGGATTTTAAAACTATTTGATAAGGAACTAAGATCATGATCCATCTAGTTTGGTTATGGATCGGACCGTTAGTTGGATCAATAATGGATTTGATCAACATTTGATATGATCCAATCTATTGATACCCCATTTGACCCGTAACTAAGTAGATAAGTGTATGTATTTACCTATACCTAAACCTAAAAGCTTAATTTCAAAAAAGAGAATGATGCTTGTCTATTTAAGTAGCTCCAAATCGGTGCTTTCTTTGAAATAGGACACATTTTGACAAGATCTCCAGCTGTCTCATGTCTCGTTGAGGCATAGAGCGAAAACAAAAAATGATGCACTTTAGATTAAAACTTTTTGCTGTTAATTTATAAAATATAAAAAGTGAACCGTGAATAATTAGTCATATTCCAAATTATCTATATTTACAAAATGATAAGCATAATTTGTATAAAATAGTATATGATTTATCTCAAGATTTTGTACAATCAACTCTTTTTATATTAAAACCACTATTGTAGTTTAAATTGTTCAAATTTGGATATCTAAAATTTTGGATGAAGATTTTACATATACGAATATCCAAACAATGGGTATCCAAATTTTTTGAAAAAAAAATCATTTATTAGTTTTGAAATTGACAATTCATATCCTAATTTCTAAATACATTTTGAACAAATTTCCGATATCCGAATACATATATTTTTAACGTAACTAGTTGTATCCTTGTCTTTTTGTGTCATTTAAATCAAGTCCTACATTTTTCATTTCATTCACAATATCACTATAGAGTTATTTATGATTTTTGTTATCTAGTCAAAGAAATCCAAGAAAGTCGTATGTTTGTAAAATAGGAGGCATCAAATTAGGCTGGTGCGATAAAATTATATATTGTATTGTACTTATCTGTTGAATTGGTGTGATTAATTATAACCTGTATTTTTTTATTTGCATTATCGTAGTATATGAAAGATTTTTTTTTCAATTAATTACTTTTCAAGGTGCCAATTGGGCCGAGTAAATAAGTTTAGGCCATTTGAATATTTACGTAATTACGTCTCAAAAAAGAAAAAATAAATAAACCCTTTTATTACTAGTCGGTGTGAGTGCTAAATCGACCTCTACTTGTTTGTCACCTTTTTTCCCTTTGTTATATAAAGTTATAATTCGGTTTTATTTCCATGTTCAAGGATGAAAATCAAAAATTTTCCCAACCAAACCTTTATATAAGTCTTCACTCGATTGCCATAAGTCCATAACATATTGTCATATTGTATTTAGCTGTGAATTTTTTGTTGCTAATTTTTCATTTCTATCAACTGAATATTTCAAAAACTATTATAAATATTCATTCAAAACTTTCACCATCTTCCTATAAAAGCCCAATTGGATCCCTACCAATATTTAACCCACCAAATGCAAGATTGTTAATAACTACATCTCATTTAACCCACACTATTGTTATACTTTCTAGTTTTAGAAAAACACTCATGTTAATGGCTGGAATGATAATTGTTGGAGCTTTGGTATGAGATGTTGTGCCAAACTGTTGAGTTTGCTAACATATGTGATACACAAGACCGACATTTCAGATCCCAATTGAACCAACTACGAGAAAAGATAAACATAATAAATCCTATCTTGATGAAGATATAGAAACTAAACAAAGTCTTGGGTGGACGGAAAGACAAGACTGATAACTTCATCCGTGAGATGAACGAGGCGGAAGAGTTCCTTAAGAAATGTGAGCATATCAGACGGAATGTTATCAAAAGAGTCCGTCAAATGTACAAGTTGGAGGCTCTGAATAAATCGATCTTCAGGTACTTCTAGATTGATGTTACGTTGCAAGGGTCAAGGGATGTCAAGGAAATTTCGGTGGTGACAAGAGATATTGAAGAAAAAATAGATAGAGGGATCATAGTTGGGTATGTCATCTGTTGATGCTCCAAAATTAGGTGACAGGATTAGAACAACGAGAGTTGAGCATGTAAGCCAAGCCTTCAGTTACTTATTCGTAGACTTTTCTCGGTGGGGGATTTGTGGAGGATGTTGCTTAAAGATTCTTCAAAGGGGAACATCGATAATTGTTGTGTTTTAGTTATTTATGGTGGAACTGGTTGCGAGAAGACTACTCTTGCAACAATGATTTTTCAAGGAGTTGATGTTCAAGGTGTGTAAATTAAATCCTATCCATCCATGACAATGTTAGATGACTAGATTAACGAACCCGTATTTGTGAACAGTTAATCCTAACACTAAATTAAATGGACCTCAAGCACATAATTAGACGTGTTCATGAAATTTTGCAGGTATTCAATAAGTATCTAAAATATGAAACATAATTATGTAAGTTGTGTAAGAATTGTGTATGCAAAGGGGTCAAAATGGGTGTTTGGCAAAACACCCGTATGCTTGTCAAATATATGTTCATGGGTTGACCAATAAATGTTTTGAAAATGAAGTATCATGATGTTTTAATGCTTTCTGGAAGTTCTTGCGAAGTGTCGGGTCACGGGAGTCGTGTTTTGGGTCAAAAAGGCAGGTCAGGAAGTGTTTTGCATATTCTGAGGGCCTTAGTCACGGTTTAGGAACTTAGCCGTGCGGCTAAGAACAGTCCTGGGGTGATCGAGGCCTTTAGCCACGGCTGTGGGCAGTTCCAGTTTTTGGTAATTTTGTAAAAATCATATCTAATAAACCGTAAGTCGTTAGAAGTCATGTTACCTATCGTTTTAAAGGTACATGAGTCTAATTTTATTTAAAAATACTTTCAGGGGCTGGTTTGTAATAGATTCATACCATTTTAATACTTAGTAACAGAAGGTCTTTTCGGGTCAAGCCGTTGCGCGAATTTTTTTTTGTCAAAATAGGAAAGGGGTGTTTCATATATCATAATCCCTTCTTGAATACTCATCAATTCTGAACATACTGGAATACATGATTTTAATGCAATATATAACACATAAATCATTCTAGTAAGCTCCCTGAGATATTTTATGATCTCGATAACTTCATGTCATATCATGTGAATATTACAACGTTGATCAGGCGTCATAATAATCACTATATAATCTACCCCAAAATTACAAAACTAAAATGTATCATCTATCTGCTCATGATATGTTCATATAACTATGAACTCATCACTATATAATCTACCCCAAGCTCCTTGAGATATTTGATGATCTCGATAACTTCATGCCATATCATGTGTATATTACAACGTTGATCAGACGTCATAATAATCACAATATAATCTACCCCAAAATTACAAAACTAAAATGTATCATCTATCTGCTCATGATATGTTCATGTAACTATGAACTCATCACTATATAATCTACCCCAAGTTACAAAACTAAAACGTATCATCTATCTGCTCATGAAATGTTTTGAATGCCACTATACGTTGTTGTACTATCAATGCATACTAATATCTGTATGCATTATATATCGTGAATATCTGATTCACGATATGAAATCCTTATCTGATATCTGAAGACATGTTATACACTACATGACTATGCCTGAGAATTCACATGAACTGATATGCATCGCTAAACATAAACTGAATAACTGGTACGCATGAATTGCATAATGAATAACATGAGTTGCATACTGATAAACATATAAGCGTGCGATCCAACTAACTCTATATGCAAACATCGAGCAATAGTTTTAAGTCTAAGCATCCCCTACTCATTGTAGATATTTAAATTTCTCAAACCATCGCTCTGATACCAACTTAAAACAGCCGATACTTGAACAATTTTTTTTAACACTTACTGACCATACGCTGTCTAGGCTTTTAGGCCTATACGTGGTATACACTTGAATAGATGTATACGCCGTACACATCATGCTACCAGACTTGCAGATTTTATACACTTTTGTTAATGACCATTTTTTGTAGATGCCAAAATGAACAAAACCGTAACATGATCATATATAAACATATCTGCAAACTAAAAACTTTCATAAAATCATCCGGAAGCATGTTTTCTACATAAAAGGAGGCTTATTCCAAACACCCCTTTAAAACATGAAACTAACTAAAATACATGTTGTTTACTACATAAACTTTCCAAACACTTGACATACGTTATATAAACTTGTCTCATGGACTTAACATTGAAAAGAAACTTGTTTTGGGGCATTCCAAGAAGATAACATGTGATGGTAATGAGAAGCTTGTTAAATAACCCACGAGCTACATCATATTGACCCATTATGGCTCATTTACCACTTAGCTTGGTCTCATCTTGCATACCTACAAAATCATAAACCGAGAACGGTAAGTTCTTGTGATTTATTGAGATAATGAGACTGAACTGAAACATAAGCTGAACATAAACATGATATATATGCATAAGGTTTCATGTGCGTCTAGCACGACTTTTACAAGTTGCTACTTGATCATACTCGGTATATAACCTCATACTTATATGGTATTATGACCATTCGTGTTACATGATATATATGTAAAAGTTGTGTTTAAAATTAAGTTTTTATATAATAGATTCTTTTAATGAAATATGTTTTGTTTTCAAGTAATCTTTTAAAAAATCATGTATAATAAAGTTTTAAGTAGATACATACCGTTAAAGTTTAACATTTTACTAAAAATATTAAAATACGTGCATCACATGAGTATGTATGACTAGTTTCATCAAGTAATTAAGATTACTTCTTGCATTAAAGATAACTAGCATGGTACCCGCACGTTGCAGCGGCGGGTACCTTGAAATAATTTTTTTCGGTAAATCATATATTTTAGTTTATTATGTTCTTTCTGACAATAAATCTACGGATATCAAGAATTTCGTTTAGCCCGTGCCCGTTCGAGCTGGAGCCCATTTGGCCAATTGTCCGTTCGAGCTTGAATATTTGTATAATGTGCTTTATTATTTGTATTAGTGACATTTAATGCAGGAATTGTGTTTAAGTTGGTTGTACAATATGATTGATAATTTGTATTTCTTCTCTAAGGAGTGTTTTAATAACTGCATTAATTATATTTATTGACCAGTTAATTAATTAATTACATTAAATATCTTGATCACATTAATAGTGCTTTGTATTTTGTACATTAAGCTTTAAGACTTGTAAGTCTTAAAATTAAAATTGACGAGAAAGATCATTAATAGTGCATTATGTATTGTATAATAAGTTTTATATTTTGTAAGTTTTAATTTTAAGACCATGAGAAAAGAGATTCATTCCTTTATTATATGTAGTATAAATATAAATTATTGAAGGGAAGAAGACTTATCTATCAATCATTTGAAGCATTGTAGAGAATAGTTGTTTATTGATTTTCTATCCAAACACACTTTGCGAGACGCTTATTATAATGTTAAAAAGCTTTTAAAATTATTTTTGTACTGTAGAATAATTTCAAAGAAAAATAATTATGTGAATATGCATAAAACCATAAAGATTTGATGGTTGTATTAAGGGCCCGTTTGGTTTGTCGGTGGTTTAGGATTAAGATTTAGATTTGGATTTGTGACAATAAATGAGGAGAGAGAAAAATATAATAAATTTATGTATTATTTATATTTATAAATATATATTAAAAATTTAAAGTCAACAGTTTTTATATAGTAAAAGACAATAAATCAAGAGATTAGTTTTGCAAAAGGTAGCAATGCACCCAGGAATATTACACAGCGGATTTTAAGTACTCATTCCTAATTTGGGGGGGCCACTAGTGCATACCAAACATACAACTTTAACCATCATGTCTAAACTGAAGCCAAAAGCCGTAAACCATACGCACCCTAAGTTAGGGGTGAGCATACGACCCGAACGGACCGGACCGACCGTCGGACCGACCGAGACTGGACTGGACCGGACCGGACCGACCACATTCGGTCCGGTCCGCGGTCTCGGCTTTTGGACTAATTCGTGCACACAAAACCGGCTAATTTGGCCTTGTTGGACCGGACCGACCACATTCGGTCCGGTCTCGGTCTAAGCCTTTTGCCGAAATCGGGTCTCGGTCCGGTCCGTGCACACCCCTACCCTAAGTCATGTCAAAATTGTAGATGCTTTAAGAGCATATGCAAAGTTTAAAAGAGATTTAAAAAGACTTAAAAATAGTTTACTTCATTAGAGTAAAATGTTGAGAAATATGTTAATCTTTTATATAATAAAAGAATTACATCATTTCAGAGTGTTTTTGAAAAACCCTTCTCATTGAAAAAAAATTAGGCCAATAGGAGAGCTCGATTTCGCCACGTAAGCAAAATTATGTGATGTGATTGGCTAATAAAAGTCAAAATTAAATTGATTTTAGTCAAACTTTAATAAATTTGATGGAGAAATTTGGTTGATAAAAAAAACACATAAAAATATAGGTGTTAAATTTGTGAAAAAAAAAACTTAAAAAAAAGATGAAGTAATTAATAAAACTTTAGTGGTTGATTTTTTAAAATTATATAGAGTTAAGTGTAATATTATAAACCTCCATATTTTTTAATAACTTTAGATTATAAACAAATACCCCCTTATACTTTATACTTTTAAACTTTATATCTCAAAAAATACAATGTATACGTTGTTTTAAAATAACAACATATAAATTTACATAAGATTATAAGTATCAATTTTTTTACGTTCAATAAGGACTCATTTATTTCATTTTTAAAATAACTTACATGGACACGAGTTTACATTTTAAATACGGCTAAATTACTGAAAACGTGAATATAACTATCAAATTGTAAGCACGGTTTACTTTAATATAAAAATAAATATACGTTATTGTACTTATAACAATGATTCATGTAATTCTTATTTATTTATATAAGGCTATCTAGAAAAATATTTTTATAGAACATCAACATAATATCAACGCTCATTATAAAATAAGTATACTTTAACTTTATCAACGCTCATTATGTGCTATTAAACTTGCATCATGTGTACAACATAATATCAGTAGTGAAATTTAAATAACAACATCAACATCTTTATCGCTAAATAAAATTAAATCTTGAGTTACCTAACAGAAATTTTTACAAATATTTTACCAAATTCTAATGGATATAAATGCATAATGAAAAACTCATGCATAAGTATTAGTTGTACTTATATCACAATTTTCATGGGCAAATTCTTATATATGTATATACTTAACTAAAATGTTAAAATAAATTTGATTTATGTGTAAATTTCGTGCGTGCACGAAACTTATAACTATATATATTATATGTAATTACCTTTAAAAACACAATATTCAGTATTAATACAAAGTAATTTTTTTTTTGTCAAAACCCTGTGCGTGCACAGATATTATAACTAGTTATATATATACTACATATAAAACACGCATGTTTATGCTTAAAACTTAAAAGTGGGTAATCTTTAATTCCTAAAATACTTTTTCAAACTTACATTCTCACATAAATATTCAAACAATATTTCATAAATCAAATAGTTACCTTTACAATTTTTACTCGTAATTCAAAAAAAAAAATGCATGACAGTATTATTATTATTATTATTTATTTATTAGTATTTTTTTTTAATATAGTATCTAATAAAAAAGATACTTTTTCTTATATATAGTTACAACACTAATAATTCCAAAAAATTCATCCACAAGTTTTATTATACTAGTTGGATACCCGCGCACAGCGGCGGCGATAAATATAGTTATATAATAAATATAGTAAATAATTGATAAACCAACTCTCCTCGCAATTTCCTACCCGCTTAGTGAATTCATTTCATAACACTCCGAATGTATATGTGTTAGTTGTATATGTTTGTTTGGGTTTTTCATATCTTTCCCGTGACATAATTATTCCCGCATATAAAAAGACTTTCAGAATCTCTTTCCCGTCAAACACTTTCCCAAAAGTAAATGATTTTGATAAATAAAGTTTGTATTGATTGAAATAAAGGTTAAAGTTATAAAAATTTGAATCAAAATAAAATAAACCTACTAAAAATGTAAAAACTAAAAACTCATAAAAATATATTAAAATAGATGTTGAATTAAAAAGCAGAAAATTTTAAAAAATATGGTGAAATTAGATTATAAAAAAATTAAACGAATTAAAAGATATTTAAATTTAAAAATAAATGTGATTAATTAGTTAAGAAATGACATGTGTCACCCCATTATTGGAGCTCTTTATTTTAGTTTGTTAGAGCTTCTCAATTTTTGTTATTTTTTAGTTAGGGAAGTGACACATGTCACTCAATGATTGGAGCTCCTTATCTTAATTTTTTGTGGAGCCCACAACTTAGATGCTTTATATGGTAGTATAGATAAGAAAAACCATATTACAACTTTTTATTTTATTTTATTTTATTGATTTATAGTTAATGGAAATAAATAATTTACTGAAGAGAAGTAGAGGTTTTAAAAGCTTATTGCATCGAGATGCTTTAAGCTTTAAGACTAGCTTATTACAGAATTTTAATAAAATTATACTCCGTACAAGACAATCAAATAAGCTAGAACAAACCATAAGCTTGGTCACTCACTCACTTGATAAACCCTGATTCTAATCTTTAAACACATACGGACAAGAGTTACAAAACCCTAACCCCATCAACTCCAATAACAAATAAAACCCACAAAATCATTCTCATCAAAAGCCAGTTTCTACAAAGCAGTTGAATACAAGGTTTGTTCATGTTTATCTTTATGTGTGATATTTTGAAATCTTGCACACAAGGTGTTTGATAAAATGCCTCAAAGATAAAACCTATGATTTTAACTGTACAAGTGTAGTAATTCTTGGGTTAAGTAGAAGTTTGATTTGTAAATTTGTAATATTACAGCTGATGGATGACCTTTAGCTTTAGCTTACAGTTATATCTCCAGCCATGGAATGAATGCCTTTACCGCGCTTAAATATTTTTTTAGAAATTTCGTAGCTACTTAGGCCTTGGGGAGTGGTCAAGTTAATAGTCCCTGTGCGGTGAATTCCATGGTTGTAAAACTCGTTTGGCGGTACTCGACTGTTGGCCTAGGTGGGGAGTAATCGGATTGGAATTTTGATAATAATATTTTTGGATTTATATGTTTGGCATGTTCATAGGACCCTAGAAATATGTTTGGAAACATTAACACAATTGTTCAAATACTTAAAACTGAGTTTTGGCCGAGTTTTGACAAACTGTTTTTTTTTGCCGATTTGGCTCAACTCGCCCCGGGAAGTGACCTTGTAGCAAGTAATTGTGATTACTCCTTATAATCGGATTTATACAACACTGGAGAGTCCTTCCTGAGTCATCCCGCGTCACTTTTGTGTTGGTTGGGGTTCGTTGTGTGTGTGATCTCATCCTCTTCCTGCGAATGCCATCTCGCCACCACTCCTCACCACACTTCTCATGAGCACCCATGTATGTTTTGTGTTAGTTGTTCTTGCGGGAAGCTCCACTGACTCCCCATGGCCTTGGTAGCATAAAATAAATATTCCTTTCTCTATTGTAATCGTAATTTATAAACACAATATACAATTCTTCATCTCTCTAGATCACTAAGCTTTTTTATTACATTCGTCTTTTTTTTATTAGCTATGTTGCATTCACTTTTGCAGGCTCGAGTGAGTTATTGGCCGCTGAAATGGATGCTGCAATGCCATCAGAGGTGTCTATACCGGAAAACATCCTTCAGCCTTTCTTAGCTATATCAAATGCCAAAACATTAGACGAAGCTTTGGAGAATTTAGTGGAGTTGGCTAGAACGAGTGATGGTCGTGCTGATCTTGCTACCAAGAATGTTTTAACCGCAACTCTTCACCTCCTTCAAGTGCTTTCGTATCCCTCTTGTGGTGGGACTATTCTATTGGCGCTAAAACTTATTAGAAACTTATGTGCTGGAGAACTGCGAAATCAGAATTCATTTGTTGAACATAATGGAGTTGATATTGTTTCGAATATTATAGGGTCTAAAGGAATTGTTGATGATTTAAATTATGGGATTATTCGAATGGGGTTACAAGTTCTGGCTAACGTATCGTTGGCTGGGGAGGAACATCAGATTATTATTTGGAGTCGTATTTGCTTTCTGGAGTTTACTGAGATTGTAAAGCTAAGGAGAAAAGATATTTGTGACCCCTTGTGTATGATCATTTATGCTTGTATTGAAGAGAATGGTGAACTGCTTAAACAGTTGTGTTCAGATCATGCCTTGCTTCTTTTAGTGGAAATTGTGCGTACCGCTTCAGCAGGTTAGTTTCTTGTTACTTTGAGTTTGTTTTAATTCCCCCTTCTTTTGTACCATAAACAACTAGTTACTGATTAATTGTGTTTTATCATTTGAGCTTTATCAACTTGATTATGATCTTTGAGGTCCCTTTTCAGTAATGTTTACTGAAGAATGAAATTAGTCTAGGGTAAAGAGCCAATGAGTTTGTAGACCTTCTTGTCATATCAAACTGACTACTGAAAACGCTAAAGGTTTAGGATAACAATAATAGCAATCTGGTAGTTTCTGTTGCAAAGTAACAATTAATATTCGCTTGTAAACCTAGGTATTATCTCTTATCTTAAAACATTTTATTTCGTAAATTGGTTAGTTTGCAATATAATTACAATTTTCAGGGTTAGAAAACTCGAAAACTCTTTATAGAAGTCATTATTTTGGAGTAATGCACGTGAAGAAATCAAACTCATAAGAGATAAGATTTGGATATACACGTGTACAAAACGCCAAACTGGAGGAATGTAAAAAGGACAGAAACCAATGAAACAAGAATATACGTGGTTCGGTTTAAGTCAAGCTTATTCATAAAGGCTGTTAAAAAGCTTATTCATAAAGAACTTACGTTTTAAAATCAGATAGCCTGGCTCGATTTTAAACAATATATTATTAAAGCTCCAGTTCTCATAGGTATATTTAATCTATAAACGATCATATTATACATAGTAAACTTTTTCAACGTTTAATTCCTGTTGTCTTTTTTCCTTTTTGTGGTGCACCAGTTGGGTTCGGAGAAGATTGGCTGAAGTTAATTCTTTCAAAAACATGCATCGAAGAACCATACTTTACACCCCTCTTCTCGAAGTTGACATATGCTCCTCCTGAAAGTGTTGATGGTAGTTTGCCCCAAGATTATACCTTCACACAAGATCAATCTTTCTTAATGAGCATCCTATCACAGATGATAAACGAGCAGATAGAACATATTAAAGTTTCCAAGGTTTTTGCTCTTGATGTTTTTAACATACTAAAAACCACTCTGGAGGTTCTTAATTATGATTCCCGAGCAAAATCAAGTCTTCCAACAGATTCTTTCGATGTGAATACTCTTGGATATTCTCTATGCATACTAAGAGATATTTGTGCATTTGATGGTAATGTGGATATTATTGAGTCGTTATTATCATTAGGGCTTGTCCATTTGCTTTTAGATTTGCTTCGTGAGCTTGAGCCTCCTGCAATAATTAGGAAATCATTGGAACAGGGTGAGAATCAAGATACTGCAAAAGGTTTAGGTAAGTTATGCCCTTATAAAGGATTTCGTAGTGACATTGTGGCAGTTATTGGGAATTGTGCCTATAAAAAGAAGCATGTTCAAGATGAGATAAGAGAGAAAAATGGGATTCTCTTAATGTTGCAGCAATGTGTTACGGATGATGAAAATACGTTCTTGCGTGAGTGGGGTATATGGGCTGTGAGGAATTTAATGGAAGGGAATGTTGAAAACCAACTGGTAGTTAGTGAGTTACAAATTCAAGGATCAGTCAACTTGCCAGAATTTGCAAGAATGGGGCTGCGAGTGGATGTGGATCCGCAGACTCGACGTGCAAAGCTTGTAAATACTGGTGAAGATATTGGTCAGGTACCCTACTACATGATCCATCCTTTTAAAATATATTTGGTATACATATGATCATGTTTTGTTAAAGATGATTTCTCTTTTTGATATCCTCAATATTGACCGCATTTCTCTTAACTAGTTGGATACCCGCGCACAGCGGCGACGATAAATATAGTTATATAATAAATATAGTAAATGAATTGCTAACCCAACTCTCCTTGTAATTCCCTACCCGCTTAGTGAATTCATTCCACAACACTCCAAATGTATATCTGTTAGTTGTATGTGTTTGTTTGGGTTTTTCGTATCTTTCCCGTGACATCATTATTCCCGCATATAAAAGGACCTTTACAATCTCTTTCTCGTCAAACACTTTCCCAAAAGTAAATGATTTTGATAAATAAAGTTTGTATTGATTGAAATAAAGGTTAAAGTTGAAAAATTTTGAATCAAAATAAAATAAATTACTAAAAATGTAAAAACTAAAAACTCATAAAAATATATCAAAATGGATGTTGAATTAAAGAGCACAAAATTTTAAAAAATATGGCGAAATTAGATCATAAAAAAATTAAACGAATTAAAAGATATTTAAATTTAAAAATAAATGTGATTAATTAATTAATAAGTGACATGTGTCACCCTATTATTGGAGCTATTTATTTTAGTTTGTTAGAGCTCTTCCTTTTTTGTTATTTTTTAGTTAGAGAAGTGACACATGTCATTCAATGATTGGAGCTCCTTATCTTAATTTTTTGGGGAGCCCACAACTTAATTTTTTGTGGAGCCCACAACTTAAATGCTTTATATAGTGGTATAGATTAGATGATAAATTAGACAACAAAGGTGTAATAATAGAGGCGTGTGTATATAACCATGAAGGTTTAATAACCAGCCTATCTAATTTAAAGAAGTTTACGGACATTTATTGCTTTCATCTACCTTCGAAATTTTCATGTAGCAGCATAAATTACATTGTTGTCATCATCTTTCTTTTTGTTGACAGCAAGTTTTGGATCAATTTAGAGTGAATTTTCCACTAATTTATTTAACACCGGGTTGATTTGGGTCCTATTTTATCTCAAACAGGTCACATAAAAGCCTTAGTTAAAAACGTAACGGGTCAAATCAGATCAACAGGGTAAACTGGTTGATAGCTTCCAAAATGTATTTAATGAATATAACCTCATAATTGCTTCATTCGAAGTTTAAATTACTACTGTAAAAATGTAGTTTGGTAAAAAAATATCAGATCAACACATTTTTTGTCAAATATAACAAACTTGAAGGAAATAATGTAGCCACCCTAATCATTTGACAAGTAGAAGATGAACGATTTTGATCCAAATTCGATGGCTGTGACTGAGCCCACCAGACTTGTCATTTTGCCACTTTTAGGTCTCATTATATTCCTCTTTAGGTGCGTCACGTTTTGTTGCTTGAAAGTTGAGTGAAGTTTTGCATATAAGTTACGATATTGGTTTCAAGTTTTACAGTACATTTTATTCTAAATGATGTGAAAAGATAATCTAAGTCTGTATCCTATTATTACTTGACGCAAGGCTATCTAGGACAAGACCTACAAATTAAAATGGAAGATAGATGCAAATCGATATATGAATAGCAAAATTTTATGCTTCAGTTTCTATGATTAGCTACTGACTCAAGAAGGTTTGTATATGCAGGTGAATGATGCCACAAATTTTATGTGAGGGATGAAGTTGCAAGCAACCAAGCACCTAACCCGAGATAATAGGAAGTAGGAACTTAAATGCTTTTATTGTACAAGGCATTTGTCAAATGCTGCAATTTTCGTGAGGTAGCTTCAACTCTGGGCATTGGAGAAGGGTTGATTTTGGTGTAACAAGACTTAATTCTACGAGATTTTGTTTGTATAGATCCATGTTCAGAGTTATTTAATGTTAGTGCTATCTAGACTGAAGATGTCGCAGTCGGTTTTATGGAGTTGTTTTAATACTTCCAGGCTTTTAATGGAGCTTGATATCAATACCTTTTTACGATTGACTTTGTCGGTTTTCATTACCTTTAGCTTCATTCCATTCCATTCCATTTCTCTCTTCAGCTAATACTTGTTCCGTGTTGCTCTGTAATTCTTTGTGGCTGTGTAGTTTCTTCTATGATATGAGCCAAACAAAACATAACACGGTTCGTTGAGTTTCAATCTAAAGACTAATTTTTTACCTTATTTGCTTGAAAGAATCTGCATTCACTCAATCTGGTTTATGGACAAACTCCCCGCGACCCAAAGAACATGATTAATACCTCTAAAGAATACATCTAACTTTTTCCTAGGAGTATGGCATTGGTTACTTCAGCGACTGGTACTCCCCAGGCGGAGTGTTTCATGATGACCAAACTCTTGATCATTTTGAGATACCTCTTCAGGACTATCTATTTGGATATGCTCAATATGTTTATCTATATGCTGGTTGACATCACCTGCAACATCTTCAGTATGACAGACCTCTACAGCTGGAAACAATGGTTGTGTTTCTGGCATCTGACTAGATTGTACCAAAGTATTGACTTCCAAAGGTTGATCTGTAACCTCACATAAGTCCTCTACCACAGACTTATTAACAATGTTTTCTAAGAACAATTTCTTTGAGCAATATGGAACAATAGCAAGAGCTGCCTTTTTCTTTGTTGCATCCACATCAGCAATAACTGTCCTAATTGACTTTGGTGACATTTGATCAACGTCTAATGTTGTCTTACCATTTTCAACATAAACCTCTATCATCTTATGGTCATCAACAAGATCTTTCAATATTTCTAAATTAGCACTCTCACTTAAGCTATACAAACCATCATCTAAATTACTACCAGGCTTAACAAAGTAATAGTAATTTTTTGAACCGAGCTCATAACCCAATTCATACATAAGCACATCCAACTCTTCAACTGACACACTATCAACATCAACCAAATCAACTAAACTTTCCATACCTCCAACGTATATTCTACCAGGCCAGTACTTAAAGACACCATTGTGATGAACCCTCATACTAAACATTTTAGATCTACCACCTGAAAACATGTCAATATATGTTTGAAGCATTCTATAAACTTAATTGGGAAACAATAAATACCACAATTACAAATTCCAATGACTGTAATCAACAAAAAAAAAAACAGTACCGTACTTCTTCTTAGCGGAGTCGTATAGGACGGTATCATCAACTGGATAACCTGACTGTCTTCTTACTTTCCATAGGGTAAACTCCATGTTTCTGTTTTATGATCGATAAAAAGGGATTTTGTGACATGCAATTAGGGTTTGTGAATTCTCATAATTCTTGTAACGAAAGTTCTGGGTTCTGGGACGATTGATAATACAGACTATGTGTTTATTGGGGCGGGAAGAGGGTTACATTACCTGTGGCAATAATTAAGAAATTTTTAATTGAAATATGGAAATGTCAAAATTGCCCTTTGGACTAAAGACAAATGTAACGCTTTGAGATGTCCTTGACTAACGGAAAATGGTCAAAGGGACTTGTAGCGAGTGAAAACCTTGAAATAGGGACCCCCGACGATGAATATGTCTGGTTTCGTCCCATCGCGATCCTCCGAGACAAGTTTAGGGACCAACGATGTATTTTAGTCTTTAGATTATTGATTATCTTGTTTGGTACGATGAGAGAATAAAAATAATAACACAATAAAATTAGAACAAGCAGCTACTCGAAAAGATGTTAAACAATCAATATATACATATAAACAAAGATCATTACACTATGTAAAACAAACAACGTATAAACAAAGATCATTACACAACAAACACATATTACAACAAACACATCTACAATTCAGTGATACCCCATCCAAAAAGAAAGCAGCCAAAATCATTAACGATAATTATTTTTATAATGACAAACCACAATAGCAACGTTAATCCTTATCTATACTACTTATAATGCACGAAAGCATCTCACTCTTAATTTTAAAATGTACAAGAAATTAAACATGGTTTACAACACTTTAATGCACCTAATTTTCAGAATTACAACAAAGTAAGCATATTGTACAACAAAATAAAACGTGACATCATTTTAAAACCAAAATTCTATCAAACAACATTAATGCTATTAAAAACACCACTTCATAAAAAATTACAACCATTTAAGCACAATGTACAATAGCTACAACCAATTTTCAGATTTACAACAAAATAAGAATGGTGTACAACAAAATAAGCATGATGTAATATTCACACACAACATTAATGCTATTAAAGTGGTCAATGTTATTAATGACTGCTACTTACAAGAAAAGAAACATAGTGTACAACACTTTAATGCACATAATTTTCAGACGTACAAGACAAGAAACATAGTGTACAACAAAACACCACAATAATGCTATTTAATGTAGTCAATTATTTAATTGGTCAATAAATACAATTATTAAAACACCCCTTACATAAGACATACAAATTATCAAGCATATTGTACAACCAAATTAAACACAATTACTACATTAAATTTCACTACTACAAATAATAAAGCACATTATACAAATATTCAAGCCCGAACGGGCAATGGGCCAAATGGGCTTGAGCCTGAACGGGCGAGGACCAAACGGGCTCGAGCCCGAGCAGACACAGGCCAACGGGTTCGAGTCCGAACATGAACGGGCTATACGAAATTCTTGATATCGGTAAATCTATTATTAAAAAGAAATAATAAACTAAAATACATTATTTATGGAAATTTTTTATTTCAGGACCCTGCTAGTACTTTTTAATTCACGAAGCTCGAGGTTATGAGTAGCACCATGTATGGCAATATTACCAGTTGACCACCATCAATGACGAACATCACAACGTAACCCAATAATTGTTGCATGACTATGTTTTGTATATATGCCAGTTTAAATGTTGAGATGTACAAAATCGTACTTTTATAATACGGAGATGAGTACCCAACAGGGTAATGATATCACACGATAGTTAATTCGTTAACAGTGACGGAGTCGGCGATGATAGCTAGCCGGAGAAGAAGATCATATGAGAACTTTATATTGCCAGAAAGAAAAGTATCTAGGGTTTCATCTATTACCCCCAATTGTGACGGCATGTGCAAAGCATGGGTGTTTCTATTTTATAGCCCCGCTTTTTTGTAACCTCCCTCATCCTTGCCTAAATTGAAACTAGAGAATGAGTTGTGTTTAATTTGCCCATTCTTTGTATTCTCCATTTTTTTAAAAGAATCAATTTGGTTGAAAGAGAATGACGTTTTAATTCACCAATTCCATTCTCCGTGCCTAACAAACAAGAGAAAACACCCTCATTGCCTTTTCAAGCTTTCCATTCAATCATACCAAACATCCCCGTGCATCTGTCGTAAGGAATCAAACTTGACAGAGGTCGCCATAGAGTTTCATTTTTAATGTCGAGAATGGCATTTATAATCTGTTTTGTTCTTGCCTAATATGACATTTACTTTTAAAACGGTAGTTTGTTGCAATTAAGTGGATGTTGGGAATTCTGTGAAATTGTGATTCTGCTGATCGAGAAACAATGGATTCTGCTGAGGAAGAGTTTCTACTGAAGTAATATAAACATACAAAGTAGGAATTCTGATGTCAATAATGCTGAAGTTAATCTGCTGAAGTAGTGAAGCCGTGGTTTCTGCTGAAGCAGTAAGTCGTGGAATCTGCTGAAGCAGTGAAGCTGTGTTTCTGCTGAAATAATGAATCAGTGTAGAGCGTGCTTGAGTTTAATTATTTATATGTTAGCCCATATTTATTATTGTACTGCCCAAGGTTAGCATGGGCTTGTTTAGAGTTTTCCCATAATTATTCTATGTATGGGTTAAAACAATTTTTAGTTGCATGCTTGTTCGTTTCCCTAGAAAGGGATTAGTGTTCCTTGTGTATAAAAGGAGCTTAAGTCTTTTGTATTAGGGACACTTGATAAAAACATTCAAAGAAAAACCTCATTAG
This sequence comes from Chrysanthemum seticuspe, assembly GCA_019973895.1. Classification (NCBI taxonomy): domain Eukaryota; kingdom Viridiplantae; phylum Streptophyta; class Magnoliopsida; order Asterales; family Asteraceae; genus Chrysanthemum; species Chrysanthemum seticuspe. The sequence goes on from BPTQ01000007.1 coordinate 53,692,262, forward strand.
AGAGCAGGGGCGGATCTAACTTATACACAGGGTATGCACGTGCATACCTCGTGAAAATTTTTAGTAGTGTAAATTTTTTTACTTTTTTTCAATAGTTACTATAAAATACACTAAAAATTTGAGAGTGCACACCCTCTAAAACACAGGAAAAAAATCGATGCACACCCTAGATTCGAAAGAAAATAGGGAAAAAAATTCTCACCGTCACTGGTACAAGTGCGTAGGCTGTATCCTGAAGAAGAAGATGATGGTCAAAGTGTCAATGAGCTTAAATGTATATGTGTGGCCCAATTGCAATGTAACTTCTGTAGTAAAAACAATTAAATATTGAGCCCACAATGGTTCCCCAAGCCCAACCTATTTGAATCTAATTTACAGTTTACATATATCAATTTTATCATTTTATTTTGTTATTTATTTGTTTATTTTGTCATTTTATTAGTTCTGGTAAGTGCTTTCAGTATTACAGGTACGATTGAAAAATCATGATCTTTTATATTTGTGTTTTCAGTATATTTATTTTGTCATATGTGCAATGAAATACTAAGGGTGCGTTTAGTTGGGAGAAAACACATTTGTTTTTTACAAAATATTTTGTAGAAAATAAGGAAAACAGATATCACATTCAAATTAGCATTTTCCAACAAAATATTTTGCAGAACACAAAATACCTCATCATTTTTAGTCAAATCTGAACTGCAAAACGTTTAAAAATGCTCAGAAATGCATCAAAATACTGAAAATATTCCAAAATTGCATTTTATATATTTCAGATGCAAAATGTTCAAAATCAGATGAAAAATGAGCAAAGTTTGCATAATTGGCAGTTTCAGTCCCTCAAGTTTCTAAAATTGTCAAAAATAGTCCCTGAGTCAAAATTTCAAAAGAAAAGTCACCAAAGGTCATTTTTAAATCATAACTGGTCAAATTTAGTCCTTTGGTGAAAAATATCAAAAGTTTGAGAAAATTACAAGTTTGGTCCTCCAAGTTTGAAAATTGGCAGAAATGGCCCCTGGAAAATTGGATAATGACAGATTTGGTCCCTGTACTTTTGAAGCTTGTCAGTATTAGTCCTTGGAACATCTTTGATGAGTTGGCAGGAGTGGTCCTTGAAATTTTCAGAATTACACATTAGGTCCCTAAGTATTTAAAAGCCTTTCACCAATTTTGGACCCCTTGACACCAATTGGACCCCTGTCAAATTGCCATTTTGACCCCCTGGTTTTAATAATCAGTCAACCCACTTGGTTTGACTAACCATTTTGGCGCCAACCTTCATCCTCCCCACTTGACTCCTGCAAATAACCTGCACACTCAACCTTCCCTCACCTTATCCCTTCACCTGTCTCCCCCCACCTCCACACAACTCCAAACACATTAAATGCACCTCCATTACCTTTCACTCAACCTCACTGTTAAAACACCTCATTCCCGCCAAAATTGAAAAGTGGCTAAAATCCACAAAAATCATCCAATTGCTCTGAAACAAGGTGGGATCCACTCAGAAGGTGAGAGAGAAGCACTTGGGGTATAAAAAGAGGAAGAGAGAAGCAAGCATGAGTAGTTAGTTTTTTTTAGTTAGTTAAAATTTTAGTTTCAATTTAGTTTCCAGTTTTTTAGTCTAGAATTTCTTATGTTCTAGTCCCACTTTTACTTTCTTGCAATTTAATTTAAATGTAATTCTGATTTCAGTCAATAGAAGTTAAGTTTTTTTTTCTCATTCCAGTTTACTTTAAATGTATTCAGTTTGATTTATAGTTCATGTTGTGAATCTGTCATGGTATTCTAGAGTTTGTTTTCAGTCAAGTTTGAAGCTTCTTGTAAAAAAAAAAAAAATCAGTTTGTTTAAGTTTCCCAAGCCTTTTCCAATTTAAAGACACTTTTCTGCCAAGGGCAGTGTTTGGATTAAGTTTTTTTTTTTGTGGGTCATAAGCTACTTTCGATCCATGTCTGGTTCTAATGCAGTCATTGGTAGTGTAATGTAATGATTTCTACAAGTTAAAGCAAGTGTATACTGCCTGAAAGTAGATTTATCATTTCATTTTTACTGATTCAGCCCCACTGGTGCAGCAGCCCAACAGGTTTGTTCACGAGCTTTTATAAGCTCCTCAATAGATGCTAGTTAGCTTTTTAGGATCTCTAGTATATGAGTTTTTATGGTTAAGCTTGTTTAGCAGTTAGAGTAGGTTTCGTAGAATGTTTGTGCCTTAAAATTTCATCCCTTAGCCATTCTCAGTTCTGTTTCGGCATCTTACAGGTCCCATTTACGGAGTAAGTTTTTTTTTTAGGCTTATGCTAGGTATCCAAGTAGGTTTCATTTTAGCTTACCTTCATTTTTCGTAATCCTTACTACATAATCTTAGTTTGATTTAGGCTTGCAGTGTCGTAGGAGGTTGTTTTGAAGCTTTTTCATAAGCTTTAAAAACCCCTCGTTGGGCTGCTTGTGATAGCAAACTGCAACCCCGAAACAGCAGTTGTGTAACTGTTTTATTGTGCATATTGTGTCTCATTTGCAGCTTATTCAGGTTTCCTTTACGCCATTTAGTGCACCTAGTTTAGGTTTATTAACTTTAGCCTTATCCATAGCTACTTTAGGATCACTTGGGAGTTTATTTTTAAGCTAAAAAGGTCCCTTGTGGGCTGTTTTAGGTACTGTTACAGCAAACAACCACCAACAGCAGAACAGCAGGTTGTTCTCAACTTTTTTTAGCTTTTTAATGTTCCATTATTGCTTATTAAGGTCCCTTAGATGATCATTGTATGTTAGAGATTAGTTTTCTTAAGGATTTAGCTTTTACAAGCATCTTTGTTAGCCTCTAATTCCTAAGTTAGCCGCTGTCCCAAACGCCCCTTTAAGCCCATTGCAAGCCTTCTAAAAGCTTGTTAAGAGCTACAAAGTGGCTGCCATTTATCTTATAGGTTCCTTCTCGTAGGCCTCTTTACCTTTTTTTTACCTTTGGATTTTAACTCATTTAGTAGCTTATTCTTGCCAACAGTTTTTTTTAGAAGCTTGTTTAAGCTCATTTAAGGTCTGTTTGAATTTGTTAGCTAACTAGTTCCATAGCTGCTGTCATAATAAGCCATTTCCCTACTTATTTTTGTTTTTCAAAGTTCAAGTTTTTATTGAAAATGCTTCTTTGTTTTAACAATTAGTTTGCAAAAGAAATAGTTGAAAGAAAAAATAAGTTGGAAAAAGGTGGGGACTGAGATTCGAACTCAGGGTCTGCTGAACCATCCATCCACGCCTCACAACAGCAACCCACTACCATCAATGCCCTTGGGTCTTTCTTGTCATCCATTGCATACTTAACTCTTTTATATACATTTTTACGTTTAGAACTAAATAAGGATTTTAGCTTACTTTCTGCTTATCAGTTGATGATTTTTCTAGTTTCTTATTTTTCTTAGATTTAGTTTACCAAAAAGTAATTTCCTGAAAAGTTTCATATTTTTTTAGATAGTTTTACTATTTTTAATAATTAATTTCTTAATAATTAGTTTTTAATTCGTAATAAATAGAAAAATACTCAAAAAAATATTCCGCTTTTTCCTAAAATTTTCTTTTGTCATGTAGAACGTAGGAAAAGTGTTTTTACACTTGTAGGACTTTTATTTTACAAATTTTACGTTTTATCTTGCGCTCCAGCGTAATTTTTATAAATAACGTACGTTTTCATTTTAAGTTACGTTTTTAGATATTTTAAGTTTACGTTTTAGTTAAAATAGTTTATTTAAGATATTTTGTTTTATAAAATCAACAAAAATATCATTGTAAAAATAGTGATAGCGTTTATTTAATAGATTTTATCTTTTTAATTTCCTTTAATTTGCATTTTAGCCCTTGTAGTTTGTATACTTTTTCCTTAGTCATAATAATCCACAATCTCCTTTGCCGTTCAAATCTCGCGATCACTAAACGTTTGATAATCCATTGCATAGCTCGCTGGGACATAACGACCCGGGGAAACACTATACTCCTCAGATCTTCATTGCATTCGTGTTTAAGCAGTTTTAAGCTGGTTACGGCCCGCCATTCACAAGTGGCGGGCTTGCGTGATTCAGCTTGACTGTTTTGCGCGCATCAAATTTTTGGCGCCGCTGCCGGGGAGCTGTGCTGATAATCTTACGTCTAGCAGATTAGTGATTTGGATATTCACTCTTTGTTCATACCATCCATCTGTATGTGTTTATATTTTCTTATAAAAATCAAAAATCCAAAAAGATTTTCAGTCTTTGTTTTTGCATCATGTTTATCCAAAAATCCAAAAATATCCATCTTTACCCTCTCACATCTTTGATTCTTCATCCCTACCCCTCTGAAAACCTTTGATTCTTTCTATGTCTTATCCTCACCCTCTTGGTTGTCAATGGTGTGGTGGTCCTTATAATGGTGGCAATTGCCCCAGTTGTGGCATGGTGGAATCAGGAAACGGGTCTGTCTATAACCAGGATCCCTATTCCTACCATAACACCACTGATTTATTCCATCAGCTACCACACTGTGAGACTCAGCAGTTTTACTGTTGTGAGTACTGTGGTGGTTCACACTCCAGTTCTGATTGTCAATCGGGAAACACGCTTGTCTATGAGCAGGTTCCTGATAACAATTATGACTACAACACATACCACTCACAGCCACATCAGTTTTACTGTTGTGAGTATTGTGGAGGTCCTCACTCTAGCTCGGATTGTCAAACAGGGAACCCATTTCCTTGTAACAATTACGACTCTTCGTATCATGACCAACCTCTACAGTACCAGCCTGACCCACTTCCTCAAAATCTTCTCCTTAATCTTTTGGATTTAGTGAAAGATTTGAAGGAATCTAAACACTCCCAAGATAATCCAAATGAAAAATCCATGGAAGAATTGTTAGCTGAAGAACAGGCTGCTAAATTAGATTCCCAGATCGCCAGTGAAAACTCTATTAGGGAATTAATTAAAATACAAAAAGCAGCCAAATCTAGCTCTCGATTCCGTTTTATTCCTGATGACAGTGATGATGAGGATACACTTGATATCCTTCAATTCTATAAATATTCATCAAGCTCATCAGTTGATATCCCAGCAGTTGAGATTTCATCTCAAACAACTGCTATCACACCCGAAGCTCCCACTCACTCTCTGAACATGGGGGATGAGCATCTTGACACTGTTCCTGAAAAGGAATCGGACGAATTCATAAAGTCTAGTGTTGAGAACCTTGTCCCAATCCCAAGAGAGTCACAGGGAATTCTCGAGCATCTGTGTGATATTCCTTTCCCTCTTGAGTGTTCTCAAGATCATTTTGAAACTTTCTCTGAACTTAGCGACGATTGTGCTTCCTATGGAGACATCGAGTACGTTGAGGCATCACTTCCTCAATCTGATGCTGATCCCTTTCTTGAGGAGTTCTCCGGTGAACTCACTCACATCAATCCACTCTTTGATTTCGAAGCCGATCTGGGAGAGACTGAAAGTCTCATTGATAATGATCGTTCACTCACTTCTTATCCCAACAATCCAAATGAGAATGTTGATCACTTTGTTCCCGAAACATTCAAAGCTACTTTCACTAATCCTCTATTTGAATTCGACTCTGAATTCACGTCAATTTCTGAGAATCCACTCTTTGATACTCAGATTGAGGATAGTGATGAGCCCACAATGGAACAAGAGTTCACAAATTCACCTCATGTGAATGATTCTCTTCATGAAGAGTTCTCCGGTGAACTCTCTCATGACATATCTCCTCCGGAACATGATCATTTCTATTTTGATCTTGAGGATGATATTAGCTCGGAGGAAGGTGTACTCTATCATACGAGTTTGCCTATTAATGATACCACCTTCACCCTTCCTCCCGATACGTCTGCATTTGAGGATGAGGAATGGATCTTGATTGTTATCAAGACCTTTCTTCCTTTCCTCAAATATCTTGTGATTTCCCTTCATCTTCACTCCTTCGGGAATGAAGACACTATCTTTGACCCTGGCATTTTCATTTATCATTTTTGAGCCGGTTCTATGTATATCTCATCGGTGTGGAACTTTCACGTGCTTCAATGTTTGTCCAAACATATTGAATGAAAGTCCGATGGAGATTGTTTCTTCCACTTTGCTTCCCCATGAACCAACGAATTCGGGGTCGAGTCAAGCTAGCGACTCGGTAATCAAAAACAGTAGCTAAACATGGGTTTTCACCCGTGTGTACCACCCTAGTGTGGGGGAGTTACCCCACATGTTATATATATATATATCTAAAAAAAAAAAAAAAAAAAAAAAAAAAAAAAAAAAAAAAAATCTTTCTAAATAATGGCCTTAGTATTTCCCTTTTACGTTCTTTGTTTCGGCATAACCGCCGGTACTTTGAATATTGAGGGCAATATTCATTTCTAAGTGTGGGGGGGATTCTCACGAATTTTATCATGTAATTATACCAATTCCCCCGTTTTTGGCCAAAAAATTTTTTTTTGGAGTAAGTGTTTTTACACTTTCTCATTTGGTTATCAGTCCGCCATGTCTGTAAGACTAAAGGATTGGCTAATCCAGGAGCAAACGGCTCTTGGTAAAGATTTCTCAAATCCGTTTATACGGCTTGCAATTTGCCCAAAATTGTATGGTATTCAGCTCACCATATCCTAAAAAGTGAAGAGTTGGCTAGCCCGCAAGGTTATGGCTTGTGGTAAAGGCAGTGGAAAAACCATAATTGGTAATCAGCTCACCAAAGATAATATTGATAATTTATCTAAGAGTTGGCTAGTCCAGAAGGGTACGGCTTCTGGTAAAGACAAAATCAAATCCGTTGAAAGCTGGTGATTTGCTCAAAATCACATGGTTATCGGTGTACCATGGTTCTTACTTGAACTGAAACATTTGGCTACTCCAGAAGTAATGGCTTTTGGTAAAGAGATTCAAATCCATTAAGTTTTTCTCAAAAGATTGCTAGGGACTAGCAATAGTTTAGTGTGGGGGATTGATGAGTGTGTAAATACTCATCATTTTTAGTCAAATCTGAACTGCAAAACGTTTAAAAATGCTCAGAAATGCATCAAAATACTGAAAATATTCCAAAATTGCATTTTATATATTTCAGATGCAAAATGTTCAAAATCAGATGAAAAATGAGCAAAGTTTGCATAATTGGCAGTTTCAGTCCCTCAAGTTTCTAAAATTGTCAAAAATAGTCCCTGAGTCAAAATTTCAAAAGAAAAGTCACCAAAGGTCATTTTTAAATCATAACTGGTCAAATTTAGTCCTTTGGTGAAAAATATCAAAAGTTTGAGAAAATTACAAGTTTGGTCCTCCAAGTTTGAAAATTGGCAGAAATGGCCCCTGGAAAATTGGATAATGACAGATTTGGTCCCTGTACTTTTGAAGCTTGTCAGTATTAGTCCTTGGAACATCTTTGATGAGTTGGCAGGAGTGGTCCTTGAAATTTTCAGAATTACACATTAGGTCCCTAAGTATTTAAAAGCCTTTCACCAATTTTGGACCCCTTGACACCAATTGGACCCCTGTCAAATTGCCATTTTGACCCCCTGGTTTTAATAATCAGTCAACCCACTTGGTTTGACTAACCATTTTGGCGCCAACCTTCATCCTCCCCACTTGACTCCTGCAAATAACCTGCACACTCAACCTTCCCTCACCTTATCCCTTCACCTGTCTCCCCCCACCTCCACACAACTCCAAACACATTAAATGCACCTCCATTACCTTTCACTCAACCTCACTGTTAAAACACCTCATTCCCGCCAAAATTGAAAAGTGGCTAAAATCCACAAAAATCATCCAATTGCTCTGAAACAAGGTGGGATCCACTCAGAAGGTGAGAGAGAAGCACTTGGGGTATAAAAAGAGGAAGAGAGAAGCAAGCATGAGTAGTTAGTTTTTTTTTAGTTAGTTAAAATTTTAGTTTCAATTTAGTTTCCAGTTTTTTAGTCTAGAATTTCTTATGTTCTAGTCCCACTTTTACTTTCTTGCAATTTAATTTAAATGTAATTCTGATTTCAGTCAATAGAAGTTAAGTTTTTTTTTCTCATTCCAGTTTACTTTAAATGTATTCAGTTTGATTTATAGTTCATGTTGTGAATCTGTCATGGTATTCTAGAGTTTGTTTTCAGTCAAGTTTGAAGCTTCTTGTAAAAAAAAAAAAATCAGTTTGTTTAAGTTTCCCAAGCCTTTTCCAATTTAAAGACACTTTTCTGCCAAGGGCAGTGTTTGGATTAAGTTTTTTTTTTGTGGGTCATAAGCTACTTTCGATCCATGTCTGGTTCTAATGCAGTCATTGGTAGTGTAATGTAATGATTTCTACAAGTTAAAGCAAGTGTATACTGCCTGAAAGTAGATTTATCATTTCATTTTTACTGATTCAGCCCCACTGGTGCAGCAGCCCAACAGGTTTGTTCACGAGCTTTTATAAGCTCCTCAATAGATGCTAGTTAGCTTTTTAGGATCTCTAGTATATGAGTTTTTATGGTTAAGCTTGTTTAGCAGTTAGAGTAGGTTTCGTAGAATGTTTGTGCCTTAAAATTTCATCCCTTAGCCATTCTCAGTTCTGTTTCGGCATCTTACAGGTCCCATTTACGGAGTAAGTTTTTTTTTTTAGGCTTATGCTAGGTATCCAAGTAGGTTTCATTTTAGCTTACCTTCATTTTTCGTAATCCTTACTACATAATCTTAGTTTGATTTAGGCTTGCAGTGTCGTAGGAGGTTGTTTTGAAGCTTTTTCATAAGCTTTAAAAACCCCTCGTTGGGTTGCTTGTGATAGCAAACTGCAACCCCGAAACAGCAGTTGTGTAACTGTTTTATTGTGCATATTGTGTCTCATTTGCAGCTTATTCAGGTTTCCTTTACGCCATTTAGTGCACCTAGTTTAGGTTTATTAACTTTAGCCTTATCCATAGCTACTTTAGGATCACTTGGGAGTTTATTTTTAAGCTAAAAAGGTCCCTTGTGGGCTGTTTTAGGTACTGTTACAGCAAACAACCACCAACAGCAGAACAGCAGGTTGTTCTCAACTTTTTTTAGCTTTTTAATGTTCCATTATTGCTTATTAAGGTCCCTTAGATGATCATTGTATGTTAGAGATTAGTTTTCTTAAGGATTTAGCTTTTACAAGCATCTTTGTTAGCCTCTAATTCCTAAGTTAGCCGCTGTCCCAAACGCCCCTTTAAGCCCATTGCAAGCCTTCTAAAAGCTTGTTAAGAGCTACAAAGTGGCTGCCATTTATCTTATAGGTTCCTTCTAGTAGGCCTCTTTACCTTTTTTTTACCTTTGGATTTTAACTCATTTAGTAGCTTATTCTTGCCAACAGTTTTTTTTTAGAAGCTTGTTTAAGCTCATTTAAGGTCTGTTTGAATTTGTTAGCTAACTAGTTCCATAGCTGCTGTCATAATAAGCCATTTCCCTACTTATTTTTGTTTTTCAAAGTTCAAGTTTTTATTGAAAATGCTTCTTTGTTTTAACAATTAGTTTGCAAAAGAAATAGTTGAAAGAAAAAATAAGTTGGAAAAAGGTGGGGACTGAGATTCGAACTCAGGGTCTGCTGAACCATCCATCCACGCCTCACAACAGCAACCCACTACCATCAATGCCCTTGGGTCTTTCTTGTCATCCATTGCATACTTAACTCTTTTATATACATTTTTACGTTTAGAACTAAATAAGGATTTTAGCTTACTTTCTGCTTATCAGTTGATGATTTTTCTAGTTTCTTATTTTTCTTAGATTTAGTTTACCAAAAAGTAATTTCCTGAAAAGTTTCATATTTTTTTAGATAGTTTTACTATTTTTAATAATTAATTTCTTAATAATTAGTTTTTAATTCGTAATAAATAGAAAAATACTCAAAAAAATATTCCGCTTTTTCCTAAAATTTTCTTTTGTCATGTAGAACGTAGGAAAAGTGTTTTTACACTTGTAGGACTTTTATTTTACAAATTTTACGTTTTATCTTGCGCTCCAGCGTAATTTTTATAAATAACGTACGTTTTCATTTTAAGTTACGTTTTTAGATATTTTAAGTTTACGTTTTAGTTAAAATAGTTTATTTAAGATATTTTGTTTTATAAAATCAACAAAAATATCATTGTAAAAATAGTGATAGCGTTTATTTAATAGATTTTATCTTTTTAATTTCCTTTAATTTGCATTTTAGCCCTTGTAGTTTGTATACTTTTTCCTTAGTCATAATAATCCACAATCTCCTTTGCCGTTCAAATCTCGCGATCACTAAACGTTTGATAATCCATTGCATAGCTCGCTGGGACATAACGACCCGGGGAAACACTATACTCCTCAGATCTTCATTGCATTCGTGTTTAAGCAGTTTTAAGCTGGTTACGGCCCGCCATTCACAAGTGGCGGGCTTGCGTGATTCAGCTTGACTGTTTTGCGCGGATCAATATCACATTCAAATTAGCATTTTCCAACAAAATATTTTGCAGAACACAAAATACCTTATTTCCTAACTTAACAAGGAAAAAATTACAAAATAGATAATACAAACATCAACTAAACGCGTTTTTTATATTTTAATTTCAATTGTTTTTTTGAGATAAATTTTCTTTTTTGAAATTTTTATAAAACTAGAGATAGAAAACAAGATAATTTTTTTTCCAACTAAACGCACCCTAAGAAATTAATCTATTTGAAAATTTGTCTTTTACATATCTTAATGGTTTGTCTTCATAAGTTTTTCATAAGATTTTTAGATACAAAACTGGGTAGCTTGTTGTTCACTCAAAAATAGCATTAGTTTAGTCCTTATAACTCTCGGATCCAGAAAACAAAACAATCATGTATAATTTGAATCCCGGAAAAACCCGACCCGGAAAACTCAACCCGAAAAATCGATATTACTAAAAACTATGCTACAAAGGTGCATACCCCAATCCAAATTCCTAGATCCGCCACTGTTAGAGAGGGTGAAAAGATCCATAGATGATCATTGTTTTAATAAGAAAAACCTTGTTGGTAACTTTGATTGTGTTCTTATTATTCCGCTGTGCATGTTCAATCATTGTTATTATATACTCTAGTTGAGTCCGGTTCTTGGATTATACAATTGATTGTATAATCCAAGAACCGGACTCAACTAGAGTATATAATAACAATGATTGAACATGCACAACGGAATAATAAGAACACAATCAAAGTTACCAACAAGGTTTTTCTTATTAAAACAATGATCCTCTATGGATCTTTTCACCCTCTCTAATGAGGTTTTTCTTTGAATGTTTTTATCAAGTGTCCCTAATACAAAAGACTTAAGCTCCTTTTATACACAAGGAACACTAATCCCTTTCTAGGGAAACGAACAAGCATGCAAGCATGCAACTAAAAATTGTTTTAACCCATACATAGAATAATTATGGGAAAACTCTAAACAAGCCCATGCTAACCTTGGGCAGTACAATAATAAATATGGGCTAACATATAAATAATTAAACTCAAGCACGCTCTACACTGATTCATTATTTCAGCAGAAACACAGCTTCACTGCTTCAGCAGATTCCACGGCTTACTGCTTCAGCAGAAACCACGGCTTCACTACTTCAGCAGATTAACTTCAGCATTATTGACATCAGAATTCCTACTTTGTATGTTTATATTACTTCAGTAGAAACTCTTCTTCAGCAGAATCCATTGTTTCTCGATCAGCAGAATCACAGTTTCACAGAATTCCCAACAATCCTCCCCTAAACTGGAATTTAACTATGTTAAGTTCCAGTTTCCAGATCTTTAAAAATTTCAGAACTAGAGGATTGTAGCAACAAATGACAAAACTTCCCAACAATCCTTCCCAACAATCATTTAACAATTTAGAACTTGAGGATTGTACTCGAACATCAGTAGCAAAGAACCAATAACAATTTCATCTCTATGATGACCAAACTTTGAAATGCCAGGTCTTTGCAGCAACAAATGACATAATGTACCTCAATACATATCAGTTTCAAACTATTCTCATCACATCCAGGTGTGTTAACTCCTGTGAGAGGTGAATCATTGAAAATAATGGATTTGATGTCTCTTTACCAATAGCCATCACTACTGGAGTAGCCAAATGTTTAAGTTCGAAAACCATGGTACACAGATAACCATCTGATTTATTGGCAAACCAGCAACCATAAACGGATTTGACATGTCTTTACCTAGAGTCGTTTGCTCAGGACTAGCCAACTCTTTGATGGAATGTTGTCATCATCATGGTGAGTTGATTACCATGTATGGATTTCCGCAGCCTTTACCACAAGCCATAATCTTGTGGGCTAGCCAACTCTTGTGTCAGAAAGACATGGTGAGATGAAAACCATGAGTGGTGTAGTAATGAACCAACACCAAAACCTGCAAGCAAGAGAGAGTAGAAACTGAACACAGACAGGTTAGAGAGTTTTTTTTTTTTTTTTTTTTTACACTAAACACAAGAAATAACACGATTTTTTTTTTATAAATAAAACTAAGAAGAAATAGAAATAACCAAAACATGTACAAGATACCATCAAGCAGCAGCAGAAACCAAAGACAGTTGTAATGTCAGTAGAAACACTAAGCCTCCCCTTAGGTGTATGAGGATCCAACAGCTGCAAAAATGGTTAGAAAACAAAAATACAACAATAAGCCTCCCCTTAGGCTTATGCCTCCCCTCAATCAATGCACCTGACAAAGACTATTGTTCTTGGGTACCCAGAATGAACCTTTCCTTTGAGTTTTCCAAGAATAACATGTTGAGGGCTTAACAACAGTTGCCACACTAACTCCACCATGTGCCTTATTCATATGAGATACATAAGGTGTATATGACTGAAAATAAGAACTTTTAGGTCTATAGGGCATAAGCCTAGCCTTACTGTTCCACCATCCAGTAGTAACTGGTGAAGAATACCCTCCACCAGAGGGAACTGGAAAAGGCCTATTAAGCCTGTCAGCAGAAACAGATGCATACACCTTTGGTTTACCAGAAGGAACTGATTTACCTGCTTTCACATGAGCAACTTTGGGAACGAATGGAGGAATACTAGCAACATTAGTCCATGTGGGTCTAGAAGTCTTATGGCCAGAGGAAACACCCATCTTTTTCTCATGATAATCACAGTCTATAATAAGATGGAGTTTACTACCACACACAAAACAAGATTTCTTCTTAAAAGGCTTATTCTTAACACAACTTTGTTTATTACATTTAAACTTATCAGGAACAAAACTAGAAGAAAAATTGTGTTTAACAGAATAAGTAATTGTCTTTGTTTTGGGCTCATCATCAGCTACTTTGGGCTTGGGTGTAGTCTTGGGTGTGTGCCTAGGTGAGTCAGACTTTTCACTTGAATCACATGAGGCATAGACAGTGGACTTTAGGTCTGACGACTTGTCACTTTTAGAGCAAGAGACAGAGTCATTAGTTTGGCCACTAAGGTCTGGCAAGTCACTTGACTTTTTGCCATATAAATGGTGTGATCCATCAAAGTCAACTGGAATGGACAGGTCAATGGGCATGTGTTCACCTCTAATAGGTCCACGTACAGCATGTAATTCACCTTCTTTAACAAAATTAGCTAATCCTGCTGGTGTAGATTTACGAGTGTCATCCCTAGCTTATATTCCTACATACTTCTTAAAGCCTAAACCTATAGGAGTATTAGGATTTTGACTAGCATAGATGTGACTAGCTAACTTATTTCCATTCAATAACCATTCCTTATGCCTAGCAATTTCCTCATCTAGTTTCTCTTTTAGCACTTTGTTTTCAGACACTACAGTAGCTTTTTCTTTCTCAGTGCGCTTTAAATCAATTCTAGCAAATTCTAGATCACTTTCTAGCACCCTAATCTTTTCATCATAAGCCACTTGATTCTTTTGAAACCAAACTTTTTGTCTTTCTAATGTTTTTAAAGCATGTTTACAAGCTTCATTGTCAACATAGCATGCATTATATTTAGGTTTCATTTCATCATAGGCTTCCTTAAGTTCATTATATCTCTCTTTACAACCAAAAACACAAGTATGTACCTGAGAGATACCCATGAGAGCAATTGGCGGACTGGCAAATTCTTCAGCATAACCTTTAGCATTATCTTCCTTGCTCATCTTCTTGAATTCACCCTTTCCACAATACCTTGTTTTGAGAGCATTCCATATAAGACTTGCATCATCCATATAGCGAAAATTTGCTACATGATCAGCAGGAATAGATTTAAGCAAGATAGTTCTGGCCTTTGACTCTCTTTGTACAACAATCTGTTCATCTGCAGTCGTTGGAGGAAGAATAATGATGTTTCCATCACGATCACTTTTAATCCTTTTCAAACTGTTGCCATTTTGGATCACCTTTCAGATATTCATATCATTATTCATGATCCAGTGTTCCATCTTCTTAGCCCAGACCTCGTACTCATCATTCATCAAATAAGGAAGCATAACTTCATCCCTATTATTATTAAATTCTGCCATTCTAAAAGTACCAAGATAGAAACCAAACAACAGTAAAGTTATGTGATAGTACGAACCAAAATGAATGTCAGCAGTAACCCACGTGATCAACACTTAACGAGCCAATCACTTGTTATGCTCACTGTAACAAGTATATATCACATAAAATTCGAGGCCACATGTATACTCAGCAGAATCAAAACAATATCAGTGGAAATATAAATATAAAACCACTATTCGAAGAATCAATTAATATATCACAACAACATGATGTGATCTTCAAATAGTACCATATTCACGTGTATATGAGTGATTAGGGACCACATTAAAAACTGACATCATGCGCTAGCCCATGATTTGGACTTGATCAAATTGTTTCCAACGTGATATTAAAGAAATTAAAAGAATCCTATGACAAACTTTGGGACAACGAGAAAACTAGAATAAACCAATCAGTTAGGGACCACGAAAGAATATAAAAACCAATATGAGACCATCGTATAATTGGGATGTCAAACGAGTAGGGACCAGGAGAAAAAGTGATTTCCCTTTAAACGAGTAGGAACCATATAGAGAACAGATATCATGCGCTATCTCTATGTGCAAACCAATATTCAAATGAGATCATGTACAATGAATTTGCCCATGTACAAAAGATTCCCACGTGATCACACAAATCGAAGGTTAATATTTATAAAGACTATCTACCTATTAAATGAACTCGTGTATATTAATGAGAATCAGTGTCACTTGAAGTTACCAATATTAATACGAGAATAAACACGTGAACCAATTGAAATTATAGATACCTCAAAGATGGATATGACCTTCTTCAAACTTGCTTTTTGTTCATCAGATTCTCACCAACTAAACCTCCTTTAGTCTGCCGCCTCTTTTACACAACTGCTACCACTTTTAAATCAAGATCTTTCGAATGATGTCTCTTTCAAAGAGTGTCTGCAGCAGTTTTCTAGCTCTTACTCCCTCCGTCTCAAATCTATTGTCCATATTTCCTTTTTGGGTTGTCTCAAAATGATTGTCCACCTTCCATTTTTAGTAATAAAAAGGTAATTTTGTGAGGGAATATTCTATTTGTGTGGTTTAAAATTGTAGTGGCCCCACTTTTATTAAACTTTGTGTTTTTTGTCTCCTGACAATAAATTTGAGACGGAGGGAGTATAACTTTCTGTCAGAGGCTCAGATCAACGATCCCTCCGGTGGAAACCTTCCTTGATATATCAAGAACTTCCAGTCCAAAATTTGTGCCGATCCAACGGTTAACGGAAAAGTTATGACTATTTCAAAACAGTGCTGTAGTAGCCTTACGGAACTTTTTCAGTTTCTGCAGCAGACTTTGACGGCTTATAACTTTTGATTGAGAGCTCTAATAGACAATCCCTCTGGTCACACTTTAGATTATTATCTAGAGATGCACCAGAAAAAATTGTAGCTCGATCCAACGGTTCAAGAAAAAGTTATCGCTGTTTCAAAACAGCCCAGTAGAAATAATACGAAGATTATTAACAGCTTCGAATTTTTGTATCTTATCTTCGAAAAACCTTGTAAACTCAAGATCGAGAGCCACCCGCTCTGATACCAATTGTATAATCCAAGAACCGGACTCAACTAGAGTATATAATAACAATGATTGAACATGCACAGCGGAATAATAAGAACACAATCAAAGTTACCAACAAGGTTTTTCTTATTAAAACAATGATCCTCTATGGATCTTTTCACCCTCTCTAATGAGGTTTTTCTTTGAATGTTTTTATCAAGTGTCCCTAATACAAAAGACTTAAGCTCCTTTTATACACAATGAACACTAATCCCTTTCTAGGGAAATGAACAAGCATGCAAGCATGCAACTAAAAATTGTTTTAACCCATACATAGAATAATTATGGGAAAACTCTAAACAAGCCCATGCTAACCTTGGGCAGTACAATAATAAATATGGGCTAACATATAAATAATTAAACTCAAGCACGCTCTACACTGATTCATTATTTCAGCAGAAACACAACTTCACTGCTTCAGCAGATTCCACGGCTTACTGCTTCAGCAGAAACCACGACTTCACTACTTCAGCAGATTAACTTCAGCATTATTGACATCAGAATTCCTACTTTGTATGTTTATATTACTTCAGTAGAAACTCTTCTTCAGCAGAATCCATTGTTTCTCGATCAGCAGAATCACAGTTTCACAGAATTCCCAACAGTGGACTTCTACATTAACATGGCTAAGGTTAGTTACCCGTCATTCTTACTGGTAATAGCACAATGACTACACAGTACACATTCTTTACTCTTTTAATGTATTAGCATTGAAATGCTATCATAACATTAGATAACCATTCCGTTAACATGATTTGTTTCTTTTGTGTCCAAACGAGCACAAATGTCAGTAAGTAATTGTTTCGGTTTCAACATTTATCTTATAGGACAAGAATGTTGATAAATGGCCTTCGAGTAAACAACTTTCTTTGAATCGGTATGAATGGAACCGATTGTTTGGGACAGTCAACTTGTAAACAGATTATACCTAGAGTATATCAAAACCGAATCACTGATAGAACTTGTATACAAAAAAACACTGAAATATGTATTGATTGATCGATTTACTTGTGATGTTTGTTTACAGAACCTAACTTATTTATACTATATGAATCGTTACTATCATGCCTAGAACAAAAGGGATACAACGATTCAATAAACGACAAACCTATTCTAAATAACGGTTTATACCGTTTTATTCTTATGACCCATCCGAAACACAATTTCGGTTTACACAGAAATTTACTTAATACATAGAGTAAATTACATGGATGGTCCTTGTGGTATGTCAAAAGTAACAACCTTCATCCATCAAAGTTTGAAGTTGCACTGGTAGTCCCTAAATTGGTGAACAAATAACACCACCGGTCCATCATAATAGTTCATAGTATAGCACCACGTATATAATAATGTAGGCCAGGCAAAGCCCCTAGAATAAATAATATGCGTCCCGTAACATATTGAACGAGAGGTTGGCCGACCTCTAGTAGCGCTATCCATACTACCTACTAATAGGAGACTAACAATGCGAATGTACGAACGGTACATCATACAACTATTATATGCAATTAAGAACACTCCGAACATGGGAGAATTTGCACTGCTCCGAACATGGGAGACTTTAAGTCGATAACGCTCCATAACATGGGGAGACATAATAAAAAGTGAGTACGGTTCATTAAGTTCAAAACAGGTCGTAAGTTCATAATTAAGTTCAAGTGTTCCATTCAAAAGTTCGTAATTAAGTTCAAGAGTTTAAGTCGAGATCAAAAGTTCAAAACAGTCAAAGAGCTCAAAACATATCAAAAGGTTCAAAATAGTTAAAGGGTTCAAAATCGAGTCAACAAGTTCAAAATATACCAAAAGGGTCCTTTACAAGTTAAAAGAGTTCAACTATATATCAAAAGGTTCAAATCAAGTCCAAAGTGTTCAAATATATGTTAGAAGGTCCAAATCAATTTAAAAGAGTTCAAATACATATGTCGAAGGCTCAAAATCAAGGAAAGGGGTTCAAATAATAGTGTTCATAACATAGTAATCAGTTTAGTTCGGGCATAATCTACTTACTAGCATAAGTAGTGAAACAAGAGCTATTTAAGTTCATATAAGTGTAAAGTAAAAACAAGTAGTTGAGCATGTATCTCCCCCAAAGAGTTTATAAAACAATTAAACGAGTAAAAGTGGGGCTACGAACTCACCTGATGCAATGGTTATGATGACAAAAGTGGATACACTGAAATGAGGTGCAATCTCTATCTGCAACTTGAGTGATTGAAGAGTTTTTGAGCTAGAAAACTTAATAATCTTGAGGTTTTTATTTCAAAACCCTAACTAGATTACTTCTATAACTTGTTTAACACTTGGATCATGAAAAATTTATGGTTTCTCCTTGATGTTCTTGCTTTGGTCGATCCACATGGAGAAGAAGGAGAAGGTTTTGATTTGTTTACACCTTGAAAGTATGTGTTGTATGTGTTTTAGTTAGGATAATATCTAGTATAATACATAAATATCTAGTCAAAATGTGTAGGTGTACAATTTAGAAGTAAAAATCAAATTTGCCACTCTTGATGACTAGGGGGCGACAATGGGATAAAATGGGGAGGGATAAGGTGTATTTTGATAGTTAAATGTGTATAAGTTAAGTATTATGTGTATTTGATACATATAATTAATTATTTAGTGTAGCGTTAGCTAGAAATCAATTTTAACGGAACAAAATAAAATATATCGAAGTCAAAAAAGTTACAAAATTACATTTCTCGCAAGTATTGAGTGAATAAATAATTATCGAGTTGAATTTACGAAAACCGTCGTAAATATTTATATATAACAATTTATATACAAAATAAATTCAAAACATCGGGTAAACTAATAATATAATTTTTATAGTCTTAAAATGAGTATAAAAATATATTAGGACAATTGTTGAGAGTGTCGGATCAATTATTCAAAATAAATGATCATGCGATAGCGTTTATTTAATAGAAAAATATGCGTTAATGAAATATGCAAACCCATGCATGAACTAATATGATGATGATGTTACGGATGATATGTAGACTAACTCTAGTCTATATAAAGTGTTCTCAATGATGTTTCATGAATACGCAGCTAAACCCTTAAGGTTACGCGAATTTGATACTCGTAAACCTAGTTTACGAAAAATGATGAATAAAAATCATGAATATAAATTTTTCTCCGGGAATGAATAGTGCTTTTGTGAATAGTAAAATTTTGAAATAACCTCTCAAAATATCATATCGACTTCAAAAATGATGAATAGTAAAATGATGAATAGTAACCAATGGATAGTAAATTCCCGAGATGAATAGTAAAAATTTCAAAGTTTGTCAAATGACCTGAAATTGAGAATTGTGACATTCTTCCCCTGTTAGAGGAATCACGTCCTCGTGATTCAATTATTGACAACTACAGTTCGATCTTTGACAAGGGTTATAAAAGTTTATGCTCGTGCGTATGGTCTAAGTGATTATGTCAATGCTCAAGTATCTGGGTTTCTCATCCAACTAGGTACGTTCTTGTGCTATCGTGGCCATTTCCCATTCTAAAGACATGCTCTCTTATGGTTAGGTTTGATGAGGCAAACTTTCCCATTCTCGAGCAAAACCCTCAAAAGACTTTTAGGTAACTGATTTTTACTTAATCTCACAACTCATCAAACAAGAACTGTCATGAGATTAGGCTAAATCGGTTTGAGTAACAACTTGATTCTAGCTTGATCTTTGCAACTCATCAAACAAGAACTGTCACTCAGATCAAACTGGAAACAAGTGGTTTGAAGAAAATCTTTTGAAAATTTGGCTCGATTACGGAATTGCTTACACATATGAGACTACTTGTAACACCCCAACCCGGCAAGGGTAGAAGTGTCACATTCTGGTGTCATATCAGAACATACAAATAAAATTTTACAAGCGGAAGCCTTTTTTTAAAATGAATTACCAAGTCATATAAACGGATGACTTACAAAGAAAATACAAAATCCAATATGTCTAAAATAAAATGAAATCCCAAACAATAGCCCATCAAAATAAATCCAAGATAATAAGGTATCTAGGGTTGGTCCACTCAGATAATCCAACTCTCAGCCCATCGAAGCCCATCTTCAAACCTAAAACCTGCCGCAGGAAAAGAAATGCGGCTGAGCTTAAAAAGCCCAGTGAACAGATATAACAAAACGAAAACTAAATAAAGGCTGAAATGCAAAATGAAACAAAAGAAACGGATAACAAAGTCGCAGCGGAAAGAGATTAATGAGTCAATGAGGATCCTGCAGAACACAATTATACAGCTATCCAAAACGAACAGATAACAAGGAGGACGAAGCAAAGCAAAGCATCGATGACATATAAACAAGCACATACAAACCAGACATACAAGAACTGAAACATAAGCAAGCATAGCATGCGTCGCATCCACACAACATATATGTCATACAATCAATTCAGGAAATCAGAAGACATACAAGCCAAACAGATATCTACAGGAAAGCGGAAGCAATTAATTAATAAGTGAGCATGGCAATTCACACAGGTCAAAACCCTTAGTTGAAAACATAACCAGTATCATAACAGCGGAAGTACTAACAGCAGTCAAAATATGGCAGTCACACGTAACAAGTAGGAAATACAGTATGAACATTATAATTAAATGAACTAGGGACATAGCAGGGAAACTAAACAAGTTAAAAAGCCAGACGTCATAAGTTGAACCATTTACCCAAATCAACCCGAAGCATAGACGGAATGTAAACATGGCAGGTCAACAATAAGCAGATAAGGACAATGGATAGTCATAGTCCACGAGATTAATCGAACGAGGTACAAAAGATAAACAGATCAATAATCGATTGCACACAAGCATGGTTACCAGACAAATCAAAGGATTACATAACAGTAAGATAGCATATCATCAGATGACAACAGGTAAAACTTATATCGCATACATACATATCTTACAGAGTAATCAGTAGTCGTATAAACATGAATATCATAATCAATCCAATGACATATAATAACCCGGTACGTGAATGGAACCATAGTCTGAAGTAACGGAATGAAAGTGTGACAGATCAATGTAATGGAGTATCTATATCTTGGTAAAAGGGAATCATATAAGGGTATTGATTAATGAACAAATAATACAGATTATGGTGCGTTGGGGAATACGGAAGGTACAATATAGGTTTATCAAAAGTGTAAGGGTTATCAGAAATCTACCCGAGCCCGGAAACATATCATATCATATCATATCATAAGTAGCCATTGTATTCGGAGGGGTGACCTCGGAATACCATACATAATAGGAGGGGAGACCTCAGTAACAAATGGAGTAGCTAGCTCCCGGAATTTGTGAAGACGCGGATTGCACCCGACATCATTCACCATATATATCTCCAAACAGATCAAATCCCTCGAAACATATCATATCTAGGATGCATCCATACGCCCCCCAGTGGCCAAATCATATACATATAGTGAGCTCATAATCATATCATATCATAATAGGGGACGGTGTGTATCATCACTCGTACACACTGGAGTCATGCCATTGGTGCATCAATGACACGGTCAGGTTACCTTCCTGACTAGGAAACATATTTGGCTCGGGTATCAAACTGAAGGGTCAGAGCATATTCATATCATAAGGGTTCATATCAAAGTTCATATCAGAGTTCATATCAAAGTTTCACATCAAGGGTTCATATCAAAGTTCAAAAGTCAAAGGTTCATATCAGATTTCCATAACATAAGTTCATAATCAGAGGTTCATAATCAGATGGTTCATAATCATAATAAACGAATATCATAGCGAACATAATCATATCAAAGGATTATGTCGGAATCATATCAAAAGGATCATAGCATAAGGAAATCATAGCAAAGGAATATCATAAGTGAAGCAAAGTCAAGGATTGAAAAGTCAGGAGAAATCCCTACTGAAAAGGGATAGAATATCTGTACCTTAGCAATGAAAGCCAATGAAATGTGAATACGAAGAAATAACGTCACGTCTTCTTCAACGAATCTACACGAATTACGGTTCGTATAATACTTATTAGTTCATTTAAGTCATAACGGATTTATTGATTATATAAATCGTATTAATATTCTTTTTAGAGTTGTTAAGCGTATTCTCATTTTTAGTAATGGACCGAAATAAATACTTTAAGGTAATAATTATTAATTAGCAAAACATATGGGGTTATAAATGATAAATGGTAAAATTTAAAGGTTTAATATGACAATATAGCAATTTTAGAGGTTCCAGTATATCATAATTCGAAGTATAAGGTTCACAAGGTAAATATCTCAAAGTGTAGGGTTTATAATGTAATTAGATTAAATGTTTATTTTATTTCCTCCTTTGCCATGCACGTTAATAGAAAGGGTAAAAATATGATTTATAACAATTTCATGCATAATTTTAGTCAAACATCGAGCTTGCTCGCGGTTCAAACAATCAACATTCACGACTTAGTAAAAATATATTATGATTAACCCCCGGCTCACCTTCCCGACACACTTTCAAACATACAAAACGGTTTACCCATTTGCCCCGCGATCGCCCTTTAAACTTACCCTCACAATACCTTGCGTATACCAGTCTAATATATTGTATGCTAGTCACATGCATAAAACCCACACACGCATATAACACACACACGCATATAACAAGCCAAACAGAAAAACACAATATCACACTAGACCCATGCATGCAATTCCTTTTTTTTTATTTTGTATGACCTCATTTCATGAACATGACCGAAATCGACTCGCATGACATCACAGTTTCAACATGCTCAAGATACAAACCCTTTTATTTGACCAGTACACAACATGGACTAACCATTTAAGATTCATTATTGCACGCGACACATAATTGACGAGACACATAACTCACACTCGACTCGATATAATTACCCACGTATGAAATCATATGAAATATACACACCCCATATCATGCAAAATGCAACCAAATCACGTACCAGATTCTGGTCACTTAACCTACTAATACCATGGCTATTTACCACTTTTATTCAGGTCGAAACATGTCTCATTCCAAACCATTCCATGAAAAGCACAAAACTAATCCGAAACCTCCAATATATAACGTGTATGTTACCCATTTAGCTCGGCACCATTTTAAAGATAACATGATTATGGGTCGAATAGGTCTTTAACAGGTTCATAGGTCCGAATATAAGGCTGTCAATATTTATTATTTCATGTGACAAAGGTAGCATTCATGTGCCAAAGTTTTAATGTATCATTATGCATGTACTGTTTAATTATGTAAAAAGCATGCGCATGGGGAACAATCAATGACCAGATTCATGAAAGAGAAAGAGACATGATGGAGGGTCATAAAGGTTACCTTGGTATCGTGAAAGAGGAAGGACAACAAGGATCAAAACAATGCAATCAACACCATCTTTGGCCTTAGAAGAACCACAACCAGCAGGAGTCTCCAAACCCACGACAGACCAAGCCACATCCGAACCAAGTGCCCACGAATTCAGCCCCTACACGAAGTTTACAACCCTCCTCTTGGACCTTATTCTTGTCGACAGAAAAAAATGGAGAAAGGGGAGATCTTTGCCGTCACTTTTGAGTGGTGAGGTAGGGTTTCTTGTGTTTGTTTTTAAAATGAATAAAAGGGAAAAATAAATTGAGCGTGATTAGGGGATTGAGGGGGAGGAAAATTCGGCCAAATTATGGGAATTAAATGGGAAAAATTGTTGGACGTTTAATGGGGATTAAGTGGTTGAAAAACCAAATCTTTTTGTATAGTTTCCATCTTTATTTGTTGCATAAATTTTAAATGTTTTGTTCATGTATTTTTTTTCTAGTCCATAGGACATAACATTGTGTTACATTTATTTGTGGCATAAGTGCAAGTATTATTTCCAATGTCTTGTGTCAAAAAAATTAAATCTCCAACGTAATTAACAAGCTCACTTTATTTTACGGATGTTTTGATTGAGGGGTATTATAGTCACTTAACGCGCTCACGATTTTTAGGGTTTTACACTACTACTCACTTCATTGCATGATTCTTCCTAAATTAGACATAGGTGATCAGGCTATGTATAATTTGGGAGTAACTATGCAATTGTTGGACTAATCGACTCATATGATGTTTGGTGTTGAGTCAACTGGTATTAAAATTGTGATAGTGAATGACAAGGCATTCTCCACATTGGGGTATGAAGAAAGGATAGTGGAATGGGTATCTGAAGACATCTATGTGAAATGAAAGTAAATAACTCGCATAATGTGCGTATAAACCCGCATGTATAATGAGTATGCACTTATAATGATATGATGAGATGCTATGATGATGTAGTTATAATCTAGGGTCAATGATGCAACCTAGTTCTCTATAACCGATGCTCTGATACCAATTTGTCACACCCCCAAATTACTTGTTTTGCAGCGAAATGAAATACCTGGGGGATGACTGTCATAGCATCAAAGTTACAGTTATATCAAATGACCTATGGTGTCGTTTTGAAAATATCGTTTGATTAAGTAAAATAATCAGAGTTTACAAAACATAGGTCCCAAAAGATTTCCAATGTACCAAAATGAGTTTGTTACAATCAAACGATAGTTAAGTGCATAAAATATATGTGAGACGCGTCGACACCGCGCCTCTATGATAAGTCCACATGCATGCCATGAAGTGAATGCCTTAGATACCTGAGATAAAACGTGCTAAAAAGTGTCAACACAATGGTTGAGTGAGTTCATAGAGTTTGTTTAACATATAAAGCTTTTAAAGAACATTCATGCAGCAAAGGCAAAGTTCTTGGTCATTGAGAATAGTCCACAAAGCAAATGCATTGTAAATCCACTCAGTTCCAAGTTCCGCCCATACAAAACTTGCAACCTGTGTGTTCACAACCTACTGCCAAAAGTAGTATGTCTAGTAGTCAAGTATACATTGTCATAATAGTTCATAGTATAGCACCACGTATATAATAATGTATGCCAGGTAAAGCCCCTAGAATAAATAATATGCGTCCCGTAACATAGTGAACGAGAGGTTGGCCGACCTCTAATAGCGCTATCCATACTACCTACTAATAGGAGACTAACAATGCGAATGTACGAACGGTACATCATACAACTATTATATACAATTAAGAACACTCCGAACATGGGAGAATTTGCACTGCTCCGAACAGGGGAGACTTTAAGTCGATAACGCTCCGTAACATGGGGAGACGTAATAAAAAGTGAGTACGGTTCATTAAGTTCAAAACAGGTCGTAAGTTCATAATTAAGTTCAAGTGTTCCATTCAAAAGTTCGTAATTAAGTTCAAAAGTTTAAGTCGAGATCAAAAGTTCAAAACAGTCAAAGAACTCAAAACATATCAAAAGGTTCAAAATAGTCAAAGGGTTCAAAATCGAGTCAACAAGTTCAAAATATACCAAAAGGGTACTTTACAAGTTAAAAGAGTTCAACTATATGTCAAAAGATTCAAATCAAGTCCAAAGTGTTCAAATATATGTTAGAAGGTCCAAATCAATTTAAAAGAGTTCAAATACATATGTCGAAGGCTCAAAATCAAGGAAAGGGGTTCAAATAATAGTGTTCATAACATAGTAATCAGTTTAGTTCGGGCATAATCTACTTACTAGCATAAGTAGTGAAACAAGAGCTATTTAAGTTCATATAAGTGTAAAGTAAAAGCAAGTAGTTGAGCATGTATCTCCCCCAAAGAGTTTATAAAACAATTAAACGAGTAAAAGTGAGGCTACGAACTCACCTGATGCAATGGTTATGATGACAAAAGTGGATACACTGAAATGAGGTGCAATCTCTATCTGCAACTTGAGTGATTGAAGAGTTTTTGAGCTAGAAAACTTAATAATCTTGAGGTTTTTATTTCAAAACCCTAACTAGATTACTTCTATAACTTGTTTAACACTTGGATCATGAAAAATTTATGGTTTCTCCTTGATGTTCTTGCTTTGGTCGATCCACATGGAGAAGAAGGAGAAGGTTTTGATTTGTTTACACCTTGAAAGTATGTGTTGTATGTGTTTTAGTTAGGATAATATCTAGTATAATACATAAATATCTAGTCAAAATGTGTAGGTGTAAAATTTAGAAGTAAAAATCAAATTTGCCACTCTTGATGACTAGGGGCGGCAATGGGATAAAATGGGGAGGGATGAGGTGTATTTTGATAGTTAAATGTGTATAACTTAAGTATTATGTGTATTTGGTACATATAATTAATTATTTAGTGTAGCGTTAGCTAGAAATCGATTTTAACGGAACAAAATAAAATATATCGAAGTCATAAAAATTACAAAATTACATTTCTCGCAAGTATTGAGTGAATAAATAATTATCGAGTTGGGAGTGTCGGATCAATTATTCAAAATAAATGATCGTGCAATAGCGTTTGTTTAATAGAAAAATATGCGTTAATGAAATATGCAAACCCATGCATGAACTAATATGATGATGATGTTACGGATGATATGTAGACTAACTCTAGTCTATATGAAGTGTTCTCAATGATGTTTCATGAATACGCAGCTAAACCCTTACGGTTACACGAATTTGATACTCGTAAACCTAGTTTACGAAAAATGATGAATAAAAATCATGAATATAAATTTTTCTCCGGGAATGAATAGTGTTTTTTTGAATAGTAAAATTTTGAAATAACCTCTCAAAATATCATATCGACTTCAAAAATGATAAATAGTAACCAATGAATAGTAAATTCCGGGATGAATAGTAAAAATTTCAAAGTTTGTAAAATGACCTGAAATTGAGAATTGTGACACACCTTATCTTCCAAAGTTTCACCAAGGCCTTTAAACTACTTAACTTTCCTCCATAGTCACTTACTTTTTCGTTTGGTTTCATCCTTAGCGTCTCTAGTTTACTCCTCAAGGTTTGTAGTCGTGCTTTTTGAACAAGATCGGCTCCCAAATACTTGACTTTGATCGAGTCTCATACTTCCTTTGTAGTCGCGTATTGTGCAACTTGCATTAAAACATCTTGTGGCAATGTTTGAAAGATCATTGCCATTGATGTGTTTTCCTTCTTCTCATTTGTTGCTTCTCCTTCTTTCGCAACTATCGTTCCCCAAATACCATATGCCTTCAATATTGTCTCCATCATAATTGCCCATGTTGTGTAGTTTGTTTCGGTTAGTTTTGGACATTGAAGTGCTATGTTTTGGTCACGTGTAGTTGTAGATGGTTCATCAGTTGTCATCCTTCTTACTTTCTTACTTGCTTCCTTTCTTTCTTACTTGTGATCGTATGATCGGTTCGTACTTGCTTTGAAACAAAAAAGTTTCTCTTACTTTGATCAAGATTGGTCTTTCTTACTTGCTATGAAACACTAAAGTGTCTCTTTGACCAAAAATTGATCTTGTTACTTACTTTAAAACACTAGCGTTTTTTCTTACTTACTTACTTTGAAAACACTAGAGTTTGCACTTACTTACTTTGAAATGCTAACGTTTTCCTTACTTACTTTGGAAACACTAGAGTTTTCTTACTTACTTCGAAACACCAAGGTTTCGTAAACACTAGGTTCCTTAAAAACGATAGGTTTCTTTCTTACTTCTTACTTTGTGAACCACAAAGGTTCGGATTCTTACTTCTAGTTTTGTAGTTTATTAATCTAAAAAAGTTTTTTTTATTTCTATTAAAATAAAAATATACAAGACTTAATCGTACTTTCTTACTTTCTAACCTATTTATATAATTCTAATTCTAAAATTGAAATATATAAAGTGAAAGTGAGAATTACTTAAAAAAGCGATCACTTACAATCTTCTTTCTGATTATTATCAACACAAAAGAACCAAAACTGTTTCTTCCTTCTGCAATTAGGCAAACTTTCGATCCCCTCTTTCTTTTCTTACTGCTTTCTTCCTCTAGTCGTTACACACAAAGGTTGTACAACAACCATTCGCCTTTTATTCTTGCTTTTCAATCGATGGCCCCTTGTACTCGTTCTTCCCTGGATCAATTAACGCTTTCTCTGATACCACTGTTGATAAATGGCCTTCGATTAAACAACTTTCTTTGAATCGGTATAAATGGAACCGATTGTTTGGGACAGTCTACTTGTAAACAGATTATACCCAAAGTATATCAATATCAAATCATTGATAGAACTTGTATACAAAAAAATATTGAAACATGTGTTGATTGATCGATTTACTTGTGATGTTTGTTTACAGAACCTAACTGTTGGGAATTATGTGAAGTTTGGATTATGCTGAAATTAATGCCGAAGTGTTTCTACTGAAGAAGAGTGGATTCTGCCGAAGACATAATCTACTGAAGTATAATAGTTATTAGTTTGTTTCTGCGGAAGTGTTTATTCCGTGTTTAGTTTATTTAGTGTGGATATACATGAGGTTTATTAGGAAGTGATTGTGTATATCTTATTTAGTTTTATGTTTATACGTTTCTTGGGAAACGGTTTAGCGATATTGTTTAGGGTTCATTGTCTATAAAAGGAACACATTAGAATGAGTTATGTACCGATTGGAAAACTCAGTTTTAGTTAATATAAAGATCCATAGAGGATCAAGAAGTTCTTAGTTATTTGTTACTTGTGTTTATATTCCGCTGATAAATATAAGTAGTAGAGATTGTCTTTTATTGTGCTTGTGATTACATAGGCATATATAACGATCCACGAGCTCAAGATCTATCAAGGTCTGTTTGTTTCAACAAGTGGTATCAGAGCCTCGTGAGAGTCTCTTCGATACTAAGGACAAGTTTTTCTAAACACCCATACAACCATAACAAAATCATCATGCCTGGTTCAGATGTTGATACTGAAATCACCAACAACCAAAACTCCACCCATCTGCAATAACTAAGTCTCTCTAATAGCAATGCTAAGTTTCCTTACCTTAAAAGGGAGGAATATGATCTTTGGGCGATGAAGATGCAGAACTGGATCTCCAACATTGATTGGAATCTATGGCAGATAGTTATGAAGGGGAACAGTTTGAAGAGAACTACCACGGATGCTGCTGGTAATATGATGAATGTTCCTCCCAAAACTGCTGAAGAGTTGCTGGCAGTTCAGAGAGAAACCAAGGTCAGAACTATTCTTCTGCAAGCTATTCCTGAGGATTACTTGAGTGATTTTCACTTCATGCAAGATGCTAAGGATATATGGTTAGCAATTAAGGCGAAGTTCGGTGGGAATGAAGAGTCTAGAAGACTGAAGAAGTCCATGCTGAGACAACAGTTTCAGGACTTTCAAATCTCTGAAGAGGAAGGAATTCACAAGGGCTATGATAAGTTTCACAAGATTTTAAGTCAGTTGAATCAGCTACAGGCAAAGCCGGATAATGATGACTGTAACTCTAAGTTTCTGAGGTCATTACCTCCATCCTGGCTACATGTAAGCATAGCTTTAAAAGCTAAAGGTGGTTTGGACATGATTACCTTTGATGAGCTGTATCACAAACTTAAAGCTCTTGAACATGATGTAAGAAGCCCTTTTCGATCATCTTCTTCTGCTAGTCACACTGCATTCGTTGGAGCCTCTACTCCAAAGACAAGTTATGGTCCAAGCCCATATCCATCATCATCTTATGCTGCTCTTTCATCAAGTTCTCACTCTAAATCAAGCAACATTATGGAAGATGTACTTGGATCCTTCTTTGCTGATTATGATCCTCAGCAGGATCTGGCTTATGAGGATTTTGATCAGGTGGACCCGATTGAGATGGAAGAGATGAAGCTGAGGTGGCAGGTGGCCATGCTTTCCATGGATATCAAGAACTTTGAGCGCAAAGCTGGCAGAAGGTTTGGATTCAAAGGACGCGATCCAGCAAGGTTTGACAAGAGGAAGGTTAAATGCTTCACATGCCAACAGATGGGTCACTTCTCTAGAGGATGCAAAGACAGGAAAGCTGGTGATGAGACAAGATACTCTTCTTATCAGCAGTATCAGAAGGAGGCAGGAACTTCAAAGGGTTCAGCTGCTTTGGTCACTCTTGATAGCAATGTGGACTGGAAGCAACATGAGGAGGCTGATAATGATGGTCCTGATAATGTTGGGTTAATTCCAAGTTGTACTTCAGAGGATAGGCATGATCAGATTGCCTTGATGGGCATCTCTCAGGTACAAAACTGTTTGTTTGGTTGTAGTGAGCGTTATAATACACTCAAAGAAGCTTATGATATTTTGGAACCTAAATATAATGAATGCTATGTGGAAGTAGAAGCTTATAAACAAGCTTTAAAAACACTAGAAAGACAAAAGGTTTGGTTTCAGAAGAATCAAATAGCTTATGATGAGAAAATAGGTGTTTTAGAAAGGGATCTCGAATGTGCTAAAAATGAATTAAAATGGTCTGAGAAGTTAAAAGCAGATGTAGAGTCAGAAAATCTAGAGCTTAAGGAGAAACTTAAGGAGGAAATTGCTAGGCATAAAGAATGGATGATGAATGGAAATAAGTTAGCTGGTCTCATTTATAGTAGTCAAGCTTCCAATTTTACAGTGGCTTTAGGCTTTAAGAAATATGTAGGCTTAGAAGCTAGGGATGACACACGTAAATCTACATCAGCAGGCCTAGCTAATTTTGTGAAAGAAGGTGACCTACATGCTGTACGTGGACCAATTAGAGGTGAGCACATGCCCATTGACCTTTCCACTCTTAATGACTTTGATGGATCACACCATCTGTATGGCAAAAAGTCAAGAGACATGCCAGACCCTAATACTTCTACTAATGACTTTGTCTCTTGTGTTAACAGTGAAAAGTCCTCCAAGCAAGGGTCTACAGAGTGTGATTCAAATGACAAGTCTGACCTTCCCAAGTCTGACCTTCCCAAGTCTGCCCTTCCCAAGTCTTCACCCCTGCCTGCACCCAAGACTACCAATAAGCATGTCAGAGTTGCTGCCAAGGAATCCACTTCCAATACAGTTGCCTCTGAAGACTTGCATTTTAATTCTTTGCATAATAGTACTGTTAAAAACAATTCTTTTCATGGTTTTGGTTTGAATACTTATGCTTGTAATAATACTTCTTTTGGTTTAAATAAATCTTCTAATCAGAAGAAATGTTTTGTGTGTGGAAGTAAATCTCATTTAATTAAGGATTGTGATTATCATGAGCAAAGGATGAGTAGGTGTGGTGCTTCTAGGAAATCTAGACGAATGTGGACAAATGTAAATGACATACCACCTTATGTTCCACAAGATACAAAGTATAATACTCCTTTTTCTTGGAGGAAACCAGTTGTAAAACCATATGTTCAACCAACCAGTGAATATTTTAAAAATGGTTTTTGGCCTGGATATGTTAACCCTATGACTGATGGGAAAGGGTACTGGGATACTGCTGTCAAGACCTCAGCAGGTTGTTCTTGGAATAAACAGGGACCTAAGTTTCATTGGAAACCCAAGAACAATAGTGGATCTTATACTTCTACATGGCACAACTCATATGATCCACAAGGCAGGTTCAAGTCAGCAATGACTTGAGCCTCCATAGTGTACTAATTATCTGTATATTTTTGTTTTTGTAGGATCATCCCCTTAAGCATAAAGATGTTGGAATTGTTGACAGTGGTTGTTCTAGAAGTATGTCAGGAAACAGGGACATGATGCATAACTTTGTACCCATTGAAGAAGGAGGCAATGTAACCTTTGGAGGAAGTGATGGAAGGATTACTGGAAAAGGGACCATCAAAACACCTCAGCTGGACTTTGAGAATGTTTATTATGTCAGGGAACTTCAACACTTCAATTTTTTTTCAGTCTCACAAATATGTGACACTAAGAACAAAGTACTCTTCACAGAGGATGAATGTCTTGTGCTGTCTAAAGACTTCAAACTCCCAGAAGAAACTTCAATTCTACTGAAGGTTCCTCGCAGTCATAATCTTTATACATTCAACTTAACTAATGTCCAACCAGCAGGTGACTTAACATGTTTGGTGGCTAAAGCATCTGTGGATGAGTCCACCAAATGGCACAGAAGGATGGCTCATGTCAATTTCAAGACCATAAACCAGCTCTCTAAACTGGGCCTAGTTCAAGGTCTTCCTGCCAAAGTATTCACCAATGATCATAACTGTGTTGCATGCAACAAAGGAAAGCAGCACAGAGCCTCATACAAAGGTGTTCCTGTTACAGCAGTAAGCATTATTTCTGAACCTCTTCAGCTGCTTCATATGGATCTGTTTGGTCCAACTAAAGTGAGAAGCATTGATCATAAATATTTTTGTCTGGTGATCACTGATGGTTATAGCAAATTTTGTTGGGTATTCTTTCTAAGGACCAAAGATGAAACATCTGAAGTATTGAAAGACTTCATTACCCTTATTGAGAATCAGTTGAACAAAAAGGTGAAAGGAATTAGGTGTGATAATGGTACAGAGTTCAAAAATGCAATTCTGATAGAACTCTGCAGGTTAAAGGGAATCAAAAGGGACTATAGCACTCCAAGAACCCCTCAACAAAATGGGGTGGCAGAAAGAAAAAATAGAACCTTAATAGAGGCTGCAAGATCAATGCTGGCAGACTCTAAACTTCCAACCATGTTTTGGACTGAAGCTGTTGGTACAGCTTGTTATGTACTCAATAGAGTGTCCATTACTAGACCACATCTTAAAACACCATATGAACTTCTTTTTGGGAAAGTTCCTGTTATTCATTACCTTAAACCGTTTGGCTGCCAAGTGACAATTTTGAATACCAGTGATCCATTGGGCAAATTTGATTAGAAAGCTGATGATGGTTACATTGTGGGGTATTCTGCTCATAGTAAGGCATACAGAGTTTACAATGTATCTGCTAAGAATATTGAGGAGACATTGAATCTGAGGTATCTTGAAGACAAGCCTAATGTTCAAGGACAGGGTCATATTTGGTCATTTGACCTTGATTACTTGACTGATTACTTGGGTTATGCTAGACATATGGCTAACCAAAATGCAGATTCTGAAGAATCTCCAACTACTAGTGCAGAAACTTTGGAAGCTCATTCTGACAGTGGGTCTGATGATGATGAACAACCCATTGTAGTACCTTCCTTCTCTCCTAACAATTTTGTAGGTGACACTTCTAAAGATTATACTGATGTGGGTGAAGATGAATTCTATTATGTTGAGGACCTTGCCAGACTGAAGAAACAAGAGTATGCAGCCAATTTAGATGCTGAGAGGAATGTTGAAAATAGTACAAGTGAAGCAATCAGTGGAACATTCAATTCTGCTGAAAGTGGTTCTGTTTCTCCTCACCTCTCCAATTCGGCTGAAAGACATGTTAACTCTACTCCTATTTCTACTAGAGTGTCAACAGATCTTGGAGAACCTTATACAAGGTTTCCAAAACCTTCAGATCTTGGTCATCATCAACCTAAAGCAGGCATCTTCAACACACCTTCCTATGATACTGACTTTGCACCTACTGTGACTAATCTTGATTCCTCTATTGATGTCAACACCACCACAACTACAAGGATCAACAATGTTCATCCACAGTCTAATATTATTGGTGATCCTAATGCACCTGTTAGAACAAGAGGTACTGTGGCGCGTTCTAAATATGGTCAGGTGGCTTTTATCTCTTATGTCTCAAATCAGCAGAGAGACAATCACACAGACTATGAACATTGTCTGTTTGCTTGTTTTCTCTCACAAGTGGAACCAACCAGTGTTACTCAGGCTCTTGAAGACTCAAGTTGGCTTGAAGCAATGCAGGATGAGATGCAACAATTTCAAAATCAGCAGGTTTGGATATTGGTACCACTACCTGATGGTAAGTATGCTATTGGGACTAAATGGATTCTGAAGAATAAGAGAGATGCTCGAGGTGTTGTCATTAAAAACAAAGCCAGATTAGTTGCACAGGGGTATTGACAAGAGGAGGGGATCGATTATGATGAAGTGTTTGCACCAGTGGCAAGAGTTGAGGCAATACGGATTTTTCTAGCTTATGCATCCTATATGGGTTTTATGGTCTATCAGATGGATGTTAAAGGAGCCTTCTTGTATGGTGAAATTGAAGAGGAGGTGTATGTCACTCAACCTAAAGGATTTGAAGATCCAGATCATCCTAATCATGTTTATAAGGTGGTCAAAGCTCTGTATGGACTACATCAAGCACCCAGAGCCTGGTATGCTAGGCTATCTACATTTCTGCTGAAGCACGGTTACAGAAGAGGTGCAATTGATAAGACTCTTTTCCTAAAGAAGAATTCCACTGACATTATTCTTGTGCAAGTGTATGTGGATGACATTATTTTTGGATCCACAAAGGAAGCTTGGTGCAGGGAGTTTGAGGAGCTTATGAAGGGAGAGTTTCAGATGAGTGCCATGGGAGAGATGACTTTCTTTTCGGGTCTTCAAGTTCAGCAGAAACCTGATGGTATCTTTATCAGTCAGGACAAATATGTGAGGGACATCTTGAAGAAGTTTGGTATGGAGGGTGTAAGGACTGCCACTACACCTTATGAAGCTCCAAAGACAAAGACCAACAATGAAGCTGATCCACCTGTGAATGTTCATCTGTACAGGTCCATGATTGGCTCTTTGATGTATTTAACAGCTTCAAGGCCTGATATTACTTTTGCTGTGAGTGTTTGTTCACGACATCAAGTTACTCCACTGACTTCCCATCTCAATGCTGTTAAGAAGATCTTTAAGTACCTCAAAGGCCAACCTCTTCTAGGTCTTTGGTACCCAAAAGAGTCTCCTTTTAAGTTGGAAGCATATAGTGATAGTGACTATGCTGGTGCTAATCTGGATAGGAGGTCCACCACTGGAGGTTGCCAATTCCTTGGAAAGAGATTGATTTCTTGGCAATGCAAGAAACAAACTATTGTGGCTACCTCATCTACTGAAGCAGAGTATGTTGCTGCTGCAAATTGCTGTGGACAGGTTCTTTGGATTCAAAATCAGTTGTTGGATTATGGGTACAATTTCATGAACACAACAATTTTTATTGATAATCAAAGTACCATATGCATTGTTAAAAATCCAGTTTTTTATAGTCGAACAAAACATATTGAAATCAGGCACCACTTTATAAGAGATGCATATGATAAAAATTTGATAAATGTGGTCAAAATTCATACTGATGATAATGTGGCAGATTTGTTAACAAAGGCTTTTGAGGGACCAAGGTTTCAACACCTTGTGGTCCATATTGGCATGCTTAACCCTTAACTGCAAAGTTTAAGGGGAGGCATAGGCCTCAGGGGAGGCATATGCCTCAGCGGAGGATTTGTGTATAACTTTGCATTTTACTATGTAAACTTGTATATTTGTTTGATTTTGATCTGACTCTAACCAGCTAATGTAATCTTAGTGTGTTTCTCTTTGTTGGTTTGTGTGTTTCTCTGTGTTTGTTTTGTTTTGCAGAGTGTCTGTTCTGTTCAGTTGAGATTTGGTTAGAAGTACTAAAGCTTGTTCCTACTGAGTTCAAAGTGCTGAAGTGAGTCAATTGTTTCTTCTGAAGATGATGTACTGAAGTTATATGATTCATTCAAAAGAAGTACTGAAGCAAATTGATCATTCATTCATTCAAGAAACAGTTTACAGCTTACAGCTTACAGAGTACTAGCAACATCAAATGCATCTACATGATTTACTAATCCTAATCTATTACATATCATCCGTTCCAACATCTAACAGGCTGTTGGATATGCATGATCGCTCACATCTTTCACACTAAATGCTGGCTACGCTTTTGTGACATGCATAACCAACACTAACAAGATGCTAAGGATCAAAATGGAGAGGATGGATTGATGCAAACGTTGATGATGACAATGACCACATTTGATGATGGAGAAAAACAATGTGTCCTTTGTGCTTCATCTATGTATTTCAACCAAAATGCAACCCATCTACTCTCTTTAAGTTCTTCCCTTATACGATATGTGATGATGCACCAAAACTTGATGCAGAAAGACCCAGAACCACCTCTCTATCTTCAGGAAGTGGTGGATTTTTGGCTCGTGGCCTTCGTTGAGGCCGAGGTGCTGGGGGTTGGGAGTAAGATGTTCCCTCCTTATAGGAGTCATCAGAATCATCAGCAGATTCACTTGGATTCACCACACTTTCATCTTCTGATGAAGGGAGAAAGGGTGATTTCTTAGGTCGTGGATATGGTTTTGGAAAGTAATGAAGCCATGGATTGGTATCTTCACTAGATGATGATGATGATGAGGATGTTGTTGTGAGATCTATGATCTCAGGTTTGGTACTCAAGATTTATGATGGCTAATTTTGGAGTATTGGTGGAATTAGGGTTTGGAATAATATTTGGGGGTTTTTGATGAAGAAGTATGTGTGCTTTGGGATTGTTTTATAGACGGTTTCAAGTGGTAAGAGATTTAATGCGTGTGGGTGAAACAGTAAAAAGATATTTACTGAAGCTTCTTGAATAAGTAATCTGTTTCTGCTGATTGTTCTACTTCAGTAGAATGGTTTCTGTTTCCACTGAAGTTAAAAGTGAATATGAGTAAAAGTAGAAGTCCACGTCATCATTGGTCAACTTTGACCAAAATTGGGAAATTTCTATTTATTCTCTACCGGCATATATTCGTCCCATATTAAGTGATTTGATTATTACTCTCATTCAAAACACTTCCTTTTGTGCAAATCGTAACCCTAATCTTCAAAATCTCTCATGGCGCTTCAATTTAAACATGATCATAATAAGGTTGCTTTTCTCGGATCTGCTCGGGGAGATGAGTTGTATAGGCCGATGATTTCATTCTTACAAAGATCAAAGATTCAGTATGCATTAACGCATTTTCCAAATGCTATATATGAATCCTTGGTTACTCAATTTTGGGTGTCGGCTGAAAGAAGAAGTGATACTGAGATAGTTGCAAGTGTTGATGGAAAAGAGTATGTGGTGACAGAGGAACTGATCAGAAGACAACTTCACTTGGATGATGAGAATGGAGTTTATCATTCTGATTCTACGATGGTACTTGAAGGGCTTAGGGCGATTGGATATCAAAGTACGAGGACAGATATGTGGTTAAAAAATAAGCTTTGTCCTATGTGGAGGTTTTTGGTTCATACGTTGCTCCACTGTGTAAGCAATAAGTCTGGAGGATGGGATCAGTTTTCAACCCAAATGGGATGTGGTATTGTTTGTTTATCTAAGGGTTTGACTTATAATTTTTCTAAGTTTATTTTTGATAATATGGTTGAAAATATAACTAGGAAAAAGGGTAAGTTTTTGATGTACCCTCGGTTCTTACAGATGATATTGAATGTTTCTACACAAACCCAAGCTTTTCATCCCATAAGTGTTTTGACTCCTAAGTTATTTGCCACGATGAGAACTAAATTTGAGGGGACACATTTTCCTTTGTTAGCTGCCATGTTGCCTTAGGAGAATGAGACTGCTGATGAGGTTAATGTTGTTTTACCTTCTTCTAATACTACTGATGGTAATATTTTAGTTGATGTTGATGAGGGTCCTTCTGCTGTTAATGAGGCATCTATACCTTCACCTAGACCATGTCCTAGTCAAGCACCTACACAAGTTTCTATTGATGAGGTTCAGGTTCATGTTGATGAGGTTCAGGTTGATATTGATAGATTGCCTACACCGAGTCCTGTTAGGATTCCATTTGGTGAAGGTTGTTCTAATGTTGATCAGGTTAATGTTACTCCTGAACAGTCTAATGAAGTTCCAATTACAACTGAGCAATCAGCTGATGCAGATGAGGATCCTGTTACACTTACTTCATTATATGCTCTGGTGAATAAGTATGCAGGTGAGGTAGCTGATATTAAGAAAGAACTTGCAGAGACCAAGTCTATTCTTGGTAATAAGATTGTGGAATTGGAGACTAAAGTTGAGAACTTAGAGGAAATACTGAGTCAGAGGGGTAAAAAGAGAAGTTTAGTTTCTTCTGAAGAGGAGGACGAAGAGAATATTCATACATCCCTTGGAATATTGGCTGATGCAGCTCTTACATCTGATGTTTCTTCTCCTATTGCTAAATCTTCAAGGAGCAAGGAGCCTATTGTATTTGCTAGAAACAGAAGAAGACAATATTTGAATAAGGTATCTGCTGACACTTCAAAGGAGCCAAATATGGTTGATGCATCTGCTGATGTTCTTGTTGAGGAGGTTGCTTCTGATCATGGTCAAACCCCATCTATACAAGAACAACCAAATGTTTCACCTTCAGCAGATGATGAAGAGGTTTTTATTGCTGGGAGAATGTATAAGTTGAATTCTTCATCTGAAGTTTTCTCTACACCTGTTGAGGAATTGTCTCAACCTGTTTCCTCTGATGTGGGTTTGATTGTTCCTTCTGAAGCTCACATTGGTTCTGCTGAAATTGGTTCTACTGAGACATCTTCTGAGAAAGGACAGGACCCTGTGATTGATGATATGCTTAATTCAGGAATAGTGACTGAAGAAGACAATCAAGCTCAGGCTCGGATGTTTGCTGATTATGAGAATATGCAGAAGAGTCGTATTGTGGCTAAATTTCTTCAAGATCAGTCTGATTCTAATTTGTCTCCTGAAAGGAAATTAGAGCTTGATGTATTACTTCCTAAGATCACTGATGATCAATGGGATGCTTATACTTCTCAAGGTGCATCTGATCCAAATCTTGCAAAACTTATATTAGGAGCATCTTTTGATGATGAGAATTTTGTGGATAAAATGGTGGCACTTGGTAATCAAAGGAAGCAAGAATCTGCTGCAAAGAGAAGAACTCTTATTGATCAAAGAATTAAAGCCAAAAGAGAAAAACCTATGACTGTTGCTCAGAAAAGGAATTATATGAGGAGAGTTGTGAAGAATTCAGCTATGTATAATTCTGGTATGTCAATGAAGCAAATCTATGCTTTGTCTGATGATGCTTTGATTTGACAGTATAATATGGTTATGAAGTTTTCTTCTTCTGGTTATACTTCTTCTTCTCAATTGGAAAGCATTGCTTTAATGTCTGATGTTCCTCAAGCTAAGAGACAGAAAACAGTTGAAATTGTGGATAATTTTGAAACTGTTTTGCCTTTGGAGATCTCTCCAGTTGTTACCTCTGACACAACTTCTGTAGCTACTCTTTCTTCTGATGTGGTTGTTGCTTCTGAATCCTCTTTGGTTTCTTCTGAAGTGTTGTCTAGTGTGGAGTTAAGTGATCCTCTGAGTCAGGGAAATGATCTACAGCTTGATACTGATAACATTGTTGGAACAGGGCAGCAGAGCTTGGTTACAAGGAGTTCTGACAGATTGGCTAGGAAACATTCTTCAAGGAATATTGCTTTAGATCTCAAGGTTGATGAATCTACCTTTATTGAAGTTGGATCTGTTGAAGTTTTTCCTGAAGGAACTCATGTGGTATTGGTCAATTGGAAGGCTGGAAAGCTTAACACTGTTTATAGGCTGGATAATACTGTTCTTGAGTTCAACTTCTTGAAGGACATTCTTCATTTGGTGACTAGACTTGATTTGCAGATGCTGTATGAACATGTCATTCAGTATTATAAGTTTCATTCAACAACGGGTTCTGGTTTATATTTGTTGGGTGATCTTCAGGTTATGTTTGATTCTCATTCTCCAAATGGTAAAGGGTATTCTATTTGGAAGAATTCTCATAAGTGGGAGATTGAGAGTTGGAGGTTTTATCCTTTGCCTTGTGTTCATGTGGTTCAGACCACATGTGGAATGATTTTGTGTATGCTATCGGATAAGCTCTATCCTTTATCGGTTACTTTTATGGAACGGTTGCTGAGACAAAAGTTGGAAGTACCTCCTAATCCTGTTGGCAATGATGAACTTCATGCTTCTCAATGTGTTGGTTTGATTAAAAATCAGTTTCTGTCACATAAAGGTTCATCTTGCTTGTAATAGTTTGTTTACTTTGTAATATTTGTTTTATTTATTTCTTAGTTAAAAAAAAAAAAAAAAAAAATGTTTTTGGTTTATCTAACTTTTCTTGCAGGTTTGTTGTATACTTTTTATGGTTATTGACTCACCAGTTATACCTTGTGTATGTCAAAGAGTTAGCTAGTCCAAAGGGTACAGCTTTGGTAAAGACACATCAAATCTGTTGATAGCTGTAATGATTTGCTAAAAATCATAGGGTTTGCAACCACCCATGCTTCATTGCTGAGTGTTGTATGGTCATCAATTCACCATGGTTTATTCCTTTTTGGAATCCAAGAATTGGCTAGCCCACATGTATATGGCTTGTGGTAAAGGCAGTGGCATTCCATATTTGGTTATCAATTCACCAATTCTAAGAATTGACTAGTCCTGAGCAAACGCCTACAGGTAAAGACATTTCAAATCCGTTTATATGGTTGTTGGTTTGCCTATAAATCAGATGGTTATCAGTGTACCATGGTTTACGAACTTAA
Source organism: Chrysanthemum seticuspe (assembly GCA_019973895.1). Lineage (NCBI taxonomy): Eukaryota > Viridiplantae > Streptophyta > Magnoliopsida > Asterales > Asteraceae > Chrysanthemum > Chrysanthemum seticuspe. The sequence continues at coordinate 53,732,630 of BPTQ01000007.1, forward strand.
ACATATGGCTACTCCAGTAGTGATGGCTATTGGTAAAGAGACATCAAATCCATTATTTTCAATGATTCACCTCTCACAGGAGTTAATACACCTGGATGTGATGAGAATAGTATGAAACTAATTTGTTTTGATGTACCTATTGTCATTTGTTACTGCAAAGATATGGAGTTTCAGAGTTTCTTCATCATAGAGATGTTCTTCTTTGGATTCTTTGCTGTTGTTGTTCGTCTACAATCCTCTGGAGCTGTTTTGTTAAAGTACTATCAGGAAACTGGAACTTAACCATGTCAAATTCCAGTTTAGGGGAGGATTGTTGGGAATTATGTGAAGTTTGGATTATGCTGAAATTAATGCCGAAGTGTTTCTACTGAAGAAGAGTGGATTCTGCCGAAGACATAATCTACTGAAGTATAATAGTTATTAGTTTGTTTCTGCGGAAGTGTTTATTCCGTGTTTAGTTTATTTAGTGTGGATATACATGAGGTTTATTAGGAAGTGATTGTGTATATCTTATTTAGTTTTATGTTTATACGTTTCTTGGGAAACGGTTTAGCGATATTGTTTAGGGTTCCTTGTCTATAAAAGGAACACATTAGAATGAGTTATGTACCGATTGGAAAACTCAGTTTTAGTTAATATAAAGATCCATAGAGGATCAAGAAGTTCTTAGTTATTTGTTACTTGTGTTTATATTCCGCTGATAAATATAAGTAGTAGAGATTGTCTTTTATTGTGCTTGTGATTACATAGGCATATATAACGATCCACGAGCTCAAGATCTATCAAGGTCTGTTTGTTTCAACACTAACCTATTTATACTATATGAATCGCTGCCATCATGCCTAGAACAAAAGGGATACAATGATTCAATAAACGACACATCTATTCTAAATAACGGTTTATACCGTTTTATTCTTATGACCCAACCCAAACACATTTTCGGTTTACACCGAAATTTACTAAATACATAACATAAATATACTAATCTACTCTTAACTTTGCTTCTATAACATTAATGATCAAACAAAGAAGACTGCAATTCGAAATGTTATCAGACTAACCTGAACTCTTTTACACCTCATTACCACTTGACATCACACAAATTAGATGTTGATATATATTGAAATGTTATCAGACTAACATCCAAATCAACATTGTTATCATTCGAAAAGATTAATTTAAATGTAAAGTTTTCACATCTTGACATGGTTTGTTTCATTGTATTCATCAAAGAGCATGAATGTAGATGATTAGTTAATTTTTTTTCAAACATATGTGACCAAAGACTTAGATGGAATGTCGATCAGTAATTACGTTTGGCAGGAAATTAAGCGGTTCATTTTGCAATGTAAAACGTAAATACACATTTAGTCAAACATACAAATGTGTTAATGGGTTTATTACCTTTAAAAACTGTAAAATAACATCAAGGCACCAGTGGTCTAGTGGTAGAATAGTACCCTGCCATGGTACAGACCCGGGTTCGATTCCCGGCTGGTGCACTCGGTGAATGCTGTTACACAGGTTCTAACAAACAAACATGCACCTGAGTAGGAGTATATTGCCTTTTTTTTTTTTTTTTTTTCATGAAAACGTATGTAATATTATTACACCAAAACGTAGGTTATGTCAAACCAGATGCTCAAAGTTCCCAATTATTAAATGACTCGATCTGAAAACCGTAAAATGGTTTACGCGTTAGACAACAAACAATTCAACTTTCTAAGGACATCTACTATGATAAACGTTTATAAAGGTTTATATTAGTGCCAAGTCACCTTACATCAGTAATTCATAAACCTTTTTCTTCTTATAAACCTTTCCCTACTATGTATAAACTTTTTAAAGCTATATAAAAATCTCACTTAACACCAATGCATTAAACTTAGAAGAGGTTCAAGATGTTAAACTTTTTCATTCCACATAAGCATGAAACACATTTCCACTATGGTTAACAAAATGATAGACCTTTTCAAATTTTTTTAGACCTTTTCATAAATCATCATAGTGGATGCTCTAAGTCTTTTTATATAAACACAATAATAACCTTCCCATTAACACTTTACATCACACAATTGGATGATACGACACAAATATTTATACTATAACATTAGAAACACAAATATTTGTCTTACAATTAGTTGATACGAACCATGGTGTCTTTCCTCTCTTATATCAAATTATGATGTACATGCAGATCCAACCATTTTGGTGTCAATGGTGATTTTTTATTGTTTTGAACCTTACAAAGCGACATCTAATATGACCATTGTTGAATATAATGTCAACCAAACACAAGCCATACATATAATGTCGAATATGACCAGTATGGATTTCTAAAACTGATTTTTTTAGTTATTTATATATACTAATACCCGCACAAAGCAACGGTATATAGTGACAAGTAATTATACATGCGAAATCGTGATTTTGGTTTGAACCTTGATGCAAAACTTACAGGTTCAATTTATAGTCATTGCGAAAAAAAAGTTAAACTTTTGGTTTTTGAAATATTAAAAACCAAATTATCAGTTTTCGATCGGTTTAGTTTCAGTTTTTCTTACCGGTGCATCTAACATACTGTTATATCAACTTACTGTTATATGCAACTTACTGTTATATCACCAGGCAGAAGTGATTTGTTAATGCATCAATCTCAAGTGATCCAATAGATGTTCGGATGTGTTACAAACATAATTACTTCCATTTGAAGTGGTTTAAGTGTCAAGCAAATTTGATATACTATATGTGTTTCCTATACTGTAATAAGTACATAAGTTAGAAAATCATAGCATGAAACAACCAGTGGTACTCTAGTGGTAGAATAGTACCCTGCCACGGTACAGACCTCGGTTCGATTCCTGCTGATGCATTTCTAGCTATGATGATAAGCCTGTTGCAATGGTTGGGTCCATTGTTTTACATCTATTACAAATTGATGAAATAAAGGCGTTTCTGAGCTTTATTTTTTATTGCTATACTTGTTTTTATATAAAAAAGAATTCTGTGCGCATCTAGTATAGTGATGACATAAGATTTTCCTCAAAGCGAAAAATTTGTAACTCGAAGCATGCACTTTCCAACTTATGGTTTTGCGCATCATTCTTAGTGGTTATTTATTATGCACACAGGAACCGTACCACATGGCATTTAACAGATCATTACTTCTTTGAGAGTGCATCTGTCGTAAGGAATTAAACTTGACAGTGGTCGCCATAGAGTTTCATTTTTAATGTCGAGAATGGCATTTATAATCTGTTTTGTTCTTGCCTAATATGACGTTTACTTTTAGAATGGTAGTTTGTTGCAATCAAGTGGACTTCTATATTAACATGGCTAAGGTTACTTACCCGTCATTATTACTGGTAATATCAGAATGACTACACGCCTCCTTACTCTTTCAATATATGAATTAGCCTCGAAATGTTATCATAACATCACATAATCATTCCCGTAACATGATTTGTTTCTTTTTTGTTCATCAAATTCAGCGAGCATGAATGTCAATAAAACAGGCCCTTCCGAGCTCTTATTTTTTTGGCCATTTTGCTCCATTTCATCTTTTTAACTCTTTTACATCACACAATTCATTGAAGTCAATTATTTGTATGAAACATCTATACACCAAAATTGGTTTCTATAACAACATTTGATCAAAACTGGGATTCGTGAATACTAATCAATATAAAATCAAAACCTGGCGAAACGTGTTCATGAATCAAATAGTCAGATTCTCTTGAATACCGAGAAATGACCCGATAATTTGACCTCCTACATCTGGGAAGCTTTCGAATCCAGGAAGAGATCTTACCTTGCCACTTCTAACAACTTCCACTGGATATTTTAACAGATGACCCTCCATTTCCGTTATTTCATCTGATGCAAATTGCTCCCAGTTAGCTTCAGCCATTGATCTGACTTGTCTTACACATTCAATAGACTCGGGTTTTAAAAAACACTCGCGGACAGTGCCAAGATGCTCGGCCCAAAGTGACGTTCTATACCCATGAATCTTCAAATTTCATTAAAACAACAGCATTTTAGTAATGAAATTTATGAGTTTATAGAAAAAATGTACTGAATTATGTTACCTGTCCTCGTGGATCGGTGAGATTTTTTGCCCAAGTATGATTTGGTTGGTAGGCTCCCATGGCTATTTCTGTGTCTCGAGTTCCCTCCATAGAGCGTTGATTTATGTTTGCAGACCCGATAAGTACATACTCATCATCCACTATCATGCCTTTTGAATGAACATAGATCATGAATCGCCTGTTCTTACGTGCAAGTCCCTATAAATAATGACAACACCAGAATTGTATAGCAACAATTATGCACAATGTTAAAAGGCAACATATCTTGATATCATATAGACAAATAGAAGCCAACCTGAGGAGTGTTTTCAGGAGTATGGTTAGGTGAAGTATCATTTGTATCGATAGCCTCACGATTCCCAAGACAAAAGAAATTCAGATAATCTTGTGTTGAAAATGCCTCTTCAAGACCAACTTCCACCAAAGCATTGTAGATTGTTTGATACATCATTTGCATTGTTTTGTTCTGCAAAGTTAAAAGCCACAACACGATTGACCACTTTTTTTCTTTCTAAAAAGTACTCAATTTGACTTTACAAGAGAAACGTCAAAGAGATGCAAAGATCACATATACCTGCCAAAATAAAATTCGTTGAGTTGCAGAACCTGTTGGAACACCCTCTGGCCACATAGGGATCACAATATACACAGAAAACCTTTCATGTGCTCTAATTTTACTAGCAATCTTAAGTGCAATCTCCATTGGAATCAAATTATTGGCACCTGATAATCAGATGATATGCATTTTAGTTAAAGGTATATATATTTTTTTTAAACTATCCTATTAGGTAATACTATCATAACATTTAACAGTAAAGGTTGTTTACCTAAATCTTTGTAAGACTTCCAGTTGTATGACGATCCAATGAAGTATTGATTTTCGATATAGATGAAATGTTGTGCAGAACGAATAGCATTTACATATGCAGAATGTATGCTCATATCAATGAGTACATTCTTTCCACAAACCAAATTCTGTTCAAACAAATTTAATAATCACATACTCACCAATCCATTGTGCATAAAATTTCAAAAAGATAATCAAATCTTGCTTTATACAATATTGCCATGTGTAAAAAAAAGGCTTATATCTAGTCACCTTGGCTGTAGCTTCCTGTGGATCCTTTGGAAAGCCTTTTACAGAGTTCGAATCAATTGAACGAAATATCTGCATCAGACAAAACATAATTCTAGCACATAAAATATAACAAGTAATCGACTTTTACTCTGTTTGAGATATAATGCAATCCAAATAGACCCATTACCTGTACATGCCATCCTTCAGGGTCGTCATCACTAAGGCAAGGCTCAGCGTCTGCACCCAAAATATCCGGAAACTTTTCTAATTTTAGCAAAGCATCATTTGTAGCCTTCAACTTTTTTATGCCCCGAGGCTTTGAAGCCTTTAGCCACCGCTCCTCAAAGTTGGTCATAATATCATAAGCTGCAGGCCCATCAATTTTACTATGCAAATCATGCCATGGTTCTCTTGGACAACCAGAAACATTCCCCTGATACAAACAAAAACCTCAACTCTTGAAAACTTTCTATATTTATTTATGCAATTGTAAATAGCAGAAGTTTAAAACCTTGAACTATAATTTACCGCGAATGTTGGATTATGATAATCCTCTCCATGTAGGGTGTTTAAAGTACTAAATATGGGATGTCGTGGATTATCATATCGCCCATTGCAAAGGTCGAGTCCCCCAACGAAAGATATAATTTTTCTTTTACCCTCTCCGGCATCAGCATCTACAATCACAGTTTTTTGGTGGTGTGTATAGATCGTTCCAACTTCCTAACAAACAGACAAAAAAGTTAAAACAGTGAAGTAAAGAAAAATATTAAATGAAAGACTTTTTTAATTAGTTGATCTTTAGAGTACCTTCTTCTTGACCCAACTATGTTTTTTACCAGCCGTACGAGGACAAAGCAGGACTTGAACCGAAGAGTGCTTAAAAAAACGCCGAGTTTCTTCATCATGGGTAGCCATTAGTCCATCCTGAAAATATTACAAACGGAAATTGTGCTGAAGACTATCTCCCTATGACCAAAGAAAATTGCAATGGTTGACCAAAAGGTATTTTAATGATACCGTTTGGCAGTTAGTCAAATACCTTATCCTTAACTAGACCAGACTTAGTTCTTTACGGTACAATTAGCGCTTTTTAGAACTTCTAGTAATACATGTATACACCATTGCATAAAATGACATCAATTGGCTACTTTGTTTCAAGAAATAGCACAGCAACTTACTGTTTTGTAGCCCATAATACTTCTTGAAGTAGGGTCATCCCAAACAAGCAGCAAAACTCTAACTCCTTCTTGTGCTTTGGATTTCAGAAGATCTCCAAGCGGCTTCAATGGTTCATTCATCTCATCACGGACCAGTCTCACTTTATGCCACACTGACCAACCAGTGATATAAACTAGATGCTTGGCATTAATAATTGCATCAAATATATCAATCCAACAAGTCCCATGAACATAATGCATGCCTTCACGTAACTCTATATCTGGAAGGCCTTCATGAGGCACATGTGCATCTTGATATAAAGTAACCCTCCCACCTTTCCTTAGCGGAAAATAAGTTCCAGGAACACCAACATATTGTGGACCCGCTCCAACCCCATTGTTATAAAAACTCAACCGTGCCATTGGAATATATTGCATTGTGAGTGCTAAACAAGCACCATTCTTACATGGTCTTCCATTTGCATTAATCAAGGGAAATAGACCTTCGATTTTGGAACCAGTATATATATGTTCAACTGGTATTGCAACTGCTCCTATAAGTTGAGACCCTAAAACATCCCTATCTTTAACAAGAAAATGAATTTCAGCTGTATGATGTGCAACGGACACATTAAAATGTTGATTCCAAATGGGATTCTCACTGTTGGTAAGCACATAAGTTCGTCCAATAACCGCACTTGTTATAGCAATGGAAACATATGGGTCACTAGTTTGTTTCCCCGGTAGTTTGGTAAAAACATTCCCCATATTTTTATGCCACATGTCCAAGTTAGGAAGGTTCTTCGCCTCATGAACCCAAATATCAAGATTCCCATGTAGTAAAAGCACCTTTAACGCCTTTTTAGGAGTTCCAAATGGCACAATTTGGTAATTTTGTTGATTTGCCAGATCTAAAGAAGCATGTTGCTGAATAGCAAGAATTTCATTAGAAGATGGAAATCCCACAAAAGTACTTGGATACGAAGCACTATGTTGATGCCCGTGATAAGAATTATAATATTGTCTGTGTTCATTTGAGGTTGAGCTACTTGATGTATCATCATCATCAGTAGTCCCACTAATGCCACTATCTTGATGACTATTTGGTTGAGTATTCATTTGTCCCGGGTAAGGATATCCGTATCCCGGATAGTGATATGGATATGGATATGGGCAAGGGTATAAAGGATATGGTGGATGATTGGAAGTGGAAGGAAACGGGGCCGAATTAGTATTACATGAAGATTGCTGATTATTATTGTTAGCCATTCAACACATGTACATGCATTCAAAAAATGTTGTCAACTTTATCATGTACCATTGCAAATTTGCAATCACAAAATCATGGAACAAATGCTCATTCGAATAATCACACACATCCGAAACCATGATCAATCTTGAATATTACACGAAATTTCAAGAATAATTATTGTTTCCAAAATGGGATCGTTACGTTTGATCTAATAAAACCTATATAAATTTCCTGGAAGAAGAATATGTAATTGAAAGAACATAGATAGATACCTTTGATTTGGAAGATTTTGATGAGGATGATTACAGATTGAAAAAAAAAAGGACAAGTGATTAAAATTGGTGGAAAATTAGAAGGACCCATGTGGAAATAGTTATAGTTAAACGCAAAAGATTCATAAAGTTTTGTTTAAAGTTAAAATGATTTTTTTAAGAAGTATATATGTGATAATTGATATTGTGAATTCATGCAATGTTTCAAGAAATTTGAAATTTTGAGGGAAGATTCCCAACTCTCAATCCCAACGGTTTATTAAACAAGTAAGTGGTAACTTTACAAAATCATAATAAGTTTTTGATTGGATGATTATAGTATTACACTACTCAAAACTAACTTCCAAAAAAACATGACTCGTCAAGTTGCATCTACAACTAACTTTGCAAAACATATCGTTAGTGGGAGAAAAATTATATTTTTGATACTTCTACATATTGAATGATCAATAAAAAAAATCAAAAAATACAGATTTAATATTTGTATAGTGAAAATCAACAAACTATCAAAAATTCAAAAAAATCCTGAATTATAAATTTCGTATAGTTCTAAAAACATGCTTTTATGTTGGGCCAATTCAGTGTCTCATAGCCTATATTTAGGATTTGAACATAAAATATCTTAAATGCAAAATAGTTTCTAAATGATAGAACATTTAGGGAATCAATCTCAGAGTTCTTCACAGACAAAAAAGAAGTCTCACCACCTACTGAAACGGTACTCGGTAAGTGAAGTGTTGAACCAAATGAAAATGATAGATCGCCGAGAGTGAGATCCGGCAATGTCTCACTGATCTCCTAAACATCAAGTACATTGTGATTAGAAAATATATAAGTAATTATTAGACGAGAACTTTCATAGAAAGATAAGCAAAAAAGCACCTATCAAGAAAGTCAAGTAATAATACAAGAGTTAGTATAAATGGATAAACATTTTTTATTTAGAAATGCAACATTATATAAAGGACCCAAAATAAACCGAGATACAAAACAAGGCATCCCAAAATAAAACAAAGACCCAAAATGGATGAATAATTGTTAGTAGTGTTTTCTAAAGTGTGATTGAACACATTTCAAGAATGAAAATATTTAATGCAAGTATTTTATTTATTTATTTTGGGTAAAGAAGATAGCAGTGTATTTTATTGTTAGATGCTCGACACGTCTTTATTATCCCACGGGTAATCAACTGTATTCTACCTATGTAAGAGAATGTTTCAAAGGAGTAAGTACAATATCTTGCAATTAGTGTTAAACGTATTCAATAATACTAGCAGTGTACTCGCGCGATGCGGCGGCGGGTACCATGTAATTAAACTTTTCAGCGAACATTGTTTATTATTATATTTTTTTCGTGACATTAACTTTACATATAATGAAAAGTTTATATCAAAATAATTTTAACCAATAGAAAACTATCTCTTATGAAAATATTAGAGTAGCAGCGCAATATAGAGCCAACATAAAATCCGTAATCAAAAATATTATGGACGCTAGCAAATCAATGTGGTTAATATTGACTTATGTGACAATTAGATATGACAAGATATGATAATTTAAGTTTATACTCAATGGAAAAAACATTTGGTTTAAGGCGCAATTAAATTTGGCAAGCGCGAAAGAATAAAAACATTTGATAATAACACAAATATATATAGTGGACCAAACAAAATTCTGTAAATTCATTTAACTCAAATGACGTTATAGGCTCAAAATTCTAATACACGGTCCACTAAAAACCACAAACAAGCCATTTAGGGGATATAAGCCACAATACCTACTCATAACCTAATCCTTAATATTTATCATAAAAAACGCACTCAACCACGTTTCCTTCACTTTCAGATCTCAAAAACTCTTCTTCTCTTCTTGCAAGTTAAACACAGCAACCAACAAATAAACCACCATATCCTTTCTCTTTAACCCATTTGAAACACATAAACACATCCACGAAAGATAGCGTTCCTCTTCATTCAAAGTAGCACCATTGTCCTTCCTCTTGGCATTGTCTTATTGTCTTTTTATAAACTTTTAAATAAAATATTTATGAACTTTTTTTATAAACTTTTTTTATAGATTTTTTATAAACTTTTTTTTTTTTATATAAATTTCTTATAAATTTTTTATAAACTTTTTTTATAAACTTTTTTATAAACTTTTATAAATTTTTTATAAACTTTTTTTAGAATTTTTTTATAAATTTTTAATATTTTTTTTTTTTTTTTTTTTTTTTTTTTTTTTTTTTTAAATTTCTTATAAAATTTGATAAACTTTTTTAATAAGTTTTTTATAAACTTTTTTCTTAAATTATTTATAAACTTTTTTTATAAAATTTTTATATACACTTTTTATCAACTTTTTTTATAAATTTTTTTAGAAAAAATTACACGTTTGATCCATGTGGTATACCCCAAATAACAACTTTAGTCCCTAAGTCGTTTTTATCACACACCCGATACCTATTTTTGAAACCTTGCACTCATTTAGTCCCTATTTTGGATGGGCGTTAGTGCAGTCCGTTAAGTGTTTTGCGCTGTTAGTCCTTCGTTAATAAATTTTGCACCGTTAGTCCTTATTTTTTAAAATATAGTTTTCCCCAGTTAGTCCCTCCGTTAATAATAGTTATCGCCCGTATTTTACGTTTTTGTCTGTTTTTATACGTTTCCTTTTTTTTTTTTTTTTTTTTTTTCGTTTTTTCGTCCGTTTTTTACGTTTTTATCCCTTTTCGTCTTTTTTATTTTTATTTTTATTTTTTTATTTTTTTTTTCGTTCGTTTTTTTACGTTTTTATCCGTTTTTGTCTGTTTTTATCCGTTTTCGACCGTTTTTGTCCATTTTTTTACGTTTGCGCCTGTTTTTTTTTTAAGTATTTGTCTGTTTTTATCCGTTTTCGTTCGTTGTTTATTCGTTTTCGCCAGTTTTTACCTTTTGGTCATTTTTTTTCCGTTTTCGCCCTATTTTTTTTACGTTTTTATCTGTTTTCGTCCGCTTTTTACGTTTTCGTTTGTTTTTATCCGTTTTCGTCCGTTTTTTTACGTTTTCGCCCCTTCTTTTTAACGTTTTTGTCTGATTTTAGCCGTTTTCGTTCGTTGTTTATTTGTTTTCGCAAGTTTTTTACGTTTTTGTCTGTTTTTTTTCCGTTTTCGCCTTTTTTTTTACGTTTTTGTCTGTTTTTATCCGTTTACGTTCTTTTTTTACGTTTTCGCCCGTATTTTTACGTTTTTGTCTGTTTTTGTCTGTTTTTATCCGTTTTCGTTCGTTGTTTATTCGTTTTCGCCCGTTTTTTTAAATGTTTTTGTCCATTTTTTTTTTCCATTTTCGCCCTTTATTTACGTTTTCATCCGTTTTTTACGTTTTTGTCTGTTTTTATTCGTTTTCGTTCGTTTTTTACGTTTTCGCCCGTATTTTTACGTTTTTTTTTTTTTTTCTGTTTATCCGTTTTCGTTCGTTGTTTATTCGTTCGCCCTTTTTTTACATTTTTTTTTCCGTTTTTATCCGTTTTCGCCAGTTTTTTTACCTTTTAAAATGAATAAAAACTGACGAAAACGGATAAAAACGGACAAAAACGTAAAAAAACGGGCGAAAACGAATAAACAACGAACGAAAATGGATAAAAACAGACAAAAACGTTAAAAAACGGACGAAAACGTAAAAAACGGACGAAAACAGACGAAAACAGATAAAAACGTAAAAAAACAGGGCGAAAACGGATAAAAACGAACGAAAACGGATAAAAACAGACAAAAACGTAAAGCAACGGGCGAAATCGGAAAAAAATGACAAAAAGGTAAATAACTGGCGAAAACGAATAAACAACGTACGAAAACGGATAAAAACTGACAAAAACGTAAAAAATGGGCGAAAACGTAAAAAGACGGTCGAAAACGGATAAAAACGTAAAAAGACGGTCGAAAACGGATAAAAAACAGACAAAAACGGATAAAATTAAAAAACGGAAGAAAACATAAAAAAAAAAAAGACGAAAAGGGATAAAAACGTAAAAAACAGACGAAAAACGAAAAAAAATGGGAAAACGGATAAAAACGAATGAAAACGGATAAAAACAGACAAAAACATAAAAAAACGGGCGATAACTATTATTAACGGAGGGACTAACTGGGGAAAACTATATTTTAAAAAATAAGGACTAACGGTGCAAAATTTATTAACGAAGGACTAACAGCGCAAAACACTTAACGGACTGCACTAACGCCCATCCAAAATAGGGACTAAATGAGTGCAAGGTTTCGAAAATAGGTATTTGTGGTGTAATAAAAACGACTTAGGGACTAAAGTTGTTATTTGGGGTATACCACAGGGACCAAACGTGTAATTTTTTCTTTTTTTTATAAACTTTTAAATAGAATATTTATGAAATTTATATTAAAAAAATAAAAATAATATGTATAAATTTCTGTCAACCAAACATGCGAAGGTATTTTAAATTTCGGAATTTTAAATTCTCAAGAATTTAAATTTTCTAGAATTTAAAATTCCGGAATTTCAAATTACCCCAACCAAACACCCCCTTAGTAAATTCTTTGATTCATTTATAATAAGAATATAAATGTTGAAAAATATTTAGCTAGTGTAAATATTTATGATGAGATTATGCTTATATTTTCAAAAAATAAGCTACTTAAAAAATAATGAGTCTATGCTACCTCATTACAAACTTGCACTACTTTTATCTAATATTGCATCTTTCTATATGGTAAACACATGATGACCAAACAAGCTTAAAAGTTGAACCATTTTGCTATGTTCAGTGTTTCATATGGACTTAACATTAGTTAAACTTGTTCGTGCTCCATAGATATATCAACCATCACATGAGGTTAATCGAAGTAAATCAGTAATTAAATTTTCTTAATATAATTCTACCATTAAAAAAAAAAGATAAATTAAACATGTTCGTGCTCCATAGACAAATCAGTAATTAATAGTAGTTGTTACCGCCACAACTTTGTCTTAGACTTCAGAAAAAAGAGCATTGATATAGACAGTTTATCAACTCTAACGAGCAACCAACTTCTTTAACCCAGACCGACCATGGATATATGCATCACGCAATCAAAAACCAAAATACCCTGAAAAGTAAAAAGCCAGAAACTACATCAAGATTCATGTTAAACCACCGACTCATCAGCGGTACATATGAATCAAAAACAAAAAACTTACCCCATGGGGTAAAGTAGTCGTAACCCCTGCAAGTGCTTTTCTTGTTCCTACGCTCCAACCCGCTAAGGGAATTTTCCTCAGGATCTAACCAACTATCTACACGCAGTGGCGGAGCCAGAAAGTTTCATCACAGGGGGCAACGGTAAAGTTAAGAAAGAAGATTATATATGCCTTTTTCAGTGAAATTGGAATAAGTCGGGTCGGGTTGGGTTAAAAATAAACTACCCTAATTCAAGATAATTAACACTAGTAAGAGACCAATGTCTATAAAGAAAAAATGGTGTTCGGTTAAAAGCAACCCATTCTAATTTATAAAAGCCGAGAACACAAGGAATATATGAGCTTGCAAAAGGACTAAAATAACATGTATTAAGAACCTTTTGCCAAATTTAGTGTTTAGCTGTTTACAAACTGCACAACAAAAGTATAAACCATTAAAGTCAAAAAAATAACTTCTAGGTCACAAATATGATTTTTAGCTTAAAAGTGGCATGACTGTTCATGTTGTTGTTATCCTTACACAGCAATGAATTGCCATTTTTATGTTTATATTATTGAAGTAAATTAATCTTTTATGGTGAATTAAAAATTGGTTGAGGGCAATTTCGGATAAAGGTTGAGGGCAACTTTATCAAAAGGTAAAAAAACAAGAAAAAATTACTCTATATTTGGAAGATGTTAAAGAATGTGTAGAGGGAACTGCCCCCCACTTGCTACTACATGCCTCCGCCCCTGTCTACACGTAGATTTATTTAAAACATGTGTACAGTATCAAGTAATACAAAGAATTGAGAAGAAGCCATGTGGATTATACATATTACTATTAGATGTGGCAAAATGGGCATGGCAATAACCTATAATTTTTTTGGGTCGAAAGACAAACACTTTCTTACTCAAACAATTAGATTGTCATTAAAAATATGTTAAATATGATTACAAAATCGTACTTTCACAATAATATTTTAAATACTTTTACCACACTTTGGGCAACTATTGACCCATTCAGCCCAATTAGTATGTATCCTTGGTTATCTAACGAGTGTTGAAACCCGCGCTATGCAGCGGGATTGGCTTTAAAGGACTTATTTTGTAGCGACACTTAAACCTCAGGGGTTGTTTTTGCCAAGTTGTGAAACTTTGCATTTAATGTTTGGACTAACTTTGCAGCGACACTTGAACCTCAGGGGCTGTTTTTGCCAAGTTGCGAAAGATTGCATTGCTAAAGGACTTGGTTTGCAACGCTACTCGAACCTCAGGGGCTGTTTCTGCCAATTTGGTAAAGTTTGCAATTAATGCGGCTTGGGTACTGTTTTCCTCCCCGCTTATTAGTATATATATAATTTAATCATAACCCAAAACTACCCATTCACAAGGAAATGTGTCAAAATCATATACTATTTAAATATATAGTAAAATATCAAGGAGAAAACAAATTATAGGATTCAAGACAAGCTTAGGTAAACCTGGATGAGTCTTCTTCTGATAATACACCACTTTCCTCCCATCTGTATGCATGCAACATCAGGCATATGAGATTAAAATGGAACAAACACTCTCCACCCATTTTTATTTTTTAGTGTATTCAGTTAACTGCAAATGTCAACCATTATAAATAATAATATGATTTTTATAAAGTAAATTGATTCATGAGGTTACAAGCATCAGACGACATTCGATCCCATTTTCGGTAAGTTTATTTACAAAAAATCACACATTTGATTAGGCCCGTTGGTGTAAGCAATATCAACCTATTTTTATGAAAAAGGTTCAACATTGCAATATATAGGAATGTTTCAGCACTGAAAAAGGAAAAACTGCAATTTATACGAACGTGACATATTATAGAAGTGTCGTTGTTTCTAGTAGGTAGAACCGTAGGTAGTAGCACAACATGTATTATAGTAATAGGTTATTGGTTCTTGAGAGGAAGTGTAAACCTATTAATTAACCAAGACTAGATATATTTACATATATACTCCAAATAATCACATACCAAGTAGTTTACGATCCGTAAGAACAAAGGTGTTCAATGATTTTGTACCATCCTCCCAATCAAGTGTAACTTTTGTTTCATATACACCAACTTTCCCTTCTTCAATGGCCTCTATGATGATGGTGAAGTAATAATTGACCTCGTTCATCTTTAGATAATTACACTCCACAAATTTACAATCACGAAGGTTGTTGTCTACGTCCTTCTTGACATACTAGGAGAATAATTTTGTTCCTAATCAGACATATAATAAAAAATATAAATTTAAAATTAGCAGGTGAAACAGGAAGATTTAACCATACCATCTTAATGGCCTCATTGAAGGCAGTTACGGCAAAGTTACCAACTAGGCTAACAATGGGATTATCAACTTCAATTGGGCTTCTTTCTTCCTCAAGAGACGTAATAACAATTTCGTAATGTCCAGGCTGCCACATAAGCATGTCATGTCAAGACGATTAGTCAAAAGAAGGATGAATATCGATCTAACTTATACATACATTCGTTTTATCAAACTCCTTAAAATCCAACCAGATTTTCTTCTCCTCCTCATCCAAGGGAACATTTCTGGTTTCAGGGAATTCTTCATCTGGATCGATCACCCAAGATGAACAGCAACGCACTGAAAGGGAAATAAAATTACCAAGTTACTATTAATGTATAATTAACTCGTATTTGAAATTATGCACACACAGAGACTAAAACAGAGATATGCTGTTCATTAAGAACTTGCATCTACACCAAGCACTGGCAGAATTTTCTGATATTTGGCCTTATTTAAACCTAAGTATCTAACTACTGCATTTCATATCAGATATTGTAATAAACAAGAACTCATGTCCTTGTATTAGGTAGACTAACTATATATACTAGCAGTCTCATATTATGATGAGCATGCTATTCCAATACCAAAGAAAAATCAACTATCAACATGTTGTTTATTTAACTTTAAGCATGTAGGCGAGTTTAATCAACATTATAACATAAACACCCATAAAAAGAGCGCAGGAAATACATACCAGGTTTCTTCAAATGATCAGGATCATTAGAATGAGTAATCACTTTGGGTGGTAAAGTACGTCGGTTGATGGCCACAAGGTTGCTTGCATTGGCTGGGTCGCTGCAGGAATTTGATTAACAGGATCATGTTATTTCTATGACTATAAATTTTCTTGATCTGAAAGTAAATGAAGTTGATTGTTGGCTTACTTAATTGCCATCTATATATTGTTTACAAAATTCTATAAAGCAACTTGAATTGAGCGCGAAACATACTATGTCCAGCCACGTGGCAACAACTTGGCCTGCTTGAATATTTCAGCACGAAACCTGATTGTGCTCTCAGTATCACGCAACTTTGCTCTCAAGAGCCTGCCATTCTTGTTTATCTTCAAATGATTCGTTAAAGCAAGTGCCTTCTGAATTTGTACGTACAACTCCCATGGAATTATTTCTTTGGATGCAGCCCCTCCCGCTGTTGACGCCGCTATCAAAACCAATAACAACAAACATGTCAAATTAACTGATTAATGACTTGTTAATAAACATCAATAATTAATAATATTATTGACCAAAAGAAAGTTAATGCATACCATGTCCCTTCTCTGTCTTTTTTCTCCTTTTCGAATTAACGGATGGTAACTTTACATGAGAATATCAAGAAGAATAACAGAAGTTATAAATAAATAATGAAGTAGTCATCAGAATATGCAATTCATGTAATGTGAAAAGCACATAGCCTTAGCTTGAGATGTCTAATGACAAATGATTAAAACAAACAATAACATATCGAATTCTAATAAAGCAGATGCAATATAACTTGGATGACAACACTCAAAACTAATTTTCCAAATCAAAATAAGCAGAAATAATAAGCAATCCTAAAAACCATCCTATAGACATGATCATTCAATTTTTATTAGGGTAAAACTATTTTTGATAAATAATCCTTACTAATTAATTCCTTTTAAATTTAACAAGAGATATATAGATGATGATAAAAAGTATAAAACATTCATTGATTTTTAAATATTCTTACTACATCCTGGTCAGGATATGAAAGCCTCGAACCCCTTGTCCTCATGGCTGATGAATTTTTTGCAAACTGTCGACAAAGAAACAAATGAGCAAGTTACAAACATCAGTACTTGTAATTTTTTCATGTTTATAAAATAACTTCCTTGTAAATTCATTTATAACCAAAATGGTCGCGAAGGTTTTTATCAAAATTTAAGTAACGCCCAAAGCTTTTAAAAGTGTTTTGTTCCTGTGGTATACTCGAAATTGTTTGGATGGTACTTGTTAACTTCTTTTCTTACGTATATGGTCCTTACTTTTAAAACGAGTAACACATATGGTCTATATTTATAACACCCTTTAAATGTTGTCATCAAAAGCGGCCCAATCTTCATGGAGGTCTAAAGTGAAACTTCAAAACAAGGTTTTTTACTAGGGTCAATTACATACATCCCTACTTATACATCACTAATTACATATTTCCCCAATCAAATTTCGAAAGAACAAATATACTCAATCTTATCTATTTAATTATCATATTCATCCAATTTGTCTCTTTTAGTATATACACAAATTAAAATATGACCATTCTAACCTTTTATTATCCATCCCCGATCAAAGTTTAATCAACAAATATTACAATTCTACAAATCAGTGAACTACCCAAATATTTCATCGAGGCAAAAACAACCAAAAAAAGATTAAATTAGACCAACAATTAAGTTCAAACGTAGCAAAACAAAACAATAATCAGTTCCCTCTTGGATTACTGTTGGAAATATAATCTCAATATCTATTTGTCAAACTTGTGAAGCTTTAAGGGTTGTTTTGTAAATATATTTAGTTATATTTCCTAACCAATAAAGTTTGGTCTATTTTTGGATAGTGTCTGTTTGTGCAGGGTCCAAAAGTGAAATGTTGAGGCTATATATTCTCAAGTCTGGATCTAGGGTTCATTATTCAGTTCCGTCTCTCAAAGCTTCTCACCTACAAAGTTGTTAATATGTTTATGGTTTTCTTGGTAATTTGGTTAGATCATCTTGATCTCTGGTGTAGTTTGGTTTATTGTTTTAGTGAGTGAGTTGTTTGTATTGCTGTTACACCTTTGTAGAGGGATAACAATTTTGTGTTTGTATTGTTCTTGGTAAGGACTTGTATTAGGGACTTATCTTCAGTGTATATTATTATAATAAAAGTATCACCAAGGGGTGGTTGGTTGGGTGATTAGTACTTGTGTGTTTTGGTACCTTTTTAACATGGTATCAGAGCCAGGTTCTGATCAGTTGTTCGCCGATTGATTTTCTTGAGGTTCTTGTTTCGATCTTGGTTCTGATTGTGTTGATTCAATCAATTGAGGGTTGAATCGTGGTTCTTGACGGTTTAATTGAAGATTACTGGATTGGTTAAGTTTTTTAGGGTTTTTTCTTGAAACCCTAGAATTTGGGGGTTTTTGATTCTGGTTTGATTTCGAGCAATTAAAGTTGTTTGGTTTGTTGATCTGGTGCTATTAAGTGGTTCTTGGTTGGTTTTCTTGAAACCCTAATTTTCTGATTTGGGGGTTCTTGGAAACTTTGTGCTCTGAGGCATTTCTGGGCCTGCTTCTTGGTTATTTCCGCTGCATATTCTTGATAGCACTGTAAGTTGTTTTCTCTTCCTTTAAGGTTAACTGGTTTAGAGTTTAGAGGGTGCAAACAGTTTGGTTAACATCTTGATCTGCCACCTTGAGTGGTACGAATACCTGCTCTGGCCAACCTCAGTCCTTTGGGTTTTATCCAAGTTAATCTTGGGTGTGAGTGTTTAATTTTAGGTTTATTTTGTTTTGTTGTTGAGTCTAAGTCGCTGGAGGATAGGATTTGGGCTGAGATTGATTGGTTTGATTGCAGTTTAATGTTTGGTATCTGGTTATTCTGTTTAGTTTGTTTGGTTTATTCTGTTAGTTTGTTTGGTAGTTTCTTGGTTTATTCTGGTAGTTATTTTATTTTGCTATTATGGCTATTATGATAAGTAGTTTAGATCAGAGCAATCCTCTGCATCTTCATCCTAATGACTCTAATTATGCCTCTATTGTGACTCATAAATTGACCAGGGTTGAGAATTATAGGATATGTGCTAGTGCTATAAAATTGGCTATTCAAATCAAGAATAAAATAGGTTTTTTAGATGGTACTTGTACCATGGTTTCTTATGCTGCAAGTCCCTTATAGGAAGTCCAATGGGACAGATGCAATGCTGTTGTGCTAAATTGGTTGTTGACATCTTTATCTCAAGATGTCTATCTTGGTCATGTGTTTTCTGATAATGCTTCTGTTGTGTAGAAAAACTTGAAGGACACTTATGATAGGATTGATGGGTCTGTTGTGTTTAACTTGCTTCAAAAGATAAATAGTTTTAAGCAGGGTGGTTTGCCTGTCTCTGAGTATTATCATAAACTGAATTTTTTATGAAGAGAGTTTGATATTTTGACTAAATTGCCTGATTGTACATGTGAGGCTAGACAAGAGCTTAGTAATCATAGTAAATTGTTGAAGTTAATGCAGTTTCTTATGGGTCTTGATGACATATATCAACCCATAAGGAGTAGTCTCTTCACCAGGGAAATTCTTCCTGAAGTCAAGGATGCCTTTGTTATTATCTCTAGGGAGGAGTCTCATAGAGGGATTCCTACCACTACTGTGAAATCTGAGAAGGCTCAGGTTTCTGCTTTTGTTTCTAGAACTTTTGATAATAAGAATGCTAACTGGAAAAGAAACAATAGTAATAACAATAGTGGAAATAATAATAGAGGGAATTATGATAATTTGGTGTGTACTCATTGTGGTTTAAAAGGGCATATTGTTGAGAGGTGTTTTGAGATTATTGGATATCCACCTGGTAATCCTAATCTAAAACCTGCAAATAGTTTTAACAAAACCAATGATCTTAAAGGCACTTCTAATATGAATAATATGGCTAAGTCTGCTGTTGGCAACTTGTCTTTTAGTAATTAACAGGTTTTGAAGCTTATGAGTCTTATTAATGAGAAACATGGAATTTCTGCTCAGTCTAACATGGCAGGTAGTGCCTCATGTTCTTTCTTTAATGGGAATGTGTTTTTTAATGACCATTTTTATCAGTTTTTCTGTGCCAACTTAAGGCTTAATGGAGTCAGTTATCATTTGGGTTGGATAATTGATTCAGGGGAAAATCAACATTTAACTAATTCTGCTTTAAATATGTTTAATGTGATTGATATTTCTGATTTGAAACTTACTGTTGGTCACCCTAATGGGACTTTGGCCAAAGTTACTCATGTTGGAAATATGAGATTAAATTGCAATGTTGTTTTGTTTGATGTTCTGGTTGTGCCTGAGTATTGTGTTAGCTTAATGCCTGTTAATAAGCTGATTAAAGATAGTAAATTTAGAGTTGGTTTTGATGAGACTAAGTGTTATATTCAGGATTTGAATCAGCAGAGTGTGCTGGGGACTGGTAGTGAATATGGTGGTTTATATTCGTTTGATAAGCCTGATGATATGTCTTCCCATGTTGTTAAAAGTGAGTTTTTGTCTTGTTTTGTGACTAAAGAAGTCTGGCACAACAGGTTGGGTCATCCTGCTAACCAAGTTTTGAAATTACTTAAAGGGTCTTTGAAATTGTCAAAAATTGATCATAATGGCCCTTGTGAGGTTTGCCATAAGGCAAAGCAAACAAGGGATCATTTTCCTATAAGTGAACATAAATCTGTTGTTTTTTGGGAACTCATACATTTAAATGTTTGGGGACCTTGCAAGGTGGTTAGTAGGGAAGGGTATAGGTATTTTTTGACTGTTGTTGATGACTTTACTAGATCTGTTTGGGTGTATATGTTAAAAAGGAAAGATGAAGTGTTTGACATGTTTGTATCTTTTTATAATATGGTTTTTACACAGTTTGAAAAGAAAATCAAGGTTGTTAGGTCTGATAATGGTACTGAGTTTGTTAATAATAAAATGAATGAGTTTTTTTTATACTAAAGGTATTCTTCATCAAACTAGTTGTGCATATACACCACAACATAATAATGGTATTGCTGAAAGGAAACATAGACATCTGCTTAATGTTGCTAGAAGTCTTATGTTTCAGGGGGAATTCCTGTTGTGTTTTGGTCTGAATGTGTGTTAACTGCTACTTATTTGATTAACATGTTACCTTCCTCTGTGTTAAATGGGAAATCTCCTTTCTCTCTTGTGTATGGTAGGGAACCTAGTCTGTTTCATCTTATGAGTTTTAGGTGTTTGTGTTTTGCTGCTATTCTAAAAGAGTCTGATAAGTTTAATGAAAAATCTGAAAAATGTATTCTGATTGGTTATGCTAGTGGTAAAAAAGCTTATAAACTTTTAAGTTTAGAAAATAGAGTTGTTCTTTATTCAAGGGATGTAAAGTTTTATGAAACTATTTTTCCATTGAGAATGAGTCAGAGTGTAAGTTCAGAACCAGTTTCTGAGGTTACACATCTAAACTTTTTTGATTATAATGAGTCTGAGTCAAAAACCAAAACTCCTAGTCCCATTCCCAATGATGCAAACTTTGAAAATGTAAATAGAGAATATGCATGTGTTGGTAGAGAAGGTAGTCCTTCTAAACTTGGTATGGTTGTGAGCAATGAGCAGGATAAGAATTCAGAACAGATACAACATCCTGCTAGCTCACAACAACCAGAGTTGGAAGTGTCTGCAACTCCTTTAGATGAAAACCATGAGTATGAGGGAAACAGTTTCCTTAATACAGATGAGTCTAGGTCCCAAAATGTTTTTCAAAATCAAACAGAGGAAGGAACCACTAGAAGATCTTCTAGGTCCTCTAGATTGCCTGCTAAGTTGAATGATTTTGTTCTTGATAATAAAGTTAGATATGGTATTGGTAAGTATGCCAATCATTGTTTGCTTAGTTCTGATAATTGCTGCTTTGTGTCTAATCTGAATAAGTCTAGTGAGCCTACTTCTTATTCTGAGGCTTCCAAAGATGTTAATTGGAGATGTGCTATGAATGATGAGATACATGCTTTATATGAAAATGATACTTGGACTGAAGTTGATCTTCCTTATGGAAGAACCTCCTATTTGTTCTAAATGGGTTTATAAGATAAAATATAAAGCAAGCGGTGAAATTGATAGATATAAAGCTAGGTTAGTGGCTAAAGGTTGTACTCAAAAAGAGGGTCTTGATTATGATGAGACTTTCAGTTATGTTGTGAAAATGAGCACTGTTAGGTGCCTTGTTAGTCTTGCTGTTCAGTATGATTGGAAGTTGTTTCAGTTAGATGTTAATAATGCTTTTCTTTATGGTGATCTGAGTGAGAGTGTTTATATGCTTCCTCCTCCAGGCTATCATAAAGAAGGTAGTAATAAGGTTTGCAAGTTAAAAAAGTCTTTATATGGCTTGAAACAAGCTCCTAAACAGTGGAATCATAAACTGTCAGAAGCTTTGTTTGAAGCTGGTTTTGAACAATCTAAAAGTGATCATTCTTTGTTTATAAAAAAGAAAGGAAGTACACTGATGTTTCTTCTTGTTTATGTTGATGATATGGTCATTTGTGGCAACAGTGAAGTTGAAATTGAAAATTTTAAGAAATTTTTGAACAATAAGTTCAAGATTAAAGATCTTGGTGAATTGAAATATTTCTTGGGTATTGAAGTTTTAAAAACTCAAACTGGTTTGTGTTTGAATCAAATAAAGTATTGTTTGGAGTTGCTTCATGAGTATGGGTTACTTGCATGTAGGCCTGTTATGACACCATTGCCTGAAAATGTTGTTTTGAGTTGTAAAGAGTCTGAAGATGATAAATTGTTAAAGATTATAACAAGTTATCAGAAGCTTGTTGGAAAGCTTATATACCTTACTATGACTAGACCTGATATAGCTTATGCTGTTCACTGCTTGAGTCAGTATATGCATGCTTCTTTACAGTCCCATTTTAACACTGGATTAAGGGTTTTAAGATATCTTAAGCTTGCTCCAGGAAATGGTATAAGTTTTAAGAAAAGTGAGAAGTTCAGTGTTGTGGCATTCTCTTATGCTGATTGGGCTAAATGTCTTGTCACCAGAAGGTCTGTTTCTGGATATTGTGTTTTTGTTAATGGTAATATTGTTTCTTGGAAGAGTAAGAAGCAAAATACTTTGTCAAGATCTTCAGCTGAAGCTGAATACAGATCTATGTCATCTGTTACTTGTGAGGTTATGTGGATACTTAAGATCTTAAAAGATCTTGAAGTGGCTGAAAATTTGTTACCTTTTATGCTTTGTTGTGATAACAAGGCAGCTATGCAAATAGCTGCAAATCCTGTTATGCATGAAAAAACTAAGCATTTTGATATTGATGTGCATCTTATTAGAGAAAAGGTAGCATCAGGTTTGATTGAAACAGTGAATGTTGGTTCAAAAGATCAAACTGATGATGTGCTAACTAAAGCACTTGGTACTGCACAACATGCAGTTATGGTAAAGAAGCTTGGTATGGAAAATCTTTTTGCTTCATCAGTTTGAGGGGGGATGTTGGAAATATAATCTCAATATCTATTTGTCAAACTTGTGAAGCTTTAAGGGTTGTTTTGTAAATATATTTAGTTATATTTCCTAACCAATAAAGTTTGGTCTATTTTTGGACAGTGTCTGTTTGTGCAGGGTCCAAAAGTGAAATGTTGAGGCTATATATTCTCAAGTCTGGATCTAGGTTCATTATTCAGTTTCGTCTCTCAAAGCTTCTCACCTACAAAGTTGTTAATACGTTTCTGGTTTTCTGGGTAGTTTGGTTAGATCATCTTGATCTCTGGTGTAGTTTGGTTTATTGTTTTAGTGAGTGAGTTGTTTGTATTATTGTTACACCTTTGTAGAGGGATAACAATTTTGTGCTTGTATTGTTCTTGGTAAGGACCTGTGTTAGGGACTTATCTTCAGTGTATATTTTTATAATAAAAGTATCACGAAGGGGTGATTGGTTGGGTGATTAGTACTTGTGTGTTTTGGTACCATTTTAACAATTACTCCGAATATGATTACGCGTTTGAGAATTTGAATAAGCATTACAATCTCATACTTGTTGCATCTCTATTCAGGATATTATAAACTTACAAAACAATTATTTAATTTAAAAAAAAAAACAAAAAAGCTAACTAAAGAGCATAGCTAGTAAATTTGTTTAAGTCTAAAATCATCATAATACACTTAAGAAGAACAGACTATCAAGTTTAATATGTTGATACAATCAATTTAACATATAATAGTTGATTAGTTCTTCCCATAAAAGAAGATGACCGGCATTTTAAGATTGCTCGACGCTCAAATGAAGGGAGTTTAAAAGGGTATATTTGTCTTTGAAATTAGATAAATATGGGTGTATTTGTTATTTTAAAATTTAAGTAGTGAAATATGTAATTAGTGAGGTTAAAATGGAGATGTATGTAATTCTCCCTTTTTATTATTTTTATCAAAGTTATTTCTTGGAAATTCGTTTATACAAAATTCGTTTTTTATGCGACTATTTTTATTATTTTCTAAAACTCAATATAGTATAATATTTTATATTCAATTGACATATGAGCCAATGTATTTGATCTTTCTTGTGACATTTTTATTCTTAATAATTTTATACTGACTTTAGGTTTGGAAATTATAAGTCATCAAAGCAACTTTCGATTGACGAATGACATAAGGAGATGAGAGAAAGCCAGAGAGTGAAAGTATCTTATGGAAAACTAAACGTCTATTCATAAATGCGAGCAGTTAAATGGTTATTGATAACAATATTTTAACCACATTATAAATAGTTTATTAATTCAATCTTTAGTTTTTTTATACAAAAATGGGCCTTTTATATACTTAATATATTGGGTTGAAATTTTTACAATTTATAGGCTTAAAAAGTTGAAAGAAAGAGGCTCAAAGTTAAATTTTGATTATTTAACTTTTATTGGAGAATTGGGGCCTTACATAATCAAATCTCTTAGCATGACTGCCAAAGAAGCATGAGATTTACTTTATATATATACAAGGTCTTAAGAAATCAAGGGCCTTTGAAAATTGGGAGCCTAAAGCTTTTATTTGCTTTACCATTGGGTCACCTCTGGTTGTTATGTGCTGGTGGTGCTCGTGCATGTTTGACTTGAGATATGCTTCATTTTCACTCCTTTTTACCTTAACTAGAACCAAAAAGGCATTCAATAACAAGTATCCAAAATCTATCAACGTGAAGAAAACAAATTTTTTGTTGTGAAAAGGGTGAATTTTATACGTATCCTTAACTAAACAAGCATTCTACATCATCAAACAAGGTCATGTTTCCAAGGACAAGTCCCTCGATAAACTGGTCCTGATTAAGCAAATAAAGAACTCTATACAAGTAACAATTCCTATCCAAGATGCTCATACAGCATACTACTGTCATAACTTCAATCTGCACAGTATGGGTACAGTCTTGGGCAGGGACGGAGCCAAGACCAAATATGAATGAGTGCACAAAATCTTTTGAACCGTAATACTGGAAACACATTTCGAATGACCGGGTGCATTTAAGATGCATTTAGGAAAAATCAGTGTTTTTTTCAAAAATTAACACTATATCGAAAAAATCCATGGGGTTCCCGGGCACCCGCGGGAACCCCCTAGCTCCGTCCTTGGTCTTGGGTAAGATTAAGGACCTTCAAATCCTGAAAAGTAAATACAATAGACTACGTCGTCAAGATTTATGATAACCACCCAAGCTTCACGTGGAAATTTATATCTCATATAAGAATAATATAGAAAAGGATAAATAAGTAAAAAGAAACTAACCCCATGGGGTATGGTAGTCGTAACCCATACAAGTGGCACTCTTTCTTCTAGGAATCATCCCGGTAAATTTATCTTCCATGGGATCTAACCAGCAACAACCTACACGTAAAATTATTTTATTTATTTATTTATTTTTAAAAAAAAAGGCAGAATCAAGTTATTAACTAAAAAAACAGATAAATTATAGTTATTAACTAAAAAATTAATATGTTAAATATGATTACAATGCTATATTGTTGCCATCATAATTTTAACTATTTCTATAACACCAACTGTTCCACCTATCTAATATATATCCTGGTTAAGCTAATAATATGACTGAGGATAACCAAAATCAGCGCATTCACAAGTACATATATGGGTAAAGAGCATCTACATTTAAATATAAAAAATATTGAGAAACAAAGGCTTAAATACAAGCTTAGGGTTGACCTGGACGAGTCTTTCGATGAGGCTTTGTCAGTTTTCTTTTTCCTGCATGCATGCAAGATCAGGCATTATTAGACCCAAATAAGAATGCAACGCACATGTTATAGAGGTGTAGCATTTTGTAGCTAGCACGACGACATGGATTATCAAACGGGTTATTGGTTTAGATCAAGGCAACATCAGATATATACACCAAATAATTACTTACCAAGTGGTGTACGATCCGTAAGAACAAAATTGCTCAAAGATTTACTACCATCGTTCCATTTGAGTTTAACTTTTGCTTCATATACACCAAGTTTTCCTTCTTCAAGGGCCTCTATGGTCATGTAGAAGTAATAATTAGTCCCGCTCATTTTTATATAGGCACACTCCATAATTTCAAAATCATGGAGATTGTTGAGTTCCCCCTTCTTGACATGCTAACAACATAAATTTGTTTATAATTAGTAAAAATAAATAAATAAAAAATAAAAACCAGATAAGTTGAAATAAACAGGTGGAACAGAATGTAAACCAAACCTTCTCAATTGCTTCATTGAAGGCAGCAATTGCAAAGTTACCGATTAGACTGACAATGGGATTATCAATTTCAATTGGTATTCTTTCTTTCTCAGGATCCTTAAGATTAATTGCACCAAGTCCAGGCTGCCACGTGCATGAAATATGTAAATAAAAATATATAAACGTCAAGACTATTAAAAGAGGAAAGAACTTTCGAAGCTTATACATACAATATCTTTATCGAACTTTCGAAACTCCTTCCAGATTTTCTTCTCGTCCTTATTCAATGGAACATCATCAGTCTTAGCGTACATCCTGAGTGGCTTCTTCAATGGTGCACAACAATGATCTGTAAGGGGAGCAATATACCAAGTTACTGTCCATGAGTAATTAACTTAGTGATTCCTTGATATTTGCCCTTAATTAATCCTAGTGATCCCACTACTTACATTTCTAAGAAGGATAAAATTGTACAAATAAAAACGAACGAAAAAAGAAGAATTCTTTTTTGTTGGATCAAATAAACAGTTGATCAAAATCATCAAACCCATCATAATCATAACCATGCTTATTATGTATTTAAGTATTTGCATTAAAAGTATATCATATGCAATGGCAAATAATGTAAGCATACCAAACCATTAACAAAGAAAAGTTACTTTTCAACTTCGCTGACACATAAGATAGATGACACGTATAAGATAAATGGCCAAACTAAAGAATATAAAAATGCATACCACGGCCCTTGAACGAGCACTTGTCCTTTCTCTTGGAAATGGATGGTTTTACGGATGTATAGTCTTTAGCAGTGGCCGGGTCGCTGAAATAATGAATAGGATAATGTTGTTGAATTATATCATTACAAAAGTACAACTTTCTTGCTTTTATAGTTAATAATATCTCTCTATCAAATGAGAAATTGTAACCGTGAGAAATCATGAAAGTACATTAATTCAGTGAATTTAATTTGTTATTTGTTCCATATATTTACATTCTGGATAGAATTCATAGAAATTGTGAGAAATACATGTTTTAGTGAAAAGAAACGTGACAAAACACTAAAGATCATGTGAAAAATAACCAAAATATTACAATACCTTAGTGAGTTAAAAAGAATGGAAAAGCATCAGGGAAAAGCATAAGCTATATTTTGCAAGTGGTTTGGTAATTTCTTACTAAACATGTATTTCCCACGTCCCAACTTTCAATGAAAGCTAATAAGAGAAACCGAACAAAATACACGGTTTACTAGCATTTAAAAAGATTCAATGAAAGCTAATAAGTGAAACGTACTATTGCCAGTCACGAGGCAGTTCTCCAAGCTCCTTGTATTGTTCAGCAAGACTCCTAAGAAAGCCCTCAGCAGATTCCAAGTCCAATAAGGAATCCTCGTCATTCTTGTTGGTCTCCAAATGCTTCCTAAGATCAAGTGCCTCCTTAATGAGACAATATATCCCCCATGGAACTATTTTAGATCCTGGTTTCGCTGATTCTGCTCCCATCGAACCTAAAACATAGACCACAACTCAATTGCTAACTTTGTATTCAACATATTATTAATTATTATACACACCAAATGGATGAAAATACATACCATGCAACTCCGCAGTACAACTTTTTCTACTTATTGAATAAATAATTCGTGGCTTGAGTGACTTCACAGTTCTGCTGCTTCCAATTATGCTGTCTGACTGGGCAATCCCATGAGAATAACACAAGACATAAATAACAAAAAAACTTGCATATGACTGAGAAAACAAATATATTTTGTTAATACAATCCTTGTTTATAGGTGAACGCAAGTAATCTTCAGAATTTTAACAACCTGTTAGAAATTTTGTGACTTTTAGTTTCAAGACATTGTTTGCAAGGATTGACTTATTCAGAGTGTATTTATTAGTAACACTAGAAACAAATACATACTAAATTAAAAATGCAATGAATACTTATCTGATTCGAATTGGAATGAACAATGAGATGGAGCAAGTTTATGTTTTACATGCAACTTGTTTTTTTTTTTTACCTCAATTGCTTTATATTGTTCAAGCAACATATTATTAGGCGGCCGAACCCTATATTCTAATACTACCCACCAATGTACCACAACCATTCAACCCAAAATAGGGGTGATCATGGTTTGATTTGGTTCGGTTATTGAAAATCAAAACTGTGTGTTTTTGTTAATTACGATTTGGTTAATCGGTTAACCAACATTTTCAGGGCTCAAGTAATTGTGCCCAATAAATTGGACGCAGGCACACAACCTTTTAAACAACAAGAAATAGAGAGAAGACGCATAAGCAAAATGAATTATTTACATTCATTACATTGTCATTCATTAAAAACTTCATACATACACAATATTCCCAACAAATAATCTAAATGAGCACAATATGATTGAATTTAATAATAGGCTTATGTTTTGATTCTTTATGAAAGGCTAAGAGTAAATAACAACCGAAAAGAAGGAAAAAAAATGTCAATATGTATGTGAAGAACGATTTGGTTTGGTTACTAATGATTTGGTTATGGATAGAAACCAAACCGAATAGGTAAGCGGTTTTTCTGGAATATTCTGACTAAGTAAATAAATAGAGCGCACAACAAAACTAGTTTGTTAATTTTCGGGCAAAAACAAAATTACCTAGAGTGAAGCTAAGAGTATGTTTAGCAAAATTAGTAGCAGTTAGGAGTGTCTAGCTGTTTGTTATATAAAAGTGTTCGGTGGTGTGGCGGTACTATTGATTATGAAGGGTATAATGACGTTAAAGCTAAATGCTTCTTCGAGTAGCGTTAATTTTAGAAAGAACCAAACGCTAGATGCTCTTAAAAGCTCCTTGCCAAACATACCCTAATTTAACTGATTTGTACCCCTTATACAAGCCCAAATCAACCAGCAGGAACATATAATATGCAACAAAACGATAAGTAAGCAATAATAATAATATGCTTACGTTAGAAGATGAAATCTTCGAACCCTTCTTTTTAACTGGTAATCTGTTCACGAAAGATAAAAACCACAATTACTAGGTGAAATCAATCAATCAAACACATTCAGAGTTATGAATGAGACCGAAAAGTATGTACCTAACGCGAGCCATAGCGATTCCAAGCCCAAATTCCCAAATTTTACCGATAACTACCAAAAGGGGTGGAAATTTATAATACAATCTTTGAAAAAGTTTCAACTTTTGGTCCCTTTCTTATTGCTTAACTTATAAAATCACTCCTTATAGAATCTATTGTAGACACTTTTTAACTGTAATAAAGATGAAAATACCCTCGTCTTCTTCTCGCTCCTATCTTTCTTGATTGCCTGATGTATGTTAAAGTTATACAATAATTTAGCATAGATATATACAAAAGAATGAAAATCTTGTTTGCCTGATGTATGTATTCATAACTGATAGGTGTCAAGAAAAAAGACGAAGAAATCTTCTTGGTTCAGATTATCAATTCCATGATCTGGGTTTACATTTACGGTGCTAAACCTACTGGGTGTAGGTAAACGGTAGTGGGAGATGGTGGTCATTGTGGTGGTATATGTAGGGATAGCAGACGATAATCAGATATAACAATAACGACACAATGCAATACCACTATGATTAGATAAACATGTTGTGGAATAACCGCGATAATATCCCACCGACTAGGTAAAGGGTGTGAATGTTTCAACACCACAACTATACCCCAAATTAGCTTATTGAAAACTAGACAATATCAAACTAAACAAGAGAATGTAACACCAACAAATTATATATTTCTCAAACTATTGAAACATATACTACTACAACAAAGAAAGGAAGAAAGACAACTACACAAGATTGCTTGTGTGTGTTTTTGGTGTGCCTTGCTTCTAACGAATGAGCTCTATTTATAGGCTCAAAAACCATCTCAAGTTGCACATCAAGTTGAAAAATCAGCAACTTGCATATTCACTGAATTTTCTATATCTTGCTAAAGATTTGATATCTTTATTAAGATTTCATCAACTTGCATAGATTCATTGAATGTTACCCTTTATTCATATATGAGCCATATTCAACAAATCTCCACCTTGGCTCATAAACTATCGTTGGTGGAGTCTTAACCAATCTTCAACTTTTCACTACATTGATCAAGTCCAAACAGTAACTGAACTTGATCCCAGCTAATACTTTAGTTAGCATATCTGCGGGATTCTTAGAAGTATGGATCTTCTGGATTCTGACTCCACCTTCTTCCAGTATCTCTCTTATGAAATGATACCGAACATCAATGTGCTTCGTCCTTGCGTGATAAACTTGATTCTTCGCTAAGTGAATTGCACTCTGACTGTCAGAATGCATCGTGACAAAGTTCTGATTGATTCCAAGTTCACTGAGCAACCCTTGAAGCCAAATTGCCTCCTTTACAGCCTCTGTAATCGCCATATACTCTGCTTCCGTAGTTGACAAAGCAGTAGTTGACTGTAAGGTTGACTTCCAACTAATTGGAGCTTTTGCCAGAGTAAAAACATAGCCTGTAGTAGATCTTCGCTTGTCTAAATCTCCAGCATAGTCAGAATCGCAATATCCCGCTACCCACTGACTACTTCCATGCTCAAATACTAACCCTACATCGACCGTGTTATGGATGTACCGTAATATCCATTTCACAGCTTGCCAATGTCCTTTTCCAGGGTTATGCATATACCTGCTCACCATCCCAACAGCATGACTAATATCTGGTCGAGTACATATCATAGCATACATTAAGCTACCGACAGCATTTGCATAAGGCACTTTCTCCATGTACGCCCTCTCTGCATCATTTTTCGGTGACATAGCAACACTGATCTTAAATTGAGAAGCAAGTGGAGTACTAACTCGTTTTGTTTGCTTGTCAAACCTAAAACGCTTTAGAATCCATCTCAGATATTGTTTCTGAGTCAAACAGAGCTTCCTCAATTTTCTGTCTCTGACTATCTCCATGCCGAGAATCATCTTTGCTTCACCAAGATCCTTCATCTCAAATTCGCTTTTCAACCGAGTCTTTAACTTTTCAATCTCGTCTAGACTTTGAGAAGCTATCAACATATCATCTACATATAGAAGAAGATATACGAAGGACCCATCTTGTAGCTTTTTCAAATAGACACAATGGTCATATTTGCTTCTTGTGTACTTCGACTTCATCATAAACTTATCAAATCGCTTGTACCACTGTCTTGGGGATTGCTTCAATCCGTACAACGATTTATGAATCTTACATACTTCATGCTCTTTTCCAGCAACTTTGAATCCTTCTGGCTGAACCATATAGATTTCCTCTTCCAAGTCTCCATGTAGAAATGCAGTCTTCACATCCATCTGAACTAGTTCCAAATCCAACTGTGCTACCAAAGCCAACAAAATTCTAATAGAGGAATGCTTTACCACTGGAGAAAAAACTTCATTATAATCAATTCCCTCTTTCTGAGCGTAGCCTTTAGCTACCAATCTTGCTTTGTAGCGAACATCATCCTGGCTAGGAAATCCTTCTTTCTTTGCATACACCCATTTGCATCCAATTGCCTTCTTCCCTTTTGGGAGGTTGGTTAACTCCCATGTCTGATTCTTCTCAAGAGACTGCATTTCCTCGCTCATGGCAATCCTCCACTTCTTGCTCTCTGAGTCTCGAACCGCTTCAGAGTAAGTAGTAGGAACATCATCAGCTGCAATTGAAGATGCACAAGCCACCGTATCATTAAGGCGAGCAGGCCTTTTAGTGTTTCTCTTGGGCTTGCTGGTAGCAATTGATTCATATTGTTGCTGTGGAGGTTCTTCGGTTTGAACCTCCTCTTCTTCATAATCTCCTTCTACCACAGGAGAATCATCAACTGTTTCTCTATCATCTGGTACAATTGTTCTTTCAAACTCCACCTTTTTGGGAGTTCCATCTAACTGCTTAGCATTCACCTTTTTCAACATGGTAGATTCATTAAAGGTGACATCCCTACTAAAGATCGTTTTCTTCGTCTCTGGACACCATAGACGATAGCCTTTGATTCCAGAGGTAATCCCCATGAATAATGCTTTCTTTGCTCTGGGATCCAACTTTGATTCCTTCACATGATAATATGCAGCGGAACCAAACACATGCAAGGAATCATAATCTGTAGCAGGTTTTCCATACCATTTCTCAAATGGTGTTTTCCCATCAATAGCAGTAGATGGCAAACGATTAACGAGGTGACACGCATACATCACAGCTTCAGCCCAAAATTCTTTACCCAACCCAGCATTGGATAACATACACCGAACTTTCTCCAGCAAAGTTCGGTTCATGCGTTCTGCCACCCCGTTCTGTTGTGGTGTATGCCTGACAGTGAAGTGTCTGACAATGCCTTCGTCTTCACAAAATTTTGTGAACTGATCATTTTTATACTCTCCGCCGTTATCTGTTCGGAGATGTTTGATCTTTCTGCACGTCTGAGTTTCCATCATCTTTTTCCACTTGATGAACACTCCTAGCACTTCATCCTTTGTCTTCAATGTGTACACCCAAACTCTTCGGGAAAAGTCATCAACAAAGGTCACATAGTAGTGTCTTCCTCCTAAAGATCTTATCTTTGAGGGACCCCATACGTCAGAGTGGACATAATCCAAGATACCTTGTGTCTTTTAGATAGCTGTCCCAAATTTCACCCTTGTTGTCTTCCCGTTGATGCAATGCTCACAGAGATCCAACTTACAGGAACTAACTCCTTCCAATACTCCTTGCTTTATGAGCAAATTCAAGGATTTTTCTCCTGCATGTCCTAAGCGCATATGCCATAGCTTCACAGCTTCTGAATTTCTATCACCATCGGTAACAGCTGCTACAGTTCCAACAACTGTTCTACCCTTGTAGTGATATGTGTTGTTTATTTTACGAATACCCTTCATTACTACAAGTACGCCAGAGATGATCTTCATAACCCCATCCTTTGCTCTTACTTCGAATCCTTTAGATTCTAACGTACCAACAGAAATGAGATTCTTTTTCAACTTTGGTGAATAACGAACACCTTTCAAGGTCACAATTGTTCCGTCTTCATTCTGCAATCGAACGGAACCAATCCCATGTGTAGTGAGGGGAGTTTCGTCTGCCGTATAAACAACTTCCTCATGTTCTTCAAAATTACTAAACCACTCTCGATGTGGTGTAATATGATGGCTACATGCGGAATCTAATAGCCATACATCAGAAGTATTCTTTGTTGACGACGTTGCAAGTGAGAGATCTGATTCTTCATCATCACACTTGGTGACATTCGCCTCTGCTACAGCTTTCCCTTTGTAATGATTGTCCTTGGTTTTCAACTTTGGACAATCTCTCTTCCAATGGCCTTTTTCATGACAAAAAGCACATTCATCTTTGCTTAGTCTTTGCCTCGACTTGGATCTCCATCTCTTATCGGTGCCCTTCTTCTGCGAACGACCTCTGACCAGCAAAACCTCTGCGTCTCCACTTGAACTAATCTGCTTGTCCTTCCTTCTCAGTTCTTTACTATACAAGGCGGCACAAACTTCACTAAGAGACACATCATCCTTTCCATTAAGTAGAGTTGTTTCAAGCAACTCGTACTCCTCCGGAAGCGATCCCAACAGTATCAATGCTAGATCCTGGTCTTTGAACACCTCATCCATATTCATCAAATCGGTTACCAGCTGGTTAAAACTGGTAATGTGATCATTCATCGTGGTACCGGGTACATAAGTGAAGCGAAAGAGTCGCTTCTTCATAAAGAGCTTATTCTGACAATTTTTCTTCAGAAATTTCTCTTCCAACGCCACCCATAGTTTATAGGCGGATGTTTCTTTTGAGAAAGCATATCGTTGCTCTCTCGAAAGACATGAACGAACCGTACCACAAGCTAACCGATTGATGGTTAACCAATTCCTCTCTTCTACATCCTCTGGTTTACTTTCTTCAACGGCAATGTCTAGACCTTGCTGAAAAAGAACGTCTAGAACCTCACTTTGCCACATACCGAAATGGCCTGTGCCATCAAAAAACCTCCACCGCAAATCTTGCATTCGTCAAGACTGGTCTAGCCCAACTTGGAGATGTTGGATCCACCGATGTGGAAGGTTTGTCAACTATGCCATCCACCATTTCGTGTACAAATTAATTTTCAATAGCTTCAACCAAAAAAACCAACGAAATTCTTTTCTGATGTGGAGGATCAAATTTAATTGCAACCACAGAGCATACTAAGAATAACCTCGGCTCTTGATACCACTTGTTGTGGAATAACCGCGATAATATCCCACCGACTAGGTAAAGGGTGTGAATGCTTCAACACCACAACTATACCCCAAATTAGCTTATTGAAAACTAGACAATATCAAACTAAACAAGAGAATGTAACACCAACAAATTATATATTTCTCAAACTATTGAAACATATACTACTACAACAAAGAAAGGAAGAAAGACAACTACACAAGATTGCTTGTGTGTGTTTTTGGTGTGCCTTGCTTCTAACGAATGAGCTCTATTTATAGGCTCAAAAACCATCTCAAGTTGCACATCAAGTTGAAAAATCAGCAACTTGCATATTCACTGAATTTTCCATATCTTGCTAAAGATTTGATATCTTTATTAAGATTTCATCAACTTGCATAGATTCATTGAATGTTACCCTTTATTCATATATGAGCTATATTCAACAAAACAAAGTTCACAAACGAAATTATTTTTGAACCATAGAAATTTATAGAAAATATAACCAGAATGTAGATGAAGCCGAATGCAAGAACGTGATCGAGGCACGTGTTTGACACGCTTCCTTTAAAATAGATTCGTCGTCAATCGTAGTTTGTTTCCCAGGGAACAACGATCGGAAATAGTATGTTGTACTGTCGGATATGACATCCATGCCTGAAATTTCCGTCCGCATTTGTATGTTGCCCGTATGTGTGTAGTATTTGGGATGTAGGAACTTATGTATAATTTTGGTGTATTTTTGGATCAAAGAAGAAGGCACCTTCTTATACTACATATTTGAGCCTTGTGTGATAATGATCATTATTAACACACTTTAAAGGCCATTAACCAGATGTTACTAACTCATAACATTTTAGTAATATATTACAAGTAAACATTGGCTCAATTCAATATCTATTATGTAGTAGTTACCAAGTTATGACCTTAAATGACTATTATACCTTACTCATAAAAAGTGTAATTCACGATTAAACTAGGGTGTACGTGGTCTAACCTATAATCATGTGTCATGGTCACATAATCACATTGATATTAGTGACATATAATTAGTTGTAATTATATTAATATCACTCATATACAATCAAATGATCATATGATTATCCTTTGCATTTATGTGATTATAACCCAATTTCCTTTTCTTTTTCCTTCCAAATACCTCAATATGAGACTTGATATCTCATTTACATAATTCTAGATCAAAACTTTCAACAATAACAGTTGAATCCTGGATATGATAGGTAGATGTAACCCTTTGAACCTTCCTTTATGAATTATAGTTAGCCTAGCTGCCAGTAGAATGCGATGTCTTTGAACTGATGTACTATTTATACAGACGACAATATAAGTTCACACAGGACTCTCCCTGACATAGTCAAATCCTCATAGTTGTGGGTTCGTTATGGTCCTGAACACTAGCATGGTTCTGCGAAAGCTTTTATGAATTGTGCCCCCACACATTTTCTTTCGAAGCGACCCCACTTCTCTCTCACATAGGTGATTCCATTCGAATCATTAAACCTTCCAAATACTTAATCCCAAAATGATTTTAACATAATTTATTTTGAAAATTTCCAAACAGTAGGTGGCTTTGCGGATTATAAGTACGTTATGCATGTTTTCCATTGTTTAATACTTTTATGTACTAGTTAGCCAATTACTCCGTAACATACAGACAAGTAGTGCTTACTTTCCACCTTTTTTATCCAAAGACGAGCAATATTATAGCCTGTTACAGCCATCAATGCAGTAATTGCCCATGTCTTGCAAGAACTGTTTACTTGCCCACCCACTAAAACTGCAACAGAATTATTTAACTTTGGTACAATGGCCACTACCTTTTCAACAAGTACATGTGTGTGGGACGAAATTGCCTGATTGCCCATAAGTATCACCTCATATTAATTGCCCATAAGTATCACCTCATATTCAGTGCACATTAAGCGTTAGTTTGGAAGGAGTATACCACTCGCTTGTTGGTTCAAGTGATGTATAAAGACCTTCACACTGCTCAACGACTGTTGTTGAGCAATAGATACAATGGTACAACAGTTTCAAACTAGTTTTGTTGAGTGTACAGATTATTTTGTATGGATGTAGAATCAAGGTTAAACCAACCTACATAAATCCTCGTCAGGAAGGAGATTTACCAATTTGTGGTGAAATACGCACCGATTCATATTCTGTTGGCTCAATATGTGACCAGAAATTATGGTTGTATGATTTTAGCTCAAGATTCATAATCATACTTGATAATGGCTCATAAATTAACCCAAGTAAACTTACCAACACTAAAATAAAATAAAACATTCCCCCATCTCAAAATGAACACGGTACATTACAACTACTGTCAGAAGAAACAAGCAAGAAATGGCAAGTTGCATGCAAAATCAACTATGGAATATATTTTTGCCGTCTCTGACAATCCTTGAATCATCACCATCCGGTTGGAAGAGTTCACTACTAGATCAAAAGGATAATATTAACAACAGGCAGTCTAAATGTTATGAAGAAGTCACTAGTATTTGACATCTCAATCAGCGGTCCAGCAGTCTTCACAAAATGTGGAGTTAGCAACTTAGCAATCTCCAGAAACCGAATCTTGTCTTTCCCTTCAAATGTCAGATTCTGCAAACAAAAAAACAAAAAAAAAAAAAAAAAAAAAAAAAAAAAAAAAAAAAAAAAAAAGCATCACATGTC
Organism: Chrysanthemum seticuspe; assembly: GCA_019973895.1. Taxonomy (NCBI): domain Eukaryota; kingdom Viridiplantae; phylum Streptophyta; class Magnoliopsida; order Asterales; family Asteraceae; genus Chrysanthemum; species Chrysanthemum seticuspe. Next base: position 53,770,300 of record BPTQ01000007.1, read on the forward strand.
AAGACACACGTCTTTGGGGCTGTTACACACCCTAGCAAAAGTTTGCGCTTATTTTAGCCTAAATTGCCAAAAGCCCAAAATTGTTCATTCCATTGTTTTTTAATACCCTCTAACCAAAAAACAAGTAACCAAAAAGCAACATCAATGTGCAAATTTTTCCAATTTTAATTTGAGGTCTATTAGTCGCAAAGCTGGGTGTATGTAATTCACACTGATTTCATAATTTTAGCATTAAACATAATTAAATTCTAGAGTCATACATTAAATTTCCATTACAGCTTAGTCCTAAAGATCCACATATAACGGGAATAATTACTACAGACAATAGATGAACTATCACATGCAAATATGCAACCTATTTCTTCAATCCAGACCCCCACCAAGGGTATATGTATCACAGAATCAAGGACCGCCAGTCACCGAAAAGTAAAAACCAAAAAACTACATCAAAACTCATGATACATCTTGAAAAAACTAAAAAATAAAAAATAAAAACCAGAAACCAGAAACCATACCCCATGGGGTTCGGTAGTCGTAACCGCTGCAAATGCTTTTGTTTAGCCTACGCCTCATCCCGCTATGTTTAATGCTCGCGCCATCTAGCCAGCTATCTACACACAGATATAATAAAGACATAAATACAGAACCAATGATATAATCAATTGAGAAGAAGCCAAGTGGACTATACATACTATTATCATATGTGGGGGATGTAACCTTAAAACTTCTTAAATGATGTTGGGTCAACACACAAACTCTTTATTAGTCCATTGAAGATTATAATTTACTTATTCGTATAGTGAATATGATCACAAAACTGTGTTATGGCAATAATAGTCTAAATTTAGCAACACATTGGGCAACTGAGAGGATACATAAACCAAATCGATTCACCAATAATTGCTTCAAGATCACGTACTAACTAAATACAAGATCATATCAAAGAGGAAAAATATAGAATTCAAGATAAACTTAGATTAACCTGGATGAGTCTTTCGCTTCGTCATTCCTTTCTTACCTGCAAGCAAGCAGGATTAGGCATTAAAGACCAAAAACAAAACAAAAAAAATCCCATGTCATTGTATTCAGTGTGATTGCTTAAACTATACCTTTAAAAGTAAAAACATGATTTTTATAACAATCAAAAGTTTTGGGAGGTAATACGCATCCGGCAACTTTTAACCCTTTATTAGCCAAGTTTTTTTTTCATAAATGACCGATATGGCCAGTTGGAATAGCAAAAATCAAGGGTTTTCTTACAAAGGTGGGTCGACATTGCAACATCTAATAATTGTCTAAACATTGCAACAGAAGAAACTGCAATTAATATGCAGCTTTACATGATACTAAGAAATTATTGCATGCATGCTTGTAGTAGGTAGCATAAGAGATTTTTGTTTAAAAGGTTACAGGATGATAATCGATTACAGGATGATATGAGATAAATACTACAAATAATAACATACCAGGTGGTTTTTGTGGTTTACAATCCGTAAGTACAAAGTGGATCAGCGTTTTACTATGAGTGTTCCGCTCGAATTTAACTTTTGCTTCATATACTCCATGTTTCCTTTCTTCAATGGCCTCAATGGTGATGTAGAAGTAATAAGCAGACCTCATTTTTAGATATTTGCACTTCTTAATATCAATATAATGGATGTTGTTGTCTTCACCCTTCTTAACATACTAAAAGCATAAATTTGTTTATAATTACTAAAACACTATAAGGTTAGAAGGTTTGAAATTAGCAGGTTGAACAGAACGGAAAAAAACCATACCGTCTCAACCGCTTCGTTGAAGGCAGCAACAGCAAAGTTACCGATTTGACTAACAATGGGGTTATCAACCTCAATTGGCATTTTTACTTCATCGACAGTCAATAAATCAACTACTCCAAGTCCAGGCTGCCACATAGGCATAAAATATTCTTCATGAACACATACATCAAGACGATTAATCAAAATAGGGGTGAATACTGATATAAATTATACATACATTATCTCTATCACCGTGTAAAAACTCCGACCATATTAACCTCTCATCATCATTCAAGGGAACACCCGTCGTTTTAGGGAATTTCTGTTTTGGATCGATCACCCGTGAACAGCAGCGCACTGACAAAGAAAAAACTTACCAAGTTACCATCAACGTGTAATTAACTCGTATGTGAAAATATATGTGTGTGAACCTATAATCTTTATCTTTATGCTTCTTATGTTATTATTATTAGACGAGGGACTAAACTCGCCACTTAGAAAGTAAATAACTGAAAAACGGTTATGGATGGCGGTTACACAAACCGAACCATCATGTTGATTAGATAGTACCGTTTGGATTTGTATATATATATGTAAACCGAATCATTTAGAAAATAATAGACATTTTTACTTATTCAATATACTTTACTTTGCAATCTATATATCATTGATCTAGAGTTGGGACAACAATTGGCATCAAGAGCATAGGTTTACACCTTCGTTTTTGATTACAAACAATCATACACAAGAAGAAAAGAACCCAGGGAATACGCGCAGAAAACAACCTGTTTTCATACGCTGGAAAACGTTTTGTTTCATACAAAAGTTTCTGTTTTCGACAAGTTTTGTTTACTCTTTACTTCCAAGAGAAACAAAAGTGAATAAGGATACGTAGAAGATAGTGCACGATCGTTTACGTAGGGGATTGCAAACGTGTTACACCAAACGGATTGGTGGGGAAAACTGTGTTGGCAACAACATAGGGAAGGAAGAATTAATACACTACGTTTTGGTAATAGGAACGAGTGGGATAAAACTTTGTGAAACCGGGTTAAACAAGACACAAAGGGAGGAAGACGCGGGAAACGTTGTTGTGGAAAAAGGATACGTACGTGATAAGGAAAAGGGAGCGCTCAAGGAATTGTGTGGAGTAGTGTCAAACGACACAAGGAGAACAACAACGGAAGAAGAGGATCAGAAGCAGAACCAGATTTGCTTCGGAGTTTTTGATACCATCTCGGTATCAAGTTATTTTGTACGTGGGAAGTTTGTTATCGGATATAGATCTCAAATAACGTACAAAGAAAAAAATTAAACGTGTGTAGTGTGGAGGAACAAGGAAAGAAAACAACTTGGTTTTCGGATTTGTTGGAAAAGAGATAACTCGACTTAAGCTCTCTTATTCGAAGTTTGGAAGGTAGAAGTTTTTCAAAGAAGTCCGAGACTTCTTGGAGGGAAAACAGGAATTCAAAATTACGTGAAGATTTCGTTCCTGTACTAGTCGGACAACAAAAGAATTCGACAAGACTTTGGTGTTTGTATTCGGTGGGAAACAAAAATACATCGAGGCAAAGAACATCAGGGGTACGAGGCAAAGAAAGGGGAAACAAAGCAACGTTGGTAAACGACTTACTAACAAAAAAAACAAAAGAGAATACACTAGTATTCATCGGATATACGAGGTCACAAGTTAAACTCTTTCTGGATTTCATTACTTTTATAGAATAGTATACAATATCTTATTTATACTATTAGGAAATCCCGAAAACTATTTATTGATCCCGTATTACTAGGATTCCCGGAAGATTAGAAATTTCCATACTTTATAGAAAAACCACACTAGGAAGAAAGATATCCCATTGAATTAGAAAGTGAAGATTATAAACACTTCCAAAATGACAACCGATGATATAGTAACCACATCAACTACTGTATCCAAACCCGTAACACCTATTGCACAATATCAATGCCCTAAGTTGAAAAACACAAACTACACAGTTTGGGCTATACAAATTAAGGTTATACTAGAGGCACATGGCTTACGGGAAGCAATAGAACCAAAGATAGATACACCAGTTGATGATAAGAAGGAAAAGGTAACGACTGCCTTCCTATATCAAGCATTGACGGAAGATGTGATCTTACAAGTAGCGGGCTGTAAGACGGCAAAGGATTTATGGGATTCGTTGAAGAAAAGACACGTTGGAGAAGATAGAGTGCAGAAAGCACAATTACAATCATTGATGATTGGGTTTAACTCACTTCAGATGAAAGAAGATGAGACGGTGGATGCATTTGCGGCTAAACTAAATAGCTATGCCACGAAGGCAGAAGAATTAGGGAAAACTTTGGATGAATCACTTTTAGTTCAAAAACTATTAGACTCCACACCAGATAGGTTCATTCAGATAGTAACATCCATAGAACAAACAATTGATCTAGACGACATCACTTTAGATGAGATCATTGGGAGACTCAAGGCATTTGAGGAAAGGATCAAACTCCGGAAGGGAGGACAAGTAGAAAGCCAAGAAAACCTATTATTCGCACATGGCGAACACTCAGGAAATAGGAAACGTTTTTACAAACGTGGAGGAAAATCAAATTTCTCACGAGGGAACTGGCAGAATAAGAATAGAAACAACCCACAAGGAGGGAACTCTAGTTATAAAGAGAGTTCGGATAAGAATAAAGATGAGTGGGATGTGAGCAAGATAAAACGCTATAGGTGTCATAAAATGGGACACTTTAAAAGAAACTGTAGAGGAAAACCAGCAACTCAGGAACAATCAATCCTTATCTTAGAAGACGATGAACCATCACTATTAATGACTATGCACGAAACTGAACACAAGGAAGTGTTGTTGAATGAAGAACAAATTCAACCAAAGAAATATGCTACAGCGGATACAAGCATATGGTATTTATACAATGGTGCAAGTAACCATATGACTAGGATAAAGAGTCATTTTAGGGATATTGATGAAAGCGTAACAGGACGAGTACGTTTTGGAGATGGATCGTATGTACAGATAATGGGTAGAGGGTCTATACTGTTAGGTTGTAAGAACCAGGAACAGAAGGTAGTATCGGAAGTATACTACATACCAAACCTCAAGAGCAACATACTTAGTCTAGGACAACTTACGGAAATAGGTTGTAAAGTCATTATGGACGGAAACAAGTTGACTTTGTATGATAAGAATAAGAAGTTGTTGATGAAAGTAGAAAGATCTAAGAATCGACTCTACAAGATACAATTACAGATAGAAGCACCTATATGTCTCTTAGCAAATATAGATAACCAAGCATGGTTATGGCATGCTAGATTAGGTCATCTGAACTTTGACGATATAAACAAGATGACTAGGAAAGGTCTAGTAGAAGGAATTCCTAGGATAAATCATGCAGGGCAGATTTGTGACGCATGTTTGTTAGGAAAACACAGTAGAACACCATTTCCAAACCAAGCTAAATTCAGATCAAAGAACCCGTTGGACTTAGTATACGGAGACCTTTGCGGTCCTATAAGTCCAGCAACGCACTCAGGCAAGAAACTCATTTTCTTGTTAGTGGACGATTGTACACGTTTTATGTGGGCCTACTTTCTGACATCGAAAGATGAGGCGTTTAGTACATTCAAGGAATTTAGACAAAAGATAGAAATTGAAATGAAGTTGAAAATAAGGATGCTAAGAACGGATAGAGGTGGTGAATTCACATCAAATGAATTCACGAGGTACTGTAAGGAAAACGGAATAGCACGACAGTTGACAGCACCGTACTCCCCACAGCAGAATGGAGTAGTGGAGAGAAGGAATAGGACAGTGTTATCAACCACTAGGAGTATGATGAAAGCGATGAAGTTACCTTTAACTTTTTGGGCGGAAGCAGTTAAACATGCTATATACATACTCAATAGGGTACCTACGAGGGCCCTGATAGATAAAACTCCATATGAGGCACTCTACAACAAAAAACCAAACTTGGAAAACCTAAGAATATTTGGATGCACAGCTTATGCGAAGATAACAATACCTCACTTAAAGAAGCTGGACGACAGAAGCATACCATTGGTTTACTTAGGAGTAGAGGAAGGATCAAAAGCATGTAGGTTATATGACCCTATAACCAGGAAGAAACATGTTAGTAGGGACGTAAAATTTATGGAAACAAAGCCGTGGGTTTGGAACAAAGATGAAGAAGATACGAACACATAAGACACATTTTGGGCTAGTTTTGTGGTAGACGGAGTTGACAATGAAAACCTTACACCAGTCAACACAGAAAACGATAACACGTATCATGAACAAGATCAGATTCCTGATCCAGTTTCACCAAACACACCACTGGCATATCATTACGACCCACACTCAGAAGAGGAAGAAAAAGCTACTACTAGTTCTGTAGAGAACTCAAGAGATAAATTTGATGATACACCCGTACGTGAATACAGAAACATGTCAGATATATACAGGCATGCACGACGAGTCGAACCACAAAGCTTGTTATTTACGGAAGAAGAACCCCGTAATTACAAGGAAGCATCAACAGATGAGAAATGGATTGAGGCCATGGAGATTGAATTAGATTCAATCAACAAGAATAATACATGGACTCTTACTACATTGCCAGAAAATCAAAAGGCAATAGGACTCAAATGGGTTTACAAGACCAAGAGGGATGCAAAAGGAGACATCATCAAACATAAAGCACGGTTAGTGGCAAAAGGTTATGTGCAAGAACAAGGGATAGACTTCGATGAAGTATTTGCACCGGTTGCTCGGATAGAGACAGTTCGGTTGATATTAGCATTAGCAGCATATCATGGATGGCAAGTACATCACTTAGATGTAAAATCGGCATTTTTACATGAAGATTTAAAGGAAGAAGTCTACGTTACACAACCTGAAGGATTTATACAACAAGGAAATACAGGAAAAGTCTATAAGCTTACTAAAGCGTTATATGGCTTACGGCAAGCACCGAGAGCTTGGAATGTGAAGCTTGTTCAAACGTTAAAGTCCTTAGAATTTAAGGAATGTAATCTCGAACAAGCAGTTTATACAAAGCGGAACAAGAATTCTACACTTATAGTTGGAGTCTACGTAGATGATCTGATAATCACAGGCACTCCAAAGAAAGAAATCGAAGAATTCAAATCCCAGATGAAGGATATATTTGAAATGAGCGACTTAGGATTGTTAGCTTATTATCTTGGGATAGAAGTTACACAGACAGGAGGAGAGATTACAATCAAGCAGACAAGTTATATTAACAAGATCTTGAAGGAAACAAATATGGCAGACAGCAATGATACGAAGATACCTATGGATATTGGTACTAAGTTGGTCAAGGCGGAAGAAGGAAACTCAGTTGACGCAACTTACTACAGAAGCTTAATAGGAAGTCTCAGGTACTTACTGCATACAAGACCAGATCTTAGTTACTCAGTCGGACTACTCAGTAGATTCATGCAAGACCCAAAGGATCATCACCTGAAGGCGGTAAAGCAAGTAATCCGATATATCAAATGAACAAAGGAGCATGGCATAATATACAAGCAAGAAGGCGGCTGCAAGATTACAGGTTACAGCGACAGTAGTTATGGAGTCAACACTGATCAAGGAAAAGGAACTACTGGGATCGTATTTTATTTCGGAGAGTCACCGATTACCTGGTGTACTCAGAAGCAACCAACAGTGGCGCTATCATCATGTGAATCAGAATTCATGGCGGCTACTGCAGCAGCATGTCAAGCCTTATGGCTAAAGCGATTGCTTAGTGAACTAACTGGATGGGAAGAGAAAAGGATAACACTGAAGGTCGATAACATTTCAGCAATAGCACTTGTGAAGAACCCAGTTTTTCATGGAAGAAGCAAGCACATCGATATTCGCTACCATTTCATTCGAGAAAGCGTAGAGAATGGGCACATCAATGTGGAACATGTCAGCGGAGAACTACAAAGAGCAGATATTCTAACAAAGGCTCTACCAAGATTGAAGTTCGTGACTATGCGACAAATGCTCGGAGTTCAAGACTTAGGACGAAGCAACGATCAAGATTAAGGAGGAGAATGTGAACCTATAATCTTTATCTTTATGCTTCTTATGTTATTATTATTAGACGAGGGACTAAACTCGCCACTTAGAAAGTAAATAACTGAAAAACGGTTATGGATGGCGGTTACACAAACCGAACCATCATGTTGATTAGATAGTACCGTTTGGATTTGTACATATATATGTAAACCGAATCATTTAGAAAATAATAGACAATTTTACTTATTCAGTATACTTTACTTTGCAATCTATATATCATTGATCTAGAGTTGGGACAACAATGTGCGTGCACACACACGGACAAAAACAGATATACATCATCTTTTGAGAATTCGCATATACACCAAGACTGAATCTCTAATATTAGGCTATATGATAATAGCACAAGATAAGATGGTAAAAAACCTAGCTAAAAGTAAAAATGGGCGTTTTTAATTGGATCAGTAAACAGTTATAACTCATAGATGTGTGTAGTGAAGCGATGGTTCTGCTAGCAACACCGATTGTTCTTATTTATTTGCACTTATAATTATGTATGTAGTGGAGCGATGTTGACATAGATGTACGACTAGTCACTTTTCCCCTGTAGATGATTTTGTAGAAATTGGTTAAACTAGTCACTTTTTCCTCCAAAGTAACCAAAAAATAAGGTTCTGCATGTGGAAATAGCCACGAAATTGTAAGAGCAACTGAATTAGATCTTCTAATTGATTGTTACATGTTATTCGTTTTTCAAAGTTTAAAGATGTTTTTGTTTTGAAGGCTTTTTGCAGGTTGAATCTGAAGCTTTATCCAGTGAAACCAGGTCTTTGTGATTTTTTTTTTTTTATTTTTTTTTTATTTTTATTTTTTTGTCAAAAGAAGGGAGCTACAAAATTGTCGATATGGTTTTCAAGATCTCTTGCGAGATTTTTGGCTATTTTTCCAACATAAATCATAGACTTTCGTCAATTCGTCAAAGTCGAGTGCCAAGTTGGCTACTCTAACCAATTTCAATGATTTTAACACCCCGCCAATTGGGTCTCATTTGCTTCGCCCATGTCTTTTATATCAAAAAATTTAATCCTTATAATAGTCAATACTCAATACATTAGCGGTCGCTCATACCAAGCATTCAACAAAGAGAAGTCATTTATCAACATGTTATTCTTTCATTTATTTGTTAGCCTACATTTGGATACTATGCATAGGATAATTGGCCAAAGTAAAGAACGAAAATACATACCACTTCTATGCGTAGGAGGTGGCAACTTTTGGAGTGCTGAATTATCCGGCTCAATGGCCACAAAGGTGCTAGCAGTGGCCGGGTCGCTGCAAAAAATAAATAAGACTACAATAACGAAACTTTCTTGATTTGATAACAAAAGCATATAAACTAGAAGGTTTATTAAAGGCGTGAAACATACTATTTCCAGTCACGTGGCAGTTGCTTCAGCTTCTTGAACCTCTCGACAAGAAACCTAACACGGTCCTCACAATCTTCCAAGTCTAATTCATCGTCATTCTCGTTTTCATAAACCGACTCTGATTCACTGTATTCCTTGGCAAGCTTGTTCATAGCCATAAGCTCCCTTCGTTTAAGTGCCTCCTGAATTTCTAGATGTAACTCCCATGGAATCATTTTAGATGCTGCAGCCCCCCATATCAAAACCAATAACAAGAACTACATCAACTTAACTGAATGCTGACTAGTTAATTAACATCAACAACTAAAAAGATTAATAAAGAAAAGAATGGAAATGCATACATACCATCTCCCTCGTCAGTTCTTTTTCTTTTTCTTAAAACGACAGATGGTGACTTCACAGTCTTGTTGCTTCTATTTATGCTGTCCAACTGAGCAATCCCACAAGAATATCAGGAAGAATAACAGACAAGTTAAATTTAAAATAAAGATACAGTTAGTAGGTTTTATTATAGCTCTTACGGAAAAGAGCATCCTTTCAAAAAAAATGAAACACTTTGGCTTACACAATTACTCCAAACTGCGTATCTACTATAAGAAAAAGAATGAAATAACAATCCCATTCACGCTCTATTGTTTACACACATATTAATGCTTAGGTTGCATCGGAGAACACATCTAGACAGAAATCAAGTCCAAATTGGTTTGTTTTGAAAAAGTTCTCCAACAAACTGGCTCAGTTTAGTTGGTGAAAAATGGAGCACTTTTCTAAAAAGGTTTTCATAAAAAACTGAAAAGTTAGATTTTGTATATTTTTTGTACGTTTTTCTACATTCCCTTACCGTTTTCGATTTTCTATATTTTTTTCATACGTTTTTCGACATTCCCTTACCCTTTTCGATATTATTGTATCATCTAAACACGTTTCTAGCATAATTGAAACAGAAGATTGGAGAAACTTTTATGCACGCTCTATTTCTTAACTTAACAAAGAAAACTACAAAACACATTTTTTATGTTTTCCTTTGTAACCTAAAACCCCCTTTTCCCTTCATCAAAATGAAGAATATAATACAACTTTGATATTTCTCCCAACTACGCACAAATATCTATAGGGGTGTTTGTTTCGGCTTATATAGCGGGCTTATGGCTTATTTGGTTTTGGGCTTATGTTTCTTAACCTCACCTTTTGTGGCTTATATTGAAACTTTTCAGCTTATATAAGCTATTTATGAAATAATAGGCTTATATAAGCCGAAAAATTTATGAAACATAAGCCGAAAACCAAATAAGCCATAAGCCATAAGCCGGCTAGATGTACAAGTGAATAATATATTTTAGCAAAGTCTGATATATATACCCCTAACACATGCCCAAATCAAAGAGCAGGAACATACAATATGCAACAAAACGATAAGTAAGCAATAATAATAAGAGAAATTTCCCAAAGTAGACCGGTTGCCCAATGTTACTCTCTTTTCTAGACCGAAAAAACAATCCCCAAAAATTTTGGTCTAGAAAAGGGAGTACCACTAGTCAACAAGAATTTTCTCTAATAATAATATGCTTACGTTAGAAGATGAAATCTCCAAACCCTTCTTTGTAACTGGTAACCTATTCATGAAAGATCAAAACTACAATTACTAGCGTGAAATCAATCAAACACGTTCAGAGTTATGAATGCAAATGTACCTAACGCGAGCCATAGCGATTCCCAAATCTTACCGCAACTACCAAAAGGGGGTGAATATTTATACTAATACAATCTTTGAGAAAGTTTCAACTTTTAGTCCCAGTCTTATTTCTTTATTTACAAAATCACTCCCTTTAAATCTATTGTAGACACTTTTTAACTGCAAACATAAAAATACCCTCGTCTTCTTCCCGCTCGTCTCCTCTTTGGATTCTCGATTCTATGTAAAGAAAAAATTTACATAAAAAACGCAATATTTGTTACAATTAAACAATAATTTAATACAGATTTATGCAAAAGAAAAAAAAATATTGTTTACCTGATGTATCTATACTACTTTATAATGCATTTAGGCCTTCTAAAATTAGAAGGCTTAAAAATTCAGACTTTTTTACTTGCTTATTATGGAAAGAATTAAAAAAAATAAGATAAGGAGCTCCAATCATTGAGTGACATGTGTCACTTCTCTAACTAAAAAATAACAAAAAGGGAGGAGCTCTAACAAACTAAAATAAAGAGCTCCAATAATGGGGTGACACATGTCACTTCCTAACTAATTAATCACATTTATTTTTAAATTTAAATATCTTTTAATCCGTTTAATTTTTTTATGATCTAATTTCACCATATTTTTTAAAATTTTGTGCTCTTTAATTCAACATCCATTGTGATGTAGAATGAGCTTTTTTGAAGTAGAGAAATATAAGGAGTTTTGAAGTAGAGTATTTTTACATATGCTTAGTAATTAGTACAATTAAAAACTTTTCTTATCCATGCATATACATTTATTTTTTATATGATTTATAGATATCCATTTATAAATTTTATACTTGGTCAGTAACAAGTTGGAAAATACGATGCAATATGAAGCTGACTTATTATTTGCGTCTGTGGATTATTTTGAGACATTACATCAAGTTTTATAATACAAGCCAAAATCCATATTTCACCGACTCAATTCAGGTCGAGTCAATCGGGTCAACCCGACCCCGACTCAATTCAGGTCGGGTCAATCGGGTTTAAAATTATATTTGGGTCAATCGGGTCAACCCGAATTGACTCGAGTTTTAAACAAGGTCGGGTTCGGGTATGTTTTTTTAGCCTTGACCTGACCCGAACCTGACTAACCCGGCTTAACAACACTTTTACAATGTAAAAATACTCGGGTTGACCCCGAACCCGAATTGACCTGAACCCGATTTGACCCGAGTTTTAAATAAGGTCGAGTTCGGGTATATATTTTAAGGCTTGACCCGATTTGACCCGACCTGAGTTGACCCGAACCCGACCGGGTTAACCCGGATAACACCCCTACATAAAGGAGTGAAGTTCGTAGTCTAGCAAATCAGTTTTTAACTTTTACATAATGTTTGTACGTTTCATGTGAAAGCGTGAAGCGCTTGTGCTTTCACAGTATATATGTTATGTTTGACATTGCAGTCTACAAAAGAAACTTTCTAAATTTTCTGAGTTTGCTATTTGGTTGTTTGGCTAAGGGGTGTTCATCGGTTCGGTTATCGGGTTATTCGGTTTATTCGGTTCGGTTGGTTCGGTTATTTTTTTTTCTGGGTATAACCGAAAACCGAACCGAACCAAAATTAAATTTGATTCAACCGAACCGAAAACCGAACCGAATAACCGAAAACCGAACCCCTATAACCGAAAACCGAACCGAATAACCCGAATTACATAATTTTAATTATTTTTTTATTTAATTATATATATTTTTAGCATAAAATATTTTTTTCAAGCGTAAATCATGTTATATTTATACTAAAAAAGAGTTTTAGTGATTTTTTTTTTCATATATATACATAGAAAAAATATATATTTTATATGAATTCGGTTTTCGGTTCGGTTTTCGGTTTTCATTGTCAAAACCATATCCAACCCGATAACCAAATATTTAGTTCGGTTCGGTTCGATTTTGACCAATTCGGTTCAGTTATTTTCGGTTCGGTTCGGTTTCGGTTTTCGGTTACTGTGGATATTACCCAATCCGTGAACACCCCTAGTTTGGCTTCTTAATGTATAGCTTGGATAGTTGTGTTAGTGGAATTATATTAATATTAGACTTGTATTTGTATTAGTATCGGTTTAGGCGTTTTCGCCTAAACCTAAGTGTTAGGTTTAGTTGTTAGTATATAGATATGAGCAATGATACATCCACATAAAAGTATTCACAAAAACAATCCACTGGCTGAGATGTCAGCGGGTGATTGGTTATTTGTGGGATCCACATCTTACAAAAAACTAATCACCCGCTGACACCTCAGTGAGTGGATTGTTTTTGTGGATACTTTTATGTTGGTCTAGCAAATTTCTATAGATATTGTGTTATATGTAATCACAATTATCATGAACTAGTTATAATACCCGTGCACGCACGGAGTTTTGACAAAAAAAAATATTTTGTATTAATACTGAATATTTTGTGTTTAAAGGTAATTACATATAATTATATACTTATGCACGAATTTTTCATTATATATTAATATCCATTAGAATTTGTTAAAATAAAATTTTGTAAAAATTTTTAGATAACTCAAGATTTAACTATATTTAGCAGACATATATGTTGATGTTGCTATTTAAATTTCACTATTGATATTATGTTGTACACAAGATACGAGTTTAGTAACACATAATTAGCGTCGATGAAGTTAAAATATATTCCTTAAAGTTTTAAAAAAATGTTTTTCTACATATCCTTATATAAATAAATAATAATTACATGATTCGTTGTTATAAGTACAATCACGTATATATTTTTTTTCGTATTACAGTAACCCGTACTTACAATTTGATAATTATATTTTCGTCTTCAAAAATTTAGCCGTATTTAATATTCAAAACCGTGTCCACATAATCATACTTTTAAAATAAAATAAATGAGTCCTTACTGAACTTATATAGTAAAAGAAATATTTTGATATTTATAATCCTATGCATATTTATATGTTGTAATTTTAAAACAACATATATATTGTATTTTTAATATATAAAGTATAGGGGGTATAAAGTATAAAGGTGAATTTGTTTAATTTCTAAAGTTATTATTGTTGGTCCAAAGAATTGAGTAAATCTTGATAAAATAAAGAACAACTTCATTATTCATGATGAACAATAGTTACAAGATTTCTCAATACCAACTAGACTACATGATAACATCCTCAACTTTTTACGGGGATAATCTCGGTATATTATCCCCATTGAATGACAAATAAACTCTCATTGATCCAATCTATGCTTGTGTTTCAATGAGAGGATGATCCTAACAACTAATACTATGTATTGTGTTTGTTTAGAATGCATACATATCTCTATTACAATACAAACATATATATAGGTACATGAATACAAAGACAAGTGGTGGTAGGTGAGATGTCATGATCAAGTGGTCCTTCTTCATCTTCCTCTTTTGGAAAAGCACCAACCATCCTTTTGGAATTGTCATAACTAATATTCTCACTTCTTTGGTAATGTCTTGTACTTGTTTGACTTCTTCTCTTGAAAGTTCCCACCCATATTTTTCAGTCTGTATGTAGAGATAGGTCTTCAGGATCACTGAGACATTTGTCAAAATCTCAGTGTCACTGGTGTTGTTTGTAGCTCATATATTTTACTCACTGACACCGTATCAGTAAGTAAAGAGCACTAAACAACACTCACTGATTTCTTTATCAGTGAGTCACTCACTATTTATTTAGTGAGTTAGGCTATTTTATTTTCAAATCTTGTTCAGGGTGATTGGGTCAATTTATTGGACCCAACAATTATAAAACATGAAAACTTATAATATTACACTTAACCTTATATAATTTTAAAATTTTCAACCACTAAAGTTTTATTAATTACCTCATATTTTTTAAGTTTTTGTGTTTACAAATATTGGTATAAGTATAATCGTGTATATTTTTTTTTTATATTAAAGTAACCGTGCTTACAATTTGATAATTATATTCTTGTTTTCAGTAATTTAGCCGTATTTAAAATGTAAACTCGTGTCCACATTAATTAAACTTTTAAAAATGAAATAAGTGGGTCCTTATTGAACGCAAAAAGTAAAAAAATTGATACTTATAATCATATGCAAATTTATATGTTGTTATTTTAAAACAACATATACATTGTATTTTTTAAGATATAAAGTATAAAGGGTATAAAGTATAAGGGGGTATTTGTTTATAATCCAAAGTTACACTTAACTCTATATAATTTTTAGACTAAAATACACCGTTGGTCCCTGAACTTGGCTCGACGGATCGCGATGAGACGAAACTGGCCATATTCATCGTTGGGGGTCCCTATTTCAAGGTTTTCACTCGCTACAAGTCCTTTGACCATTTTGCCGTTAGTCAAGGACATCTCAAGGCGCTACATTTGTCTTTAGTCCAAGGGCAATTTTGACATTTCCATATTTCAATTAAAAATTTCTTAATTATTGCCGCAGGTAATGTAACCCTCTTCCCGCCCCAATAAACACATAGTCTGTATTATCATTCGTCCCAGAACTTTCGTTACAAGAATTATCATAATTCACAAACCCTAATTGCATGTCACAAAACCCCTGTTTATCAATCATAAAACCGAAACATGGACTTTACCCAATGGAAAGTAAGAAGACAGTCAGGTTATCCAGTTGATGATACCGTCCTATACGACTCCGCTAAGAAGAAATACGGTACTGTTTTTTTTTTTGTTGATTACAGTCATTGGAATTTGTAATTGTGGTATTTATTGTTTCCCAATTAAGTTTATAGAATGCTTTAAACATATATTGACATGTTTTCAGGTGGTAGATCTAATTTGTTTAGTATGAGGGTTCATCACAATGGTGTCTTTAAATACTGGCCTGGTAGAATATACGTTGGAGGTATGGAAAGTTTAGTTGATTTGGTTGATGTTGATAGTGTGTCAGTTGAAGAGTTGGATGTGCTTATGTATGAATTGGGTTATGAGCTCGGTTCAAAAAATTACTATTACTTTGTTAAGCCTGGTAGTAATTTAGATGATCGTTTGTATAGCTTAAGTGAGAGTGCTAATTTAGAAATATTGAAAGATCTTGTTGATGACCATAAGATGATAGAGGTTTATGTTGAAAATGGTAAGACAACATTGGACGTTGATCAAATGTCACCAAAGTCTATTAGGATAGTTATTGCTGATGTGGATGCAACAAAGAAAAAGGCAGCTCTTGCTATTGTTCCATATTGCTCAAAGAAATTGTTCTTAGAAAACATTGTTAATAAGTCTGTGGTAGAGGACTTATGTGAGGTTACAGATCAACCTTTGGAAGTCAATACTTTGGTACAATCTAGTCAGATGCCAGAAACACAACCCTTGTTTCCAGCTGTAGAGGTCTGTCATACTGAAGATGTTGCAGGTGATGTCAACCAGTATATAGATAAACATATTGAGCATATCCAAATAGATAGTCCTGAAGAGATATCTCAAAATGATCAAGAGTTTGGTCATCATGAGGAGGAAACATGTAATCCTGTGGATCATATCCAAAAAGGTAAATCTGTGCAGGTTAGTGAAATCGATGAAGCTGTAAGTGATGACAATGTGAGTGAGACAGACACTTATATGAGTGACGATGATGATATTGAGAACAATGGTGATGGAAACACAGTTGTCGATGAGGATAATACTTTTGAGGAGCCTGATTTTGATGTTAATCTGTTCAAAGTGACCGAGACTACAGATTTACCATCTATAGGTACCACCAGCCAGCTACCACATGATTTTTTTAAGAAAAATGAGTTGGATCTGTTAGATGATAATGATTTTGCAAGTGGTTCTGAGAATGAGGATGAGTATGTTATTAAGAGGAACAAATTGAGGGCATACAAGAAACAAAAGTTAAGTGAGGCAACACAAACAGAGGACGAAATATATTTTTTCTGTGGTCAAAGTTTTGTAACTGCAAAAGAAGTGAAAGATAGGATCTACATGCTTTCAATAAAAACTAGGAGGAAATTGCAACTAATTAAGAATGACAAACAGAGAATTAGGGTTAGGTGTCTCGGACAAATACCTGTTTGTGGAATAACCGAAGGTTCAGGGCTGGGGAAAGTCCCAAAGAGGAAAAATGGTCCGATAACTAGAGGCCTCGGTAGGGATGTGTATTTGTGAAAGCGCAAGGAGCAAGCAACAGAGTGTCCATGGTTGTTGTATGTAGCCAAAAATACAGATAAATATGTATGGATTGTTCGAACTTTCAAGGATGAACACAGATGTTTGCAATCAAGAGACATTAAAGCTTGTGACTACAAGTTTCTTTCGAAGCAAATAGTTGACCAAGTTCAAGTCAATCCAGATATTCCAATCAGGGCTGTTCAAGATCAGCTCAGTAAACAGTTTGAAGTTCAGGTGTTTATGTAAAAAGCATTAAGGGCAAAAAACAAGGCAGAAAATGAGATTAGGGGTGATCATAAGCAGCAGTACACCCTTTTAAGAGACTATGCTGAAGAGTTTCAGAAAACTAACCCAGATACAACAGTTAGGATAAGTGTACAAACTGCAACAGATGCAACAAGTCCAACCAGAGTTTTCAAGAGAATGTATGTATGCTTAGGCACTTTGAAGGAAGGATACAAAGCTTGTCAAAGAGAGTTGTTGGGGTTAGATGGTGCTTTTATGAGGGGTCCTTTTCCTAGCCAGCTTCTTACAGTAGTCGGTATAGACAACAACAATGGAATATACCCTGTAGCATACGCGGTTGCAGAAGCTGAAAGCAAAGACTCATGGATTTGGTTTCTTGAATGTCTAAGAGATGATCTTGACTTGCAACGAAACTCAAACTACACTTTTATCAGCGACAGGCAAAAGGTGATTTTACCATTTAGTTGATTAGAATCACTTGTATTTTCGTTAAATGCAAATTGTATTAGTAAGGAATTGATGTTTATTTGTGCAGGGTGTCATTCCAGCGTTAGCAGAAGTATTCCCTAGTGCTGAACACAGATATTGTTTGAAGCACATCCATGATAATATGAAATTGCAATGGAATGCTAAAGCATACAAGGAACATTTGTGGAGATGTGCAGCAGCAACAACCGTCCAACAATTTGAGGCAGCCATGCTGGCATTCAAGAGTTTTAGCGAACCTGCCCATGCTTGGTTAAGTAAGATACCACCAACTCATTGGTCAAGGTCGCATTTTTCAGGTACCTAACCAAATCTATGTCTACTTGTACATCTTTTGTTCTACGACATTTTTAAGGAACCTAACCAAACAAGTTGTAGGGAGGGCTCATTCTGATGTGTTACTTAATAACATGTGTGAGGTGTTCAATGGGAAACTAGTGGGAGGTAGGCACCAACCGATCATTACTGCTTTGGAATACATTAGAGAGTATTGTATGAAAAGAATAGTGAACGTTGTGAATGTGATTCAAAAGTGTGTCGGACCATTAACACCAAAGGCAACACTCATGTTAGATGCAATCAAGAAAGAGGCTTATAAGTACACTGCTTTACGGGTTGAAGGAGAAAAGTATGAGGTCAGTGGATGGGGAGACAAGTGTATTGTGAATGTTGAAGCTAGGGCTTGTACATATAGAAGATGGGAGCTTACAGGTATGCCATGTAAACATGCTGTTGCTACCCACCAGTGTATGAGGTTGAATGGAATGCAAATAGGATCTGTTGAATCATGGGTTCATCCATGTTACTTGCTTAAGACTTGGGAAGAAACTTACAAACACCACATCCAACCAATAAACGGTTATGAGCATTGGTATAAGTCACAGGTGCCTACAACCATTCTTCCACCTAAACATCATAAACCATTAGGTAGGCCACGAAAGAAAAGAACCAGGGCTTTTACTGAAAATGATAATTGTGAAAAAACCAGTAACTTGCCACAGTCTGGTAAGAGTGTGGTTTGTGGTATTTGTGGCAATGCTGGTCACAATAAGAAAACATGTCTTGGGCAAGGAGGTGTTACAGGAAGTCAAGGCACTACACAACAGTCTCAAAAAACAGGTTCATCCCAGCCAAAAGTTACATCAAAGAAGAAGGCAAAGGTTACAGGTGACAACTATGCAGGTAATGATCAACCAAGTGTGGTCCAGTGTCAATCTGGAAGTCAAGTTGATGCTGCTTCTGGTGGGTCTCCAAAGCAATTTTGGACTAAGACCAAGATTATAGCAGCAAAGCTTTCTTCACCACAAAAAAATGCTAGTTAAGCATATGAAAGCCAATGTTATCTATCGAATATGTATTCCCCTAAACAATATTTGATGTGTTTAAACAATGTATGTTTCTGAACTTTGTAGACTCCAAAATGTTATGCATTTGGAAATATATCCATTTGCGTTATGTATGAAATCATGTCATTTTAGTGTATGGGTTTAATTGTGTTTTTATTGTATTGTTTTTAGAGTCTTCATACATCTGTGTTTTGAGTTGGTTACTGTTATTGTATTATCACAAACACTAATGAAGGATCAAAGATGGATGAACAACACCATATCAAGTTTATGTTGATACTCAGAAATGGTGTCTGTTCATCCATCACTGATCATTCATCCATCTTTGATACTTGGATCTGGGTTTCGAGTTGGATACGGTTATTCTATCATGACAAACAGGAATGAAGGATGAAAGATGGATGAACAACACCATATCAAGTTTGTGTTGATACTCGAAAGTGGTGTCTGTTCATCCATCTCTCATCATTCATCCATCTTTGATACTTGTAGCTTTGTTATGAGTTTGATCATTTTACTAAGGTGTGGTTTGACTTACATAATATTTGTGTGGCAACTGAGGTGGTTTTGATCATTTATAAGGGGTAGGAGAAAGTATTAAAGGCATAACACTCAAAAGGACTAAAGGATAAAAGTAAAACTACGAATACTGTAGAAGGACCAAACTACATAAAAACTTGACTTTTCAAAAGTCAACCATCGCCACACTTCTACTTACACATCGCCACACGTCTACTTACACAGACCATACATACCACCGACTGAAAAGGCAAAAACCCACCTACATTGCTAACCCACTAGATAAACCAAATACAGACGGCAATGATGAGTATCCAGGAGAAAACACAGAAGTTCCTCAGTCGGCAGAGTTTCTCCTTCTCAAGGAGGAGTTCAGCTAGGGTATCGGCTTGAGTAGCCTCTAGCTCATTTGCCCTGGCGACTGCGTCTATAGTATCCATGGTCTCGCTGATGAGGGCTTGTTGGCATTCTTGCAACGCCGCCTCATTATGCTGGATATGCCTTTGCAAGTAGAGGAACACCTCCCTTGCTCTGGTGGTCTGTGGTGGATCCAACCACCCATTTATGGGACACCTGGATCCCTAAAAAATCAGAAAACAAACGTTTGAACACACTTAAAAGCTGACTCCAAGATGAAACTATTAACTAAACATGTTAAATTAAAAAAATACAAGCATTATTATGTAGAATACTAGCCAACCTGAACAGGACATGCATAGTATCGCCTGCCGGCATTGACATTATTCCAGCAAGTTTTAACTACAGCTAGCCTACCACAAGCACAACGAACCATTATTACAAGTAGATCGGAAAATTTCAGGATAAGATTTAGTTTTGGTAGAGGAGACTTTAGGGATGAGTGGTGAATATGAGTTGCTTTTATTAAGCCCTATTTACTGTCGCAGCCATAGAAAAGTGTATCGAGCACGCTTGAAATATGGAAATGTCAAAATTGCCCTTGGACTAAAGACAAATGTAACCCCTTGAGATGTCCTTGACTAACGGCAAAATGGTCAAAGGACTTGTAGCGAGTGAAAACCTTGAAATAGGGACCCCAACGATGAATATGGCAAGTTTCGTCTCATCGCGATCCGTCGAGCCAAGTTCAGGGACCAACGGTGTATTTTAGTCTAATTTTTAAAATTCAACCACTAAAGTTTCATTAATTACCTCATATTTTTTTAAGTTTTTGTTTTCACAAATTTGACACCTATATTTTTATGTGTTTTTTCTATCAACCAGAATTTTTCACCAAATTTATTAAAGTTTGACCAAAATCAATTTAATTTTGACTTTTATTAATCAATCACATCACACGATTTTGCTTACGTGACGAAATAATGAATTCTCTCCGATGACCAGACACGACCAAGTTGCCACAGTCGATGACCAAGTTTAAAAAAAAAAAAAAAAAAAAATAGTATGTAAATATCGGTTGAAAAAACGACCGATTTTCGTTTTTGGGTTGCCTCGACCGATCCTCGACCTACATCCCACATTGGTCATTTCAAAGTTATTTTGTCGAGAAAGCTTATGTGGCACCCGGTGACCTGGGTCACGACTGTGTCTAGCTTTAAAGGTTGACCAAAATCAATTTAATTTTGACTTTTATTAACCAATCACATCTCACGATTTTGCTTACGTGTGTGCCCCAATAAGCTCACGTATTTCTAACCGTATAACATGCGTATCAGACTCACATATTCGAACATTCCTACCATAAAATTCCCTATATAGGCACTAAAACACATCTTTGGTACATTAAAAGACATTCATATATTATCTAAATCAGCAAGTCAACTTAATTATACATTCATACCTTGAGCAGGTGTAGAAAATCCTTCCACGACAATCATGTGTTGATACTTAATCCTCTTCTAAAAAATGTACACAAAAAAATTGCATTACACTTTAGTATGTGCGATAAAATCATAAAACTGCAAAAACCACTAACATGTTGCATTATAGTGAGGATAACAACAAAGTTAGTCATAACATCAAATAAGAAAACTTCAGATTAGAACTAAAGGAGTGTTTGGTATGCTTATTAAATGTGCTCATTGGCTTATTCAATTACCATAACACAATAACTTTATGATAAAGCTATAAGCTTTTTTGAGAAGCTTAGTAAAAAAACTCCGAACTCACAACTAATTCTATCATAGCTTAGTGTGTTTATAGTAAAAACACAAATATTAAGCGTAGAACTTTTCAATAAAACATTAAAAAAAAAGTTACTAAAAGTTGGTGTGTATAACAAAAAAGTTAAACCATAAAAAAAGTTACTAAAAACTATCAGCTAGATAAGGATAAGCTAAAGTTTTGTTGAAGTCTCTTTCGGATTCTATTCAGAAGCAAAAAGAGGTTAACACATAAATAATAAGTATAGAAGAATGGTTGTATCTCACATCTGTGATTACCAACTCAATAACATTATCGCAGTATAGTAACGTAATAACCTGATTAAAAACTATATATTCTTGCTTAATAATTCTCATGTACATACTTTTATTTCTTTACAACTGCCAACTATTACGTAGTTTTTTTTTTTTTTTTTTTTTTTTTTTTTTTTTTTTTTTTTTTTTTTTTTGATTTAGGAGGTGATTGTTATGAAATAAGGATTGTGATGCATGCATTTTTTTTATAATCTAAGGAAAACACCTTCTAAATTAACCAATGACTATCTAACCCATGTTTTTTTTTTTTTTTTTTAATAATTAGCTTTGTAAAACGTTTTTAACTGACAGACATGTTTAGGTTGAGGTTGATGTTGTTGTTCTTTAACTATTGATATCATGTTGTACAAAATGTGCGAGTTTAGTAGCACATAATGAGCGTTGATGAAGTTAAAATATGCTCCGTAAAGTTTTTAAAATGTTTTTATGGATATCCATATATAAATTTTAAATAATAATCACGAGTCATTGTTATAAGTAGAATCGCGTATATTTATTTTCATATCACAGTAACTCGTGTTTACCATTTGATATTTATATTTCCGTTACTAATATTATAAAGTATAGGGGGGGTATAAAGTGTAAGGGGTTATTTGTTTTTTTTCTAAGGTTATTAAAAAACATGGAAACTTGTAATTTTACGCTTAGCTCTATATAATTTATTTAAAATTCAACCATTAAAGTTTTATTAATTACTCCCTCTTTTTTTTTAAGTTTATGTTTTCATAAATTTGACACCTCTATTTTTATGCATTTTTTTTCTTAACCAAATTTCTCCACCAAAATTATTAAGTTTGACCAAAACCAATTTAATTTTGACTTTCTATTGACCAATCATATTGCTCGATTTTGCTTACGTGGCAAATTCGAGCTTTTCTATTGGTTTAATTTTTTTTCAATAAGAAGGGTTTTGCAAAAACACTCCGAAATGATGTAATTATTTTATTATATAAAAGATGAATGAATCTTTTATATAATAAAGGAATTACATCATTTCGGAGTGATTTTTTGTCAATTCATTCTTTTGAAATAGGAGAGCTCGATTTTGCCACGTAAGCAAAATCGTGTGATGTGATTGGTTAATAAAAGTCAAAATTAAATTGATTTTGGTCAAATTTTAATATATTTGGTGGAGAAATTTGGTTGATAAAAAAACACATAAAAATATAGGTGTCAAATCTATGAAAACAAAAACTTAAAAAAAAAATGAGGTAATTAATAAAACTTTAGCAGTTGAATTTTTAAAAATTATTTAGAGTTAAGTGTAATATTATAATCCTCCATGTTTATTAATAACTTTGGGTTATAAACCAATACCCCTTATACTTTATACCCTTTAACTTTATATCTTAAAAATACAATGTATATGTTGTTTTAAAATAATAACATATAAATTTGCATAAGATTATAGGTATCATTTTTTTTACTATATACGTTCAATAAGAACTCATTTATTTCATTTTTAAAACTTTAACCTATGTGAACACGAGTTTACATTTTAAATACGGCTAAATTACTGAAAACGGGAATATAATTATCAAATTGTAAGCACGGGTTACTTTAATATAAAGTAAATATACGCGATTGTAATTATAATAATGACTCATGTAATTCTTATTTATTTATATAAGGATATCTAGAAAAACATTTTTAAAAAACTTTAAGGAGTATACTTTAACTTTATCAACGCTTATTATGTGCTATTAAACTTGCATCATGTGTACAACATAATCTCAGTAGTGAAATTTAAATAACAACATCAACATCTTTGTCAGCAAAATAAAATTAAATCTTGAGTTACCTAACAGAAATTTTACAAATATTTTATCAAATTCTAATGTATAATAATGCATAATAAAAACTCATGCATAAATATTAGTTGTACTTATATCACAATTTTCATGGGCAAATTATTATATGTGTATATACTGAACTAAAATGTTAAAATAAATTTGATTTATGTGTAAACTTTGTGCGTGCACGAAACTTACAACTATATAATTATATGCAATTACCTTTAAATACACAATATTTAGTATTAATATAGAATAAATTTTTTTGTCAAAACCCCGTTCGTGCACGAGTATTATAACTAGTATCTTATATATGTTAACATGGTATTCGAGCTAGGTTGATAGAGCTATGAAGAAGATGAGAAAAACAAAATCATTTTGGATTGAGTTTAGAGTTGACTGAATTCAGTCGTTTGAATTGGAGGTTAGTTTGGATTTTCTTTTGAAGAATCTATTAGATCGTTTCGTATTCTGCTATCACTACGAAGATTTAGGGTGTGTTTGTTAAAAGTAGCAGTGAGCAGTAGTAATGGGCAGTAACAGTGAGTTGTGAGTAGTAGTCATAGCTCATCGTTCATCGCTCACCGCTTCTTAAAGAAGCATTAGAAAAATGAGCATTCTTTAAAAAGCTTATCGCTGTTTTGCCAAACGATTACCAAAAATCAAAATACTTATTGCTCACCTCTCCAAAAAGCTCCACACCGCTATGTGCCAAAAATACCCTAATATCACGGCTTTTGGTTTTTTTCCCCTAAAGTCGACTACTAAAGATGTCGATTGTCTCCATGCCTTTTTTTTTGTTTTTTTTTGTACTTGGCTACTTTAGTCAAAATCATTTCCCTTTTTTAGTCTTGACTAAAGCTCAACTACTTTCTTTTTCTCCCTAAACTTCGGAAACTATAAGTCGAGCTTTTCCTCACCCCTGAGTCGTACCAAACCTTCGTTCATAATGATGAACGATACTCCCCCTCCTCCTACCAAATCACACACCGATAAACTTTATGTAGTTAACTCTTTTACCAAGCTCATTTCTCTTAAATTTGATGTGGACAAAGCTAATTATTTGTGTTAGTTCTTCAAGAATCACTGTGAAAATTTTGATCTCCTAAAGCACATCATTAGTGAATCTACAAGTTCTTTTACGAGTATCCCAAACCCTCCTACGGTTGGTCGGCTTAAAGCTGATTCCATCGTCACATCATGGAATTTTTTTTCTTTGACACTTTACAAGACCCTTCAAAGGAGGTTTGTTACAGCTAATCCCAGAACTGCTAAGCAACCTTGGTACATTCTTGAAACCATTTTTTTTTATAACAAACACACTCATACCATCGCTTTAAAAGGTTAAGTATGGGTCAGCCAACTTAATGATCGAACTATTGATACTTACTTTCAAAAGATAGAATCTATTGTTATGTTATTGAATGCTCTTCGCTCCCCGCTGAGCAACGATGATGTTGTTACTTATGCTATTAATGGCTTGAGTGATAAGTATGTTCATATTGAGTGATAAATGTTCTTGATAAATTTGCTTTGTTTGCTGAGTTTTAGAACATTTTGAGCGTTTGTTCCCCTCCTGCTTTAATTGTGAAGGCCGTTAAAATGAAATTATATTAGCATTAGACTTGAACTTGTATTAGTATTGGTTTAGCCCAAACCCAAGCTTTATGTTTAGTCATTAGTATATATATTGAATAATATAATATGTAGTCACAAATATTTATGAATGAATGAATGAATTTCTCATGCAAGTTGGACTTTTTCATTGTTTGATGGCCTATTTTATTTTTTACGAAAGTATATGCGAATAACACATGAGTATTGTACATGAGCTACACAGGAATTTGGTATATAATTAAGTTTAATCGAGTTTGATAGTTTTGCGTGTTACAGAATTAGGGGAAAAATTAAAAAAAAAATAAATACTAAACCAAGGTCACAACAATACAAAGCAATGTATAAGCCCGAGAAAATATGTACAAAGGTCAAAATTTTGGTTTATTTAACCAACAAGAATTACTTGATATTATGGTATACCTTTTTATTTTTTATTTCAAAGTTCATATACCAAATTTGTATACGGATGCATCAATGGACTATTTGTTTTGAAATTTCAGAGGTAACAAAATGGGCGGGGCAGGCGAACTTGGGTAACGGGCCAAACAGGCTTGGGTCTTAACGGGCAAGGTCAAGCAGACAAAGTTGAAATATGAGTTAAACGATCATAGGCTAAACGGACATGGGACAAAACAGACAGCCTTAAAAATTAGGCATCATTTAGAAAAGAAAGATCCCATGTTCATTCATTAACCAAACATTATTGTTAAATTTACGCAAAAAAAAAATAAGTTAAAAAAGTTAAAACGAGCAAAAAAGTTTTATGTCTATGTATATACACGCTTTACAAAGTTTAAAAATATGGATTAAACAAAAGGAAAAAAGTATAACAAAATAAAACATAAACTATAACATAATAATAATAATAATAATAATAATAATAATAATAATAATAATAATAATAATAATAATAATAATAATTCATTATTAGTGAATTTAGTGCGCAAGTGAACTAGTTGTAGTCTACCGCCTATTATTACTAAAGCCTACAATTATTTTTGCCCAGTTAGACCCATTAAAAATGTTCATACTGCCCAATGAAACTCCAACTTTCAAAATTTTGCATATAGCAGCCAGTTTTTTTTTATATGGGCAGATTTTTGCCACCTCTATGAAATTTATTTGTTAGATTATTTGATGTTTGGTTGCATACTTTAGGATTTTCTAAACTCTTATAGAATGTTAGAAAATTTTCTAAGTGCATCACATCAACATACATTTAGAACACCTTTTTTAGTATATATATATGTAGATATATGTACACAAAAAAAAATAACTCTCAATACCGTTATCCACGGGTTATGGGTACCAATACCGTCTTCCACAGTGTATGGGTAGGTCAAGACGTAGACAGCCATACCCCTACCTAAGGTAGAGAGGTTGCTTCCGGTTTTACCAAAGGTAGAAAAGGACATCCGGCCTTGCAAGAAGCTAGTATATATATAAATATATATGTGTGTGTGTGTATATATACAACACAAGTTATACATCTACCCACCAATATCAAATTGTTGACCATAATAGTTCTCTCGTATCAGAAAACTACATGTGGCAATTTCAATCCAATAAAATGGGACGAATGTACTATTCAAGTTTTTCTTCTAAAAATACGCCTGCATGATTTAGAACAGTGCGTAAAGTGAAAACACATTAGCATTACAGGAATTCCTTTAAACAGCAAACTAGAAGTGGAAAAATGAGCGGTCATAACAGATTTGGGTCAAAATGGGTAACTGTTGGTACGGGTAACAACAGGTCGGGTCGAGATAAAACAATTTTGGTCCAAAATATTTCCAAAGTTGTTTCATAAATAATTACAAAAAACTAAGCATTATAAAATGGTCAAATCGGTTAAATGTCAAGATTTCAAGGATAACATATTTCCATAGCAATTAAAAGAGTACAATGTCAAAGTTACAATTATGTGCATCCAATTAGTGCCGAAAATTTTAAATCCGTACATATTTAAGACATTGCTTTTTTGTTGCCAAATTTGAGCAAGCCAATAGTCGAATATACAACAGAAGTTATACATCTTCCCACAAATATCAAATTGTTGACCAAAATGGTTATCTCGTATCTAAATAATACCGGTGGAAATTTCAATCCATTTACTTATAAATGGGCTTAATGCAATATTCAAGTTTTTCTTCTAAAAATACGGTTGCATGATTTAGAGAACAATGGGTAAAATTAAAACACATTAACATTACACGA
This sequence comes from Chrysanthemum seticuspe, assembly GCA_019973895.1. Taxonomy (NCBI): domain Eukaryota; kingdom Viridiplantae; phylum Streptophyta; class Magnoliopsida; order Asterales; family Asteraceae; genus Chrysanthemum; species Chrysanthemum seticuspe. Next base: position 53,798,044 of record BPTQ01000007.1, read on the forward strand.
ATTCCTCTAAACAGCAAACTAGAAGTGAAAACAATGAGCAGTCATAACAGGTTTGGGTCAAAACGGGTAACTGTTGGTACAAAAGATTTCCAAAGTTGTTTCACATATTATTACAAAAAATTGTGATGTTCAATAACAATCATATTTTCATAATGGCATCATTTTGGAGGTTTAGGCATTACGGTATAAATCTAAACTTTGGGCAATCACAAACTGCAATGTTGACTACTGTCTAGGGTATCTAAGGATCTACTTGGATGTGCATTTGGAAAGTAATTTATCTAATCATTGCAACTAATTTATGAATACGTGTCAGATTGAAGCTAGGTGGCATTAGCAATGATCAGATTTAAATTACTTATATACTCTTATATCAAGCAATTACTTTTTAAATCATCAATTGTCAATTTCAAGCAACATGGACATGTCTAAACGTGACCCATGTTCTATCGACACTTGTTATCCGATCCTGACATAATCACTTCCAAAAATTACATACAAAGATGTTGGGCATATATAGTATTTCTCGGGAAGAGAATTGCAATCATTATAAGACACACGGAGTAGATTTTACAAATTACAACTATAAGTACAAACTTTCTATGATGTAACAGTGAAACCATAAGAACTATATCAAAATTTAAATGGGAATGAAGCCATACCTTTCTCATGCAAGTTGGACTTTTTCATTGTTTGATGGCATATGTTATTTTTTACGAAAGTATATGCGAACAATACATGAGTATTGTACATGAGCAACACATGAATTTGGTATATAATTAAGTTTAATCGATTTTGATAATTTTGCGTGTTACGGAAGTAGAGGGAAAAAAAATACTGAACCAAGGTCACAACAATACAAAGCAATGTATAAGCCCGAGAAATACGTACAAAGGTCAAAATTTTGGTTTATTTAACCAACAAGAATTACTTGATATTATGGTATACCTTTTTATTTTTTATTTCAAAGTTCGGATACCAAATTTGTATATGGATGCATCAATGGATTATTTGTTTTGAAATTTCAAAGGTAGCAAAATGGGCGGGGCGGGCGAAGTCGGGTAACGGGCCAAACAGGCATGGGTCTTAACGGGCAAGGTCAAGCGGACAAAGTTGAAATATAAGTTAAACGAGCATAGGCTAAACGGATATGGGACAAAACATATAGCCTTAAAAATTAGGCATCGTTTAGAAAAGAAATATCACATGTTCATTCATTAACCAAACTAATAAACTAAACAGTATTGTTAAATTTATGTAAAAAAAAGTTAAAAAAATTAAAACGAGCAAAAAAGTTTTATGTCTATGTATATACACGCTTTACAAAGTTTAAAAACAATGATTAAACAAAAGGAAAAAGTATAACAAAATAAAAACATAAACTTTAACAAAATAATAATAATAATAATAATAATAATAATAATAATAATAATAATAATAATAATAATAATAATAATAATAATAATAATTCATTATTGGTGATTTTAATGTGCAAGTGAACAAGTTGTAGTCTACCGCTTATTATTACTAAAGCCTACTATTACTTTTGCCCAGTTAGACCCATTAAAAATGTTCATTTGCCCAATGAAACTCCAAATTTCAAAAATTTGCCTATACCAGCCAGCTTTTTTCATATGGGCAGATTTTGCCACCTCTATGAAATTTATTTGTTAGGTTATTTGATGTTTGGTTGCATACTTTAGGATTTTCTAAACTCTTATAGAATGTTAGAAAATTTTATAAGTGCATCACATCAGCATACATTTAGAACACCTTTTTTAGTATATATATGTAGATATATGTACACAAAAAAAAATAACTCTCAATACCGTCTTCCACGGGTTATGGGTCCCAATACCGTCTTCCACAGTGTATGGGGAGGTCAAGACGTAGACAGCCATACCCCTACCTAAGGTAGAGAGGCTACTTTCGGCTCTACCAAAGGTAGAAAAGGACCTCCGTCCTTGCAAGGGGCAACCCTTGACCTCCGTCTCCAGAGGCAAGGATGTTAACCACTTAATCCAACCTTGCTCTTATATGTAGATATATGTACATATTATTATATTTGCATACCTGGGCAATGCACGGTTAATGTACTTTGTTATACAATGGAGGAACAAGTAGGAGTGTTGCTTGTGATGCAGGACACCTCCCCAATCTACAGTCAAGCATTTTCCTAAACTATGTAGTGAAAAGATTCCATGTCTAAAACAAATGTCCTGCTCGTTGGGACCTTTATGCAGGTGATAAGGATTTAAAACGTACGCTTTTAAGGGGTCATTTAAGCCCTTAATCGACCACTTTTATATCCGTTACTGCTTAATTTCGTTCCTTTTCACTTTTTGGACGAAAAGGAGTGAATATACGAAGAAAATGGCTAAGTCAAGATCAAAGACACTCAAGCTGCTGAAACTGAAGCTGACGGCGTCCCAACTAAAGGGTGACGCCGTCCCTCTCTACGGATTTAATTAAAATACACCAGCCAGCTCAGTAGACATTTTGCTAATATACACCTAACGGCGTCAGGCTTTGAAGAGGAAGGGTGTCACTAAGACTTTTCATCTCAGATGGCCCAGATCCAGAATCAGACGACGTCCCTGCTGAAGCCCGATGGTGTCACAACTACAACGTGACGCCGTCCCAACGATAACTTGGCCAAGACGAAAACCCTAATGACGGCGATCTGACGGCGTCCCACCTATAAGGCGACGCCGTCGCAAGTGTAAATCTATATATAGAATTCGAATTTTCAGTATTTGAGGAGGTAGACTTGTGGAGTAAAAACCCTAAACGTTTGTAGTCCGACTTGGGCAGTATCTTAGGGTCCCAAACCCTACTTTACACATCAAGATAAGTGTTTTATTCCATTAGTTTCATTATGTCTTCCATTGAATGTGTGTATGCTTGCTTGTTTAACATGTCCGGCTAAATTTTTTGTGTGTTTGCTTAGATCTATGAAAGCTAGTTGTTAATTATTGATTGGTTGTCTCTTATCTTAATTGTAAATGGCTTAGGAGTGCACTAGGCTATCGTTGTGTTTAAATGCTTGAGTAATCTTTGTGAACATTAGTTTATGAAATACTTAGCGGATTTCGTAGTCTAAACATCCAAAGATAACCTTTAGGTTAGTTTATGAAACATCTAGCGGATTTCGTAGGCAATAACCTTAAGGTATTCTCAAAGAGTTAGGGCATAAGCATTCCCTACGACCTTAGAAAACACAAATCGTTAAGAATAAGGACGTGATAATTCAACCACCAATAAAAGATAACTAGGGAGTAATAGTATCTAGGTAAACACATTTTTAATCATCATACGAGCACACATCAAAAAGACATAGCTACCCGTAGTATTAGATAATTAGATAGTAGAAGTAATCGGTAGAAGTACCACCCGCAAATCCCTTGCCTCGAGATTTTACCTTTTGCTTTCTAAAAAATTACAAAAAGATAAAAAAGAATCATCCTCAACCCCAACCTTAGCGTAGTACACTTCTTGCTAGCATTCCTATTCCCCTAGAGAACGATATCAATACCCGAGGCTTACCCAATACTACACTGCAACGATTAGGTTCACTGCTTAGGGTGTTGAAAAACTTGCTCGACGAAAAGGAAGTTCCTTTGACCCCGAACGCGCTTCGTACGCGCATCAGCAGGTTGGCTTGTGGTACATCAGCTAGAAACTAGTTTTGTAGAGGGTATACAACTATACACTATTTGTATAGAAGGAGATTTAAGGTGGAACCAACCTACAACAATCCTTCTGAGAACAAAAATTCACCAGTTTGTAGTGAAATATGCACTGATTCGGAAGCTGTTTATTCAATATGCGCCCAGAAAATTTAGCCTTATGATTATTATGTCAAAATTCATAATCATACTTGAAAATGGTACATCATTTAACCAACTAGCCTTATCTGCACTATAATAAAATAAAACATGCTACTATCTTAAAATGAACCACTATCATCACACCGTACTACAACTACAGTAAGTAGCAACAAATGGCATTGATCAAGTTTCCTGCAAAAATGACTATGGAATATTGTTCCATTTCTAACAACCCTTGAATCATCACCATCCGGTTTGAAGAGTTCACTACTAGATCAAAAATATAATATCAAAAACAGGCAGCTGAATGTTGGGAAGAAGTCACGCGAAATTGACATCTTAATCGGCGGTCAATCAGTCTTCACAGAATGAGGGAGCTAGTAACTTGGTAATCTTTTTAAACCCAAATTTGCCTTTCCTTCAAGTATCGTTTTGAGCTTCTCATTAAACTGATCTCTCTCTTATTCATCGTGGATTCTGCAAAAAAAAGCATCACATGTCACAACATGTCATTACAAATAATACAATGTCCTTATCCAATATGGTTGCAGGCTTCAGTACCTACTTTCTGTATGGCTATTGGCTAATTGGTTATGGAAAAAAAATCACAATGTATGTGTATGACACTTAAAATCAGGACTCTTAACATCAAATCTAACACAAAGTAATCTTTGGAAATGATCTAATGCAAAGTAGCATAAGCTCCATCATCCAATTCGTCGCCTATACTTTTTTGGAGCTAAGTTAAGTTCATATAGTTGTTCCTTCTGGCCAAGTAGAAGTAGATACAAGAATGAGCAGATACATTTTTGTTACAATTCATACTATGTAGCATGAAGTTAACATACCCAACCCTACACCACCTTGCAAGGAAACCTTGCATAGCATAATCAGAACATACGTAATTATGATTCATCAAAGAAATGCACAACCACCAAAAAGACTACAACTGCCAATTTTGTTCGCTTACTTATAAATGGGTCAACTCAATTGAATGTCAAAATTTCAAGAACATATTTCCATAGCATTTGAGACAGTATCATGTCAAAGTTACATTTATGTGCATCCAATTAATGCTAAAAAATTCAAATCTGTAAATAGTCTAAGTGATGCTTTTTGTGTTGCCAAATTTGAGCAAGCCAATGGTCGAATATACAACACAAGTTATACATCTACACAAGTTCCCTTACCCAAAAAATATACATATATACAACACAAGTTATACATCTACCCACCAATATCAAATTGTTGACCAGAATAGTTATCTCATATCTAAAAACTACAGGTGGCAATTTCAATCCAATAAAATGGGACGAATGTACTATTCAAGTTTTTCTTCTAAAAATACGCCTGCATGATTTAGAACAGTGCGTAAAGTGAAAACACATTAGCATTACAGGAATTCCTCTAAACAGCAAACTAGAAGTGGAAAAATGAGCGGTCATATCATATTTGGGTCAAAATGGGTAACTGTTAGTACGGGTAAAAACAGGTCGGGTCGAGATAAAACAATTTTGGTCCAAAAGATTTCCAAAGTTGTTTCAAAAAAAAAATAATAATAATAACTGAGCATTATAAATGGTCAAATCGGTTAAATGTCAAGATTTCAAGGATAACATATTTCCATAGCAATTAAAAGAGTATAATGCCAAAGTTACATTTATGTGCATCCAATTAGTACTGAAAATTTTAAATCCGTAAATATTTAAGACCTTGCTTTTTTGTTGCCAAATTTGAGCAAGCCAATAGTCGAATATACAATAGAAGTTATACATCTTCCCACAAATATCAAATTGTTGACCAAAATAATTATCTCGTATCTAAATAATTGGCAATTTCAATCCATTTACTTATAAATGGGCGGAATGCAATGTTCAAGTTTTTCTTCTAAAAATACGGCTGCGTGATTTAGAGAACAATGGGTAAATTAAAAACACATTAGCATTACACGAATTCCTCTAAACAACAAACTAGAAGTGAAACAATGAGCAGTTATAACAGGTTTGGGTCAAAACGGGTAACTGTTGGTACAAAAGATTTCCAAAGTTGTTTCATATATTATTACAAAAAATTGTGATGTTCAATAACAATTATATTTTCATAATGGCATCATTTTGGAGGTTTTATGCATTACAGTATAAAACTAAACTTTGGGCAATCACAAACTGCAATGTTGACTACTGTCTAGGGTATCTAAGGATTTACTTGGATGTGCATTTGGAAAGTAATTTATCTAATCATTGCAACTTTATGAATACGTGTCAGATTGAAGCTAGGTGGCATTAGCAATGATCAGATTTAAATTATTTATATACTCTTATATTAAGCAATTACTTTTTAAATCATCAATTGTCAATTTCAAGCAACATGGACATGTCTAAACGTGACCCATGTTCTACCGACACTTATTATCCGATCCTGACATAATCACTTCCAAAAATCACATACAAAGATGTTGGGCATATATAGTATTTCTCGGGAAGAGAATTGCAATCATTATGAGACACACGGAGTAGATTTTACAAATTACAACTAAAAGTACAAACTTTCTATGATGTAAAAGTGAAACCATAAGAACTATATCAAAAGTTAAATGGGAATGAAGCCATACCTTTCAGCACTACAAATTCATGTCCTTATCATTCGGAAAACTGTACCCCCGCCAACACCCTCAATACCTTACCCCCCCCCCCCCGCCCCTAGTACCCCTCCAGGGTCTCTTTATCTTCTTAATACTCCTATCCCCAACATCATCGCAACCATCATCCCCACCATCGAAGTTCTCTTCCACTCTCTTTTTTGTACTCTTGGCCCCACCATCATCGCCACACCCTCCAATTTCTTCTTACAGCTTTTTTTCCCACCAACATCCCCACTCTTATAGATTTCTCTTCCACTTTCTTTCTCTCCTTTTTCATCTTCCTCTTCTAATGTACATGAAAGAGCACATACTCAAATTCCTCAAACCCTACTTTTGATCTACCACCATCAGCGATTTTCCATTCATGTTTTTCACAACACAATAAGGAAGCACGTGAGGTGGATATGAATTTGGCATCAACGTGATTCGTGATAAATGAAGACAAACCGGCTATTAATCAGAAGCTGGATGGTACATTTCCTGGTCTGGTAACGTCTCCTCAAATTCTAAATGATACAAATCCTCATATCTGGGATTTACTTTATTTTTGTATAGATGAAGATAAAGGGCTTGAAAGTGTAGATGACTATCAAGTAATACGTATAACAAGAAATGTTGATGGGTGGGATGAAGATATGTACGAGACGTCAAGAAAGGAGCGCTATCGGATTCAATATTTAGCATATTGTTCTAATTTGAATGAAATTATAGCGAGAATATTAGGAATGCTTTTTGATGGTGGATACGGATATCCGTGTATTTGTATTGTGCGTACGGGGAAATTATTTTACATGGATGTTGGATGTCGTCATGCACTAGGCTTGATTCCCTCTTATCAGCATTCTACACATGTACCTAGATACAACAATGAGGCCTCCAAGTCACATGGGGTTCAACATGTTATGTTATCAACAAGTGTTGACATTAGATCCGAAGAGTGTCAACGTGTGTAATCAACATAGCATGTTGAACCCCATGTAACTTGGAGGCCACCTTATTGTTTCTAAGTGCTAGATTGACGATAAAGCGGAGCCAAGCATAGTGCATGACAACGCGCAATATCCATATAAACTAATTCCACCATGCCCATACGCATAAAACAAATACAATGATATCCGTGTCCACCATCACAAAGCATTCCTACTATTCATGCTAGATTTCATTAAAATTATAACAATATACTAAATTATAAATCCGATAACGTTCTCCTCTTGACATCTCATACATATCTTCATCCTACCCATCTACATTTCTAATTTACACTTTCAAGCTCTTTATCTTCTATCTACATAAAAATCTATAAAATCACAGAAATTAAGATTTGTATCAATTAGAATTTGATGAGACGTTACCAGAACTGGTAAATGTACCCTCCTGCTATATATTAGTAACTGGTGTGTCTTCGTCGTCACAGATCACGTAGCGAAACCCAATTTCTCTACCAAAGTCATATCCACCTGAGGTGCTTCCTTCCTCTTTCGTTCCCTACCCTTGTTAGCCATGATTTAATCAACCAGTTGGATTTAGGAATTAGGGGTTTTGATGTGTGGTGGTTTTAGAAGAAATGGCGATGGGGTTTCGGTGTATGGTAGGTTGATGGGGTTTGGGGGTGATTGCACGGTAGCCGTGTGGGTGGCTTAGACGACGGCGTGGATGAACCGTTAGGATTTTGTGGTTGTATGGAGGGAGAGAGTAATTGGGGAATTTTTGAGTGTTCAAATTTCAAATAAAAATGGGAGTTAATTATGTGGAAAACTAGAAGGGGGGGGGGGGTTGAATAGTTTTTCCAATTAAAACTTCCTTTTAATCTATTTAGATCGACTTATGTCAATCTATTTGGATGTGTGTGTTGGATGTTGATAAACTAGCATATAAAGGTAAGTAATGAAAAGATAAGAGTAAGAAGCACAAAACCACAACACGAGTATTTATAGTGGTTCGGCTACAAGGACACCTTCCTTGCCCTACTCCACTCCCCAAGTCACCTACTCGAGAGTTCGTAATCACTACACTAATCTCCTTATGGCGGAGAAGCCTTCACAACGTCGCCTACCCTTTTTCCGGTGCTAGGCTAACCACCAGGTTCTTTCACTCCATGGTGAACCACACATACACAACGTCGCCTACCCTTTATAAGGTACTAGGCTAAGTACCTAGTTATTTCACTCCAAGGTGAACTACACCTTCACAACGTCGCCTACCCTTTATTAGGTACTAGGCTAAGCACCTAGTTCCATTGCAATGGAGGAACTACTACCACACTACACCAACGACTAATCCCAAAGGAGATCTACTCCTTTACAACATCATCAAGGACATCAATATCCTTGTATCTAATGCTAGTCTATCTAGTACATCGAAACACACCATATCGAATGTACATCTAAGGCACCTTTCGTTAATGCCTTTGACTAGATCTACAAGACACCTTTCACTAATGTCTTATGTCTTCACTTCAAAGCACCTTTCACTAATGCTTCAAGTCTTGACTTCTAAGCACCTTTCACTAATGCTTCTTGTCTTGACTTCTAAGCACCTACCACAAGTGCTTATGCTATAGACGATAGATACTCTTCACTAATATCTTCGTCTTGACACTTGAGACACCTTTCACTAATGTCTTCAACACTACACTTCTTTGAAGAAATAAAGGAATCATCAACAAGAGGACTTCAGTAGCCTTGATGATGAGGAAGCTTGGCAACTCATGGACTTGAGCTTGCTAGACTTCAAAGGTGGTGATCTTGCCTTTAAGAGGAACCTAAAAGATCACACAAAAACAAAACTACAAACATAGATCTCTTGGATCTAAGGTTAGTGAGATTTAACTCAGGGGAGAAAGTGTGTTAGAAAGGGGTGAGAAATAATGAAGAATTGGCTCACTATTTATAGAGGAAAAATCCTACTGTTCCCCGGATCCCACGGATCCCTTCCACAAGGGATCCGTCTAGCGTTAAGCTAGGGATCCGTGGGACGCTTCCTTTTACCCATGGGTATTTTGGTTATGGGTCATGGGTCATGGGTTGAACCATGAATCTTTGGCTAGATACAATGTATCTTTGAGTGCAATGCACTTGGTCACTTGAGTATGGGTTGATCCATGGGTTATGGATAACATCCATGTATGATATAATCATGATGTCATGCAATGGGTTATGGGTCAAGATCCATGGGTTATGGGCTTTGGGTTGTACCCACCTACATTCAATGTATTTGCCCAATGGGTTGTGATACTTAAATTTCTACCCATTTATATTACCCAATATACTACATACTAGTTATGTGTATATTTTATCCAAATATGTAAACATTAGTTGTTGTACATATGTATTACTTAAATCATAAAATCACTTATACTTGTTTTAGTGTTTTATGTGAAAATGTGAATATGTTAGAAACTATTAGTTCAAACCATTTACGTATTTTATTTGTTTCGTTAATATGATTTTACGTTTGTTATCGACAAAACATTAGAAGATCGTAAAATATAAATAAACGTTTTTACGGCTTATTTGTATTAACAATCTCCCCCTTTTTGTTGATGACAAAACATAAAATTATTTTAACGAAAAGCTAAAATTCGTAAAAGTTTGAATTTGTAGTTTTTACTTTCTTCTCCCCCTTTTTATCGAAACAAAAAGTGTTTGAAGGAAAGAAACACATCGTTTTTAAGAAAACCATGTGAAAGAAGTAAAAGTAAAAAGAAATAGAGAGCAAGTAACGGGAAAGGATCTCGTCGTTACTCCCCCTTGACGAGTCCATCCCTAAGTGAGGGCGTCAAGAAACTAATTCTAATCTAGTTCATTTGCAATTTAACTTTTGCAAAAGATTACGTCTATGTGACTGGTGTGCTCCCCCTAGATGATTGCAATTTTGCAACGGGAAGTCATGAAATATAAATCTAAGATTGCAAGTAATTTGCAATGTATTGCTTTGACATAAAGCTCCCCCTAGCTTTAGGATGTCAAAGTCTTCATGTGTAAATTGAATAACTACAAAACAAAGATTAGAAAGCAAGCATAATTCACAATTTCCTGCAAATGTGATTCAAGTTAGTAGAAAGAAAACTTTCTGTCTCACGGATCCCACGGTTCCCTCCTAGTAGGGATCCGTCTAGGCAATACTGAGGGATCCGTAGTAGATGATTAATTTCAGCAATGGTGATATAACAAGTAATGTTATCACAAAAATGAGATATGAATACAAGGTAATCATATGCTCAGAAAAATAACAAGTAGCATGTAATTCCATTTAATAAAAATAGAGTTATGATATACATGACTCTAAAAAATAAGAAAATAGACAATACATGACTAGGAATTTCTAGACCAACTAACGCTTGATGCTAGGACACCACTGAAATCTTCTAGCTCAAGTTTTGTTTAGGTTTAATCTCGTCAAAACGTTCGAGGAGATGATAGAACATGAAACGTTGGTCTTCTCGTACTTCAAGTATCAAACTTTCAACATGTTGACAATGATAGCAATCTTTGTCATGGCTAGGTAGTGGTGGTGGAGGAAATGAAATAGCTTGATGCGAAGGAACAAGTGAAGCGGCTTGTGGAGCTTCAAACGATGGTGGGATTGGTGGAGGTACATTTGAGAATGACTCAACCAAGAATGATGGTGGTGGTAGAGAAGTGTCAACTTCCATATGATCGGGTGGTTGACTTTGATGATTTCTCATAATCCAAATGGGATTATATGAGGGAAACGGCGAAAAGGAAGCCGGAGCAAGTGTTGACTCAACACCTTGATTTTGAACCATTATTCCTCCTAATGAGGAGAATGTTGTCGGCGGAAGCGGATGAGACGGCCTAGGAGGCAAGTCCTCTAAATTGTAGAGATGTGGTGATGATAGTGGGGATGTAAATGAAATAGCTCTAGGAACCAATGGTGATGGTTTAGTGGAGATAATATTGTTTGGCCTAGGAGGTATGGTGGTGTTTGGCATAGGTAGTTTTGTTGGTACTATCCTTTTAGGAATCGGTTTGATTGGATTATGAAGAATCCTATCATTTGTTGGCTTGACCGGAGATGATTCGGTTGAAGAGATTTCGTGTATAACACGAGCCTTTTTCATGGGCGGTTCTTTGGTGGATAAGTTACTACTTGGGGTTTTCCTCATTATGAGATGATTTCAAGAGGTTGCAAGAGCTGAAAGTTAGGATGAGAGTGATAACTATGGAGGTTCTAGCAAAGTGGTTTATAAACCAAGAGATTTGGCAAGTGCATTTAAGCCTTAAGCCACTAGGATTCATTGGAATGTGATGATTAACATGCACAAGAGTCAACTTCAGAGGTTGTACTGATCTAGGAATTCATTTAAGATGAGATGGAGTGTTTAAGTTAGGAAGATGAGTTGAAATGATTGATTTAGCAAGATTTGACATAAACTGTCATCCGGATCCCACGGTTCCTTCCTCAGAGGGATCCGTCTAGGCTAATCCTAGGGATCCGGCTTTCAGCAGTTATGAAAGAGTGGAAATGATGTTTCTAAGATCTAAGACCTATATCATCTTGAGTGTTTTAGTCCTCCTACGTGTTTTAAATGAAGGGGTGCTTGAGTACTTGAAGGTAATGAATGATGTAGCTAATGATTGTCATTTATGGAAGGATTTGGAACTTTCAAGAGTACCAATGGATGAGCAAGGATGACACTAAAGATTTAGAGTGTCAATTGAAGCTAAATGATCATAGAGATCAGGTTGTGTCTTAAGATAGTGTTTTGAAAAGTATCCTAGAAGCTTTTGAGATGGGAAAACTAGATTTTGATCAACTTTGATCAAATTTGAGGTGAGGATGATTTATGATCAATTTTGCCATACTCGAAAGATTTCTAAGACTAGATGTGAGGGATCAAGTAGAAAATGAAGTGTGAGTTTAAGAGCGGAAGAGTAATGGATTAAAAACGAAATGGTAGATTTACAAGTGACTAAGAGTGTGATCTAGGTGAGTTATGTATAAGTAGGAAAGATCAACCTATCTTGACAAGGACTTAATTTGCCTTAAGACACTATGTTTAGCTTAGTGTGAGGTGTGCTAAGAATATGTTTGAAATATAATGCTTGCAATTGCATTTTCTGTTTGTCGGATCCTACGGTTCCCTAGGTGTAGGGATCCGTCTAGCACAATTTTTGGGATCCGCCTATCTGCTCAGCAAGACCTTTACTAAAGGTATGCAATGATCTTGACAATGCATTATATCTCAAGGTTAGTCTAAAAGGAGTTCTAATACTAAGATATCAAATGTAAGATGTTTTATTTCATGAAAGAAATTGGATTACATTGATAAAGCACGAATACAAGAGAATTGATCCTATTTTGGAATACTACTAGGTTCCTTGAGTGTTTTCGCTAGGAGGATCATTATGTGATTGATGAGTGTTGGTGGAATCAAGAATGAAGAAAGTCTTCATGAGAGATATGTTTAGCGATTCCATCATCTTATTCACAAGTACGTACAACGGACTTTGAAATTGAGGATGGAAGTGCATAACATTATGATAGAGGCGTGTCAAGAACATTCCATAAGGGATGAGTTTATTCTTGGAGCCTTTAAGATTTGAAATTCGCCTTGCGAAGAAGTAGGCGAGATTGTATGGTTGTTGTGTTAGAAAACAGTACAACATGTGAGCACAACAAGCGGGAAGAATTTCTCGATTTCCCCTAAGGCTCCAAACATTTTCACGTAGGATGAGTGCAAGAGGCTTGTACTCTTCTCGGATATCACTTGTAAAGATAATGTTTGGATCGGAGTAATATGGTCGAGGTTTGCATATTATGCGATTTAAATCTTCCGAAGAGGGTATGTGTGAACAATATGGACTATTTTCTTCACGAAAGTTGAAGAGAGAATCAAGAGACCAATCTTCGGTGAAGGCACATTGTCCATGATTAGGAATCCGGAGGATGTAAGCAAAATGCCCAAGGGTTAGAGTGAACTTTTGGTTTTTGATATAAAACCAAAAAGATAGAGAGCGATTCTCGTTACGAACGAGTTCGACTTGATGGAAGAATTCCATTATGAACCTTGGACATATCTTCTCGTTGATTTCAAGAAGACATTCTAGTCCTATGGCTCGGAAGGAGGTATTGATACCTTCTTCGAATTGTAGAGAGGTGTCTACAATACGTCCTTCGTGGAAGTGACGGTTTTCGAGATTATTGAACCCACGGACATGATTGCCAGGTGTGTTGGGTTCGAGAGAGATGTTCGGAGTGTAGACGCTAGTGAGTGAAAAATCAAACTCATATTCATGCGTCATCGTTGAACCTATAGAAATGATAAATTAATAAAAAGAGATGTTTGTGATCAACCTATGATAATCTAATGTTTTTACTAGATTTTTATTAACAATGGTATTTAACACTTTAACTTACTCAAGGTTTTGACTTTCTAGTGGATTATTATATTTGGAAAGATATTGGTTTTTAATCTTGCATGAAGACTATTTTCCAGTAGGACGGATCCCACGGTTCCTTTTCAAAAGGGATCCGGCTAGTATAACTTTCGGGATCCGTGGATCTGTAGTAACAGAAACAGTTTTGATAAAAACATAGGTTTTACAATTTTTATACCATGAGAAGTGTTTTATTCTACATTTTCTTTTAGCATGCATTCATGACTTCTAATGTATCACGAAACACATAAATCACAAGAAAATAAATAATAACAAAGATAACAAGATTATTAGTAATATTGCATTTCAATGCTAAAGATGTTACAAAGGATTGGGTATATGATCCCAATGTAGATTAACAACACAAAGTAAATGTCTCCATATGTGAACTTCATCATAGGGAACACAAGTGCGATGAGTGTTAGGGCGATGAGCACGAGTGCGATGTAAACCATGTTGATGACGGATCTTCTTGGTTTCGGTTGAGATGGAATGAGGAGGAAGATGAAGTTTTTGAGTGAGAGGAAATTTTTGAAATTGGAAGATTTGAAAAAGTGAGGATTTGATAGATAGGTCGACGGTGGGAGTTTTTATAGGGAAGGAGGAATTTTTGAAATTCGTGTTTTTGTTTTATTGTTGGATTAAAAGAAAAACATAAGTTTTATATACCACGACTTTAAACGAGAGATAAGATACGTATGTAAGAAAAAGGCTTCCTAATGAAGCTTCATGTAAAACATGTAATTTGCACAAAAGATAATCATATAAATACCTAAATAGGTATACTAAATTGTCAAGCAAAGTAAAAAGAGAATCATACCTTTAGCGCACTTAGGAATGTCTTTACAAATGAAACAGCAAATGTCACTTAGACTATTCCTGCTCCTTTGCGTTTAAGATACCTTCTTAAGGAAGGCATTCTTGTTACCAAGCGACTCCTAAAGCTTAGTGGGTATGATCTTGGACTAATCAATATGACAAGGAAGATTAGTGCAAACAAAAAAATATATAAAAAAATGTTGTTATCGAATCAACATCCAAACATATAGTTTTAAAAGACATGGTGTTTGTTTTTATGAAAAAACTTCTTTGTAGTTTTCAATTAACCATGGATCGTATTAAGTTTTTAAAGTACAATATACTTCAAGAAACTTGGTAACGAAGCTCTGATGCCAATTGTGGAAAACTAGAAGGGGGGTTGAATAGTTTTGCCAATTAAAACTTCCTTTTAATCTATTTAGATCGACTTATGTCAATCTATTTGGATGTGTGTGTTGGATGTTGATAAACAAGCATATAAAGGTAAGTAATGAAAAGATAAGAGTAAGAAGCACAAAACCACAACACGAGTATTTATAGTGGTTCGGCTACAAGGACACCTTCCTTGCCCTACTCCACTCCCCGAGTCACCTACTCGAGAGTTCGTAATCACTACACCAATCTCCTTATGGCGGAGAAGCCTTCACAACGTCGCCTACCCTTTTTCCGGTGCTAGGCTAACCACCGGGTTCTTTCACTCCAAGGTGAACCACACCTACACAACGTCACCTACCCTTTATAAGGTACTAGGCTAAGTACCTAGTTCTTTCACTCCAAGGTGAACTACACCTTCACAACGTCGCCTACCCTTTATTAGGTACTAGGCTAAGCACCTAGTTCCATTGAAATGGAGGAACTACTACCACACTACACCAACGACTAATCCCAAAGGAGATCTACTCCTTTACAACATCATCAAGGACATCAATATCCTTGTATCTAATGCTAGTCTATCTAGTACATCGAAACACACCATATCGAATGTACATCTAAGGCACCTTTCGTTAATGCCTTTGACTAGATCTACAAGACACCTTTCACTAATGTCTTGTGTCTTCACTTCAAATCACCTTTCACTAATGCTTCAAGTCTTGAATTCTAAGCACCTTTCACTAATGCTTCTTGTCTTGACTTCTAAGCACCTACCACAAGTGCTTATGCTATAGACGATAGATACTCTTCACTAATATCTTCGTCTTGACACTTGAGACACCTTTCACTAATGTCTTCAACACTACACTTCTTTGAAGAAATAAAGGAAGCATCAACAAGAGGACTTCAGTAGCCTTGATGATGAGGAAGCTTGGCAACTCATGGACTTGAGCTTGCTCGACTTCAAAGGTGGTGATCTTGCCTTTAAGAGGAACCTAAAAGATCACACAAAAACAAAACTACAAACATAGATCTCTTGGATCTAAGGTTAGTGAGATTTAACTCAGGGGAGAAAGTGTGTTAGAAATGGGTGAGAAATAATGAAGAATTGGCTCACTATTATAGAGGAAAAATCCTACTGTTCCCCGGATCCCACGGATCCCTTCCACAAAGGATCCGTCTAGCGTTAAGCTAGGGATCCGTGGGACGCTCCCTTTTACCCATGGGTATTTTGGTTATGGGTCATGGGTTGAACCATGAATCTTTGGCTAGATACAATGTATCTTTGAGTGCAATGCACTTGGTCACTTGGGTATGGGTTGATCCATGGGTTATGGATAACATCCATGTATGATATAAGCTTGATGTCATGCAATGGGTTATGGGTCAAGATCCATGGGTTATGGGCTTTGGGTTGTACCCACCTACATTCAATGTATTTGCCCAATGGGTTGTGATACTTAAGTTTCTACCCATTTATATTACCCAATATACTACATACTAGTTATGTGTATATTTTATCCAAATATGTAAACATTAGTTGTTGTACATATGTATTACTTAAATTATAAAATCACTTATACTTGTTTTAGTGTTTTATGTGAAAATGTGAATATGTTAGAAACTATTAGTTCAAACCATTTACGTATTTTATTTGTTTCGTTCATATGATTTTACGTTTATTATCGACAAAACACTAGAAGATCGTAAAATATAAATAAACGTTTTTACGGCTTATTTGTATTAACAAATTACATAAATCGTCCTTGTTGTTTGGTTAAAATTACGGATCTTTTCCCTGTGGTTTTTTTTAAGCCGGTTACGTCCCTGTGGTTTCTCAAAGTTACGAATCTTGTCCAAATTTTGACCGGCTAGTTAAAAAGGACGTAACTTGATATGATGGACTAACAGAGGGGTTAACCTTGTAAATTACTCTTAAAATACAAACCACATGGACGATTTATGTAATTTACTCTTAAAATACAAACCACAAGGACGATATATGTAATTTACTCTTTTAAAAAAAAAAAAAAAAAAAAAAAAAATCTAATTTTATTTTATGAAAATATTTTAATTTTATTATAATAAATTAAAAAAAAAAACTTTTTAAAAAAAATAAATTTTGTTAAAAAAATATTACAAAATTTAATAAAAAAATCATTTTACTAACACTTAAAAATAAAACTGTTTATTTAAAAAATTAATTTATTAAACTTTTTTATAATAATTAAAAAAACTTTCAAAAAAATTAATTTTGTAAAAAAATATTTAAAATTAAAAAAAAAATCATTTTACTATAATATTTAACAAAATCTGTTCATTTAAAAAAAATAAGTTTATTAAAAAAAATTTAGAATAAATTAAAAAAATTAGAAAAAAATCTCTTTTTTTTTAATTTTATAATAAAAACGGATGAAAGCGCAATTTTTATACGTTTTCATCCGTTTTTATAAAAAGGAAAAAAGATCATATAAAAACGGATAAAAACGTACAAAAGCGGACAAAAACTCATTAAAACATATAAATGTCCGTTTTAATGTGTTTTCGTACGTTTTTGATAAAACGTACAAAAGTGTACAAAAACTTACGAAAACGCATTAAAATGGACATTTATACGTTTTAAAAAGGACATTTATACGCATTAGAATGAGCATTTATACGGACATTTTTTTCCTTTTTATTAAAACGGACATTTATACGTATAAAAATGGCGCTTTTATCCGTTTTTATGATAACGGACATTTATACGTATAAAAAACGTACTAAAACGCATTAAAACGGACATTTATATGTTTTAATTGCGTTTTGTACGTCTTCGTACGTTTTCATCCGTTTTTATACGATTTTTTTTGCTTTTTATAAAAACGATCGAAAACGTATAAAAATGGCGCTTTCATCCGTTTTTATAATAAAATTTAGACTAAAATACACCGTTGGTCCCTAAACTTGTAGCGGAGGATCGCGATGGGACGAAACCGGGCATAATCATCGCCACGGGTCCAAACAGTAGCAATTAAATGCCAAATCAGTCCCTTTGACAATTTCTCTGTTAGTCAAAGTCTGTTAAGGTTAGGGTGTGCCTTGCACATGAGGGTAAACTCGTCATTTCATTTTTTGCTCTATTTTATTTCATCTTCATCTTCCTCATGGGCTAAACCCAGATTCCGGCGACCTTAAACCCAGAATCCGGCGACCCTTGTAGGACAATCTGTCATAACAGAATGAGACATGTCTTTCTATAAGCTATCCATAAGGACTGCTATTGGATGAGTATGATGACTCTATCACACGTTTACATACGACAATTCTACATACGAGTATGAAGGTGAATTTGACACTTTACTTTGGTGGAAGAACAACAGTAAAAGATTTCCAATTCTTTCTAAAATTGCAAAGGATGTTCTGGCTATTCCAATGTCAGCCGTTGTTTCGCATTCCGCCATGATATCCAAATATGGTCCTTTTAAAGAAAGATGTTCGAAGTTTTTTTTTGGTGCAAAGGTGAATCAATTATATTAATATCCAAAACCACAAATTACAAGACAAGATTCCTCAATCTGGAATGAGACATGCCTCATCCATAAGGATATACAACTCAACTATACTATCATGCCATATTCTGTTATGATCATCTATTGATACTGTAGCACATAGAAACATACTGCACATATTCATACACACTTTGCTGATAATTCCATAGTGAAAGATGTTCGAAGTTCTTTTCCACCTTCAATAGTTGAAGCATTAGTTTGCATCGAGAATTGGAGATATGAGGACTTGTAAAATAATCCAAAAAAAGCAAAGTAGAAGTGGAAGAACATGCTGTATGTCATCTTGATACTTTGCATAAGGTAAATGCAACTAATTTTGATGTTCTTTATGTAGTTATTTTTTCGAAGTGCATCTTTAATCAATATTATGCTCTTTATATACTTGCTAATTGATTTCAATCGTGATAATCTATTTCTCAGATATTTTTGAAGCTGATGACGCCATGAGTAGATGCGGATAAAGAGTACTTGAACTTTGACTGCTAAAAAGATCCAACTTGAATTAATATGCCTTGATTAGTCTTTTAACATGTAGTTATGTACTTCTGGTCATGTACAATATACAGTGCTTAAATTGTTGAAGCCTAGAAATCAAGTAGCTGAACTCAAAATTGTAGCTTAAAACCGAACAAGTGGTTTATGCTTTAGTTCGAGACCAAACCATTATCGGACTGGTAATTGGTAAGTTTTTGGTTGTTTTAGTCATTTTTGGGTTCAGGCTGGTTCAGTTCAGAAAGAATTGGAAATCTTTTACTGTTGTTCTTCCACCAAAGTAAAGTGTCAAATTCACCTTCATACTCGTATATAGAATTGCCGTATGTATACGTGTGATAGAGTCATCATACTCATCCAACACAGTGCATGGAACTAGTTGTCATATTCTTGAATTATCTGAAATCATATTCTTGAATCATATTCTTGAATTATCTGAACATGAATTTAAGGATATATTATCAGCAACATGTCTATGATATAATTGCATAAGGTTTAAACTATTAATCAAGTCACAGTGCATGGAACTAGTTGTCATCACATTTACTTTAAATATTTGGCAATCTTGTATATATATGTTCAATTATTTGTTTTCATAAATGCAAACTTACACACTCATACTACCACCAATATATGACAGATTGTCCTACAAGGGTCGCCGGAATCTGGGTTTAGCCCATGAGGAAGATGAAGATGAAATAAAATAGAGCAAAAAAATGAAATGACAAGTTTACCCTCATGTGCAAGGCACACCCTAACCTTAACAGACTTTGACTAACACAGAAATTGTCAAAGGGACTGATTTGGCATTTAATTGCTACTGTTTGGACCCGTGGCAATGATTATGCCCGGTTTCGTCCCATCGCGATCCTCCGCTACAAGTTTAGGGACCAACGGTGTATTTTAGTCTAAAATTTAAAAATGATTTTTTCTGATTTTTTTAATTTATTCCAAAAAATATTTAATAATTTTTTTTAAATGAACAGATTTTGTTAAATATTATAGTAAAATGATTTTTTTTAATTTTATAATATTATTTTACAAAATTAATTTTTTTAAAGTTTTTTTTTTAATTATTATAAAAAAGTTTATAAAATTAATTTTTTAAATAAACAGTTTTTTAAGTGTTATGGTAAAATGATTTTTATTAAATTTTGTAATATTTTTTTTAACAAAATTTATTTTTTTTAAAAGTTTTTTTTTTTAAATTTATTATAATAAAATTAAAATATTTTCATAAATTAAAATTAGAGATTTTTTTTTTTAAGTGTAAATTACATATATCGTTCATGTGGTTTGTATTTTAAGAGTAAATTACATATATCGTCTCTGTGGTTTGTATTTTAAGAGTAATTTACAAGGTTAACCCCTCCGTTAGTCCATCATGTCAAGTTACGTCCTTTTTAACGAGCTGGTCAAAATTTGGACAAGATCCGTAACTTTGAGAAACCACAGGGACGTAACCCGCTTAAAAAAAACCACAGGGACAAGATCCGTAATTTTAACCAAACCACAAGAACGATTTATGTAATTAACTCTAAAAATGGTCTATGTCACCTGAGAGCATTCGGTACCTTAACATTTCGTCCGAGTTAAAGCTTGACTTGTTCGCGTTAAACTCACGTTAACCACACCGTCCTCCTGCGTTAAAGCTTTAACGCTGGGTGAAGGTGATTTTTTTTTTGTGAGTTAAGCTTTAACTTCCACACCGTGTGGTGAGTTAAGCTTTAACTCTGTTCTTTTTTGTTTAATTATGATAAAAGTGGGCCAAAAATGTTGAGTTAAGCTTGAGTTATGATAAAGGGTGTTTTTTTTAAATTAATGTTAAGATGTTAAAGCTAGGGGTGGCAAATTCTGACCCGACACGAAACCCGACCTGAAACCGACACGAAAATTAACAGCTTCGGGTTGTGCTAAATAGATTTCGGGTCAGGTTTGGGTCGACCTATCTAACCCGTTTATTAAACAGGTCAGGTTCGGGTTGGGAATAAAATAAGCGGGTCGACCCGCCAACCGATTTAAGATTTTTTTTCATAAACTCAAAATTATCTACTACATCCGTCCCAAAATAATTGTCTTCTTTTGACTTTTTGAAGTTTTATTTTTTCAAATTTGATCTTAAATATTTTCGTTTGTGTTATATAATAGTTGATATAAATTATATGAATAGATTGGTTTTAAAATGTATTTTCCATTGATATGATTTTTATCAAGTATTCTATAACACAAACAAAAATATTAAAGATTAAAGTTGATAAAGAAAGACTTTAAAAAGTCAAAAGCGGACAATTATTTTGGGACGGAGGGAGTATATTTTATTATGCGGGTTAAATGTGTTAAACGGGTCGACCCGACAACCTGTTTAACCTTTTTAACTCGTGTGATGTGCTAAATTTTGTATATAAAAAGGGTTAAATGTGTCAACCCGAAACCCGCTTAACCGATTCAAGCCGTTTAACATATTCAACCCGTGTAACCTATTTAACCCGCCAACCCAAGTATATATACGGGTTAAACGGGTTAGGTTCGGGTTATGTCTAAACAGGTTAGGGTTGACATAGCTGACCCGATGATTTAAATGAGTCAGGTTTGGGTTGAGATTTTCTGACCCGCCAATATGACAACCCCGAACCCGCCAACCCGAACCCGACCCAAATTGCAACCCTTAGTTAAAGCTGATGTGACGCTGACGTGACACTGCGTTAAGATTTAACTTTAGTAATGACACCTAATGCTCTAAGCGTAGTTAGTATTGAAATTCTTATACTCTGTAACTTATTTACAAGTAGGCGAGTACTTTACATATCGACGAAACTCTTGAGTAGGAATGGAACTTTTATAATTGCGAAACTGGTCAAACCGTCAATATTTTAAAATGATTTTATATATTAATAAAATTGTCATTAAATGAAAAAAGTCTTCTTATTTTTTTTAAAGGATTGAGTCGTAGAATAGCAACGTACTTTTCCAAGTGACCTATTCTGGTACGTGTACTTTTTTTAAGTTGTGGAATAGCAATGTACTTTCCATAAGTGCCCCGTTCTAGTACTTGTACTTTTTTAAGTCGTAGAATAGCAATATACTTTTCATAAGTGTTACAATTTAGTACGTGGGATGACGTACCAAATTGGAACACTTATGGAAGTAGGACGTACCAAATTGGAACACTTATGGAAAGTACATTGCTATTCTACAACTTAAAAAGAGTACATGTACTAGAACGGGACACTTATGGAAAGTACATTGCTATTCTACAGCTTAAAAAAAGTACACGTACCAGAATGGGACACTTGAAAAAATACGTTGCTATTCTACGACTCAATCCCTATTTTGAAAGTTGTTAGGCAAATTTATTTTCTCTTTACAATAATAAAGTTGTCATTAAATGGAAAGGTCTTTTTATTTTGAGATTTTTTAAGCAAATTTATTTTCTGTTTATATGTAGTAAAAAGATTGTATGTGGCTTATTTTAAAAGTTTAAGTTTTCACTTTCTCAATGCTTTACAAGCCTTTCTCCAAAAACGACCATAGACAATTTGCCAACACTATTTAACAAGATTAAATATATATAAATAAATATATATATATATATATATATATATATATATATATATATATATATATATATATATATTATAATAATAATAATAATAATAAAAAATGGCATACATGTGGACGGTGAGGGCGTCAAAAATGGAAGAAGGCAGTTTCGAAGTGATTCTAAGGGCAATTTAGATCATCATAAAGGACAAATGATTGAAGCGTTAAACACTATACTAGTTGAAATATGTGAGATGTTGGCTTGTTAGGCTTAGTGCCAGCAAGCAAGCACCTCACGCAGCAAGGCTACTAGGAGGGGAGGGGTCATGCGGCAAGGTGCACCAAAGTTGAAGACTTCACTGCTTATGGAATTATGTAAGGTGCCCCCCCCCCCTAAAAAAAAGTTTTAAATCCTTTGCATTAAAAAAACAAAACAAAAAAATAAAAAAACAAACAAACAAACCACCTCATTTTTTACCTATAAATTTCATCATTTTTAAACACAACTTCTCATTTTTATACTCTATATTCTATACTATTTACTTTCATTCTTTAAACAACTTCATACTTAATCTCTACCCAAAATCTTATATAGATTGTTCACTTCAACATACCGTCGATGAAATCAAAGTTAGTGTTCAAAAACTAACTTCCACATACCGTCGATGAAATCAAAGTTAGTGTTCAGAAACTAATTGATGGAGATACCATTCGTCATCAAGCACTTATCGACTTAGCTGTGAAGTTTAGCAACGCATAGCATGCTAAAGATGATATGAGAAAAGCATACGCGGAATATGCAAAGACATTCTGTAAGAAAAACTAGCTTCAATAAACACTTTTCTAAAATATGAAGCTTGGAAATATTGGGAGATTCATGATGTTTTGTTTAAAATGGCAGGAACAGTACAAGATAACATCAATGCTAAAATTATTTGGATGCTTAAGGAAACAAATAGAACGACTGTATTTTTATTTTCACGCAATGTTTTTTATTTTTCGTATCTTTTTTTATATTTTGTATTTTTCAAAAAAAATCGTATGTTTTTTTTAGTATTGTAATTTGTTATTTATTGAATAACTGGAAATTTTGTTTGTTTGGAAAAATATAATAGAAAATAAAATAGTTGAAAGATTTAGTTTTTACTCCCTTCGTCCTAAAATTATAGTCCTCTTTTGACTTTTTCGGTCTTTCTATTACAACTTTGACCTTGAGTATTTTTGTTTGTGTTATATAATACTTGATGAAATATATATGAAATGATTGGATTTTTAAATGTATTTTCATTGTTATAATTTTTATCAATTATTGTATAATACAAATAAAAATATTTATGGTCAAAGTTGAAAAGGAAAGACCGAAAAAGTCAAACGGAGACTATAATTTTGGGACGGATGTAGTAATAAATAAATAAAATGTGATAAAAGGTGAAGTGGTGTGAGTTATTGGGAGAAAAGTGAGAGAGAGTGAGTGGAAAGAAAAATCTGATGCAACGCTAAGCCATATGGTAAAATGATGTGATTGCTTAGTCTTACACTCTGTTCTCAAGTCTAAATTTTAAAGAATGAAATGGGATGGGATGAGAAAGGTAAAGTAAAAAATAACACTGTGAGGAAAGTGGTTACTTTATTCGTATTCTTGAGTTTTATTTTAAGTTGCAAAGAAAGAATAGATAACAACCCAAATTATCAATATACCCTCAAAACATAATTACCCGTCACATGAAAATATGAAATATTATGCAGCCATCACAGTCTACGATTCAACAAAGTGAGGAACACATTTTGTTTTATATACTCGTAAACATCTATTTGTTGAAAACCGTAAGAATCCTTTTTACTGTATAATAAAATTCTTTTCATTTATTTAAGACTAAAATACACCGTTGGTCCCTAAACTTGTATCGGAGGATCAAGGGCCGAAGCCCATATGGCGTGCGTTTGGTTGTGTTCGGTTGGGCCAAGCCAAAACCCAAGACCCTCCTCAAGTCTAACTAAAAATGATACCACCTATATATACACTACATTTACAAGAAAAGTGAAACCCTAGTTTTGTTGCCTCTCTTTTCTTTTCTTCCTATTCGGCCGAACCTACAACCATTGGTGTCGATACTTTTGTTTCAAGCAAGCTAAGATATAAACGTGTTTATTCGTCTTCCTTTGATGCACCTTAAGTTATTGTATTGTAACTTGTTTCGTTTTGTCGACTTGTGTTTTCTTTTTCTTTATGTCGAGCCGTATGAAACCAAACAAGGCAAACCCTAACGATTTGAACTTGATAAGTATTAAAGAGTATGTTACGTAATAAGTATTATTGAACCGGATCATAGTTAAGTCGAATTATATTGAACCGAACCATATGTATTCATAACCGAACCATGTATATGTTCGGCCAAAGTGTAAAACTTAATAACTTGAATATGTAAAGTACGTAGATGAGTTAAGACTTGCGTAATAACCTATTAGCCGAAACCCTAGGTTGAACCGAACCACATATAGAGTTTTGAACATGTATTAAACGAGTAAAGGTCATGTAAACATAAACCCTAGTTTGATATGTAAACCGAATAAGGTATGCCAAACCCTAATGGTTTGTGAATCGTGTCTCATATGTGTGCGTAATTATAAGTCAAGTGAACTTGTAAATATGTAAACGTGTAATTAATCCGAGTAATAAGTAACTTGTATGTCACATAAAATCATAAACGTGCAAGGTGAAACATAAAAGGAAAGATTGTTTTTATGACGTGTTAGGTTAAGTAACGAGTCATTAAAAGATGTAACATGTAAGTAAATGCATATTAATGAGATATTAAAGAATGAGAAAACCCTAGAACATAAATGAGAGTCGATTAGGGTTTGAAGCTAAGTACATTAATTCGTTATTTCATGTGTGAGTTATGACGTTTAAACTATTTTCACATTTAACCCTAAACTTTAATAAATGACATAATGAACCTTAATCTACGATATTGTTATTAAAACACTTAAGTCTCATTTAATTATAAAACCCTAAAGTATTAAGATTATTAAATATACTAAGTATGAACGCCAAATATTAAAAGATCATTTCGACGATTATGGAATCATTAATAACATGTACGACCGTTAATGTGTATAGGTTCTGTGAAGAAGGAGTAATCCTTTGCTTTCCTTGTTTCTGCTTTTCGATCATTGCTTTGGAATAAGGTACAGATATTCTGACCTTTTCAGTAAAGGTTTCTTATAACGTTTTCTTTTTGTTAGCTTTTGTATTAGGATTTCCTAAGCCTTTGCTATGAACCCTAATGTGTCTATTTGAGCTGTTGCTTATCTGAACTTTGATTTTTGAATCATAAAACATTGATTTTGAACTATATGATATGAAGACTTTGATTTTGAAAACATGATTAAACATTTGATAAAATATGATCTATGTCAGTTATGACATTCTGATTTGACCTAAGATAGTTTGACACCCGAGCCAAATAATAACTAGTCATGGGGGTTCCATGTCCGTGTCAGTAATGCACTTCTGACATGACTCTAGGGCAGTAAAGTGAAGTTCTGCCACGTCCCTTATCTGTTATTTGTTATGAGCTCAAGTTATATTATATTATCAATATATGTTTGTGGGGCGTATGGGTGCATCCTAGATCTGTTATATGTTATATATTATATGTTATATGCTATATGTTATCTGATGATTGATGCTGCGTGCATGCACGTCCTTCATAACTCTGGTAGGTCTCCCCTACAAATGTTGCCTTATGTGATTATGAATATGATTATGATATGGCATATATGTTTGGGCTCGAGGTACTTAGCTATAAACTTATTCTATTATCCTGATTTATAATTTGAAATGATTTTTATTTGATATCTTTCTTTCACTATATCTCGTATTCGTTTTGCTTGTATACCTGTTCACTGGGCTTTTGAAGCTCAGCTGCATTTCTTTTCTTCCGCGGCAGGTATCTAAGCATTGGAGCTGGGTATTGCTTTGGGATGAGTGTTGTGTGGACTTACCTTAGAGATTTTAGCTTTGATCTTATGATGCCATTTAAGACTTTATATTTTAGACATTTCATTTGGAGTTTATTTTCCGCTGGGACCTATGTATTGACGTCATTTTGACTTGGATTATTTCAATATTTATGTTGAGATTTCTTTTGGATATTTATCTTTGCTTTGATATGACACCATTACTTGTGATTCCTTTACCCTTGTCGGATTGGGGCGTTACAATTTATGGCATCAGAGCCCAGGTTTACGACTAGTAGTCAGGACGTGTGACATATGGAGCCTAGGTTTTGAGACCTTAGAGCTTAGGATTTGACCTGTGAGGATTTTGGTAGACTTTAGGATTCCTTCTGCGTACTTCCATTTCGTATCTCACCTTTGTTCATTTTGCTAATCGTTTGAATATCGTTCAGATGGTTCGAACTCGTACTACCGGTAGCGTGGATGGAGACGATGATGCTACTAACATGGATGCTGCGATTGCTAATGCTCTCAACACTCTTTTCCCTGGTCTTACTACACCTGAGATGATGGAACAGGTGATCAATAACATTCATAATCAGAATGGTGCTTCGGGTAGTGGTGGAGGAAATCAACCCGTCGGTATTCACACTTGGCTCGAGCGTTTCGGTAAGCTCAAACCTCTTTCGTTTAGCACTGCTGCTACTCCTACTGAGGCCGAGGACTGGATCACTCATATTGAGAAGCTGTTTGAAGTACTGGGTTGTGGAGACGAGTTTAAGACTCGTTTGGCTGCCTTTAAGTTGGAAGGTGATGCTTTAAATTGGTGGAAGGCACTCAAACAAGCAAGAGGAGGAGATGCTTTTGCTGTTACTTGTACCTGGACTGAGTTTCGGACTATCTTCTATAACCGTTACTTCCCTGATGCTGAGCAGCAAAGGTATGAGAGGGATTATCAGGCAATCTACCAGCTTGATCATGAGAATTCCAATGAGTACATGAGTAGGTTTATGAGGCTGGTGAGTTTTGTGGGAGCAATTGCTGGAGATGGTAGGCGTCAAGCTAAGCACTTCAAGTGGGGACTGAAGAAGTGGGTGTTGGACCGACTACTTAATATTGAGTATGAGAATGTGTCGGCCTGCAATGACGCAGCTCGTAACATTGAGATCTTTCATGAGGTTTCGGGTTCCAACAAGCGTAATCGAGATGGTGATCGGATTCAAGGTAGGACTCAAGGCAATGACTATAAGGGAAATTCTGGTAGGAGTTATGATTCGAGGGGTCAAGTGGATAGGAGTTATGATCAGCGGGGTCAGTCAGGAAGGAATTTTGACACTGGGCGCCCTGAGACGAGGAGTCAAGATAATAGAAATGCTGGTAGGAATGGAAATGACCGTCAGAACCAAGGTAACAATAACCAGCGTTACAACAAGGATCAGTCAGCTCGAGGAGCAAATCAGGGTCGTGCTTCAGGATCTTCTGGACAGCAAAGGACAACTGAGGTTTTGCCTCCCCCACCTATCTGTACTACTTGTGGAAAGGCTCATCCGGGACAGTGTTTCAAGGCCACTGGTGGTTGTTTTGCTTGTGGCTCCACTGCTCACAAGATTAAAGATTGCCCTAAGAAGAACCCGGCGATTCCTGGAAACTACATCAAGCCGCCGACTACTACTGGACGTGTTTATGCTACTACTCGTAACCAGGCGGAGCGCACTTCAGGTACCATTACGGGCACTCTTTTCATTGATGATTATGCTGTCTTCGTTTTATTTGATACCGGTGCCACACACTCCATTATATCTATCACATTTGCTAAGAAACTTAATATGAAGCCCAAACCGTTAACAAATCACTTATCGATTTCTACGCCTATGAAAAACCACGTGATCATTGATCATAGATACGTTAAGTGTCCTCTTCGTTTTGATGATCGTATTCGCTTTGCAAATCTGTATCCTCTCGATATGGTCGACTTTGATATCATTCTAGGCATGGATTGGTTGGCTTATCATAGAGCTTCAATTGACTGCTATGCTAGAACGGTGATCTTTGGAGACGTAAAACATCCCGAATTCGTTTATCATGGTTCTCAACCTCTCAAATCTGTTAAGCTCATTTCCGCTATGAAGGCACGGACCATGATTGCTCATGGGTGCCAAGGTTTTCTAGCATCTGTTAAGGACACATCTTTGGAGAGTCCTAACATTGAAAATCTTTCGGTTGTTTGCGAATTCACCGACGTTTTTCCCGATGAACTCCCTGGTCTTCCCCCAGCTAGAGAAGTTGAGTTTAGCATTGAGTTAATTCCTGGTGCTGAACCGATTTCGAAGGCTCCGTATCGCATGACACCTGTAGAACTGAAGGAGTTGAAGGAATAGCTGCAAGAGATGATAGAAAATGGATTTATTCGCCCCAGTGTTTCTCCATGGGGTGCACCTGTTTTGTTTGTGAAGAAGAAGGATGGAAGCATGCGTCTATGTATCGACTACCGTGAACTCAATCGTATTACCATTCGTAACCGTTATCCTCTGCCACGTATTGATGATTTGTTTGATCAACTACAAGGAGCTAAGTTCTTTTCGAAGATTGACCTGAGGTCTGGTTATCATCAGTTACGTGTGAAGGAGCAAGATGTTCCTAAGACCGCGTTTCGTACCAGATATGGTCATTACGAATTCCTCGTTATGCCTTTTGGTTTGACCAATGCGCCTGCTGTGTTTATGGACCTGATGAATCGTGTTTTCCATGAGTTCCTCGACAAGTTCGTTATTGTTTTCATCGACGACATTTTAGTTTACTCCAAGTCTGAAGAAGAGCATGAAGGACATCTCCGGATAGTTTTGGAGATTTTGAGGAAGAAGAAGTTGTACGCCAAATTTTCGAAGTGCGAATTTTGGTTAAGACAAGTCGCTTTCCTTGGTCATATTGTATCAGCTGATGGTATCACCATGGATCCGTCTAAAGTTGAGGCTATCACTAAATGGCCAAGACCTACGACAGTGACTGAGGTCAGGAGTTTTCTTGGACTTGCTGGTTACTACAGACGTTTTGTTGAAGGTTTCTCTCGCTTAGCTCTACCCCTAACCCAACTGATGAGAAAAGGTGAAAAGTTTGTATGGACGGATGAACGAGAGAAGAGCTTTGAAGAGTTGAAACGGAGATTGGTGTCCGCTCCTATTTTGACTTTTCCAACTGGTTCTGGAAGATTTCAAATTTACAGTGATGCATCTAAGAAAGGATTAGGCTGTGTTTTGATGCAACATGGAAAGGTAATAGCTTATGCTTCGAGGAAGCTAAAACCTTATGAGGAGAATTACCCAACTCATGACCTTGAGTTAGCTGCAGTGGTGTTCGCGTTGAAGATCTGGAGACATTATTTGTATGGAGAGACGTGTGATATATTCACTGATCATAAGAGTCTCAAGTATATTTTCACTCAGAAGGAACTTAACATGAGACAAAGAAGATGGTTAGAACTTCTTAAGGATTATGACACCAACATTCAGTACCATCCAGGTAAGGCTAACGTAGTTGCTGACGCGCTTAGCCAGAAATCAGGCATTCTTGCAAGTATCGAGATTGAGCCTAGGATTATTAGTGACTTAGAGAGTTTGGATGTTGAGTTATGTGTACGAGGTTTTGATGGATACTGGGCTAGTATGAAGGTGGAGTCGAACCTTATACTGCAAATTAAAGAAGCTCAGAAAGATGACGGCGAGCTGTGGGCCGTGGCGCAAAATGTTGAAGAAGGTAAACAGACGGAGTTTAAGGTTGATAATGACGGTATTGTATGGTATGGAGATAGGCTTTGTGTTCCCAATGATCAGGTACTTCGTGAGAAAGTTATGACTGAAGCTCATAGTTCTCCTTTCACTATCCATCCTGGTTCTACCAAGATGTATAGGGATTTGAAGCAGTACTTTTGGTGGAATGGCATGAAGCAAGATGTGGCGACGTTTGTGTCGAAGTGTATGATTTGTCAGCAGGTTAAGATTGAACATCAAAGGGCTAGTGGACTGTTACAGCCATTAGATATTCCAACATGGAAGTGGGATAAGATATCTATGGATTTTGTGACTGGACTACCTCTTACTCGGAAGAAGCATGATGCGATTTGGGTAGTTGTTGATCGACTAACCAAATCTGCTCATTTCTTGCCAATCAGAAAGGATTATGGTATTGGGAGATTGGCGGAGATTTTTCAGCAAGAGATCGTTAGACTTCATGGTACTCCAGCATCTATTGTGTCCGACAGAGATCCGCGTTTTACTTCTCGTTTCTGGAAAGGTTTGCAAAAAGCTTGGGGTACTCGACTTAATTTTAGTACGGCATTTCATCCTCAAATAGATGGTCAGTCAGAGAGGACTATTCAGACCTTAGAGGATATACTAAGGGCTTGTGCTTTAGAATGGACTGGCAGTTGGGATGAATATTTATGTTTAGTAGAGTTTGCATACAACAATAGTTGGCATGCTAGCATTAAGGCGGCACCGTTTGAACTTCTTTATGGAAGGAAATGTAGAGCACCTATTTGCTGGGATGAAGTAGGTGAACGCTTGATTGAAGGTCCGGAAATGATCGAGATCACTAATGAGAAAGTAGTTGTTGCTAGAGAAAAGTTGAAGGAAGCTAAGTCTCGTCAGAAAAGTTATGCCGACAAGCATCGTCGTGATTTAGAATTTCGGGTTGGAGATCGTGTATTTTTGAAAGTTTCGCCGTTTAGAGGTGTGAAACGTTTTGGAATCAAGGGCAAGCTCAGTCCTCGATTTATCGGACCTTTTGAAATCCTAGAACGTATAGGAGAAGTTTCGTATCGATTAGCACTTCCGCCTCAGTTATCGCATGTTCATGACGTTTTCCATGTATCACTCCTAAGGGGATACAACTATCATCCGTTACACGTTGCTTCTTATCCGTTTGATCAAATTCAATCCGATATGTCTTTATCTGAAGAACCGGAAGCTATTTTAGAAAGGCAAGAAAGAGTCATGAGAAATAAAGTCATTCCGTTCGTTAAGATTCTTTGGAAAAATCATCCGGAACGTGAGGCTACTTGGGAAACCGAGGAGTCGATGCGAGCTAGTTATCCTCATTTCTTTGAATAGTTTGGTATGTTCTCATTTCGTTTTCGTTTCGTTTCATTTCAATTTTCGAGGACGAAAATTTTTCTTTAGAGGGGAAGAATTGTAAAACCTGGAAAATCTAAAACCTGATTAAAGACTAAAATACCCTTGGAATCGAAATTTATAAAATACGTAAAATACATTTATATCATTTAACGAAATTAAAACTTAACTTGCGAATAATTAAACCTAACTGAAATGTGTACGTGATCGATTTTGGTACGACGAAGATTTAACGTCTCGCGTAATTAACTTGGGCCGCATTTGTGTTGTTCGATGGATCAAGGGCCGAAGCCCATATGGCGTGCGTTTGGTTGTGTTCGGTTGGGCCAAGCCAAAACCCAAGACCCTCCTCAAGCCTAACTAAAAATGATACCACCTATATATACACTACATTTACAAGAAAAGTGAAACCCTAGTTTTGTTGCCTCTCTTTTCTTTTCTTCCTATTCGGCCGAACCTACAACCATTGGTGTCGAGACTTTTGTTTCAAGCAAGCTAAGGTATAAACGTGTTTATTCGTCTTCCTTTGATGCACCTTAAGTTATTGTATTGTAACTTGTTTCGTTTTGTCGACTTGTGTTTTCTTTTTCTTTATGTCGAGCCGTATGAAACCAAACAAGGCAAACCCTAACGATTTGAACTTGATAAGTATTAAAGAGTATGTTACGTAATAAGTATTATTGAACCGGATCATAGTTAAGTCGAATTATATAGAACCGAACCATATGTATTCATAACCGAACCATGTATATGTTCGGCCAAAGTGTAAAACTTAATAACTTGAATATGTAAAGTACGTAGATGAGTTAAGACTTGCGTAATAACCTATTAGCCGAAACCCTAGGTTGAACCGAACCACATATAGAGTTTTGAACATGTATTAAACGAGTAAAGGTCATGTAAACATAAACCCTAGTTTGATATGTAAACCGAATAAGGTATGCCAAACCCTAATGGTTTGTGAATCGTGTCTCATATGCCTGCGTAATTATAAGTCAAGTGAACTTGTAAATGTGTAAACGTGTAATTAATCCGAGTAATAAGTAACTTGTATGTCACATAAAATCATAAACGTGCAAGGTGAAACATAAAAGGAAAGATTGTTTTTATGATGTGTTAGGTTAAGTAACGAGTCATTAAAAGATGTAACATGTAAGTAAATGCATATTAATGAGATATTAAAGAATGAGAAAACCCTAGAACATAAATGAGAGTCGATTAGGGTTTGAAGCTAAGTACATTAATTCGTTATTTCATGTGTGAGTTATGACGTTTAAACTATTTTCACATTTAACCCTAAACTTTAATAAATGACATAATGAACCTTAATCTACGATATTGTTATTAAAACACTTAAGTCTCATTTAATTATAAAACCCTAAAGTATTAAGATTATTAAATATACTAAGTATGAACGCCAAATATTAAAAGATCATTTCGACGATTATGGAATCATTAATAACATGTACGACCGTTAATGTGTATAGGTTCTGTGAAGAAGGAGTAATCCTTTGCTTTCCTTGTTTCTGCTTTTCGATCATTGCTTTGGAATAAGGTACAGATATTCTGACCTTTTCAGTAAAGGTTTCTTATAACGTTTTCTTTTCGTTAGCTTTTGTATTAGGATTTCCTAAGCCTTTGCTATGAACCCTAATGTGTCTATTTGAGCTGTTGCTTATCTGAACTTTGATTTTTGAATCATAAAACATTGATTTTGAACTATATGATATGAAGACTTTGATTTTGAAAACATGATTAAACATTTGATAAAATATGATCTATGTCAGTTATGACATTCTGATTTGACCTAAGATAGTTTGACACCCGAGCCAAATAATAACTAGTCATGGGGGTTCCATGTCCGTGTCAGTAATGCACTTCTGACATGACTCTAGGGCAGTAGAGTGAAGTTCTGCCACGTCCCTTATCTGTTATTTGTTATGAGCTCAAGTTATATTATATTATCAATATATGTTTGTGGGGCGTATGGGTGCATCCTAGATCTGTTATATGTTATATATTATATGTTATATGCTATATGTTATCTGATGATTGATGTTGCGTGCATGCACGTTCTTCATAACTCTGGTAGGTCTCCCCTACAAATGTTGCCTTATGTGATTATGAATATGATTATGATATGGCATATGTGTTTGGGCTCGAGGTAGTTAGCTATAAACTTATTCTATTATCCTGATTTATAATTTGAAATGATTTTTATTTGATATCTTTCTTTCACTATATCTCGTATTCGTTTTCGTTTCGTATTTGTTTTGCTTGTATATCTGTTCACTGGGCTTTTGAAGCTCAGCCGCATTTCTTTTCTTCCGCGGCAGGTATCTAAGCATTGGAGCTGGGTATTGCTTTGGGATGAGTGCTGTGTGGACTTACCTTAGAGATTTTAGCTTTGATCTTATGATGCCATTTAAGACTTTATATTTTAGACATTTCATTTGGAGTTTATTTTCCGCTGGGACCTATGTATTGACGTCATTTTGACTTGGATTATTTCAATATTTATGTTTAGATTTCTTTTTGGATATTTATGTTTGCTTTGATATGACACCATTACTTGTGATTCCTTTACCCTTGTCGGATTGGGGCGTTACAAAATCGGTCTTAGGTTTAGGATCAATCAAAATGACTACACCATCTCCCTAAACCAATTTGATCAAGTGCTAGGAATTCCTAACCGTGGTACATGTGTTTACTCGGATAAGTGGTCACTCACTATCCTTGATGCAATCAATGACCGCTCTCTTCCCTACCAAACTCCTTTGCCAGATCAGGACATCATCCGTGAGCACCTTTTTAATGAAAGGGCAGCTCCAACCCATGTCACCCGAAAGGGAAAGGAAGTTAACCGAGATCCATATGGTATGGAGCTCAATGAGCTTAAGCCCGAACTCAAGAAGTGGGAGGAACTCCTTAGAGCCAACGTCATTAGCACGATAGGAAATAGAGACCATATCAATGCTTGCCTTTGTCACATGCTCTACAACTTGTCCACTCGTCAACCATTCAATTTAGCCTATTACATTGCTAGGAGAATGGTAGATATTCCAACTCAAAGATCGGTTTCTCTTCCTTACGGGATGCTACTCACCCGTCTCTATAGAGCATTTGCACCCATTCCACCAAGCCCAAAAGGGTTAAAGCTAGACTCTGCTCTCATCCCTCACATATTTTTGCCCTTGAGTGACGAACGAGTGGCTAAGACTAAAGGTAAAAGGGCAAAACCTACAACTCCTTCATCATCATCATCAAATAGCTCCGAAGACGGTCTCCCAAATTCTCGTCTTCCACCTCAAGAGTACTATGCATCTCTCCTCGAGATTGAGAATGAATCGGTGGAGTTCAAGCAAACCAAGGGGATGTTCAAGTGCCTTGGAAGGATGATGACAAAGATCTACAAGAAGTTGGATAAGTGAGGTTTATAAGGAGTGTTTGGAACAAGACAATAACAATGGTGTATGATACTATTTGGTTGTTTTTACTTTGTAGGATGATAAAATAACTTAAAACAATGTTGTATGCTAACCGGTTTATGTAGGGGATAGCATAAGTGAGTTATCAAATTTTACCCATTTTCACTTTTATGTGAAAATCGTTAGCCCTTTGTCAAAGTCTATGCTCCACTGTGTTTGTATATGTGTTATCGACTTTTCCTAACTAGAAATAATTAATGTCATATGTTTTAAGAAAAATTTCAGGTTTCGAAAAAGTCCTCGACGGTTAAAAAATGGGTCTGTGATGAAATCTGGTCACCACCGACCAGACGACACCAATTTTTTGGTTCCGTCTGTTATAATTTTTGGTACCGCCATACCTGTATAGGCGGACCAGGCGGCACCAAAATAAGGGTTCCGCCTGTGCAAAAAATTGGTGTCGTGGATCCTACATGTAACTTTTTTAATTTCACTTATTTTAACATTCCAAATTACCATAACTTGCTTCTAGGATAGTTCTTACTAGTTTTTACTCATATTAGAACTAGTTTAACACACTTAGGCATATAGGATATCCATTTTGCCACCAAAATTCAAAAATTCCAAAAATTCACCCAAGGAACCCTTTTTCATAAAGGAAGGAACCAAAAATTTGGTTCCTTGCAAACCGTGGATGATCTGATTCTAAAGATCCCACAATCATTAGAACACATTTATTGCATATCTTTGTCACTTCACTCCATCCTTCTTGTATGGATTGACTTGGGTGATATGACTTGCATTAAAACCACTTCTAACTCATTAGGAACCTCATCTCTTCTATGGTTTAACATCAAATCAAACACAATTCTCCATAATTTCATAATCTTATAAATTAAGAGCTTCTAAGATGATCATCCTCACACTTTCTCAAATCTTCTCATTTACTAGCAAAACCTTAAGCTAAAATGACTAAGTCTTCTCCATCAACCAAGCCTTGCAAGAGAACGGCTAGAATGAGCGTAAGACCATGTTGCTTTGTCAACATAAGCTCCTCTTCCGAGTCCTCTCCCTTAGCCATCTCATCTCCTATAAGAGATGATAACTTCCTCACTTTGGCTACTCCTACACCACCTCCAAAATCACATATCATTATCACTACTCCACCTCCAACAAAGACTCCCATCACTACATCACCACCTCCGGCTCCTATCCAATTATCCAAATCACCATCACCTCCTAAATCTCCAACACTCATCCCATTAAAGTTATTCTCTACACCACCTACTTCTCCAAACCCATTCTTGGAGGACTTGGAGGACTTACCTCCTAGGCCCAATCATCCACCATCACTACCATCCTTTGGTACTATTGAGCGAATAGCTCATGAGTCTCCACGTCCATCATTTGACCCATACACCCCATTAGGGCCTAAACCTCTTCTTTTCCATCCTATTCACAAGGAAATTCATTGTCCTTTGTATGGGGATCAACCACTACCTCCAACATCCATGCCTCCTCATATAGAGGACATTGAGGAATCCATGTGGGATGATCACCCCACTAAAGAGGAGATTGAAGCCGAGCTAAATCATCTCCACCAATTTTCCAATATGGTGGACTCTTACCTTAGTGAGACCGTGCAAATGCAAAGTGCTTTGCTAGCCTTTGTAATCACCACTCCAACCACCAACACCAACAACTCCACCATTCCACCACCACAAAATCATGAACCTTACTACCCTCCTAGACACGGTTGCTCAAATTGTAAGCGGACCGCCCACATTACCGAAAGGACCCTGGTGATGGGCTTCAAGATGAAATGAGGTTCATCCTCAATCACATCCTAGAGCGCATCAATGCTCTTACTCATCCACCACCTCAATAGGAGGTTCATGGTCTATTTTTTTTAAGTATTTTTTTTCTAGGATATTCTTTGTATTTTTAATTTTCTAGCATTATTTTTTTTCTAGGATTTTATTCATGTACTAACACTTCATTGTGTTCCCTTTTCATGATTTTCATATCATGAACAATTTTAACAAATGAATGATGTTTCTTATATTGTTGTTGATTGTTACATGGTGATTGGAAATACTTGTGATGATGCTTATTACTAACATCTTTTTTGTAGCTTTTTCACAATCCATGTATCTTTCTCTTGGCACCCAATTTAGGGGGAGCATTGGCCAAGAGGGAGATAATGGCTCGGGCTCATTACAAATTTCGCCTCGCATCTTTTTGTTGTTGAGACAAAAGGGGGAGAAATATTATAGAACTTGGACGACTTTGACTTTCTATAAAAAGTCAACTGCATACTTTGACTTTCTGAAAAGTCAATATCACATATTGACTAATGAAGACTTCGAATTTTAAATAAAGTCAACTGCATACTTTGACTTTCTGAAAAGTCAACATTATGTCTAAATTGGACATACTAGCATTATTATCTTTATCTAAATCTTTCAAGTTCTAAAATTAATTTCATATTTTTATAACTCTTGTACAAACTTTACATCTTTTATAAAAATAAAATTTATGTTTTGTCCGCAACAAAAAGGGGGAGATTGTTCATACAAATATCGTCATTAAACGTTATTTATATTTTATGATCTTTACCTAAGTTTTGTTAACAACAAAAGTAAATTTAATTTTTATAAAGCTTAAAGCTTGTCAAGTTTAATAGATATAAAAACAAGCTTTTCAAATAATATCTTCATCACTCAAGCATTTACATTTTGATTAATCATATTATTAATATGACTCTAAACCATAATGTATGTTAACATTTTTATATCAAGCATGTTTTAGTTTCTTAAAAACAAAACACTACATATGTATTTACATTTTAACATATTTCTAAAAATAGAAAACAATACATGACATCATGTAGTGCATCATTGAAATCTCTAGAAGATTTCACTAGATATTTTATGTAGATTTAGACTCTACATATCTTACACAATCTTGGATATATATGGTTGACTTTGGTAAGATTTTGGTGATCTTGCTGTCAGACCCCGACGGCACCAAAACTTTACACGGGCGGAACCCTTTTAAGGGTTCCGTGGTCCGTGGTGGTTGCTGATCATTTTGGCAACAAATAGTAAAGCCAAACCAAGTTGCTTCTCATCCCTTTCTAGCATATTCACATACATTCCTTCTCTCTAACGTTTCTAACTCAGTTTCATATCATTATAGTGATCCTCTTTTGTAGCAAAGAAGATTAAGGCATATTCAAGCTTCAACAAATAGTTGGAAGTCTTGTTTGTTTGTTGTTGTATGATCTATTGTTAATTCATACATCATTGTTGTACCAAACCATCATAAACTTGTGAGTGTGAGTGGTTAGTATTTTAGTCCTTAAAATACATTGTGTGTGGGAGTGGTTGTGCCCTTGAAAAGAACTCGACATCTAGCTTAGTGTCGGAAATAGTGTGTAAGCGAAGTGTAAAGGTTTCTCCGCCGATGAAAGGAGCTTGCTGACTAGTGAAGTTAAACTCTCGAGTGTGAGACTCGGGGAGTGGAGTAGGGCAAGGAAAAAGAGTCCTTGTAGACCGAACCACTATAAACAACTTGGCGTGGTTTGATTGTTTCTTTCCTTATTTACTCTTTATACATATTGCTTGCATATTGATTATCATTCACTAACATATCTAAGATCAATATCAATTGATCTTTCAATAAGTTTCAAAACAAATTTTTTAATCGGTAAACTATTCAATGTAACCACCCGCATTTTCAGGTTACTTTTCATTTTCGAGAATTTACTATTCACTTTCACTATTCATTCCGTAAAAATTTTATTTCACATTCTCGTAAGATAAATTATTTTAGTAATATCCTGAGAGTTTGACAATCGTTAGATCATTTTCGCAAAAGTTATTAAGAAAACATCGTTGTAAAGTTTCGTTTTGGTCGGAACACCATTTAAACATCACGCGCATAACGAAAACCAACTCTGATAACTTTTCTCACATCAGATTAATTTTTAGATCACTCATAATTAATTAGAGAATTTTTAAGATTTCATTTCTTAAAATGTTACCAAATAAACCCTGAGTCGTACGATACTAAACTTACGTTTTAAACAATTCTACTTAGATCCAGACTTAACCATTCCTGCACTGTGTTTCTAATATGTTTTTGACACTTTTACATTTTTTGGAAAAGTCAAACATATTTCCCTCCTCCTTTGACTATAAAGAAATTAACCTTGTACGTTCTGCACGTTGCTTAAAATCGCGTAACTTTTAGACTTCACGTATAACAATTAAGTTATCCCGCGTATGACGAAAACCACATTTTAACATCTCATATCACTCTTAGACTAATTTTAGTCTACTCTAAATAAATTCAGGGTCGTTTCCCTGAAATTTCGTTCTTTTCTGATAAACTGCGAATTACACGTTTTTGACTCGTGTTTCCAGCTTTAAGCAGCGTTTTTGCATCCAATGAGACTTATCACTCATTTTATATTTTTAGATGGAGTATAATGATGAGTCTCATCATTCCTGCAAGTTTCGTATTTTTACGATACCCGGTTTTACGTTTTATGGCTTCACGACTTACGGTTGGCATTTAACGGAACCAAATCTTACTCTAAACTCAAGATAATGTCAAGACTTATCATCTAATCCTTGTCACCTATTTTGAACACCTCTTGGGGGGGGAGTCATCATATTGGTGGCTTAATCCTAACCATGGTTCATTTAGATCATTACAAGTGTCCTAACTTAACCATGGTTAACATTTAACCCATATGGTTAACCAAACTTACCCTCCTATAAATAGCAAGTAAAATACATCCTAAAGACCTTCACATACTTATTTGGGTCGTTCATACACTAAAACAGTCATATCTTTCATCATTTGATCTTTAAACTCCAAGTTTATGCAAAGAAGTTTCAAGTATCAAGTACTACATCA
The DNA here is from genome assembly GCA_019973895.1 of Chrysanthemum seticuspe. Taxonomy (NCBI): domain Eukaryota; kingdom Viridiplantae; phylum Streptophyta; class Magnoliopsida; order Asterales; family Asteraceae; genus Chrysanthemum; species Chrysanthemum seticuspe. The sequence continues at coordinate 53,838,138 of BPTQ01000007.1, forward strand.
AATCTCTAGCAAGTTTAAGTGATCTTCTTGAGTTTAAATCCACTCAAGTCACTTAGTACTTCATCACCAACTCTTCAAGACTTCAAGGGTGCCAAGGTGAAGAAAGCTAGCTCAATCCGAAGTCTTAAGTGATCAATCAAAGTCCTATCCTTACTAAGTTACTTCTTTCTTATTGAAAGCCAAAAGTTGTAAGCAACTAATCACCACCATCATCTCATCTTTATTATTCATAATCTTAACAATTTCATGCTATATATATATAGGTACTATGTTGATTCATGATGTACATATACTCAATCCCTTGTTTTAATTCATATATTGTCGTAAAAGTAACAAACTAGTAAACTAGTCATACTCTATACGTTTGAAACCATTAAAACCAGTTACATATGGACTTTCTAACTTACATAATATGGTAGACAAGATAAAAAGGTAAACATAGCAATTTGAATCACCCGAAACGGACAAACGAGTCAAAAGTTATAGTCAAAAGAAGTTAGCGAAACCAAAATGGCCAAAACTGCCAAATGGAAGCTGTTTAGGGTCTGATCGTGTTAAAAATGGTACTTCTGGTCCGAATCATCAAAAAGTTAAAACACGAAAGTTGTCCGGAACGACGTTTTCCTTCAATATTTAAGAAGCTCGGACCTTGAAAACGCTTAAACAGGCCATATTCTTTCAAAAACTGAAACTTCCTTATATGTAGTTTCAAGACTATACTTTTGTCACAACTAAAAGCAAAACCAAGTTATTTTCATAGCTAGTTACTTATTAACTTAACAAAACTTCATTTAATCTTTGAAATAGTGTTTTCACAAGTAACGGAAAAATGACCATTTTACCCTTTTCCGACCGTTTTACCAAAATTTCATTCATGAACATGTTAATAAGTTGTAACCACTAGTAAACAATGAGAACTTGTAAAAACTAGATACTTATTAAAAACATGATAAACTTTATGTTATAACAATCTTCACTCAAAACATATGTTGTATTTACTAAGTGCTACAATAGTAGGGAGCTTCATGTGAGGGGTTTCATTTGAGTAAAACGTATCGACGAGTTGCTGGATTTACGATTTAAAGTGTCCTAGCTCCTCGAACGTTTACTGCATGACCTCTGAATTATGATGGCCCGAACGGTAGTACGATATCTATAAACTAAATACGTTTTCACATATTAAAGATCTTACTATAAACATCAAATGATAATTGACTACATCATGATCAACATAGGAATATATATAGGATGGTTTATGTTTTCTTAAACATTATTCCAAACCTAAGTCGCAACATTCCATTTTAGGTTGCACGTAGAGGTTTCCCGGCTATCCATCATATCCGTTAAAGTACTTAACATCATTAACTCTCGGTGAGTTCATAGCCCCACTTTTTACTACTTAATTGTTTTACAAACCCTTGGGGAAGATACATGTTTTATTTTAAATCGAACACATTGCTTTCAAATTATACTTGAATATATTAGTTGCACTAAGTACACTATTGCCAAAGTCCCTATTATCATGAACCATTAATCACTTGCGAGTGAACGCGAATAATGTGGATAGATCTATCGGGAATGACAAATCCCGTTTGTGTTGACCGGGTAGGCAAACAAACGCACTCTATTTGAAGATCCATAGGTTTAATGGCAAATTACCTATTAGGGCATCGGTTACTATTATATGACAGCTGTTAACGTTTCGGTATCATGAGCTTAGTGCAATAATATCTGTTTTGTTTTCTAAACCATACATGTGAGACTAATTACCTCACGTTATGAATATTGTGTTCAACCATCAAACAAACTCTATGAATTTCACTCAACCTTTGTGTTGACAGTTTTAAGCATGTATTTCAGGTCCATAATGTCGGAAGCTGGCACGGAAGGACAAGGACAAGATCAAGAAGGCTATAAATAATTTATCATTCACAAAACATCAAAAACTTTATATTGATGTATTTTGTAAACAATGGAACCAACTGTGACCTATTTTGTAAACTCTGATATATTTGAATGATAAAGCATTTTTTTTATATAAAAAACGACTCTTTTAGAGATCGTTTTCTATTATTATGACTGTTATGCCATCAAGTAATACCCAGTTTGAATTCCGCTGCATATCACGAAATTGGGGGTGTTACATTCAACTCCCCTACTAGTTTTCCACACATCTTTAAATTTGTGCTGTTGGTAATTTGTTTTGTGAATTTATTAATTTTTAAAAGAAAAAGAAAATTATTCGTTTGAATACTTGTTTTGATTATTTTTTTAATTGTTTTTCTAATTGGGATTTAGTATTTGTTTGGAATTCGATTTAAAAGTCGATTTTCAAACCTTTTTCATCACTAAGTCGACTAAAACATGACTGTTTTTATGTTTTTTTTTCTTTATTTGCAACTCCGGTCTTCTTCCAAAGCTCGACTAATCTTCACGTCTTCGAGTAAATAAAAGGTTCGTTTGAAGAAAGAATTAAGTTCAATTTTTTGTTTGTTTTATTTCTTTAAACTTCTCAACGTTTTTTTTCTTTATACTTAAAGTCGACTAAAGCTCAGCCAATCTTTATCTAAAGTCCAGCTAAAGTCAACTAATCTTCACATCTTCCAGTAAATAAAAGGTTCATTTGAAGAAAGAATTAAGTTCAGTTTTTTGTTTATTTTATTTCTTTAATATTCTCAACGTCTTTTTTTTTTTTTTTTTTTTTTTTTTTTTTTTTTTTTTTTTTTTAATACTTAAATTCGACTAAATCTCGGCTAATCTTTATCTAAAGTCCACCTAAAGTCGACTAAAGCTCAACCATTGGTGTTACTTCTCCAATAAGTCGCCTGGTGTTACTTCTTCAAAAACCACTGTAAATTTTTTGATGTCCTAAAGCACATTATTAGTGAATCAACAAGTTCTTTTACAAGTATCGTCTACTTTGTTTGTTTAGTTTTGAGACAAAATGAGTATTATGATGTCCTAAAGCACTTCATTGTTGAATTTACAAATTCTTCTACAAGTACCGCATGCTTTGTTTGCTGAGTTTTAAGACAATTTGAGTGTTTGTTCGAGTCGCGCTCCAACTGCGAGGGGTTGTTAGTGGATTCCTATTAAAGTTAGAATTATATTAATATTTGTATTAGATTAGGATGGGTATAAGCCCAAGTGTTAGGCTATGTATATCGGATCATATGTATTCTCTCAATAATCAATTAATCTTAGTCAATCAATATTATTCATCTTACAGCTAGTTCAACCGTCGGATCAACCCAGCTTTTCATTTAAGTGTATTGCAATATTTCGGGTAACCAAACACCTATAAAACCTTTAGTACTTAATACCAAACATAAATAAAGTCTAAAAAGTCCAATACTAATCATATATAAGGTTTATAAAATATATATTATACAATAACAACACATACAATTCAACAAAACAAGTTTTAAAGTTAAAGACAACATCACCCATCAGCAAGATCAATGCAAACTTATCATATACTAGTATATTTTTAAAACAAAAACAAAATTAAAAATATCAAACACGGCCAACTTTGGTGAACCGGGTTGCAACGGGTCACATGAAACTCAGCGGGTCAAACTAGGTTTTGAAGCCTTGAAATACCGGTTCAGTTTGGCCCCTTTTTTTGACAAAAAACAATTCACCAACCTGGTCGAACCGGATTTCAAAACACTGTAAAACCAGAAAATGCATACGAGAATTTATTGAACGGTAGGAAAATCGTCACACATTAATGAAGGAATACACAACTTAACATCCGATCAATGGCCAATCCATTTTTTTATTAATGTTGCATGGGGATAGAAGTCTCGAATAGGAGAGTGATGAAGTCTTGAAAGGTCGTTTTGTTTGAAAAAGTGAAGCCATCATTGAACTTGTATGCTACATATATCACTCGTGTAAATTTAACAATCCGAGAAAGCATTTCGAGTGATACTTGTGTTGGCTTAAGACATCCCTCATTTATGTCTTTCCATGCATTTTCAATCATTTTCTCGAGTTCATCCACTGCCACATGTTCTGGCACTCCAAAAGTCTTGACATATGCATCTATACTTGTAGCTCCAGGTGCTCTTTTACGCTCAAACTTCATACAAAAATTATTTATCAACAAGTTGAAAAATTATTCTCTATTTCGCATAATATAAATTTTTATTTTGTTGTGTGCTAATCATGGCAAATAGTAATCATGCACTAAGCCGAATTGCCAAGGAAACAATCTCTTTGGATCTTTATGAACCCGGTTGTACGTGGTACTATAAATATACGACCAAGACATCATTAAAATGTTGTGAATGAATAAATGTGAACAAAATATGGCAAGCAGGTACCTTGTAGGACGCAACATCATTATGGATTCTTGCAATTAGCTCTGAAGCTTGGAGAAGTTTGGGATGACTTTCATGCCATGCCAAAGCCTCTTCAGTGACGACTTCACCCATGCCCACTAACCCGGATTTTACAAGAACGTTGTAGCTTGAAGTAATCAATCCATTTTCCAGATACTCTTGAAATGATGGCACCTTTTTGCTATGTCTCCACTCAGCTTCTCTAAGGTATGCTTTGGCTATCTCTTGAAACTGTTCATGACAGAAATTTAGTTATTGGTATATAGATGCAAAGAATTGAGTCATAAATTGACAATATATACTGCATATAATATAATTAAACCATACTGCTCGTTTTGAAGTCTTAACCACATCTGTTCTTCCTTCTTTATCTACTTGTTTCTCAAGTTCAGCATACTCACTGAGGATGATTTTGTAAAATGGTTTAATATATTCTGGAAGTATCTCCAGAGCACTAATTTCCCACCTGAAGGTGAACACCATCATTCGAGTCTAGCAAAGTTGCAAAAGATATCTAACTCATACAAATATGCATGCCATTTTGGTACCTGTTAATGGCATCTGTTAGAATTCTAAGTTCCTCAATAGTAGCATATGCATCAAATGTGTCATCTAACACCAACACCAGTTGCGCAATTTTTGTAGTTATAATTCTAGCTTCAGAGTAATGAGGCTCTACAAATACTGCCAACATCCATAAGTACATCTCTGGCAGTTTCTCCCTTGCATACGGACTTATTTTTTGGAACTCCATGTCCTTATACCACCTAATCAAGAGAAAAGAAGTTAGTTAGATGGTTTTGCACTTCTAAACTTCAGAAATCAATATAGATAAACTTGTGAATAATAAAGCTAGCTATAAACTAAAGTTGAAAATGGATTAACTCATAACTTACTTAGTGAGTAACTGAAGTTCTTCCTTCTGCCTTAGTTGAAAGTAATTAAAGTGCGCATTTGCTAGCTTTGGTATCGGGTCATATTTTAAGTATTCTTCTTCATAATTAGAGAAATACATTCTTGCCTCTGCGATTGGCAACCCCCTATGAAAAGGAAAACTCAAGGATTGTTTCACCTGTTGTGCAAGATTACCTTCCAGAGTAGTGTCTACAGCATCCTTTAGTTGAGCTTCCGTAAATGCAAATGCCTCATCTAATATTGTTTCTCCATGAATCCTTAGATGCGTAGATTCGTAAAAGCTTAACAAGCCCTTCACATCTCTTGTAATGTATTCCTTGAACTTTCCAGAGCTAAAATCCTTGAATTTGTTAAACACATCTGCATAATCATAGGCCATAAGTTTTTCTTTTCATCTCATAATACTAAACTAGAGGTGAAATTAGCAAAACGGGAGGAAAAAAAGTTATCATCACAGTTTAAACAAACTATGAAGTATATGTTAAACTATGAATTTAATATTAAAATTAATTTTTTACAGATTCATCTAAAATATTTGACAATAATTAAACTAGATGAAGCAAATCTCTTAAAAAGTTATGTTTGTGGGTGCCTTACCACAAGAGAGTCTATATCCATGTTGTCTGAAAACTTGAAAGTAAAGTGAAACCGTACTAAGATCAGCTTCATCATAATCTTCAATCTTTAGCTCTTTATAAAGTTTGTCAAGCTGAATATCAATCTCTTCATTGAACATATATTTCAAACCAAGACGGTAAACACAATTAATCAACTTTAGTTTTTCATTTGAGTCCATGTTCGGGTCAACTATCATTCTTTTTAGCTCTTCTTTTGGTTTCACCATGGCTTTTGCATGAGTTTCCAATATCTACACACGAAAAAGCATTGTTTAGTTTAAACAAAGTAACGTTCTAGCTTCTGTGTCACAGATTTATAATTGTACACTTACGTATAGTCAATTCAAACCACCACCGAATGGCCTAGTGGTAAGTCACTTGACTTTCTCACAAGACAAGTCAAGGGTTTAAACCCCTCTAAACAGGACACAATGAGTACACAAATTGAACATGTGCATTCAAAATAAACTAAAGAATAATACAAACACAATCTGGGATCGGGTGCTTTAATTTAAAGATAAATCAAGTTTTTTTTTTTTAACAAAATTAACACTACGTCACAAAAATCAATGTGTGTCCCGGGACCCAACCCTGGTTCCGTCATTGTCTCTAGGTATACATGTGGGTGGTCATGGAATGGTAAAAAATGGTCACGGAGATACCCGGTTAAACCGTGTCCATCTAAATCCTCGGATAACCATGACAAGGAAAAATGCATATGTGGGTACTTACCGAATAGTCAAGACAGAAAGATAGGAAGCGATCACCCCAGATAGAAGGAGGGAAGTTAGCCAAAGGACGCACAACCTCCATGTTAACTTGAGTGGTAATATCAGCTTTAAGCACGTCCATCTCTTTTAAGGTGATATTGTGTGGTTTTGAGAAATGAGGAGTTTTTGAAAGTGTAGATATTACTGCAACATTGGAATGGGTATTTATAGCGTCTCCACCCTTATCTCAAGACGCCTAATTATTATTTTTTTAATTTAAAGTTTCAAACTCAACAGGAATTTTAATAATATGCTCTAGAATGGGTGAGCGCGGTTCCGGAACCGCGAGAACCGAAAAACGGATAGCCAAGGAACCGAGAATCGGACCGAGTAACGTGTCTCGGTTCCGGTTCGGTTCTCGGTTCCGGTTCCTTGCGGGACTAACCGTTTGGAACCGAGTTTTTTCTTAAGCCTAGATATATGACATTTCCTTTAGTGCAAGTTGATCAAAGCTATCTATCTTTTTCATATATATATTTTTTTATTACAGAAGTGATCGAGCAAGCCTAAATTTATTTTCATGAAACTTATTTTCATGCTTAATAAACATATAAACTAGTTGTATATACGAAGTAAGTTTAGGCTCAAATTTATTTTCATGCTTAAAAAATCTAAGTAAGTTTAGGCATAAAAAGTGATCGAGCAAGCCTAAATTAGCATGTATATTTGAAACTTAGTTGTTTAATAGTTAGTATCTGATTTTTCAATCGTGTGTCTTGCACTTGATCTATAATCCTTGAGGCATGGAAATGTAATGTGATTTCAGATAATATAACTAGGGTAGGATTTATGTTTATTATACATTAGGAGTGTGTGCATATGATAGAAATAACCGCTTTCATGTCCATATTTCATACTTTCAAGTTTGTTCTTCATTTCATACTATTTTGCAAAGGTTAATTTCTCCATCATGAAGTCTGTATTAGCAATTAAGTTACAGTCATGTTGCATTTTACGGGTTACATGAGTACAACTTAATTAATAGAAAGGTAACACTTCTAACGAATCTTGGGTTGCAGGCCTTATATTTCAGAACGGGTGCATGAACATGGACATGTCAATAAGCAAGGACCATTTGAATTTATAACTGATCGGACGGTTGTTCGGTTTCGGAACCGATACCCGCGGTTCCGAACCAACCAAGAACCGAAATTCGCAATATTTAAGAACCGAAAACTGAACCGCGGGTCTAAAATTCGGTTCAGGTTGGGTCGGTTCCGGTTCGGTTCTTGATTCCGGTTCGATTCTCGGTCCATTTGCTCACCCTACTCTAGATAGTCGTAAAGTCGGAGTGTGTGTGCAAACAATCACTTAAAGAGATTAGACAGGTTCTAATGGCATAAAAAATATCACTAAATCTAAGCTTTTCATTTATTTTTTAAAAAGTGTGGAAAAAAGCTTAAAATTGTATGACACTTTTCATAAAAAAAATGTGTCACAAGAGGCAAAGACTATGTACTCATACTTTTTTGCGTCACTATAAATAATTTTATCTATTGGACTTCTACCTACATATTTTTAAGCGTGAGAAAAGCACATAAATTTTATAGTGACACTTTTTTATAGTTTTGATGACAATTATTTTGATTTTTTGATGACACTTTCTTTGTATGTCACTAGATGACAATTTTTTTTGGGGCTTTTGCATATATATCCTCCCGAAAATGCAAAATTGCATATATATCCAAAGCATGCATAAAAACCATTGTATTACATGCACAAAAAACTTGTACAAAGGATATATATGCAATTATTCATTTTGGGAGGGATATATATGCATTTTTGCCATTTTTTTTAATGAATTCAAAACTACATTAAAGTTAATAATCAAAAACGAAAAAGATCCATACATAATAAAACCCATACAATGTAGCTTTTAGTTTTTTCAAACAATTATACTACTAATTTTATACTAAATTGTACAGTACAAACCAAAAGCCTTTTGGTACAACGGGTATGTGAGTGACCCAATAACCTTGAGGTTTCTCGTTAGAGACATATGTGAATTAAATTTGTGAGATATGTGGGGTAATTTATAACTAATTGCAGTTAAAAAAATGTATAGTACAACCTTAATCATAAGTTGCATCGATGAATGTATGATACTTAATGTTACACCTTGGAAATGTTGTGAAACATTTCACACACCATTTTTTTGTTGTGGTTGCATCACTCAGGTACCATGCTAATTTATGTATTAATCAACAAGTTGTAAAGTGAAACTATCTATTTTTATCAATGGAATATATACTAAAATCGAGGCTACAAATATTACAACATCTTCCTATTAGCCCGTTTCATTTTGTAATGGGCTTCAGCCCTCTCTCTAGAAGATGAATCAATCAGATATGTGTATTTATATGAGTCGGTGTAATCACAGAAGTTAAATCAATCCAATAATTACATTCCCAATCAATATCTTTAATATCTAACATGGTATCAGTTGCCATCTCAAACCCTAAAACGTAATTCATTTTTTTTCCAGTTTCTGTATCATCGATCCACAAATGACAGGATCCACAACACCTCCCACCACTCCTCTATCAGAAAAGCTATCAACCGTTACTCACCGCCATCTCCTCACGAGAGTTCTCGTTAAACTTGATCTCGATAACCGGAACTATGGCTCGTGGGAGTTCTTTTTTGAGCAGTTATGTTACAGCTACGAGGTTGACAAATTCATCCACGGGACTTCTACCGCGACTTCCACAGGCACTATTACTCCTTTAAAGCAAGATGAGATCAAGGTGGACAAGATTGTCCTATCATGGATCTTTACCACACTTTCTGATTCTTTATAACGTCGGTTAGTTGTGGCACGTCCAAAAACGACCAAAGAGGCGTGGGATCTTCTCACCGATATTGTTATGGACAATAAACGCTCTCGTACCAATGCATTGAAGGCGGAACTAAGGTCCATTCGTCTTGGAGACCAAACCATGGAAACCTACTGTGGGAAACTCAAGTCTATTGCCACCATCCTCGCGGGCCTCGACTCTCCCATTCCGGATGAAGATTTGGTGCACTACGCTCTTGAAGGCTTAACCCAGAAATATGACCATGTGTGTGGTATTATGCATGATAAGGATGTATTTCGTGACTTTAAGACGGCTAGGTCCATGCTTATCACCGAAGAGATGAGATTGAAGTCCAAATCTCTATCTCTTCCCGTTGACTCATCCTCCTCGTCTCCAACAGTTCTCATGGTCGACAAAGGTATCCCTCGAAACCCCTCTAACCCGCAAGTTAAATCATGGAAACCTTGCATTAACTTTGTAAAGGGTTCGTGTCGTTTTGGGGTGGGATTCAAATTTGTCCATGACCCGAACAATAAACCACATGCTCGTGATGTTGTAACTAATGAACATACCACTGAGGAAGTGCCAGTGAAACTGTTGGGTAAGCTTGGTCTCATGAGGCACCTTACTGATGCCCCTACCAATTCCACTCGTAATACCCCTTCCAACATGTCTGGGCCCTCAGCTTACTATACTCAAGCCCAATCAATACCAAGCCCACCTATACCTTTTTATTACACACCCCAAACCAGCCCAGTCCACCAACTAATACCCCCACCCGGATTTGTTAGCCCACCCACTGATATTGTTCATCAAACTACAACTGGTCCAACAGCCCCCCCTCCTGTCACTATTCATCAGGTGCAACATACTCCCGTGGGACCACTTTCTCAACCTATAGGGCAACCGGTCATTTTAAGTCAGGAAACTACATTGCCTCATGCTTTCGCCGCTGGAACTCTTCACGACCCCACAACAGGTGCCTGGAACATGGATACAGGTGCGAGCTTACATCTCAATGCATCTGTCAATAGTCTTAGTAATGTTTTTAATACGTGTATGTATACGTCTGTCTCGGTTAGTGATGGGTATTCTATTCCTATCATCAATACGGGTCATAGCATTTTGCCAACTCCATCTCGACCTCTTCACCTAAATAATGTGCTTATTACCCCCCCATATTTTCAAAAACTTAATATCTGTTCGCCAATTTGTTCGCGATAATAATTATACAGTTGAGTTTGATCCTTTTGTTTTTTCTGTTAAGGATTTCATGACGCGTCGGGTTCTTCTCCGATGTGATAGCTCGGGTGACCTCTACCCTGTCACAGCTCCATCTCCCATTCCCCAAGCTCTTCTTGTTAGTCAGCATACGTGGCATCAGCGCCTTGGACATCCAGGAAGCGAAGTGCTACGCCGTCTTGTTTCCAACAATTTCATTTCGTGTAATAAAGAGAAGCCTCCCGTGCTTTGCCATGCTTGCCAGCTTGGCAAACACGTCAGACTTCCATTCACTAGTTTTGATACTGTCGTTAATGCATGTTTTGATATTATCCATTCTGATGTTTGGACTTCACCTATTCCCAGCCTTTCGGGTTTTAAGTATTATGTATTGTTTTTGGACCATTATTCGCATTTTGTTTGGGTTTATCCTTTAATTAACAAATCTGATGTGTTGTCTAAATTCTCATTATTTCGTAACTATGTTCACACTCAATTTAAGTGTGAAATTCGGTCGTTCCAGTGTGATCATGGAGGAGATTTTGACAACCGAACCTTACACAAACTTTTTGCCGATAATGGCATACAGTTTCGTTTTTCTTGCCCCAAAACATCACAACAGAACGGAAAGTCCGAACGAATGCTTCGCACCATCAATAACCTCATTCTAACCTTGCTTTTTCTAGCCAACCTCCCACCAACGTTTTGGGTTGAAGCGCTTAATATGGCCGTCCAGTTACTCAATCTCTTACCATCAACAACGAAATCCCGTATACTTGTTTGTTTGGCCAAAACCCAGATTACAGCCTGTTACACACTTTTGGCTGTTTATGTTACCCAAACCAATACCCAAATCACAAACTTGAACCCCGTGCAACACCTTCCATTTACTTGGGCCAAGCATTAAACCACCGCGGATATCACTGCCTTGACTTACACACCAACAAAATCATAATCTCTCGCCACGTAACCTTTGATGAGACGGTCTTCCCATATGGTACCCTTACACCTTCATCAGCACCTACATACAAACTCACCTGACATAACCCCCCCCCCATTCTCCCATTAAACCCCACTCTACAACCCGCTGTGACTTCACCCACTATCGATCTCATTATACTTACACCCACCAATACTCTACAACCTGAACCAGCCCACAATACACCTCCCTCACCAACCACTCCACAAAACACACCTAATCCAACAACTAACCAAAATCAACACCCACTTATTATTCCAGAACAACCTTACAACCCAAACCCTGTCTCAACTCATCCCATGGTCACACGATATCGTGTCGGGACTAACCGTCCCACTGAGCGTCTCAACTTGCATGTCTCTTCGGTATCTCCGTTACCCAAATCATATCATGATGCATCTAGTGATCAAAATTGGCAACATGCTATGATTGATGAATACTCTGCACTTATAAAAACAAAACTTGGACTCTTGTACCACGACCCGAAAACAGTAACATTATCCGTTCCATGTGGCTTTTTTGCCATAAGTATTTAGCTGATGTTACTCTTAGTCGCTACAAGGCTCGCCTTGTGGCGAATGGCAGCAATCAAGTAGAAGGGATTGATGTTGATGAGACCTTTAGTCCGGTTGTAAAACCGGGCACCATCCGGACCGTCCTGAGTTTAGCTGCTTCTAGACATTGGCCGATTCATCAGCTTGATGTCAAGAATGCATTTTTGCACGGGGATTTATCCGAGACTGTTTATATGCATCAGCCTCCGGGGTTTCGGGATCCTGAGCATCCTGACTATGTGTGTTTACTGCAGCGGTCTGTCTATGGGCTTAAGCAAGCCCCTAGAGCATGGTTTCAGCGGTTTGCCTCTTATATCACTCGGGTTGGGTTTGGTCATAGTCGTTGTGATTCATCGCTTTTTATATACAGACAGGGGACGGACACTGCATATCTGTTACTATATGTTCATGATATCGTACTCACTGCTTCTTCGGAGACACTATTACAGCGTATTATTCATTCCTTGCATCAAGAATTTTCCATGACAGACTTAGGGCCTCTTAATTACTTTTTGGGCATTTCGGTTACACGAGATTCTACTGGGTTGTTTTTATCCCAGAAGAAATATGCTATTGAGGTTTTGCAGAGAGCTCATATGCTTGCTTGTAACCCCTGTCGGATTCCTGTTGATACTGAGTCTAAACTGGGGGCTGAGGGAGATCCGGTTTCTGATCCGACTTTATACAGGAGCCTTGCTGGCTCACTACAATACCTTACCTTCACCAGACCGGATATATCTTATGATGTTCAGCAGGTTTGTCTCTTCATGCATGATCCTAGGGAACCACATTTCTCTCCTCTCAAGAGGATATTGAGATATGTTCAGGGTACGCTTGATTATGGCCTGCAGTTGTATTCTTCATCTCCTACTGAGTTGCTTGCTTACTATGATGCTGATTGGGTTGGTTGTCCCACTACCCGTCGGTCCACTTTCGATTACTGTGTATTTCTTGGCAACAATCTCATCTCTTGGTCCTCTAAGCGTCAACCAACACTTTCTCGTTCCAGTGCAGAAGCTGAGTACCATGGCGTGGAAAATGCCGTTGCTGAGACATTGGTTGCGGAATTTACTTCGAGAGCTTTATACTCCCTTGTCTTCTGCTACACTTGTCTACTGTGATAATGTCAGTGCTCTCTAGTTATCCTGTAATCCGGTTCAGCATCAGCGTACCAAACACATTGAGATAGACATTCATTTTGTCAGAGACTTGGTTGCTACCAGTCAAGTTCGGGTTCTTCATGTTCCGTCTCGTTATCAGTATGCAGATATCTTCACGAAGGATTTATCATCGGCTCTGTTCGAGGAGTTTCGTTCCAGTCTTAGTGTCCGGTGTCCTCCCGCTAAGACTTCGGAGGAGTATTAGCCCGTTTCATTTTGTAATGGGCTTCAGCCCTCTCTCTAGAAGATGAATCAATCAGATATGTGTATTTATATGATTCGATGTAATCATAGAAGTTAAATCAATCCAATAATTACATTCCCAATCAATATCTTTAATATCTCTTCCATGGTCGCACTTATATATAGTATAGAATTGTCTCGTAATATTATAAATTTTTGTATCATATAAACATATTTTTACTATGCAAATGTTGTAGAGCTTTATAAATAAACATAGATATTAAATAGAAGTTTTATAGTTACGCATGTTTAATGGCAATAGAAAAACTTGTAAACTTCTTGAAACTTTTCTATCATCTCAAACTCTTCCTGCAATCGAAGCTTACTTTATAATCCATTTTGTAACAATAAATATTTCCCCTTTTCATGGTAGATAAATAACACCCATCAGTAAACACTCCATACGTTAATTATTGATTCAGTCTTAGATTCGTGATTAATATCCAAACGAAAACATGTGTGATGAATATTTTTGTGTTTATAAAAATAAATTAAAAATATTTATTACGTATTAAACTTTAAAGTATATTACCATAAAAGAATCATTGTCCTTTTTTTTTTTTTTTTTTTTTTTTTTTTTTCATTTTTAATTATTCGGTCAATTAACATTGAATGTGTTTTAGATATCACATTATTGACCATCTTGATCGAAGTGATTAAAATCTATCCATCTCATTGTATATTTGTACTAATGAAGTCTTTAGGCCATGCTAAGCACGGCCCATGATCATAAAATAAGTAGCGACACTCAAACAACTACAACGATCATATAACGCAGTAAAGAAAAGTAACAAAATGGAAACATTAAAACGATAATAAAAACTTTTTAAATTTAGTTGTATGCATAAACCGTCTTTAATGAAGTAAACCATACTCCATATGGGTTCATCACCTACTAATGTGACAATCTTGTTTGACGCACTACAAAAAATTTGTTCATTCTCAACACTAAATTTTCACACTTTTTAAAAATGTGTAAAATTTCATTGGTTTATTAAAACTTAATTATGTGTAAAAATTGTTTAAGTTAATAAGTGCGAAAAAAAAATTATAAATTTCACACTTATAGTTGTATCAAATAAAAGTTCACACTTTTAAGTGTGATGAATTATAAGATTCTCCACACTTTTAAGTATATAGGTTATTTGCAACACCCAAATTCTCCACATTTTAAAAAGTGTGGAGCATCTTTGGGTCCTCACACTTTGAGGAAGTGTGGAGAATTTGGGTCCACACCTATAAGTGTGAACATTTCTTAGATTTCTCCACACTTAAAAGTGTGAACTTTTTTTTTATACAACTAAAAGGGTGGAAAATTTATTGTTTTACATTTTTTTTCCACATTTATTAATATAACCAATTTTTACACATTACTAAGTATTTGTAAATTAATAAAATTTTACACACTTTAAAAAATGTGAAGAAAAAAATTTTGTAGAATTAACCAATTTTTTGTAGTGGACATGCTTTTTTGTATATTTGTAAAAATAGTTGGAGTCTAGCTACATTCACCTAATCACCTGCTTACCTTGTTGAGGTCAAAAGTACATGTATATATAATGTTTCTATATATAATGTTTCTGATAATACAAATATACACGAAAATGAAGACTACCTCTTATCAAAAGTTACTAACTTATCATCAATTTCATGTCTTTCACTTTATACGATGAAGACTTATTAAAAGTTTGTAATAATTACTTGTTGATCATATTTGGTAAGATTAATTTATGGCAAAAGAATGACAAAAAGATTAAGGGTCCGTTTGGTATCAGGGGTTAGGCTCTTTGGATTTGACTTAAAGTTAAAATTTAATGTTTGGTTGCATATTTGTACTATTCAGTTTAGACTCAAAGCCAAATAATTGGTCATCTAGAAAAGTAGTACCCACCAGTGGGTTTACACGAATTTCTTGGTTTTGTATTTTCAAGTAGGCCCTTATATTACATGAACCAACTAATTTACTTTTTTATTATTGTTTTAGAGATTATTTTTAATTTTTAATTATTTATTTTTATATTAATAACTTATTTATTTTATATTATATTTTCTGTTTCATACATCAAATCCAAACTCAAATCCTAATCTAAATCCAAATCCTAATCATAATCTAAACTTATCTACAAACCAAACGGGCCCTAAATCAATCAAAACACAAGTCATCAAGATACAATTTATATTGCATGTAGCTAATCTTTGCAAAGGAAACGGCAAAGAAAGAATGTAGCCTTACATATAGCCAAGAGAATAAAATATTACCATGTCACTTGAAGAAAACAACCTTAAGAAATTAGGGAATGAACAACATAATTCCTACAAACCAATCAACTAAAGTCAAAAAGATATGCACACAATACATGCACACAGTTTCCATGATTTCGAAAATTCATCAACCAAAAATCTCAAGAAAATAGAGTTTTTGCTTCAAAGAATATAACACGAGCTGGACAAAAAGGTGCAAATAATATGGATTAGACAACAAAAACGATATGCTTATATATAAAGACGACAAACTCTTGATTTGGAGCCAAGGAAACATGAGCAATATTATCATCATCCCCCTTCTTCACCTAATTAACCATATTGTTTACAAATATATCTGATTAAACCATTATCCAAAAATTTCCAACAACAAACAGAACACAATGTAGACACCAGCAGACACAAATTAAAAAACATATATGTGAGTCCACCCACGAGCAATGAAAAAAAAAACACACACACACACACAAATTGCAAATGGGAAAGAGATGGATGTTGAAAAAGAGAGAAAGTGGGTTCAACGAGTAGAAATGGTCAAAAGGGTATGAAGATAGAAGAAATGACTGCTGGTGTGTGTGGAACAGAAGGGGTGGCATGAGTTTTCGAGACTTTAAGGCCTCTCAATAGTATCAAACTGTACAAAGCTGACTTGTCCAGTAAAGCCTATGCTTCCTTTTTATATAATAGTAAGATTTAAGTTTTTTAGAACACATTTGTTGATTAAAATCTATTCCACATTATTGAACATGTGGAAGTGACTAAAATCTATCCACTTGCTTTTTATGATATATTAATGTAATTAACTAATTACTCAATCATTTAACGTTGAATGTTGAATGTTTTGTGTTGAATGTGTTTTTACATATCACATTATTGAACATCTTGAAATGATTAAAATCTATTCGTCTTGAAATACTATTTGTATTTGTTGAAGTTAAGGGCACGTTTGGTAGAGAGAATTTCAAAGAAATGAAATGAAGCAGAGAATAAAATCTCAGAGAATAGAAATCAGTATAGAATTTTGTTCAATTCTAATGTTTGGTAACAACATAGACTTGACCCGAGAAATAAAAAAAAATTATTTAAATAACATTTTGTCATATAATGCTCACATGTATTTGTTTGTTGATATTTTTTTAAATTTTTTTATTTTTTTAAATAACAATTCTTAAAAAATATCTAAAAAAAAAGATTATTTAAAAAAAAAATATATCTTTTTTTTTTAATTTATGTACTTTCTTAAAAAAAATTATTTAAAAAGGTTATTTTTTAAAAATGTATTTATTTAAAAAAAAACTTGTTTTTTTTATAAAACAATATTTTTTAAAAATGTATTTATTTAAAAAAAATATTTTTTTTAAATATTTTTTTTAAATTATTTTTTAAAAATGTATTAGAAAAAAAAAAAAAAAAAAAAAAAAAAAAAAAAAAAAAAAAACTTGTGTTTTTTTAAAAAATATTTTTTGAAAATATATTTATTTAAAAAAAACTTATTTAAAAAAAATGTTTTTAAAAAAAATATATTTTTTAAAAATGTATTTATTTAAAAAAAAATTATTTAAAAAAAAACTTATGTTTGGAACTAAAGTACAAATACAAGTTGAAAAAGATAAAAAAAAACATATAATGAAAAATATTACGAATACTAACAATTCTCATTTCTCCAATTTCCCAACAAAAAATGATGGAAATGAAACTCTAAATTTTACACTACCAACTCTTTTACCAATTCTCCCAAATTCGCTTCAATTCTCCACCTTTTAATTTCTCTAAGCAACCAAACAATGGAATTCAATTCATTTCCATTTCTCTTATACCATTTCTCTCTACCAAACACACCCTAAAGGTTTTTACAAATTGTGAGGTTTTTATTCTTAAACTAGCTTTCTGGCCTGCCTTGATGGGGCGGCTAGCTCCATTATATTTGTTGACTAAATTTATTCGGTGGAGAGTGTGTACTTGTAAATATTTTTGTATCTTCAAAACTTATAACTTCATAATATTAAAATAGTATAATTCTCAAAGTAATGTGTGTATCTATATTAATCTTAAAGTATTGAAAGCGTAATCATAACATTCATATCTTCTCAAATTTCATATCTTTGATGATACCAATTGTCTATTTCATATTCTGTGTCAGTATCTTCTTCTGAAGAATTCTGTTTATTGATATTTGATGCATGATTTCTCACCATGTTTTAATATTTGTAATAGTCTCGTCTACCTATGGTCTACCTTATGCACTCATGGGCAGTATACCCGGTCGTGTGTAGTATAGTATTTGGTAAAGCCGAGGTCGTCCCAAGAGCTATGTGAATGGATCCTAACTTAAGTCTAATGTCACGTTTTAAAGGGGTTTTGATTAATTAATTAAACTAATAAACATAAATGAGATGACAATATTAAATAAAACTGAAATCGATAGGGAGAAAGTGTACTAGCTTAGTTATTCATCCTATCAAGTAATGAGTACGTTTTTTAATTAAGCCTTCTATCGCTTCAAGTGGGGTATAAGATTCACTAGACTCCTATGGTCAATTCGCCTAGCATATCTCCCTAGAATCCTTTCCGGAACCAAAGGTACTACCCTTTGTAGTAAGCGGAAGTACGGTAGACTAGTTTGAGTCATTAAGTGCCACTACATGCTAGATTATTTTTTTGTGTGGCCCAGCCTCTCGGAACTTAAACCACACATCTAACTTCTTAAGTTCATCCAACCCGGAGGGTGATCCTAAGGTCAATTAGGCACACGAGGGGTAGTCATTCCTCGCAACCAATCACACTAGGATCCTATTGTGAACTCTACTAGTGCAAGAAGTACAACCGATATTCAAAACTACCGAAACTAGAGTATCAATCGAATAACTATGCATATACACACTAGAAGTAATAATAAAAGCATGAAAACATAATCAAGACATGAAAAGAATCATACCTAGGCTAGCACCAAAGGTGCTGAGCCAATCATAATGTAAATTAGACAAACATGAATGAGTAAAACATAAAATATATTAAACATAATGTTCGATACAAATTACTTGATGTATAACTAATAAGAATGATGCATCGAAGTGAATTCTCCCTTGAAAGACGGCTTGGAACTGCTAGAAATTGCCCTGGAGTGGTGCCCTAATCGACCCCTAGGAGAGGGGGAAAAGAGATATGTCAAATGCTGGAAATAGGGTTAGTATATATAGGCCCGACATAGCTATGGCGTAACCTTGAGTTGTGGTTAAGCCGTAACTAGTGTAATCATCCACGATCTTATCCAACAATATATATTTACGGTGTAACTGTAATGGGTAGTGATAAGGATTTAAAAGGTACACTTTTGAGGGGTCATTTAAGCCCTTAATCGACCACTTTTATATCCGTTGCTGCTTAATTTCGTTCCTTTTCACTTTGTAGGTCTCTTGAAGGCAAAATGCTGGAATGATGCTTATTTGGACAAAAAGGCGTGAATATGTGAAGAAAATGGCTAAAGTCAAGATCAAGACACTCAAGCTGCTGGAAGTGCACCCGACGGCATCACAGACAAAGGGCGACGCCATCCCTATAAATGCGACGGCTCAGAAGTGAAATTGCTATTTTGTACCTGACGGCGTCAGGCTTTGAAGAGTAGGGCATCACGACTCAGACGACCTAGATCCTGATTCAGACGGCGTCAGAAGTTGAAGCTGACGGCGTCACAACCACAACGTGACGCCGTCCCAAAGTTGACTTGTCCAAGACGAAACCCTATTGGCGGCGATCTGACGGCGTCACAGTTGTAACTCTATATATAGAATACGATTTTCAGACTTTTAAAAGAGGTAGATTTGTGGAGTAAAAACCTAAAACGATTTTGGTTTGTCTTGGGCAGTATCTTAGGGTTCTCATACCCTATTTTACATCAAGATAAGTTATTTACTTCATTGATTTCATTATGTCTTCGATTGTATGTGCATATGCTTGCATGTTTACCATGTCCGGCTAATTTACTTGTGTGTTTGCCTAGATCTATGAAACCTAGTTATTGAATATTGATTGATTATCTCTTATCTTAATTGTAATTGGCTTAGGATTGCAATAGGACATCGTTGTGTTTTTAATGCTTGAGTAATCTTTATGAACCTTAGTTTATGATCACCTAGAGTAATTGTAGGCTAAAAATACAAAGATAACCTTAGAGTTAGTTTATGAATCCTAGAGATTTTGTAGGCAATAACGTTAAGGAATTCTCAAAGAGTTAGGGAGAAAAGCATACCCTACGACCTTAGAAGACACAACGCGTTAAGAATAAGGACGTGACAATTCAACCATCAATAAAAGATAACTAGGGAGTAATAGTATCTAGGTAGAAACATTTTTAATCATCATACGAGCACACATCAATAGACATAGACTACCCCTTAGCTTAATTAATTAGATAAATAGATAGTAGAGTAACCGGTAGAAGTACCTCCCCCCAAATCCAATACCCCGAGATCGTACCTTTCATTTTCTAAAAAATATAAAAAAGATAAAAAATAATCTTCCTCAATGATGCGCGCAAAACCGTCAAGTTCCCTCACGCAAGCGTAAGAAAACTTAAAACAGCTTAAGCACGAAATCAATGAAGATCTGAGGAGTACAATGTTTCCCCGGGTCGTTATGTCCCAGCGAGCTGTGCAATGGATTATCAAACGTTTAGTGATCGCGAGATTTGAACGGGAAAAGGATTAGGAATATGATATTAACTACGAAAAAGCCAACAAATAAAGACGGCTTAAATGCAAATTAAAGAAAATTAAAAAGATAAAACCTATTAAATAAACGCTATCACTATATTTACAAAATGATGTTTTTGTGATTTTATAAAACAAAATGACTTAAATAAACTATTTTAATTAAAACGTAAACTTAAATTATCTAAAAACGTGATTTAAAATAAAAACGTACGTTATGTACAAAAATTACGCTGGAGCGCAAGATAAAACGTAAAATTTGTAAAATAAAAGTCCTACGAGTGTAAAAACAATTTTCCTACATTCTAATTGACTAAAAATAATTTTAGGAAAAAGCCGGGTATTTTTTCGACTTTTAAATTATTTTCTACGAATTAAAAACTAAATTAAACTAATTAATTAATATAAAATACTAAACAAATTTAGAAAAATCTGAAAATTTTATAATAAATCCTTAGAATACTAATGAATTAAAGAAAAATAAAAAAAAAAAACTGGTACTGCTGTGAAATAAGCTGAGAAAAAAAAAAGACACAAGATTAATAAGGTTAAAAAGCTTATTCAGCTGGCAAGAGTTAAATAAATAACGTGACAAACAAAAACATATAACACAAGGTAGAGCAGATGGTTATCAGGTGGGAGTGTGGGGCGTGGTTATGTGCAGCAGGTCACAGGTTCGAAACCTGTGACATCCACTTGTTTTTGCTTTTATTTTTCTTTTACCGAACTAATTAATGAACACATATAAGCAACTTTAGTAAAAACTTAAACTTTGAAAAGGCTTTAAATGAGATGTTGGGAGCTTATGTAACAGCAGAAAAGTGACGGAATGGTCACAGATTCAAAACAGCAGACTATATAGGCATAAAGGGGTGTTTGGCTAGGGACTTTTTAAGCTTAAAAATAAGCATTTAGACAAACACCAAAGTACCTAACAACCTAAAACATGTAAACTACATAAGGCAAAGATTCTAAGAACTTACTAAGAGCTAAATTGGAGCTTTCTAAGGATTGAAAAAGGGGCTGCTGTGGCTGTTATAAAACAGTGGACAGGAGGGCTTTTTCACAAGTAATATAAGCTACAAATCAAACTCTAAATCTTAATATGAGCATATACAAATTAATACCATACGGCAAACTAATTGCACACACAAAACAAAGTCCTAATCCTAGCTCTAATCTACTATAAATTAAGCTAAAAGGGAAGTACTTGGGGCTGTTGGGGCAGAAAAGAAAAAGGCTCAAGGGGCTAGCAAAGCAGAAAAACATAACGACCAAATACCTAACTACAAACTGCTACCAAGGACTAATCCTAAATCTACTCTAAGCTACATAAATCTAAGCTACAAAGGTACTAATGGCTGTTGTACGTGGCTGTTAACAGAAAAAAAAAGGTAACTCGCATACTACTTCGACAAGGTTTCTTGCAATAAAACACTACTAAGGACTAGTTAAAACATCACATAAGCTAACTCAATACTCAACTGAAACCATTTTGACATCAAACATGGGTCAAAAGTGAAATTTTGACCCATGAAGTTGGTTGTTCCAAACACCCCTTTTGGGGCAGAAAATCGTTTTTTCTTTGACTGTAAGCTACAAAACAACTTTAATCTCTTAACCAAAAGCTTAAATGAGCTTAATTGAAAACTTGTAAAGTACTTTTAACATCAAAATTCAAAAGACATAATTCAAGAAGATCAAGACTGCATAACTAAAATGGAAAAAAAACTGAAATTGCATTGACTTGAAATTAAAATTACATGTAAAGTTAAATGACAATAAAAAGTAAATGGGTACTAGAAAAAGAATTTCTAGACTAAAAAATAAAAAACTAGATTAACACTACAAAACTAACTACTTATGCTTGCTTCTTTCCTCCCTTTTATATGCCCACTCTCTTTCTTTTTCATCTCTGATTAAATCCCATCAAAAATCTCCACCATTGGATGACTTAAGGTGATCATGGCCCTTCATTCCATTTTTGGCGGGAAATGGAGTTTTAACAGCTGGATGAGCTTGAGTGTTTGGGGAGGAGAGATTATAATGTATCTTGGATTGTTATGAAGGTGGAGTGTGAGGAGAGGAAAAAGTGAGCTGGGGAATGGGTAAAGCTGGGTTTTGCAGAAAGCAGGTGAAGGAAGAAGACAGTGATAAGGTTTTTGGTGCGTTTTGGTTGTTTTGACCAAAGCTTTGACCAGGAATATTAATAACCAAAGGGTTCAAAAGGTTATTTGACAAGGGGTCATATGGTAAGCAAAGTCCAAAAATGGGTTTAAGGCTTTAATATTGGAGGGCTTAAGGTGTAAATTCTGAAACTTCAAGTACCTAGGCTGCCAATTCTGAAAAGTTTCTCCAAGGACTAAAACTGACAATCTCAGAAAGTATAAGGACCAATCTTGCCATTTTGCCATTTTCCAGGGGCCATTTCTGCCAAATCTTAAACTTGAAGGACCAATTTGTAATTTTCTCAAAACTTTTTATATTTTTCACCAAAGGACTAAATTTGACAAATTATGATTTAAAAGGACCTTTGGTGATTTTACTTTTGAAATTATGAGCTCAGGGACTGTTTTTGACAACTTTTGAAACTTGGGGGACTGAAACTGCAATTTTTGAAAATTTGATATGTTTTTCATCTGATTTTGATATTTTTGCATTTAAAACACATAAAACACTGATTTGTGATATTTTGATCATTTTGATGTGTTTCTGAGTGTTTTTAGATGATTTTGCAGTTTATTTTGTACAAAAATGATGAGTATTTACACACTCATCAATCCCCCACACTAAGATATTGCTAGTCCCTAGCAATGATTTGAGAAAACATAATGGATTTTAATCTCTTTACCAAAAGCCATTACTTCTGGAGTAGCCAAATTTTTCATGTTCAAGTAAGAACCATGGTACACCGATAACCATGTGATTTTGAGCAAACCACCAGCTTTCAACGGATTTGATTTGTCTTTACCAGAAGCCGTACCCTTCTGGACTAGCCAACTCTTAGATAAATTATCAGTATTATCTTTGGTGAGCTGATTACCAATTATGGTTTTTCCACTGCCTTTACCACAAGCCATAATCTTGCGGGCTAGCCAACTCTTCACTTTTTAGGATATGGTGAGCTGAATACCATACAATTTTGGGCAAATTGCAAGCCATATAAACGGATTTGAGATATCTTTACCAAGAGCCGTTTGCTCCTGGATTAGCCAATCCTTTTGTCTTACAGACAAGGCGGACTGATAACCAAATGAGTAAGTGTAAAACACTTACTCCAAAAAAAATTTTGGCCAAAAACGGGGGAATTGGTATAATTATATGATAAAATTCGTGAGAATTCCCCCCCACACTTAGAAATGAATATTGCCCTCAATATTCAAAGTACCGGCGGTTATGCCGAAACTGAGAACGTAAAAGGGAAATACTACGGCCATTATTTAGAAAGAAGATTTTTTATTTTTTTTATTTTTTTTTTATTTTTTTTTTTAGAAACTTATATACATACATAACATGTGGGGCAACTCCCCCACACTAGGGTGGAACACATGGGTGAAAACCCATGTTTAGCTACTGTTTTTGATTACCGAGTCGCTAGCTTGACTCGACCCCGAATTCATTGGTTCATGGGGAAGCAAAGTGGAAAACAATCTCCATCGGACTTTCATTCAAGATGTTTGGACAAACATTTGAAGCACGAGAAAGTTCCACACCGATGAGATATACATAGAAAGACTCGGCTCACAAATGGTACGTGGAAATGCCGGGGTCAAAGATGGTATCTTCACTCCCGAATGAGTGAAGATGAAGGGAAATCACAAGATATTTGAGGAAAGGAAGAAAGGTTTTGATAACAATCAAGATCCATTCTTCATCCTCAAATGTAGACATATCGGGAGGAAGGGTGAAGGTAGTATCATTAATAGGCAAACTCATACGATAGAGTACACCTTCCTCCGAGCTAATATCATCCTCAAGATCAAAGTAGAAATGATCATGTTCCGGAGGAGATATGTCATGAGAGAGTTCACCGGAGAACTCTTTATGAAGAGAATCATTCACTTGAAGTGAAGTGGTGAACTCTTGTTCCATTGTGGGCTCATCACTATCCTCAATCTGAGTATCAAAGAGTGGATTCTCAGAAATTGAAGTGAATTCAGAGTCGAATTCAAATAGAGGATTGGTGAAAGTAGCTTTGAATGTTTCGGGAACAAAGTGATCAACATTCTCTATTGGATTGTTGGGATAAGAAGTGAGTGAACGATCATTATCAAGGAGACTTTCAGTCTCTCCCAGATCGGCTTCGAAATCAAAGAGTGGATTGATATGAGTGAGTTCACCGGAGAACTCTTTATGAAGAGGATCAGCATCAGATTGTGGAAGTGATGCCTCAACGTACTCGATGTTTCCAAAGGAAGCACAATCGTCGCTAAAATCGGAGAAAGTCTCAAATTGATCATTTGAACACTCAAGAGGGGAAGAAGAATCACACATAAGATCAGAAATTCCCTGTGACTCTCTCGGGATTGGGACAAGGTCCTCAACACTAGACTTTATGAATTCGTCCGATTCCTTTTCAGGAACAGTGTCAAGATGCTCGTCCCCCATGTTTAGAGAGTGAGTGGGAGCTTCGGGTGTGATAGCAGTTGTTTGAGATGAAATCTCAACTGCTGGAATATCATCTGATGAACTTGATGAATATTTATAAAATTGAAGGATATCAAGTGTATCCTCATCATCACTGTCATCAGGAATGAAACGGAATCGAGAGCTAGATTTGGCTGCTTTTTGTATTCTAATTAATTCCCTAATAGAGTTTTCACTGGCAATCTGGGAATCTAATTTAGCAGCCTGCTCTTCAGCTAACAATTCTTCCATGGATTTTTCATTTGGATTATCTTGGGAGGACATAGCCGACTCCTCCTTAAGTTCTTTTAATAACTCCAGAGTCTTCAGTAGAAGATCTGTCGTAGTTTCATGAGGAGTCGCTTGAATCATTTGGTATTGTGGAGGTTGGTCTTGATACGAAGAGTCGTAATCGTAACAAGGAAATGGATTCCTTGTTTGACAATCCGAGCTAGAGTGAGGACCTCCACAATACTCACAACAGTAAAACTGATGTGGTTGTGAGTGGTATGTGTTGTAGTCATAATCGTTATCAGGAACCTGCTCATAGACAAGCGTGTTTCCCGATTGACAATCAAAACTGGAGTGTGAACCACCACAGTACTCACAACAGTAAAATTGCTGAGTCTCACAGTGTGGTAGCTGATGGAATAAATCAGTTGTGTTATGGTAAGAATAGGGATCCTGGTTATAGACAGACCCGTTTCGTGATTCCACCATGCTACAACTGGGGCAATTGCCACCATTATAAGGACCACCACAGTATTGACAATCAAGAGGGTGAGGATAAGACATAGAAAGAATCAAATGATTTTAGAGGGTAAGAAATGAAGAATCAAATATGTGAGAGGGTAAAGATGGATATTTTTGGATTTTTGGATAGACATGATGCAAAAACAAAGACTGAAAATCTTTTTGGATTTTTGATTTTATAAGAAAATACAAACATATACAGATGGATGGTATGAACAAAGAGTGAATATCCAAATCACTAATCTGCTAGACGGAAGATAAGCCGCACAGCTCCCCGGCAGCGGCGCCAAAAATTTGATGCGCGCAAAACCGTCAAGTTCCCTCACGCAAGCGTAAGAAAACTTAAAACAGCTTAAGCACGAAATCAATGAAGATCTGAGGAGTACAATGTTTCCCCGGGTCGTTATGTCCCAGCGAGCTGTGCAATGGATTATCAAACGTTTAGTGATCGCGAGATTTGAACGGGAAAAGGATTAGGAATATGATATTAACTACGAAAAAGCCAACAAATAAAGACGGCTTAAATGCAAATTAAAGAAAATTAAAAAGATAAAACCTATTAAATAAACGCTATCACTATATTTACAAAATGATGTTTTTGTGATTTTATAAAACAAAATGACTTAAATAAACTATTTTAATTAAAACGTAAACTTAAATTATCTAAAAACGTGATTTAAAATAAAAACGTACGTTATGTACAAAAATTACGCTGGAGCGCAAGATAAAACGTAAAATTTGTAAAATAAAAGTCCTACGAGTGTAAAAACAATTTTCCTACATTCTAATTGACTAAAAATAATTTTAGGAAAAAGCCGGGTATTTTTTCGACTTTTAAATTATTTTCTACGAATTAAAAACTAAATTAAACTAATTAATTAATATAAAATACTAAACAAATTTAGAAAAATCTGAAAATTTTATAATAAATCCTTAGAATACTAATGAATTAAAGAAAAAAAAAAAAAAAACTGGTACTGCTGTGAAATAAGCTGAGAAAAAAAAAAGACACAAGATTAATAAGGTTAAAAAGCTTATTCAGCTGGCAAGAGTTAAATAAATAACGTGACAAACAAAAACATATAACACAAGGTAGAGCAGATGGTTATCAGGTGGGAGTGTGGGGCGTGGTTATGTGCAGCAGGTCACAGGTTCGAAACCTGTGACATCCACTTGTTTTTGCTTTTATTTTTCTTTTACCGAACTAATTAATGAACACATATAAGCAACTTTAGTAAAAACTTAAACTTTGAAAAGGCTTTAAATGAGATGTTGGGAGCTTATGTAACAGCAGAAAAGTGACGGAATGGTCACAGATTCAAAACAGCAGACTATATAGGCATAAAGGGGTGTTTGGCTAGGGACTTTTTAAGCTTAAAAATAAGCATTTAGACAAACACCAAAGTACCTAACAACCTAAAACATGTAAACTACATAAGGCAAAGATTCTAAGAACTTACTAAGAGCTAAATTGGAGCTTTCTAAGGATTGAAAAAGGGGCTGCTGTGGCTGTTATAAAACAGTGGACAGGAGGGCTTTTTCACAAGTAATATAAGCTACAAATCAAACTCTAAATCTTAATATGAGCATATAAAAATTAATACCATACGGCAAACTAATTGCACACACAAAACAAAGTCCTAATCCTAGCTCTAATCTACTATAAATTAAGCTAAAAGGGAAGTACTTGGGGCTGTTGGGGCAGAAAAGAAAAAGGCTCAAGGGGCTAGCAAAGCAGAAAAACATAACGACCAAATACCTAACTACAAACTGCTACCAAGGACTAATCCTAAATCTACTCTAAGCTACATAAATCTAAGCTACAAAGGTACTAATGGCTGCTGTACGTGGCTGTTAACAGAAAAAAAAAGGTAACTCGCATACTACTTCGACAAGGTTTCTTGCAATAAAACACTACTAAGGACTAGTTAAAACATCACATAAGCTAACTCAATACTCAACTGAAACCATTTTGACATCAAACATGGGTCAAAAGTGAAATTTTGACCCATGAAGTTGGTTGTTCCAAACACCCCTTTTGGGGCAGAAAATCGTTTTTTCTTTGACTGTAAGCTACAAAACAACTTTAATCTCTTAACCAAAAGCTTAAATGAGCTTAATTGAAAACTTGTAAAGTACTTTTAACATCAAAATTCAAAAGACATAATTCAAGAAGATCAAGACTGCATAACTAAAATGGAAAAAAAACTGAAATTGCATTGACTTGAAATTAAAATTACATGTAAAGTTAAATGACAATAAAAAGTAAATGGGTACTAGAAAAAGAATTTCTAGACTAAAAAATAAAAAACTAGATTAACACTACAAAACTAACTACTTATGCTTGCTTCTTTCCTCCCTTTTATATGCCCACTCTCTTTCTCTTTCATCTCTGATTAAATCCCATCAAAAATCTCCACCATTGGATGACTTAAGGTGATCATGGCCCTTCATTCCATTTTTGGCGGGAAATGGAGTTTTAACAGCTGGATGAGCTTGAGTGTTTGGGGAGGAGAGATTATAATGTATCTTGGATTGTTATGAAGGTGGAGTGTGAGGAGAGGAAAAAGTGAGCTGGGGAATGGGTAAAGCTGGGTTTTGCAGAAAGCAGGTGAAGGAAGAAGACAGTGATAAGGTTTTTGGTGCGTTTTGGTTGTTTTGACCAAAGCTTTGACCAGGAATATTAGTAACCAAAGGGTTCAAAAGGTTATTTGACAAGGGGTCATATGGTAAGCAAAGTCCAAAAATGGGTTTAAGGCTTTAATATTGGAGGGCTTAAGGTGTAAATTCTGAAACTTCAAGTACCTAGGCTGCCAATTCTGAAAAGTTTCTCCAAGGACTAAAACTGACAATCTCAGAAAGTATAAGGACCAATCTTGCCATTTTGCCATTTTCCAGGGGCCATTTCTGCCAAATCTTAAACTTGAAGGACCAATTTGTAATTTTCTCAAAACTTTTTATATTTTTCACCAAAGGACTAAATTTGACAAATTATGATTTAAAAGGACCTTTGGTGATTTTACTTTTGAAATTATGAGCTCAGGGACTGTTTTTGACAACTTTTGAAACTTGGGGGACTGAAACTGCAATTTTTGAAAATTTGATATGTTTTTCATCTGATTTTGATATTTTTGCATTTAAAACACATAAAACACTGATTTGTGATATTTTGATCATTTTGATGTGTTTCTGAGTGTTTTCAGATGATTTTGCAGTTTATTTTGTACAAAAATGATGAGTATTTACACACTCATCACTCAACCCCAACCTTAGCGTAGTAATTTCTCACTAGCATTCCTATTCCCCTAAAGAACGATATCAATCCCAAGGCTTACCCTAATACTACACTACAAAGATTAGGTTCACTGCCTAGGTGCTTGAAAAACTTGCTCGAAGAAAAGGAAGTTTCCTTTGACCCCGAACGCGCGTTGTACGCGTATCAAGTTTTTGGCGCCGCTGCCGGGGAATAGAATAGCTATTTAGGAGTCCACCTCGTTTATGTTCCCTTGCTTGATTCCTATCAAGTAAGATTTTTCTCATTTTTAGCTTCCTCGTAGTCTATCCCCCTTCTTTGTGACCTTTGTTAGTAACCCTATCACTTTTCGTCATAGAAAGTGATAACCAGCCACCAAACCAGCCATTTCCCCTCGCCAATTCCCTTAGACAACTTAGGACCCGTAGTTCCACCAAAACCCTTCTTGAACCCTTTGCTGAACCCGAAAGAGAGCTGTATAAGCGAAGAAGAGCTCTCCATGAGTCGGAACCTCAAGGCACCACCATCAATTTTGATGAAGCCGTAACTGACTAAGAGTCCACACATTCCCCCAAGTCTCTTGAAACCATCAACATTGACAATCTGAGCTAACATAGCGAGGAAATCCCCGCTATTCCTGTCAATGGACCCATCAATAAACCAAAGGCAAAAATCCTTAGGGAGTACTCTTCTCCCTCCGCATCTAGATTTACCAGTGCCATTGTCTACCCTTCTAAACAGGTCAACGAGGTGTTGCATGCCACCGACATTTGGCTTATCCAGAATGCATGTCAATTTCACGGATCCCACAGCGAAAACCTAATTCATCACATCAAGCAATTTTTAAAAATTGTGGATACTATCTATGCTGACGGAGCATCCAAGGAGACATCTAGACTCCGGTTTTTTCCATTTTCTCTTCAAGGGAAGGCCAAAGAGTGGCTCGATAAGCTACCTCCAAGGTCCATCTTCACTAGGGAACAACTCACTACCAAATTAACCAAAAAGTTCTTTCCTCCTGGGAGAACTGCATCCATCAGGAGCGAAATCCTTCACTTCCATTAAACAGATGGAGAATCTATCGTTAACTCCTGGACTCGTTACAAGGATCTCATTCAACAAGCCCCACACCATGGTATCAACCTTTGGTTGCTTGTTCAAATCTTTTACGACAATGTCTACCGCAATGATCAAAAAGGGATTGACTTCTCGACTGGCAGGAAAATTTCCAATCTCAGTGCGGAAGAAGGATGGGACCGCATTGAGGAGTATGTCCAGGACCAAGAAAATACTTGGGACGAGCCAGTAACTGTAATGAGTATCTCTGCTACCTCGAATAATAGCCCATTATCTCTCGATGATCAGATGAAGAGGGCGCAAGAGAAGATTGCATACCTCACGAAGTCACAAGAACCTAAGAGGTTGTTTAACCCATACCTTATATGCGACATTTGTGGAGGGTCACACGAGTGCGATGAGTGTGATGATAAGACACGCCAAGAGCACGCCTTCTTTTCCAGCCATGACATTTATGATGACTCTTCTTTCCTAGTATTCTATCAATATGATGAATACACTCCTTGGGGTAATCTAAAATGGAAGACTAAGGGAGAAGAGGGTTCTGAATACACCATCCATGATACCTTTGAGAAAGAGCTCGGGCAATTCGCCATGGAAAGGGGAATGCTTTTAAATGGTCTCAAAGGATTCATTCAAGAGCAACAAGCTGAATTAGAACGCCAGTTCGCTGAACTCCACACAAGAGTAAGTGAACCTGGTCCAACTCAGCATGATCCAACTTGCGCTATTACTACCCGATCAGGAACCACTACCAAGGATTCACCATACCCTGGTCATAACCCCACTACCAGGGAGCCTGAGTTGGATAAGGGAGAAGTTCCTGGACCCCCTCCAACTCCTCACGACCCTCCTCCACAAGCATCAATTCCCGTCCAGCGTTCGACTCTCACACGGATTCCTTATCCCTCACGTTTAAAGAATCAAAAGGCTGAAGAAGACAATGAGAGGCTGTTGTCTTACTTAAAAAGGACCAGCGTCAACATACCACTTCTCGATGTATTTCCCTAAACATAGCAAATACTTCAAGAGGTTGCTCTCGAATCGGAAGAAGCTTGAAGGGTTGATATCATTAGGAGAAGAATGTTCGGCTATCATCCAAAAGAGCCTACCTAAGAAGAAAGAAGATCCGGGTAGCTTCACCATCCCTTGCTCTATAGGGGCGCTCTCTATGAAAAACGCCTTGGCAGATCTTGGGGCAAGCATTAACTTGATGCCTCATTCTTTATTCCTCAAACTCGGATATTCAGGGCTGAAACCAACCAGAATGAGTATTCAGTTAGCTGATCGATCAATCAAATATCCCATTGGAGTTTGTGAAAATGTTCTTGTAAGGGTAGGTGAGTTTAAGTTTCCAGTTGATTTCGTGATTTTAGAAATGGAGGAAGATAACTCAGTCCCGATAATCCTTGGAAGACCTTTCTTGGCTACAGCTCGTGCCATCATCGATGTTCATGATGGTAAACTCACTTTACGAGTGGGATCCGAGAGCTTAACCTTCAACATCAAGGATTCTATGAGTCGCCCCTCCTCTTACGATCATCCTATTTATTTTGTTGAAGAAGTTGATGAGTTCGTTGATGATATAGATAACTGTATTGATGAATATCTAGTAAACGAATTCATGAATGATGACAATAACATGATATACGATGATGAAGGGACTGAGATGATTGGAGTTGTTTCCTTTTACCCTCATAGGGAAGAAATTGAACCTCTTGAATTTCAAAAGCCGGAAAACAGGCTAAAACCATCAATCAAGGAACCTCCTACCTTAGAATTGAAAGATCTCCCAAGCCATTTAGAATATGCCTTCCTTCAAGAAGATGATCAACTCCCTGTTATCATAAGCTCCTCACTGACCATTGAACAGAAAGGGAAACTTTTAGAAGTTCTAAGAGAAAACAAAGGAGTGATTGCATGGAGCATTGCTGACATTAAGGGAATTGATTCTACTTTCTGCACTCATAAAATTCTTATGGAGGAAGATTACAAACCCACCGTTCAACCTCGGAAGAGAGTTAACCCTAATATCAAGGAGGTAGTAAAGAAGGATGTCATCAAGCTTCTCGATGCCGGCCTAATCTACCCCATTTCATACAGCCCTTGGGTCAGCCCAGTCCAAGTGGTTCCAAAAAAGGGAGGAATGACGGTTGTGAAGAGTGAGAAGGGCGATTTAGTGCTGCAGAGAACGGTCAATGGTTGGCGCGTTTGTATCGACTATAGGAAATTAAATGATGCCACACGGAAAGATCATTTTCCTTTACCATTCATCGATCAAATGCTCGAAAGGTTAGCAGAGCATAAGTACTATTGTTTTCTTGACGGTTTCTCGGGATACTTCCAAATCCCCATTGCTCCTGAAGATCAAGAAAAAACTACGTTCACATGCCCCTACGGGACTTTTGCTTACAAGCGAATGCCCTTCGGATTGTGCAATGTCCCCGCTACCTTTCAACGATGTATGATGGCCATATTCCATGAATTGATTGAAGATAGCATGGAAGTCTTCATGGATGATTTTTCGGTATTTGGAAACTCCTTCGACCTTTGTTTATCCAACCTTAGGAAGATGCTGAAACGGTGTGAAGAAACCAATTTAGTCCTGATTTGGGAAAAATGCCATTCATGGTAAGAGAAGGAATTGTCTTGGGACATAAAGTCTCCGGAAATGGAATCGAGGTCGATAGGCCTAAAATCGAAGAAATATCTAAATTACCATATCCTACTACCGTTAAGGCCATTCAAAGATTTCTTGGTCATGCGGGCCTTTATAGAAGGTTTATTAAGGACTTTTCAAAAATTGCCCGACCAATGACACAACTTCTAGTCAAGGACGCTCCTTTTGACTTTTTGGAAGAATGTAAGGAAGCATTCAATCGCCTGAAGAAAGATCTTACTCAGGCTCTGATAATGGTTACCCCTGATTGGTCCCAACCATTCGAGATCATGTGCGATGCTAGTGATTATGTTGTAGGCACCGTACTAGGCCAAAGAAAGGAGAAACATTTTCAACCAATTTACTATGCTAGCAAAACCATGAATGTGGCGCAAGAGAATTATACAACCACCGAGAAAGAGCTTTTGGCTGTGGTTTTTGCCTTCGATAAATTCAGGCAATATCTCATCCTTTCCAAAACTGTCGTCTTTACCAATCACTCCGCCTTACGATACTTGTTCTCCAAACAAGATGCAAAACCCAGACTTATTAGGTGGATTCTATTGCTTCAAGAATTCGACATTGAAATTCGAGATAAAAAGGGAGCTGAAAATCTTGATGCTGATCATCTATCACGATTAGAAAAGCCAGACTTAGAGAAATTAGACCATACCGAAATTCGTGACTCTTTTCCTGAGGAACGGCTAATGGCCATTAAGGATATTGAGCCATGGTATGCGGATTATGCTAACTATCTATCCAGTAGGGTCTTACCAAATTACATGATGATTGTACAATAATTCGTACGACCAGGCCTTCGATGGTGATCAAAGGGTATGAGGGGTGATATGCTTGCGCCAAACTTGTAGCCAATCTGTAATAAGAAATAGTAGACACTTCGTTAAGTGATTGCGTAGGGGTTGGGCCCTGCGAACCACCTTCGGCGTGAGAGTAAGTATGTGATATGTGTTGTAAATAATATGGAGTATGTGAAATACTGTGTTGAGTGAACATACCATTGAAATGACTCGTCCAACCTATTTATAGGTGAAGAAAATAGCTTGGAGAGTGTTAGCACACGTTTAGGAGATCATGGGGGCGTCCCCTGATTTGTGGTAACCGCTAGGGCTTCATCCCCACTATCTTCTACCTTGGCGGGGAAGCTAAGGAAATAGTAGGAACGTGGGGGGAAGACCAAGTCAAGGTTCACTTTTGTCTTGGCGCCTTCAAGAGAAGACTCCGAAGGGCATAGGCCTTCGGCTGGCGAATTCCCAACTGGTAACCATATCAATGATGAATGGTTTTACGCCACCAATGACTTATGAAGAAAGACTTGGGTCTTCGTAATGCAAATTTGACTGAGGTTGAAGGGGGGTCCTTCGACCTGATCGGAGGGTACGTCATCAAGCCCCCCAGTCGAAAGTGATATGTACGAACAAGAAATATTGCTTACGACTCAGAAATAGAAACGAAACCTCCCCTTCGTCACAAAAAACGAACGAAGGTGAAAAGTCTTGCCACTATTGACCGTAATTAATGCTTACATTTATCCTAACTACCCCTTTTCCTCGGTAAAATAAAACGTCATTTCAAAATTTAAAAAAGAGTTTGAAATCCGGAGGTAAGAGGATAACTTAGGACACGTGTAGGGCCGAGATTGAACATATGTGAGGGTATTTAAAGTTAAAAGCAGTAAAACCCTAACATCATTTTATCTCACGCCTAATTTTTCACCTACTAAATCCTCTTCCGACTAGGCTTTCGAACAAACAGGTAAAGTACTCCTTCGTATCTGTTACGTTTTCAAATACTTTATTGTCGATTTAGGAGGATCAATGTCTAAAAATAAGAAATTTGTAATCAAACAACAAGGTTGCACCTTGACAAGGGAGGAGCTCAAAGCGTTCCTCATCGATTATCCAATTCCCAAAGAGCATAAAATCATGTTACCTGGTAAAAATCAAGGTATTTTTGATGCCCCAGAAAACTATGTAGGCTTATACACCCATGCATTCACTACCTCCAACCTTAGGATACCCTTGCACCCTTTAATTTAAGAACTCCTCCAGTACTACGAGGTACACATATCTAGGTTTAACCCTTTTGGCCTAGCCAAGCTTACGACATACATTGTGATGTGTAAAGCTTATGGATTTGAACCATCATTAACTGTACTTAGGGGTTTCTGAACTTGTATCCTGGAGGAGATTGGTTGACATTGGCTAAAAGGGGTGAAAGGGATGTGCCCATTCTCATAGATAGGCCGTTTACAAACATCAGGAACTGTAAAGGAAAGTTTTTCTACATCCAAAATACCATTATTCCTCTAACTTTTCCTGCATTGTTAAACCCAGAGTTCCAATATGATGAAAAAAGGTTCAACGATCCCTTGCCCTATACTGTGAGGAGGAATCCTTTATATCAGCGTTTGGCTCGTCATCCAGCTGATTGCCAAACATTCCCTGAGCCAATCCTTTTCATGGCTGGTCTTGCTGAAAGATGGGAGGGGTCTCCTTTGGTACCTGAGATTATTTGTGATGGAGAAAGTATGTATTTTTTTAATTAAAATAAGAGATAAAAACTTATCTTTCTGATATTTATCTTATTTGCTCCTTTGTGCAGAAATGTCATTCAGAAACTTTGTTGTGGCTGGGGGTGCAAAGGAGGTCAGCTTCATTCCGAAGGATCCCCAGCAGACGAGCTATGGTGTGGGCTCTCCTTCAGTGTCGGTAAACAACAATGATGTGGAAGCTCAGCCCATCGAACCTGTTTCCTCTGATCCTACTTCAAAGGAACCCATAGATGTTGAAGACCAGCTTGTGGAGAATGTTGCAGATTCTGATGAACCAGTCTCCGAAGGATAGTTGGCCATCGTAGGACCCTCCGGCATTGGTGAGAGAGTCCGAAGCAGAAAAGGTGTTGGGAATTATGATAAGTGTATATTCTGCTGAAATTAATGCTAAATGGATTCTGCTGAAGACGTATGGATTCTGCTGAAGAACAGTTTCTACTGAAGTTATATTATACTATAGTTGTTTCTGCGGAAGTAGATATTCCGTATAGTTTATATTTAGTTAGGATATTCATGAGCTTTATTAGGAAGTGATAATGTATATCATATTTAGTTTTATGTTTATACGTTTCTTGGGAAACGGGTTAGGGTTCCTTGTGTATAAAAGGAACACAATAGTTTGAGTTATGTACGTATTTGAAAAACAAAGTTTTTAGTATTATTAAAAGATCCATAGAGGATCAACGAAGTTCTTAGTTATTTGTGTTTGTTCTTGTGTTTAAATTCCGCTTGAATACAAGTGTTAGAGACTGTCTTATAGTGTGTTTGTGATTACATAAGCATAACTATCGATCTACGAGTGCTCAAAGATCTATCAAGATCTTTAGTTTCAACAAGTGGTATCAGAGCCTCGGGAGAGTCTCTACGATACTAAGAACAGTTCTTTTTTGTACACTCATACAACCATAAAAACGTTCAACATGCCTGGATCTGATGTGGACACTGAACTCACCAACAACCAAAACACTACATCTCTGCAACACCTCAGTCTTTCTAACAACAATGCAAAGTTTCCATACTTGAAGAAGGAGGAATATGATTTATGGGCCATGAAGATGCAAAACTGGATCTCCAACATTGATTGGAATCTCTGGGAAATTGTGAAAAAGGGGAATAGTCCAAAGAGAACTATCACTGATCCAGATGGTAATGTTACCATTGTTCCTCCCAAATCTGCTGATGAGATACTGGCGGTTCAAAGAGAGCACAAAGTGAGAACCATTCTTCTTCAGGCTATACCTGAGGATCACTTGGGTGATTTTCACTACATGCAGGATGCGAATGAAATTTGGTTGGCTATCAAAGCTAGGTTTGGAGGGAATGAAGAGTCAAGAAGAATGAGGAAGTCGATGTTGAAACAACAGTTTCAAGAGTTCCAGATTTCTGAAGAGGAAGGCATCCACAAGGGGTACGATAAGTTTCATAAGATATTAAGTCAATTGAACGAGCTGAAGGCAAAGCCTGATAATGATGACTGCAACTCAAAGTTCCTAAGATCCTTACCTCCATCATGGTTGCAAGTCAGCATTGCCCTCAAGGCTAAAGGTGGGCTGGATATGCTCACTTTTGATGAATTGTACAACAGACTTAAATCTCTTGAGCCTGATGTGAGAAGTCCTTATCGTTCATCCACTTCTAGTCAAACAGCATTTGTCGGGGCCTCCTCAAATAGGGTGACTCATGCTCCAAGCCCTGTCTCATCAGTCTCCTCATCCTACACTACCACCTCATCAAGCTATCAGCCTAAGTCAAGTAGTGTAATGGAAGATGTGATTCACTCGTTTGTTGCTGATTATGATGTTCATCAGCAACTAGCCTATGAGGATCTTGAACAGGTGGATCCATTGGAGATGGAAGAGATGAACTTACGGTGGCAACTGGCTATGCTCTCATGGAATATCAAGAAGTTTGAGAATAAGTCTGGAAGGAAGTTTGGGTTCCAGGGAAAGGATCCAGCAAGATTTACCAAAAGTAAGGTCAAGTGCTTTTGTGGACAGATGGGTCACTTCGCTAGAGAATGCAAGGATAGGAAGCCTGGAGAGGAGATGAGATATTCTTCCTATCAGCAGATTCAAAAAAAAGCTGGAACTTCAAAGGCTGTAGCCACCACTGCTCTTGTTACTGTGGACGACCATGTTGATTGGAAGCTGCATGAGCAAGATGAAGGTGCTAGTTCAGACAATATTGGATTGCTGGCAAGTTGTACTTCAGAGGATAGGCGTGATCAGGTCGCCTTGATGGGCATCTCTCAGGTACATAAGTGTGTTTTTGGTTGTAGTGAAAATTATAATGAACTTAAAGCAGCCTATGATGAATTGAAACCAAATATAATGAATGCTATGTTGAAGTTGAAGCTTATAAACAGGCTTTAAAAACATTAGAAAGACAAAAGGTTTGGTTTCAAAAGAATCAATTGGCATATGATGAAAAGATCAGGGTGTTACAAAGTGATTTAGACTGTACTAAAATAGATTTAAAACGAACTGAGAAAGAAAAAGCTGAGGTAGTTTCTGAAAACAATGTGCTAAAAGAGAAACTAGATGAGGAAGTAGCTAGACATAAACAATGGTTGATATCAGGTAACAATCTAGCTAGAGAGATCTATAGTAGTCAATCTGAGATCTCAGGAATAGGTTTAGGTTTTCAAAAGTATGTTGGATTAGAAGCTAGGCATGATGGGCGTAAAACTACACAAGCAGGTTTAGCTAATTATGTTAAAGAAGGAACTTTACATGCTGTCCCTGGACCTATTAGAGGTGAACATATGCCCATTGACCTGTCCATCACTGTTGAATTTGATGGATCACACCATTTGTATGGCAAAAAGTCAAGAGACTTGCCAGACCCTGATTCTTCATCTAATGACTTTGTATCTTGTTGTGACAGTGACAAGTCCTCTGACAAAGGGTCTACTTCTACTACCAGGTGTGATTCAAATGACAAGTCAGACCCTCCCAAGACCTTGCCCAAGCCTACACCCAAGACTGCTGACAAGCCTATTAGAGTTGCTAATGAGGAATCATCTTCCAAGACAGTTTCCTCTGAAGACTTGTCTTTTCATTCTTTGAACAATAATAATTTTAAGTTTGTTAAAAACAATTCTGTTATTTATGGTTTGAATGCTTCTGCATGTAATAGAACATCTTTTGGTTTGAATAAATCTTCTAAAAAGAAGGCATGTTTTGTATGTGGAAGTAAATTTCATTTAATTAAGGATTGTGATTTTTATGAGAAAAGAATGGGTGTATGTGCTAATCAACAGAGACCTAGACCAATATAGAAAAATGTTAATGCTATACCACCTTATGTTCCACAAGCAACTCATCACTCTTCATTTCCTTGGAGAAGATCTGTTGCTAGACCATATGTGCAATGCGTTTTCGCCCGTTTTCTTTCATTTTCATACGTTTTTTTTTTAGTTTTCGCCCGTTTTCTTACATTTTTATACGTTTTTTTTACGTTTTCGACTGTTTTCTTACATTTTCATACGTTTTATCCGTTTTTACGTTTTCGCTCGTTTTCTTTCATTTTCTTACGTTTTTGTCCTTTTTTTAACGTTTTCGCCAGTTTTCTTAAAATTTCATACGCTTTTTTCCCTTTTTTTACGTTTTGGCACGTTTTCTTTTATTTTCATACGTTATTGTCCATTTTTTTACGTGTTCACGCGTTTTCTTACACCTTCATACGTATTTTTCCGTTTTCGCCCGTTTTCTTTTATTTTCATACATTTTTTTCCTTTTTTTTTACGTTTTCGCCCGTTTTCTTATATTTTCATACGTCTTTGTCCGATTTTAACGTTTTCGGCCGTTTTCTTTCATTCTCATACGTTTTGTCCTTATTTTTACGTTTCGCCCGTATTCTTACATTTCCATACGTTTTTGTCCATTTTTGCCAGTTTTCTTACATTGTCATACGTTTTTGTCCATTTTTTATGTTTCCGCCCATTTTCTTTCATTCTCATACGTTTTTTTCATTTTTTTTTAAAATTTTCGCCCGTTTTCTAATGTTTTTATTCATTTTTGTCCCCATGAAAACGTAAAAAAAACTTATACAGTTAATGACAAAAACGTATGAAAATGGATAAAAACGTAAGAAAACGTATAAAAACATAAGAAAACAGATAAAATGTGAGAATACTTATAAAAACGGACGAAAACGTATAAAGTTGGATTAAAACGTAATAAAACGGATAAAAACGGAAGAAACCGGATAAAATTGTAACAATACGTATAAAAACGGACGAAAACATATAAAGATAGATAAAAACGTAATAAAACGGATAAAAACGTATGGAAACGTAATAAAAATGTAAGAAAAGATACAAAAACGTATGAAAAAGAAAGAAAATGGGCGATAATGTAAAAAAGGGGACAAAAACGTATGGAAATGTAAGAAAACAGGCGAAAACGTAAACAAACTGACAAAAACGTATGAAAGTGTAAGAAAACGCGTGAACACGTAAAAAAAAATGGACAATAATGTATGAAAATGAAAGAAAACGTGCGAAAACGTAAAAACAGACAAAAGCGTATGAAACTTTAAGAAAACAGGCGAAAACGTAAAAAAAATGACAAAAACGTAAGACAATGAAAGAAAATGAGCAAAAACATAAAAAACGGATAAAAACGTATGAAAATGTAAGAAAACAGTCGAAAACGTAAAAAAAACGTATAAAAGGTAAGAAAACGGACGAAAACTTAAAAAAAAAACGTATGAAAATGAAAGAAAACGATAGAAAAATTAAAAAACGGACAAAATCGTATGAGAATGTAAGAAAACGGGAGAAAACGTAAAAAAATGGACAAAAACGTGTCATAATGTTTGAAAACGGGCGAAAACGTAAGAAAAAACGGACAAAAATGTATAAAAATTGACGAAAACGGATAAAAACATATGAAAACTTTAAATTATAAACAGTCGTTATTATTAAGGATAGACGATGCAACGATCTTTGACCAAAGGGTCTAACGTGTAAATTATAACTAACTTACTTAACGCCCGTTAAACCAAAGGATCGGTGATGTTATTTGTTTACCAACTTAAGGACTACCAGTGCAACTTCAAACTTTCAAGAACGAAAGTTGTTACTTTTGACATACCACAGGGACCATCCATGTAATTTACTCAAAAATATAACAAGCAAACACTTTATTGCCTAACGAAACATATGCTGAAAATCAAATGAGCGGAGTAATTTTTTTAAGATATCCATTACCTTATACTGTTTTGTGGGATAATGATAACTAATTAGTCTAATTTAATGCTAAACGTCCTATTGAAGATTCCATGTTCTTGGAGATTCGCCGATTGGGTAAAAGTTGTTATAAATCGTCCTCGTCCAACTTCGAAGTGAATCATAACAAAAACTATACGTTTAGGATCAATCATTCAAAGCGTAGATGATATCAATGATCTAAAAATTTCGCCATTAAAGTATCATCAGTGTTTCATTGTTCTGAAATTTTTACATTTGAGTAACCTAGCTTACAACATTTCTCAAATATTTTTATTTTCTTTCCAGAACAGTTGTAATTGCTATGGAAAGATGTGTTTTGAATATTGAAGAACATGAAAATATATGATTACTTACAATTTTAGCATGTATTAGTTGCAAATTTAGGTATAATTGAGACTATTCCGTAATTTTCTTCGTCCTATTCAAGCCAAACACACCTTTGATAAAACCAAGAAAAAAACAAAATTTTTCCCTTCAATTTTTGCCTCTATTGGTTGCAAAGTTGAGTGTATTTTAGAGTATTTACATAATTTTAGCATTCAAAGTAGTTAAATTCAACAATCATACATAAATTAAAGTAGTCTACCACACCATAACTTTGTCCTAAAGTTCCACAAAAGGGATATGTTACTATAGACAGTAGATCAACTCTCACGAGCAACCAATTTCTTCAATCAAGAGAACCTACACTAGTACACTACTACATGAACCATTTTTTGAAACGCCTTTTTGATACGGTTAAAGAAGAAACCATACCAAAAATCCAAAAAATAAAAAGTCATTTGACATGGTTCCTTAAAAGACCGTACAAAGAATTCTATATAGAAGTGTCTCACGGTGTTAATTTTAACACTTGAAAATCACATGTGATTTATCATGACGTAAATTTCACTCAAAAAAAATAAAAAATAAAATTTGAAATATATACAACAGTCTCTCTATATAAAGTTGATTTAATTCTCGTCGCGATACTATAATTCGTTTTGTGAAAAGTTCAACGGCTTGTGAGATTTTTAAATATTAGAAAAAGAGATAAAAACGAATATTTTTAGTTTGATGAAAATACAAATGGTCAAATTTTGTTCATTTGGTATTTAAAGAATTTGTTATCTACTATGAATATTTCTCTT
Organism: Chrysanthemum seticuspe; assembly: GCA_019973895.1. Lineage (NCBI taxonomy): Eukaryota > Viridiplantae > Streptophyta > Magnoliopsida > Asterales > Asteraceae > Chrysanthemum > Chrysanthemum seticuspe. The sequence continues at coordinate 53,880,018 of BPTQ01000007.1, forward strand.
TACTACATTTGTCTTCAAGTTTTGTACAATGTAAAATTATATTTAACACTTATTCTGTCAGTGTAGATGTAACTTAAATACTTTATTTTACCAAGTTTTTTTTAAGATACCTTTTTACCAAGTTACTCCGTATATTATTAGGGAACAACAGTAAGCATGTTTCTAACTTATATACTTTACGCTAACACATCATCCTATAGGATTTCAAATCCATCTCCAGACCCAAACAGCCCTAATACTAATTGAGACTGAAGAAACAAGTTATAAATGTTGAATATAGGGTTAATGAAATGTTTTATTTTTTTGAAAGGCTAATATTGCATTAAAAGGCTCCAAGCAGGAGGCAAAAGAGACAAACAAAAGAATGTACAAAGCCAAAAACAAACCAAGGTCGGCTAAGGCAAACCAACAGCAGAGAAAACATCAATTACACAAAAAGATCGAATGGTCTAGCAACCCAACAATTCCAGTTAGCCGAATTCGAGGAGGGCCGAGCACAAATCCATGTCTTAGTAAGGCGTTGAATGGACGGGAATATATCTTCATCCTCGATTATCGAACCATCGTCCAAATGATAATTAACCAGCTTGTTCCTCCATTTCCAAATAGCCCACAACGAACATTGAAACACCCCCTGAATAACCTTCAAGATCCTTGAGCACCCATTCGACGAGGTTGAGAGATTACCGAGGGCTACATCAGAAATAGAGAATGAGAGGAAGGACACGGGTTGAGTCAAGTTCCACCAACTCCACACTTTTCTTCAAACCTTTATCGCATACGGACAACGGATGGGAGCGTGATCCATATCTTCCAAGGCGGTCTCACATAAAGGGCAGGACGTGGAACTGAGATTAATCCCCCGGGAAGAGAGATTGACTCGCGAAGGGAGCCTATCCAAAGACGCTCTCCACACGCAAATGTTTACTTTGCGTGGTATCCAGGTGTTCCAATAATGGTGCTTACCAAGAGCGAAGTTGTTAAGCGATAAGTTTTGGATCTTCCTAGAAAGGGTTTTAACTTTGAAGATGCCTAAAGCCTCACCAACCCATGACCACTTATCATTCCCAACCGATTCTAAAGAAAGGATTCCAATACGAGGAACGAGACTCGCAAGCTCATTCAAAGTCCTGCCACGAGGAGGATAACGCCAAGCCCAATTGCCACTCCAAAATCCTTCCAAACAATGCCATCGGTCACTGATCTTGCAATCTTTAAAAGACTCAAGAGCGAATAACCTAGGGAACATGTCCATAAGACGCGAACCATCACCACACCAGTGATCTTTCCAAAAGGAGGTGCTAGAGCCATTGACAATTTTTAGGATAAAGGAATTTTTAAAGGAGTTGTCAATCCCTTCGATATGTTTCACCGCCTTTAAAATATCGACCCAAACACCGCCAGTAGCAACACCACCTGATGGGTTACCAAAGCCACCATCAGGACCATAGAACTAACTAATAACCATACGCCATAAGGCTTTTTCTTCATTTAGGAATCGCCACTTCCATTTACCCAAGAGACCAAGGTTCTTGGAATGAAGACAACCGACCCCCAAACCGCCCATCTCCACATCGAGCAGAATTGACTTCCATTTTACCCACGAGATTCCACGAGGGGAATCTTTGAACCCCTAAAAGAATCTACTCCTTAGAGATTCAAGAAGATTGATAATTTTCATAGGGGCCTTAAAGAGAGAAAGATAGTATATTGGAAGGCTTCCGAGGATTGATACGATCGAGAGAGCTTTGGCTTTCCAAGATGAAAGTCTTTCCCTAACACGATTAACAACATCAGTCCAACCCAAAGCACGCTTCCTTTTACTTCCAACGGGCAACCCAAGATATATAAATGGGAGGGATCCATGATCACAACCAAGAGACGACGCAACCACCTCAACATCCATGTGAGTAACACCAACCCCATATAGCCTACTCTTAGCAAGATTAACTTTAAGACCCGAAGCCTTCTCAAAACATTTAAGAATGTGAATAAGATTATAAAAATTAAATCTTACTACTTGCCAAAGAATAAAGCATCGTCCGCGTATTGAAGAAGGGAGACGTTGATTCCACTATTAAGAGATACTCCGTTATAGACACCTTTATTACACGCTTCCAGAATAGTCATTTGAAGAGCTTCTGGAACCAAAAGTAAAAGCAGAGGCGATAAAGGATCGCCTTGGCGGAGGCCACGTTTCATCTTGAATTCTTTTGAAGGGGACCCATTGATCAAAATCGAGATGGAAGCCGAAGAGAGACACGAAGATATCCACTTCCTCCACTTAACCCCGAAACCCATTTGTCTCATAACGTCTAGAAGGAAGCCCCAGCTAACACTATCAAATGCTTTCTCGAAGTCAACCTTGAAGAGCAAGAGTTTATGATCTTCCAACGAGGCCATGCGAATGATCTCGTTAGCAATAAGACAACCATCGAGGATTTGATGCCCCTTAATGAAGGTCGATTGATTAGGGCCAATGATTGAGTCAATAACCTTACCCAACCGAGAAGCAAGCAATTTGGCAATCACCTTATATACACATCCAATGAGACTTATAGGACGGCAATCTGAGAATCCGAGGGGGTCAGTCTTTTTAGGAATCAATACAACAAAGGATGGGTTACATCCAATTGCTATGCTTCCAGTAGCCTCGAAATGTTTGATACTAATCAAGAAATCAGCTTTAAAGATGTCCCAAAAAGATTTAATAAAGTTAAAGTTGAAGCCATCGGGGCCCGGGCCTTCGAGCCGGCACAATCCCAAACAGCAGACTTAACCTCCTCCATAGAGAAGCTTGACTCCAAATAGCTGATATCAGAAGGGGACAACCTACGGAAGAGAGAACTAGTAAATGAAAGACGTCGACACATGTTTTCTTCGACAGCCTTTTTCATCTCATCAGGGGAGTCTAACCAAATTCCATTAACCAAAACACCTTTCATGGAGAAATTTGCGTATTTATTTTTGAGAAGAGAATGAAAAAAACGAGTGTTTTCATCTCCCTCAACCGCTCATCTCAGCCTACACTTTTGCCTTAAATCGTCTCTATTCAGTTGGTAGAGAGTGGAAAGATCCATCATCCATTCTTCCCTCTTTATCACGTCCATATTATTGATAAGACCAGCCTCTGCCCTAAGGTCCCAATCAGTAAGTTGCCTCAGAATATACTCCTTGGAACTTTGTTGGGCCGATATGCGATTTACGGTCCAAGACTTGATGGCAAGCCTCAGATTTTTAAGCTTGTTTCTAAGGGGGTGAAACCAAACCCCATGAATTAGAGACCATCTTTCTAAACTCGACGTCATTATACCACTTGTCGAAAACCTTAAAAGGTTTTGGACCAAAGTTAGGTGAGCCAACCTTGAGAAGAATTGGGCAATGATCAGAATATGACCGACATAAAACCGAGACACTTACGTTATCCCAATGGTCGAAGAAACTCTGGGAAACCAAAAATCTATCAAGCTTACTAGCTTTTTTACCATCCTTGTCAAATCTAGAGAACCTCCTACCGCCAAACGGGAAGTCAAACAGGCCATTGCTAGCAATGAAGTCATTAAACACGTTCGCCTCTCCAATATTAAACACACAGCCACTACGCTCCTCCCGAGATCTAACCACGTTAAAGTCCCCAAAGATGACCCAGGTAATGTCATAGGAAGCTAAAAGAGAATCGATGGATGACCATAATAACTCTTTTAAAGCGCTAGATTGAGGCGCGTAAACATTGAGTAACCCGATCTTATTAGAAATACCAACCCATGTACCTATTACCCCTATAAAATTCTGATTAATAACTTTTTGTTCCACAGTGAACACTCGCGAATCCCAAATGGTGAGAATGCCACCCGAAGCGCCCAAAGAACCGCCATGAACAAAATCAACATATGGGCGAGGCCAAACTGATCGAATACAAAAGTTACTACAAGTCTCTAATTTAGTCTCTTGAATCCGATACAGGATGGGGCGTTTCTGACAACTAATTCTCTAATCCACCCTTTTTTTGTCTTTTCCAAGACCATTGCAATTTAATGATAAACCAATCATTAAAACAATTTAACACCAAAAGAAAGGACATCCGGTGAATCAAGAAGATCCAAAAGGATCCTTATTGACCTGATTCGGAATAAAAGAGAAGCCGATCAACTTACCAATGTTCTTCATCGCACGATCATCATTAGGGTCAACCTCTGGATTTCCTTGAGAGGATACAAGTTGAGATCCCCCAGCTCTTCCGTTTACAAGATTCCTACTCTTCAGCTTGGACTTTCTCTTATTTCTTTTCCCCCCTCAATCGCTTTTCCAGAGAGGTGTTGAAAGCTACATATAAGATCATCTAGCTCCTTATCTTCCTGAGTAACTTCTGTATCATGGTGAATAGGGGTGTTAAGGTCTGGACCCGGTATAGAATTATATAAAATGGGGTTATCTACATTAACGGGCCCATAAGATCCAATATCAGGAGTGGGCTGGACCACTTCTTCTAAAAGAGCCTCATGGACCGGGTCATAAGAAAAAGGGGGTGGAGGTGGTAACCCACTTGCTCTAGGGGATAGGGCATAATCCGTATTGAATGAATTTTTATTGGAACTATCATTCCTCGAGACCTCAACATTCTTGCATGGGGAGTGGACGTTAGGCGCCTTTTCGTTATCCCATCTTTCTGACCTTTCATTATCCCTTAACTCTGATGAGCTTTCGCCGCCAAGTTCACCATCAGACCCGTTCCTTTCCATGGAAGGGCCTATGAATTCTTCTTCAAAGACCGAATCATCATCACTAACTGGGGATTGAGGAGATAATAGGCTCGACGCTTGAAATTGTTCCTCAAAAATTCTCACAGGGTAGTAATTGCCATTTAATAAAACCATCAAAGATTCATTAACCACATTCATATTGGTTAAATGAACTAGAGCCTTAACGGGTAACAGGATCTTGGAATCGAAATCAACTCTACCAACCTCCAATGTACAACCAAACTCCTTTGTAATAGCCTTAACCGAATTAATATCCCTACTAAGAGGAGGGAGACCTTCAATAATCAACCAAGCTAACCTGCCGTACGAGCCACTTTTATTATCCCAGAGTTTGATGTTATCAAACCATTGATGTAACCATACTTTGTTTTCTTTTAAACTATTTGCAGCAACATCCTTTGAACCCCACTTAAAAATGAATGATAAACCTCCAAGGTATTTGATTTTACAGTCCCCTAGCCCATTGTTATCCACTATAGACCAAGCGTTCTGGAGCACTTGGAAATTTTTAGCCTCTCCAATCCAACAACATTCAAGTTTTGAACGTAGATAGGCATTTTCTTCAATGGGGATCGTCTTAAGACGTGGTTTTGTTTGAGTATTAGCACCCAAAACCGCCTCCTTAAATGACAGGTTTGAAGGAGGTTGCGGCGTCTTTGGAATCTGATGGTAACCCTGTTTAAATGGTGGGAAGCCTGCTCTTGGAAAAGTCTTGGCCCCGACCTTGATGTACCTCGCTCTATTTATTACCAGTTTCAAGTTTCCGATTATGATACCGTTTAGGCGCCTTTCGAAACACTCCACATCTCATGTATTGATGAATCTGACAAAACCAAACCGTGCGTCTCTTTTAGTTCTTTTGAAGGCAATATAGACATCAATAACCTTACCATATCTATCTAACATTTTCCATAATGCTGCTGAGTCCCATGTTTCGGGGAAGTTGGTGAAGAAGAATGAGGTCGCCTTGTCTCTCATGACTTTATTAAAATCCGATAATCCCTTCTTACCTCCGTGGTTGTAGTTATTAGGTGAGGATCCAGCATCGTTAGGCACCCTCTTGGATCTCCACTGTTTTCTGTGAACCTTTTCCCAATCGTCATCATCAGCCCTCCTTCTCTCCTGGATTGTTGTTTTGGTGAGTGGTGGTGGTGTTGTTATGGTGGGTGTTAGTGTGGTGGTGTTTTTCTCTTTCCATTGACCCTTGGGAGAAAATGTCAACTTTATTTTGGACAATCCTAATTGACAGCATATCAGATACGAACCCAAAATAATACCACAATACGTCAATACCCATCCAACTTTTTAATTTTGTTTCATTATCATACGTTTTAGTCATCTATTTACATCGTTAGTCCTTTTGACTAATGACCGTTTGTAATTAACTCAAAAATATGTTCTTTTTCACATTATATGTTTTCGTATGTTTTTATACATTTGCGTCCGTTTTTATACGTTTTCATACGTTTTTATCTGTTTTCTTACGTTTTTATCCGTTTTATACGTATTCTTACGTTTTTAGTCTGTTTTTATACGTTTTTATATGTTTTTGCGCTTTTATCCATTTTTATACGTTTTTGCCCGTTTTCATACGTAAGAAAACGTATAAAAACGTAAAAAAACATACAAAAACGTATGAAAACGCATAAAAACGTTTGAAAACGTATAAAACAGATAAAAACGGGAAAAGCGGGAAAAACGGGAAAAAAACGTATAACAGTGGATAAAAACACATGAAAACGTAAGAAAAACATATTTTTGAGTTAATTATAGACGATGATTAGTCAAAAGGATTAACAGTGCAAAGAGATCACCCTAAAATGTATGATAATGAAACAAAATTTGAAAGTTGGATGTTATTGTGGTATTTTTTTTTTGTTCGTATCTGATATGTGAACAAATGAGAAAATACGTTGATATTACATGTCATTAACCCTCGAATATATACTAGTTGCAAAACTATAATTTATACGTAAGTTATTTCATAATTTTTTTCTTTTCAGAACAACAATTTACCTATCTCACAACATTTACAGTAGTACAAATCACTTAAAAAGTGGAACACCGTATAAATAGCGAGTCCATTCTGAAATACCACGCAGTCATTTCCTTTGTCTTGCAAACCCGAAACAAGTTCAAGGAAGAGAAATGTGATATATTTACATATTCGCACTCTTCCGCTCACATGGTATGCCAACCAATATGTTCGACAGACACCAACCGTGGGGCATATGCATCAGAAAATTAAGGACCTTCAAATCCTGAAAAGCAAGTACCAAAGACTTCATCAAGAATCATGATAAACCCCGCCCACACTTTATTGGGGTATTTCATATTCACTAAAGAACTAATATTAAAATACAGGAGAAAAGAACTAACCCCATTGGGTACGGTAGTCATAACCCATACAACTGGCGCTCTTGTTCCTAGGCTTCATTCCGGTGTATTTATCCTCCATGGGATTAAACCAATCACCTGCATGTAGATTTATTTAAAAAAAATGGTATCAAGTGATAGTGATACAAAGAGATTGATAAGAAGCAACCTTTAAAGTTTCTTAGTTTGGGTCAACCCTGAAAACACTTGTTTTTAGAATTACAAACATTGAATTGTTATAAACATAATCACAAACATTGAATTGTTGCAACGATAGTCTATTTTTTTCCTACCAACACTACCCGTTCCTCCCACTTAGTAGGAATCCTGGTTAGGCTTTATTATGACTGAAGATATACATAACCCAAATCGACCCATTCACAAGTAAATGGGCCAAGATCATGTACTATCTGAATGTTTAAAAATATAGAAAAAGAAAAGCTGAGGTTAACCTGGATCGGTCATTTGAATACGCTTTACCCTTTTTTTCTTACCTGCATTTGTGCAAGATCAATGATTAGATGCCAACAAAGAATAAACACTTGCCATCCCTTTTCAGTGTATTCAATATGATGGCAAGAAATATAGTTGTATTAAAATAATAATATTAGTTTTATATAAAATGAATTGCGAGGTCATAAGCATTGTGCAACTGGATCTCTTTTCAGATAAGTTTCTCAAAAATTTACCCATTAAATTTGGCCAGTTGGAATGACCATAATACACCTATATTTACCAAAATGACCAAATGGGACCACATTATGACATATATAGGTTTAACAAGGAAATGGGAATGCAGCTAATACACAATATCACACAATAGAGAGGTCATTCTATAGAAGTGTTGCATGTAGCAGCCAGCACAACGTCGACTATAGAAATGGGTTATTGATTCTCAGATCAAAAGCATGAGATATATACTCCAAATAATCACATCCACATACCATGTGGTGTACGATCCGTAAGAATGAAGTTGCACAATGATTTCCTACCGTCGTCCCACTCGAGCCTAACTTTTGTCTCGTATACACCAAGTTTCCCTTCTTCAATGGCCTCTATGGTCAGGTAGAAGTAATATTCAGTCCCTCTCATTTTTATATATGCGCAATCCATGAATTTATAATCACGGAGGTTCTTGTCTTCTCCCCTCTTGACATACTAACAACAAAAATTGTTTATAATAAGTAAAACGCCTAAGAAAATATATACAGAGAGCACCTAAGTTGAAATTAGCAGGTGGAACATAATGAAAACAATACCTTCTCAATTGCCTCATTGAAGGCAGCAATTGCAAAGTTACCGATTAGACTCACAATTGGATTATCAAGTTTAATCGGCATTTTTTCTTTCTCAAAACCGTGAAGATAAATTGCACCAAGTCCGGGCTGCCACGTGAATGAAATATGTGTAAGTAAATATATAAAAAGATTCATGTATACACATACATCAAGGCGATTGTAATAAGGAAGAACTTTTGAAATTAGACATACAATCTTTTTATCGAACTTTTGAAACTCCATCCAGATTTTCTTCTCTGTCCTACTCAATGGAACATCGTCGGTATTAGCGTACCATTCAAGTGGATTCTTGAAAGGTGCACAACAACGATCTGTAAGGAAAGAAACTTGCCAAGTTAATGTTCATGTGTAATTTACTCAAGTAAACATGCACGCGTGCAACACATTAAGAATTTGTATCTACACAATACGCTGAATCCTCTGATATTGGGCCTTAATTTTACCAAATGATCCCACCACTTATATTTTCTTATATTTCTATGATCGCCATTCACAAAAGAACAAGATACAATGATAGAAAAAGATGAGCGAAATGGGGCAAACTTTTTTAGTTAATTCAAATAAACAGATGATCAAAATTATCAAACCCATAATCTACACAGAATCATACTGACCTGGCAACATGGTTATTATGTACTGTATTTGAGTAGTAGCAATAAAACTTCATCATATGTAGTAAAAAATAACACGAGCATACCAAACCATTAACAAATAAAAGTTACTAATCAACTTTGCTGACAAGTTATTTATTTATAACAAGCATGTACATTATGTATAAGATAAATGTCAAAATCAAAGATTAGAAATGCATACCACGGCCCTCCCGCAGGTGGTGGTCCTCTGGCAGGTCATCGCCCTCCAGCGGGAAAATGAAATCCAATTCCAGACTAGAGCTGCTTGAGCATTCGTAGGTATCGGCAGCTGCCGGGTCACTGAAAGAATTAATATGTAGCCATTGAGATTGTGATTTGATCCATAAGAAAAACGAGTAAGTGAAAGGTAGCCAAAATTTTCTTTAATGCTTGCCGCAGAAAAGATGACGAGCATCAGGGGAAAAGGTAAGCCTATATTTTTCAGCAGATTTTTGTAATTTATCACTGAAACATATGTATCTCAAGAGATCCTAACTGTCTTTGAAATTTAATGAGAGTAACAAAAACTAGCATATATAAATTATAAAGGCATGAAACATACTATTTCCAGTTATGTGGCAGTGCGTTAAGGTTCTTCAATTGTTCTGCATAAACCGTAATAGTGCCCTCATGAGACTCCAATTCCAAGATGGAATCCATGTCATTCTTGTTGGTGGTCTTAAAATGATCCCTAAGAACCACTGCCTCCCTAATGAGATCAAATAGGTCTGGCGGAACTACAAAATTTGATAAGGAGTCTGCCGCTCCTTGTATCAAAGCAAAAACATAGACGTGAGTTGTTACTATTATTATTGACACACACAAAAAAAGAAAAGAAAAATGGAAATACATACCATGTCCCTCCTCAGTAAATTTTCTTTTTTTTGAACTAAGAGGTTGTGACTTCACACTTTGGTTGCTTCCAGATGTGCTGTACGACTGAGCAATCCCATGAAAATAACACAAGACATAACTAATAAAATTTTTTAATATGATGTTACATAAGTACCACCAATGAATACAACCTTATATATTCTACGCTTTCATACGATGTTATGCTTATATATGTTGCTATTATTCAATGGTATTTGTATCTAGCCTTATATGCTGCTATGCGCCGTATACCTACATAGTTTCTCTATCCCTTAACCAAGTCTCCCTGATGGGTTTTCCCTGGAGATGATATGTTTACATTCTACCACCCCATAGCCCGCTCCGGCGGGATTGGTTATTCTTATTGTACTCGTGTTCCAGCTAATTAATAAGCCAAACTACCGAGAGCTAAACTATAATTAACTGATTTTTGATATATGCAAATACTGATAAACCAACACAATCATAAAAGGTAAATAAAAAAAATGCTTACGTCAGCAGATGAAAGCTTCAAACCCTTCTTTGTGAATGGTAATCTGTTCACAAAGGATCAAAACTAAATTTAAAATTGTGAAATCAATCGAGCACATAATATAATTCAGAATTATGAATGCGTAACTACCTAACGCGAGCCATAGTGATCGATCTATAAAATTATTTTTCTTACTATTTATAATACAATCTTTGAGAAAGTTTCACTTTTTAATCCCTGTTTTATTTCTTTATTCACAAATTCACTCCCTATAAATTTATTTTTCTCACTTTTTATAATACATTTTTTAAAAAAGTTTCAACTTTTATAATACAATAAGGTAGTGTTTGATAATGACTTAAAGAGTTTTAATTGTAAAATAGCTAAGTTAATTAAGTCACTAATTGAATATTTGTTTGGTGCTTAATTTAAATGGATGACTTCCTAGAAAAAGTCATGAGAGTGAGGGTCTCTATATTAAGTCATCACTTTTATCATACTTTTACATATTTACCCTTCCACTTCTTAACATCTAATCAACACTTATTTCAAATAAAAGGGTATAACAATAATTTTTTTAATTCAGACATATTATTCAACACACAAAACAAACAACTATTTATTCATCTACAAACAGACAACATATATCCAGACAGACACTTTAATTTAACATGACTTAATATAAAATTAAACAAACATGCCCTTTTTACCTTTTAATCCCAGTCGTATTTCTTTAATTTATTCAAGATGTTTATACTGCTTTAGTGCTTTTTAGGAAGCTTTTATGCCGATTGATGAATGGTAACTCTCCTTGTATATTTATCACATATTCTGATATTCATATCATGTATTTGATTGTTTGGCTATCTGATTTCACAGTAATTGTTTTTTTTTTTGTTTTTTTTTGTTGGACAGTTCTCACAAATCTCCATCTGCTGACCAGGGTGAAAAAGTAAGAAGAATATTTATTAATCGTTTTCGTTGATTATTTGTGCGTAGTTGGGAGAAACATCAAAGTTGTGTTTAGTTGGGGTTAACTTTTAGAAAACGTGTTCATATTATGTTGTATTCTTCATTTTGATGAAGGGAAGTGAGGGGTTTTAATTAGGTTACAAAGAAAACATAAAACATTCGTTCACTAAAAAAAAAAAAGGCTATAGTGACGAGAATTTAATGACAACCTATATTTTTCGTCACTATAAACACAGTTTAGTGACGATATAGCATTGTCGTCACTATATCTCGACACTTACATATATTTGGTGACGAGGTAATAAGTTGTCATTAACATACTTGTTAGTGACAAAACTTGGTCACTGAGTCAAGTTCACCGTCTAACTCATTTTTGGTTATGGTTCTTAGTCACGAAATTTTTGTCACTCATTTTTGGATTGCTAGTTTCGAAAAAGTTGTCACTAAATTGACTATTGCAATTATTTAAGTAACTTTCTTTGTGTCATTTTATTAATGGCTTATTTTCCTAGCTTTTCATCTTTTCAAATTTTAAAAGCCAAAAAAAATTATAAAAAAAACAAACTGTTTCAAACTAAAAAGAGAAAACAAAAGTGTGTTGATAAAAACAGAAGTTTAAGAGAAAGTCAAACAAAGTCATACCAGCAATAAACAAAACACGCGGATCTCATTTCAACCCGACCCGAAATAAATAAAACACGCGGATCTTTTTCAAATCTAATTGTTTAATGACATATTAACACGATTCATTCTTTTCTCCCCCCAACTTCACACACTAAAAACACACACCATTCAGCCCTAAATTTTTCGAAGGTTATCTCTAATCCCTAATTATTACGAAATAATTTCATCTAATTATATGCATATATGATGTTACTTATTGAAAATTGTTTTATATTGTTGAATAAATCGTAATTGTTTGAGTTTGATTTGCTTATTTGATTGCTTATTTGATTGCTTATTTGGTTGCTTATTTGAGTTAATGAGTTTAAGTTTATTGGATCCGGATTTAGGTTACTTGAATCGAAATTGACTTTGACCTAATTTTGATGTTTTTTGAGTTAATAATGAACTTAATGAGCTTATTTTGTTTTGTTTGTTTGTTTGTACGTCGAATAGTTAGTTTGCTTGCTTACATTGACTAAAGACAATTGAGATACAGTAAATACAATTGAGATACAGTAGTGTAGAATTTGTGTATTTGATTAGTGATTAATGCATTCTAGTTAAAAGTGTGTTTGTATAGGCGATTTGAGTAAGATTTAGATGAATATATGAAAAATACTAATTGTTAAAAGTTTTGCGTATTTATATAAGTGAGATTAACTTGTATTTGGCGATTAAGCTACACTAGCTTAGGATATTGATTAAGCGATTGATGCGTTATAGTTAAAATTGTGCTTGTCTTCGCAATTTTTTTCTGGTCTGATTTGCTAATAGGTATGCTGCATAGTAATATTAGTGAAATAAGTGTTTAAAAGCTTGTAATCAAATTACTCCGGTACTTTTGTGACAGTACAATTATCCAGTTTTATGAGGTGCGAGTGATTTTTAATGGTACAGAAGATGGAAAATTATAGCTGTTATGATACACAGATTACTAGGAGTTGTAGTTAGGTAATACCGTAATAGTTGATTAAATTAACTTCAAACCTAGTTCACATTGCTTTCAGACATTCAAGATATAAGTTATACAACCAGAGAGCAGATAGATAAGTATGACGATTGGCAAGTTTAGAAAGTTCTGTATTTAAAAATGATGTAAAAGAAGTTCCAGTTAAGTAATAGTTGCTATGATTATGACATCGTCACTTCGTCAGCTTGTAGTAATCTGATATGTTTGGTGGAGAGTTCTGCTATTTGCACCTTTCGTGCTCAAAATCCACAACTGATTTGGCTTTTCATTTTTGTGAAGTAATGTTGTGTGATCTAGTAAATTATGGAGTCACGAAACTGCGTCTGCTATATAAGGTGTGCTCCATATATTGTTTCCTATCCTTTTTATTACCACTAGTTGGTGCTAACTTAATCAGTAAGGATCCATGATAAGTGCTTTGTTGACAAAAAATCTGGAAGTACTAGTGTTAATACGTCTAGAAAATGGTATGTAGATCAACCATACATTCTTGCATTCTAAGCTAAACAGGTTTTCTATGTACCAGATTTAAAATTAGGCAAAAATTGGTTCTTTGTCGATTAAATGGTGAAGAATGATGAATGCAAGGGAAAGTCAAAATAATGAAGGGATGGTGAACCCAAGTCATCAGAAGTTGAAGCAAACGCTAGGGAAAAACACGGTAAACTTCTGTTATAATCTAAACGATTGGTTCTTTGTCGATTAAACCATCTTCTGGTCTGGTAAGTTGTCTTTTTCTACTCATGCTAGTATACCAAGACCAGGTTATTGTTGTTTATATTTGCTACTATACTGAAAAAAGATTGGAATGCAGAAAAACCTAAGAAATATAGGGTATAGAAAAGTTTTTTTTAATCGTCTCTTTCAATTATGTTAGAAAACGTGTTTAGATGATACAATAATCTTTAGAAAATTGAAAAGGGGAAGGGAATGTAGAACAACCTAAGAAAAAATGTAGAAATTTTTAAAGAGCTCTTTTCATAATTCTAGTTACAATTTGAAAAGTGAACTTCTCATTTTCTTAAAAATTCTTTTTAACATATGTGACTGCTATTTTATTTTTTCATTTTTTTTATGAAAACCTTTTTAGGATAGTGCTACAGTTTTCATCAACTAAAGTGAGCCAGTAGTTTTCAGTGTTTTGGAGAACTTTTTGAAAACAAACTAATTTGGACTTAATTTCTGAAAAGATGTGTTCTCCTCCATCTAGATGCAACCTAAGCATTAATACACGTGTAAACAAATAGAGCGTGTTTGGGATTGTTGTTTCATTCTTTTTCTTATAGTAGATATGCACTTTGGAGTAATTGTGTGAGCCAAAGTTTTTATTTTGTTGTAAAGGATGATGCTCTTTTCCGTAAGAGCTATAATAAAACCTACAAACTGTATCTTTATTTTAAATTTTAATTAAATTTTATTTTGGAATTCAGTTGCATAACTTGTCTGTTATTCTTCCTAATATTCCTGTGGGATTGCTCAGTTGGACAGCAGAAACGGAAGCAACAAGACTGTGAAGTCACCATCTGTAGTTTCAAGAAAAAGAAAAAACACTGACGAGGGAGATGGTATGTATGCATTTGCATTCTGTTCTTCATTAATCTTCTTAGTTGTTGATGTTAATTAACTTGTCAGCATTCAATTAAGTTGATGTATTTCTTGTTATTGGTTTTGACATTAGGGGCTGCAGCATCTAATAAAATTCCATGGGAGTTACATCTACAAATTCAGGAGGCGCTTGAACTAAGGGAGCTTGTGGAGAGGAACAAGAATGACTGTAAATTAAAGAAGGATTCGAAAGACAAGAATGGCAATGAATCAGAGTCAGATTCTGAAGACAAGAATGGCCATGAAATCGAGTTGGAACTGTGTGAAGACCGTCTTAGGCATCTTGCCAAGATGTTCAAGAAAATGAAGCAACTGCCACGTGACTGGAAATAGTATGTTTCACGCCTTTACTACACCTTCTAGTTTATATGCTACTATTGTTATCAAATCAAGAAAATTTCGTTATTGTAATCATACTTATATAATTTTTGCAGCGACCCGGACACTGCTAGCACCTTTGTGGCCATTGAGCCGGATAATTCAGCACTCCAAAAGTTGCCACCTCCTCCACAAAAACGTTGTATGTATTTTCATTCTTTACTTTGGCCAATTATCTGATGCATAGTATTCAAATGTAGGCTAACAAATAAATGAATGAATAACATGTTGATAAAATGCTTGGTATGAGCGACCACTAATGTATATGACTTTTACAAGGATATTAACTTTCATATATACAAATTTTTTATATAAAAGTCATGGGCGAAGCAAATGAGACCCGATTGGTGGGGTGTTAATCATTGAAGCTGGTTAAAGCAGCCAACTTTGATGAATTGGCAAAAAATTATGATTTATGTTGCAAAAATTGCCAAAAATCTCCAAAGAGATCTTGAGAACATTAACCTTGCAACTCCCTTTAGAAAAGAAACATCACAAAGACCCACCACCACTGTGTTTTTGGTTTCACTGGATTAGGCTTCAGATTCAACCCCCAAAAAGCCTTAAAAACCAACACATTTTTGAATTTCGAACAACGAAGAACACGCAACAAACAATTTCAAGATCTATTGCAATACTTCTTGCGAGGCTATTTTGGCAAAAACCTTTTATTTATTTTTTATTTTTGCTACTTTGGCTAAGTAGGAGGAAAAAGTGGCTAGTTTAACCAATTTCCTTAAAATCATCTACAGTAGAAAAGTGACTAATCGTATATATCATGCATCTGTGTACATACATCTTAATTAAGGCCTGATATCAAAGATTCAGTGTTTGGTGTATATCCAAATTCTCAAATGATGTCGTGTATTTGTTTTATTCTGTCTGTGCGCTCACACATATGTTTTCACATATGAGTTAATTACACATTGACAGTAACTTGGTAAGTTTCTTCCTTATCAGCGCGCTGTTGTTTAGCGGTGAGCGATCTGAACCAGAAGTTCCCTAAAACAAGGAATGTTCCGTTGAATGAGGAGGAGAAGAAAATATGGATGGACTTCGAAGAGTTTGATAAAGATAATGTATGCACAAGTTATATCAGTATTCATCCCTCTTTTAACTAATCGTTTTTATGTATGTATGTGTTCGTGACTTTTACTTCATACCTATGTGGCAGCTTGGACTTAAGGGAGTTCCTATGACAACACGTGACCAATATAGAAGGCCACTTCACTGTGATAATCCAATTGTTAGTCTAACTGGTAAATTTGCTGTCACTGCCTTCAACGAGGCCATTGAGATGGTATGAATTTTATGCTCTGTTCAACCTGTTAATTTCAAGCTTCTTTTCTTTTGATGTTTTACTAATTATAAATAAATTTATGTTGTTAGTATGTTAAGAAGGACGAAAAGAATAACATCCATGATTTTGAGATTGTGGAGTGCAAATATCTAAAAATGTACAAGACTAATTATTACTTCTACATCACCATTGAGGCCTTTGAAGAAAGGAAATTTGGTGTCTATGATGCAAAAGTTAGACTGAATAGGGTTGATGGTAGTCTATCAGTGCTTCACTTTGTACTTACGGATCGTGAACCACGTGGTATGTGAATATTTGGAGTATATATTTCATTTCTTGATGTGATTGGTTATCACCTCCGTTAAAGAATTAACCAATAACCCTTTCTATATAATTCTGCATGCATGCAACACTTTTTTGATATCATGTGATTCTTTGTTTTAATTGCGATTTTTCCTATTACAATGTTGAAACAATTCCTAGATGTTGCAATGTCAACCCATCTGTGTAAGAAAAATGTATTGATTTTTGTTATTCCTTCTGGCCATATGGGTCATATAAGATTATAAGAAAAAACTTGGCTAAAAAGGGATTGAAAGTTGCTTGATGCTTATAACCTTCTAAAACTGTATTTATATATATGATAATCCTATTTTTGTTACAGAAGGTCTAGTTTATTCAATCATATTAAATAAGCTAATAAGGGATCAATCTTTAATTTTTTTTTTGGTGTCTAATGCTTGATCTTGCATGCAATGCAGGTGTAAGAGAACCAACGAAGCTAAAGACTCATCCAGGTTAACCTAAGCTTGTCTGGAATTCATCATTTTTTTTCTTCTCAATATTATCTTATATTTAAATAGTACATGATCTTGAAGCAATTACCAGTAGGTGGGTCGATCTGGTTATTTATCCTCTCAGTCAATGAATCAGCTAATTAAGGATATGTATAATATGGCTGAACAGTTCACTAAAAGTTAGATTATTATTGCAACAACACAGTTTTGTAATCATATTCATTATATGAATAATTAAAAAATTAAGATCTACCATGGACAAACAAATCGTTTGTAGGTTGACCCAAACCATTCTAAGAAATCTAAAGGTCAGGGCCGTGCCCATTATGCCAAATCTGATAATAGCTTGTATAGTCCACTTGGCTTCTTCTGAATTGATTGTATCACATGATACTGTATTTATGTTTTAATTATATCTGTGTGTAGATAGCTGGCAAGATGGCTCGCGCATTAATCATAGCGGGATGAGGCTTAGACGAAACAAAAGCATTTGCAGGGGTTACGACTACCGAACCCCATGGGGTATGGTTTATGTTCTTTATCTTTTGTTTTTTCTTAATGATATAAATTTACCTCTGAAGTTTGGGTGATTTATCATGATTGATGTGGTTTCTGGTTTTTACTTTTCAGGGGATAGTGGTCCTTGATTTTGTGATGCATATTCCGGTAGCGGTTCTCTTGGTTGAAGAAATCGGTAGCTCGTGAGAGTAGATATACTGTCTGTAGTAGCATTTCCCTTTTGTGGAACTCTAGGACAAAGTTGTGGTGGTAATGACTACTTTAATCTATGTATGATCGTTGAATTTAACTACTTTAGGTGATAAAATTATGTAAATACCCTATATTACTCCCAGCTTACAACCAACAGAGGCAAAAATTAATCTTAGTTTTATCAAAGGTGTGTTTGGATTGAATGAGATGAAGAAAATAAGGGTATACACGTTGTGAAAATAGTCTCAGCTATACCTAGATTTGCAACTAATACATGCTAAAATTGTAAGTTATTATTTATTTACATGTTCTCTTTTATTACAGTTATCGAAATCAGAGAATGGATCCACTAAGATTAATAATAAAAATAAGAATGAAAAATATTTTCAGTCACACAATTTAAGTGCAGAAGAAAACTTTATGGGAGATGCATCTTTTTTATATATGCATTTAAAATGTGCTATTGTGATTCATCCTTCACATTTTACTTATATTTTTTATTTGATCCTTACTCATCAAAATCTTTCTTGTTGGTACTGGTTATCATAAGGTGGGTTATTAGGATTGATTGGAATAAATATTATAATAGAATTGGTGATTACAAAGAATGGATGATTACAAGTAAATATTGTAATAAGAATACAATAATTATTAGGATCGACTAGAATAAATATTAGACTGAACGTAGTAAGGGTGTTGTCCACCCTTTGGAGATGTGTTCCCCCCTATTACATCGAAACCCCCCATACACGTCCCCCCCCCCCCCCCCCCCCACCCCACCCACCCCACACACACCAAATTTGTTTGGTTCGTTTATGGATCGAATTAATTGAAGGCAAAAACAAGAAAAGTAGCCGTTGGTACTAGTTAAAAAAAGACTAAAATACACCGTTTGTCCCTAAACTTGTATCGGAGGATCGCGATGGGACGAACCTCGCCCTTTTCATCGCCACGGGTCCAAACAATAGCCATTAAATGCCAGATTGGTCCCTTGACCAAGTCAAACCCTGATTTTTGTTTTGTAGTCAAGGGTATTTTAGTCCATACACATTTATACTTTTATAACACATTTATGTTTTACCCCTTCATCATCTACCCAAATCATTCATCTCCCCAACATTCATCATTCATCTCCCCAAATCATCATCTCCCCAAGTGGATGAAATGTTCACAACATATAACCTTATAAACAAGTGTAAAAACAATGATTGCCAAGTAAAACGTTATCTGTAAAGGAACTCAATAATCTTATAAACAACTAGACAATATGTAAAACTGATTCACAGCAGCCAAACTACTATAAAAACTGCAATTTCTGAACTTGTTTATGGAAAGAAAATAAAAAGTTTCTCGTTTTGCCGTGGTCACGAATAAAAGTCGAAAAGATTCATGCAACAACATTCACCAAGACTGCGACAATTCTCTCAAAGGCCAGAAAATCAAAATGCAAATGCCATTTTTGTTTCTAGACTGAACTAATATATCATATCAAATCATCAAGGTTTTTGTTACAATTTTGTCTGACAACAATCATCCTTACAATCGTTATAAGCTGTAATACCTGACGTAATTTCAAAACAGACAGATACTTCACAATATACGTGAGTTTTTACCTCTGTTGAGTAACTCTATCCAAAAGACCAAGAGCAAGTAAGTCTATGTATATACTTTGCTGTATTCACCTTACTACTTTTAACTGAACGAGACATTTACAGAAAGATCCTGCAACTCTTCCTTTCTGGAGTTCCATGTACTTGAGCTTTCATTCCATAGGTTTTTAACTGGAAATTTTCAAATGCTTCAGAAACTACGTTCACCTGCAAAGTTGGTACAATAATCAGTGGTGTATTATAAGAACCAATAATATTAAAGTACATAGTCATGTGAAAAATGATTATAATGCACTTTAGAATTGAGAGTGGTACCAGATCAGGCTTCTTGGAGTACACTCTCACAATCAAGTCTTGATTATATGCAGGCAGCAAGTGACTTATCTGATCTTTGCTAATTGGGAATTTTTCTTTACTATCGTAATCCTGTAGAAAACAGAAATAGCTACGTTTAATGTTCTACCATTGGGTCACAATCCTATATATCCATTTTGTTTTATACTTCCGTTTCTCAGTTTTATTTTTCTGTTCTACCATTGCGTATTTATTTTTGAGAAGAGAATGAAAAAAACGAGTGTTTTCATCTCCCTCAACCGCCCATCTCAGCCTACACTTTTGCCTTAAATCGTCTCTATTCAGTTGGTAGAGAGTGGAAAGATCCATCATCCATTCTTCCCTCTTTATCACGTCCATATTATTGATAAGACCAGCCTCTGCCCTAAGGTCCCAATCAGTAAGTTGCCTCAGAATATACTCCTTGGAACTTTGTTGGGCCGATATGCGATTTACGGTCCAAGACTTGATGGCAAGCCTCAGATTTTTAAGCTTGTTTCTAAGGGGGTGAAACCAAACCCCATGAATTAGAGACCATCTTTCTAAACTCGACGTCATTATACCACTTGTCGAAACCCTTAAAAGGTTTTGGACCAAAGTTAGGTGAGCCAACCTTGAGAAGAATTGGGCAATGATCAGAATATGACCGACATAAAACCGAGACACTTACGTTATCCCAATGGTCGAAGAAACTCTGGGAAACCAAAAATCTATCAAGCTTACTAGCTTTTTTACCATCCTTGTCAAATCTAGAGAACCTCCTACCGCCAAACGGGAAGTCAAACAGGCCATTGCTAGCAATGAAGTCATTAAACACGTTCGCCTCTCCAATATTAAACACACAGCCACTACGCTCCTCCCGAGATCTAACCACGTTAAAGTCCCCAAAGATGACCCAGGTAATGTCATAGGAAGCTAAAAGAGAATCGATGGATGACCATAATAACTCTTTTAAAGCGCTAGATTGAGGCGCGTAAACATTGAGTAACCCGATCTTATTAGAAATACCAACCCATGTACCTATTACCCCTATAAAATTCTGATTAATAACTTTTTGTTCCACAGTGAACACTCGCGAATCCCAAATGGTGAGAATGCCACCCGAAGCGCCCAAAGAACCGCCATGAAAAAAATCAACATATGGGCGAGGCCAAACTGATCGAATACAAAAGTTACTACAAGTCTCTAATTTAGTCTCTTGAATCCGATACAGGATGGGGCGTTTCTGACAACTAATTCTCTAATCCACCCTTTTTTTGTCTTTTCCAAGACCATTGCAATTTAATGATAAACCAATCATTAAAACAATTTAACACCAAAAGAAAGGACATCCGGTGAATCAAGAAGATCCAAAAGGATCCTTATTGACCTGATTCGGAATAAAAGAGAAGCCGATCAACTTACCAATGTTCTTCATCGCACGATCATCATTAGGGTCAACCTCTGGATTTCCTTGAGAGGATACAAGTTGAGATCCCCCAGCTCTTCCGTTTACAAGATTCCTACTCTTCAGCTTGGACTTTCTCTTATTTCTTTTCCCCCCTCAATCGCTTTTCCAGAGAGGTGTTGAAAGCTACATATAAGATTATCTAGCTCCTTATCTTCCTGAGTAACTTCTGTATCATGGTGAATAGGGGTGTTAAGGTCTGGACCCGGTATAGAATTATATAAAATGGGGTTATCTACATTAACGGGCCCATAAGATCCAATATCAGGAGTGGGCTGGACCACTTCTTCTAAAAGAGCCTCATGGACCGGGTCATAAGAAAAAGGGGGTGGAGGTGGTAACCCACTTGCTCTAGGGGATAGGGCATAATCCGTATTGAATGGATTTTTATTGGAACTATCATTCCTCGAGACCTCAACATTCTTGCATGGGGAGTGGACGTTAGGCGCCTTTTCGTTATCCCATCTTTCTGACCTTTCATTATCCCTTAACTCTGATGAGCTTTCGCCGCCAAGTTCACCATCAGACCCGTTCCTTTCCATGGAAGGGCCTATGAATTCTTCTTCAAAGACCGAATCATCATCACTAACTGGGGATTGAGGAGATAATAGGCTCGACGCTTGAAATTGTTCCTCAAAAATTCTCACAGGGTAGTAATTGCCATTTAATAAAACCATCAAAGATTCATTAACCACATTCATATTGGTTAAATGAACTAGAGCCTTAACGGGTAACAGGATCTTGGAATCGAAATCAACTCTACCAACCTCCAATGTACAACCAAACTCCTTTGTAATAGCCTTAACCGAATTAATATCCCTACTAAGAGGAGGGAGACCTTCAATAATCAACCAAGCTAACCTGCCGTACGAGCCACTTTTATTATCCCAGAGTTTGATGTTATCAAACCATTGATGTAACCATACTTTGTTTTCTTTTAAACTATTTGCAGCAACATCCTTTGAACCCCACTTAAAAATGAATGATAAACCTCCAAGGTATTTGATTTTACAGTCCCCTAGCCCATTGTTATCCACTATAGACCAAGCGTTCTGGAGCACTTGGAAATTTTTAGCCTCTCCAATCCAACAACATTCAAGTTTTGAACGTAGATAGGCATTTTCTTCAATGGGGATCGTCTTAAGACGTGGTTTTGTTTGAGTATTAGCACCCAAAACCGCCTCCTTAAATGACAGGTTTGAAGGAGGTTGCGGCGTCTTTGGAATCTGATGGTAACCCTGTTTAAATGGTGGGAAGCCTGCTCTTGGAAAAGTCTTGGCCCCGACCTTGATGTACCTCGCTCTATTTATTACCAGTTTCAAGTTTCCGATTATGATACCGTTTAGGCGCCTTTCGAAACACTCCACATCTCATGTATTGATGAATCTGACAAAACCAAACCGTGCGTCTCTTTTAGTTCTTTTGAAGGCAATATAGACATCAATAACCTTACCATATCTATCTAACATTTTCCATAATGCTGCTGAGTCCCATGTTTCGGGGAAGTTGGTGAAGAAGAATGAGGTCGCCTTGTCTCTCATGACTTTATTAAAATCCGATAATCCCTTCTTACCTCCGTGGTTGTAGTTATTAGGTGAGGATCCAGCATCGTTAGGCACCCTCTTGGATCTCCACTGTTTTCTGTGAACCTTTTCCCAATCGTCGTCATCAGCCCTCCTTCTCTCCTGGATTGTTGTTTTGGTGAGTGGTGGTGGTGTTGTTATGGTGGGTGTTAGTGTGGTGGTGTTTTTCTCTTTCCATTGACCCTTGGGAGAAAATGTCAACTTTATTTTGGACAATCCTAATTGACAGCATATCAGATACGAACCCAAAATAATACCACAATACGTCAATACCCATCCAACTTTTTAATTTTGTTTCATTATCATACGTTTTAGTCATCTATTTACATCGTTAGTCCTTTTGACTAATGACCGTTTGTAATTAACTCAAAAATATGTTCTTTTTCACATTATATGTTTTCGTATGTTTTTATACATTTGCGTCCGTTTTTATACGTTTTCATACGTTTTTATCTGTTTTCTTACGTTTTTATCCGTTTTATACGTATTCTTACGTTTTTAGTCTGTTTTTATACGTTTTTATATGTTTTTGCGCTTTTATCCATTTTTATACGTTTTTGCCCGTTTTCATACGTAAGAAAACGTATAAAAACGTAAAAAAACATACAAAAACGTATGAAAACGCATAAAAACGTTTGAAAACGTATAAAACAGATAAAAACGGGAAAAGCGGGAAAAACGGGAAAAAAACGTATAACAGTGGATAAAAACACATGAAAACGTAAGAAAAACATATTTTTGAGTTAATTATAGACGATGATTAGTCAAAAGGATTAACAGTGCAAAGAGATCACTCTAAAATGTATGATAATGAAACAAAATTTGAAAGTTGGATGTTATTGTAGTATTTTTTTTTTGTTCGTATCTGATATGTGAACAAATGAGAAAATACGTTGATATTACATGTCATTAACCCTCGAATATATACTAGTTGCAAAACTATAATTTATACGTAAGTTATTTCATAATTTTTTTCTTTTCAGAACAACAATTTACCTATCTCACAACATTTACAGTAGTACAAATCACTTAAAAAGTGGAACACCGTATAAATAGCGAGTCCATTCTGAAATACCACGCAGTCATTTCCTTTGTCTTGCAAACCCGAAACAAGTTCAAGGAAGAGAAATGTGATATATTTACATATTCGCACTCTTCCGCTCACATGGTATGCCAACCAATATGTTCGACAGACACCAACCGTGGGGCATATGCATCAGAAAATTAAGGACCTTCAAATCCTGAAAAGCAAGTACCAAAGACTTCATCAAGAATCATGATAAACCCCGCCCACACTTTATTGGGGTATTTCATATTCACTAAAGAACTAATATTAAAATACAGGAGAAAAGAACTAACCCCATTGGGTACGGTAGTCATAACCCATACAACTGGCGCTCTTGTTCCTAGGCTTCATTCCGGTGTATTTATCCTCCATGGGATTAAACCAATCACCTGCATGTAGATTTATTTAAAAAAAATGGTATCAAGTGATAGTGATACAAAGAGATTGATAAGAAGCAACCTTTAAAGTTTCTTAGTTTGGGTCAACCCTGAAAACACTTGTTTTTAGAATTACAAACATTGAATTGTTATAAACATAATCACAAACATTGAATTGTTGCAACGATAGTCTATTTTTTTCCTACCAACACTACCCGTTCCTCCCACTTAGTAGGAATCCTGGTTAGGCTTTATTATGACTGAAGATATACATAACCCAAATCGACCCATTCACAAGTAAATGGGCCAAGATCATGTACTATCTGAATGTTTAAAAATATAGAAAAAGAAAAGCTGAGGTTAACCTGGATCGGTCATTTGAATACGCTTTACCCTTTTTTTCTTACCTGCATTTGTGCAAGATCAATGATTAGATGCCAACAAAGAATAAACACTTGCCATCCCTTTTCAGTGTATTCAATATGATGGCAAGAAATATAGTTGTATTAAAATAATAATATTAGTTTTATATAAAATGAATTGCGAGGTCATAAGCATTGTGCAACTGGATCTCTTTTCAGATAAGTTTCTCAAAAATTTACCCATTAAATTTGGCCAGTTGGAATGACCATAATACACCTATATTTACCAAAATGACCAAATGGGACCACATTATGACATATATAGGTTTAACAAGGAAATGGGAATGCAGCTAATACACAATATCACACAATAGAGAGGTCATTCTATAGAAGTGTTGCATGTAGCAGCCAGCACAACGTCGACTATAGAAATGGGTTATTGATTCTCAGATCAAAAGCATGAGATATATACTCCAAATAATCACATCCACATACCATGTGGTGTACGATCCGTAAGAATGAAGTTGCACAATGATTTCCTACCGTCGTCCCACTCGAGCCTAACTTTTGTCTCGTATACACCAAGTTTCCCTTCTTCAATGGCCTCTATGGTCAGGTAGAAGTAATATTCAGTCCCTCTCATTTTTATATATGCGCAATCCATGAATTTATAATCACGGAGGTTCTTGTCTTCTCCCCTCTTGACATACTAACAACAAAAATTGTTTATAATAAGTAAAACGCCTAAGAAAATATATACAGAGAGCACCTAAGTTGAAATTAGCAGGTGGAACATAATGAAAACAATACCTTCTCAATTGCCTCATTGAAGGCAGCAATTGCAAAGTTACCGATTAGACTCACAATTGGATTATCAAGTTTAATCGGCATTTTTTCTTTCTCAAAACCGTGAAGATAAATTGCACCAAGTCCGGGCTGCCACGTGAATGAAATATGTGTAAGTAAATATATAAAAAGATTCATGTATACACATACATCAAGGCGATTGTAATAAGGAAGAACTTTTGAAATTAGACATACAATCTTTTTATCGAACTTTTGAAACTCCATCCAGATTTTCTTCTCTGTCCTACTCAATGGAACATCGTCGGTATTAGCGTACCATTCAAGTGGATTCTTGAAAGGTGCACAACAACGATCTGTAAGGAAAGAAACTTGCCAAGTTAATGTTCATGTGTAATTTACTCAAGTAAACATGCACGCGTGCAACACATTAAGAATTTGTATCTACACAATACGCTGAATCCTCTGATATTGGGCCTTAATTTTACCAAATGATCCCACCACTTATATTTTCTTATATTTCTATGATCGCCATTCACAAAAGAACAAGATACAATGATAGAAAAAGATGAGCGAAATGGGGCAAACTTTTTTAGTTAATTCAAATAAACAGATGATCAAAATTATCAAACCCATAATCTACACAGAATCATACTGACCTGGCAACATGGTTATTATGTACTGTATTTGAGTAGTAGCAATAAAACTTCATCATATGTAGTAAAAAATAACACGAGCATACCAAACCATTAACAAATAAAAGTTACTAATCAACTTTGCTGACAAGTTATTTATTTATAACAAGCATGTACATTATGTATAAGATAAATGTCAAAATCAAAGATTAGAAATGCATACCACGGCCCTCCCGCAGGTGGTGGTCCTCTGGCAGGTCATCGCCCTCCAGCGGGAAAATGAAATCCAATTCCAGACTAGAGCTGCTTGAGCATTCGTAGGTATCGGCAGCTGCCGGGTCACTGAAAGAATTAATATGTAGCCATTGAGATTGTGATTTGATCCATAAGAAAAACGAGTAAGTGAAAGGTAGCCAAAATTTTCTTTAATGCTTGCCGCAGAAAAGATGACGAGCATCAGGGGAAAAGGTAAGCCTATATTTTTCAGCAGATTTTTGTAATTTATCACTGAAACATATGTATCTCAAGAGATCCTAACTGTCTTTGAAATTTAATGAGAGTAACAAAAACTAGCATATATAAATTATAAAGGCATGAAACATACTATTTCCAGTTATGTGGCAGTGCGTTAAGGTTCTTCAATTGTTCTGCATAAACCGTAATAGTGCCCTCATGAGACTCCAATTCCAAGATGGAATCCATGTCATTCTTGTTGGTGGTCTTAAAATGATCCCTAAGAACCACTGCCTCCCTAATGAGATCAAATAGGTCTGGCGGAACTACAAAATTTGATAAGGAGTCTGCCGCTCCTTGTATCAAAGCAAAAACATAGACGTGAGTTGTTACTATTATTATTGACACACACAAAAAAAGAAAAGAAAAATGGAAATACATACCATGTCCCTCCTCAGTAAATTTTCTTTTTTTTGAACTAAGAGGTTGTGACTTCACACTTTGGTTGCTTCCAGATGTGCTGTACGACTGAGCAATCCCATGAAAATAACACAAGACATAACTAATAAAATTTTTTAATATGATGTTACATAAGTACCACCAATGAATACAACCTTATATATTCTACGCTTTCATACGATGTTATGCTTATATATGTTGCTATTATTCAATGGTATTTGTATCTAGCCTTATATGCTGCTATGCGCCGTATACCTACATAGTTTCTCTATCCCTTAACCAAGTCTCCCTGATGGGTTTTCCCTGGAGATGATATGTTTACATTCTACCACCCCATAGCCCGCTCCGGCGGGATTGGTTATTCTTATTGTACTCGTGTTCCAGCTAATTAATAAGCCAAACTACCGAGAGCTAAACTATAATTAACTGATTTTTGATATATGCAAATACTGATAAACCAACACAATCATAAAAGGTAAATAAAAAAAATGCTTACGTCAGCAGATGAAAGCTTCAAACCCTTCTTTGTGAATGGTAATCTGTTCACAAAGGATCAAAACTAAATTTAAAATTGTGAAATCAATCGAGCACATAATATAATTCAGAATTATGAATGCGTAACTACCTAACGCGAGCCATAGTGATCGATCTATAAAATTATTTTTCTTACTATTTATAATACAATCTTTGAGAAAGTTTCACTTTTTA
The DNA here is from genome assembly GCA_019973895.1 of Chrysanthemum seticuspe. Taxonomy (NCBI): domain Eukaryota; kingdom Viridiplantae; phylum Streptophyta; class Magnoliopsida; order Asterales; family Asteraceae; genus Chrysanthemum; species Chrysanthemum seticuspe. The sequence goes on from BPTQ01000007.1 coordinate 53,907,665, forward strand.
ATCCCTGTTTTATTTCTTTATTCACAAATTCACTCCCTATAAATTTATTTTTCTCACTTTTTATAATACATTTTTTAAAAAAGTTTCAACTTTTATAATACAATAAGGTAGTGTTTGATAATGACTTAAAGAGTTTTAATTGTAAAATAGCTAAGTTAATTAAGTCACTAATTGAATATTTGTTTGGTGCTTAATTTAAATGGATGACTTCCTAGAAAAAGTCATGAGAGTGAGGGTCTCTATATTAAGTCATCACTTTTATCATACTTTTACATATTTACCCTTCCACTTCTTAACATCTAATCAACACTTATTTCAAATAAAAGGGTATAACAATAATTTTTTTAATTCAGACATATTATTCAACACACAAAACAAACAACTATTTATTCATCTACAAACAGACAACATATATCCAGACAGACACTTTAATTTAACATGACTTAATATAAAATTAAACAAACATGCCCTTTTTACCTTTTAATCCCAGTCGTATTTCTTTAATTTATTCAAGATGTTTATACTGCTTTAGTGCTTTTTAGGAAGCTTTTATGCCGATTGATGAATGGTAACTCTCCTTGTATATTTATCACATATTCTGATATTCATATCATGTATTTGATTGTTTGGCTATCTGATTTCACAGTAATTGTTTTTTTTTTTGTTTTTTTTTGTTGGACAGTTCTCACAAATCTCCATCTGCTGACCAGGGTGAAAAAGTAAGAAGAATATTTATTAATCGTTTTCGTTGATTATTTGTGCGTAGTTGGGAGAAACATCAAAGTTGTGTTTAGTTGGGGTTAACTTTTAGAAAACGTGTTCATATTATGTTGTATTCTTCATTTTGATGAAGGGAAGTGAGGGGTTTTAATTAGGTTACAAAGAAAACATAAAACATTCGTTCACTAAAAAAAAAAAGGCTATAGTGACGAGAATTTAATGACAACCTATATTTTTCGTCACTATAAACACAGTTTAGTGACGATATAGCATTGTCGTCACTATATCTCGACACTTACATATATTTGGTGACGAGGTAATAAGTTGTCATTAACATACTTGTTAGTGACAAAACTTGGTCACTGAGTCAAGTTCACCGTCTAACTCATTTTTGGTTATGGTTCTTAGTCACGAAATTTTTGTCACTCATTTTTGGATTGCTAGTTTCGAAAAAGTTGTCACTAAATTGACTATTGCAATTATTTAAGTAACTTTCTTTGTGTCATTTTATTAATGGCTTATTTTCCTAGCTTTTCATCTTTTCAAATTTTAAAAGCCAAAAAAAATTATAAAAAAAACAAACTGTTTCAAACTAAAAAGAGAAAACAAAAGTGTGTTGATAAAAACAGAAGTTTAAGAGAAAGTCAAACAAAGTCATACCAGCAATAAACAAAACACGCGGATCTCATTTCAACCCGACCCGAAATAAATAAAACACGCGGATCTTTTTCAAATCTAATTGTTTAATGACATATTAACACGATTCATTCTTTTCTCCCCCCAACTTCACACACTAAAAACACACACCATTCAGCCCTAAATTTTTCGAAGGTTATCTCTAATCCCTAATTATTACGAAATAATTTCATCTAATTATATGCATATATGATGTTACTTATTGAAAATTGTTTTATATTGTTGAATAAATCGTAATTGTTTGAGTTTGATTTGCTTATTTGATTGCTTATTTGATTGCTTATTTGGTTGCTTATTTGAGTTAATGAGTTTAAGTTTATTGGATCCGGATTTAGGTTACTTGAATCGAAATTGACTTTGACCTAATTTTGATGTTTTTTGAGTTAATAATGAACTTAATGAGCTTATTTTGTTTTGTTTGTTTGTTTGTACGTCGAATAGTTAGTTTGCTTGCTTACATTGACTAAAGACAATTGAGATACAGTAAATACAATTGAGATACAGTAGTGTAGAATTTGTGTATTTGATTAGTGATTAATGCATTCTAGTTAAAAGTGTGTTTGTATAGGCGATTTGAGTAAGATTTAGATGAATATATGAAAAATACTAATTGTTAAAAGTTTTGCGTATTTATATAAGTGAGATTAACTTGTATTTGGCGATTAAGCTACACTAGCTTAGGATATTGATTAAGCGATTGATGCGTTATAGTTAAAATTGTGCTTGTCTTCGCAATTTTTTTCTGGTCTGATTTGCTAATAGGTATGCTGCATAGTAATATTAGTGAAATAAGTGTTTAAAAGCTTGTAATCAAATTACTCCGGTACTTTTGTGACAGTACAATTATCCAGTTTTATGAGGTGCGAGTGATTTTTAATGGTACAGAAGATGGAAAATTATAGCTGTTATGATACACAGATTACTAGGAGTTGTAGTTAGGTAATACCGTAATAGTTGATTAAATTAACTTCAAACCTAGTTCACATTGCTTTCAGACATTCAAGATATAAGTTATACAACCAGAGAGCAGATAGATAAGTATGACGATTGGCAAGTTTAGAAAGTTCTGTATTTAAAAATGATGTAAAAGAAGTTCCAGTTAAGTAATAGTTGCTATGATTATGACATCGTCACTTCGTCAGCTTGTAGTAATCTGATATGTTTGGTGGAGAGTTCTGCTATTTGCACCTTTCGTGCTCAAAATCCACAACTGATTTGGCTTTTCATTTTTGTGAAGTAATGTTGTGTGATCTAGTAAATTATGGAGTCACGAAACTGCGTCTGCTATATAAGGTGTGCTCCATATATTGTTTCCTATCCTTTTTATTACCACTAGTTGGTGCTAACTTAATCAGTAAGGATCCATGATAAGTGCTTTGTTGACAAAAAATCTGGAAGTACTAGTGTTAATACGTCTAGAAAATGGTATGTAGATCAACCATACATTCTTGCATTCTAAGCTAAACAGGTTTTCTATGTACCAGATTTAAAATTAGGCAAAAATTGGTTCTTTGTCGATTAAATGGTGAAGAATGATGAATGCAAGGGAAAGTCAAAATAATGAAGGGATGGTGAACCCAAGTCATCAGAAGTTGAAGCAAACGCTAGGGAAAAACACGGTAAACTTCTGTTATAATCTAAACGATTGGTTCTTTGTCGATTAAACCATCTTCTGGTCTGGTAAGTTGTCTTTTTCTACTCATGCTAGTATACCAAGACCAGGTTATTGTTGTTTATATTTGCTACTATACTGAAAAAAGATTGGAATGCAGAAAAACCTAAGAAATATAGGGTATAGAAAAGTTTTTTTTAATCGTCTCTTTCAATTATGTTAGAAAACGTGTTTAGATGATACAATAATCTTTAGAAAATTGAAAAGGGGAAGGGAATGTAGAACAACCTAAGAAAAAATGTAGAAATTTTTAAAGAGCTCTTTTCATAATTCTAGTTACAATTTGAAAAGTGAACTTCTCATTTTCTTAAAAATTCTTTTTAACATATGTGACTGCTATTTTATTTTTTCATTTTTTTTATGAAAACCTTTTTAGGATAGTGCTACAGTTTTCATCAACTAAAGTGAGCCAGTAGTTTTCAGTGTTTTGGAGAACTTTTTGAAAACAAACTAATTTGGACTTAATTTCTGAAAAGATGTGTTCTCCTCCATCTAGATGCAACCTAAGCATTAATACACGTGTAAACAAATAGAGCGTGTTTGGGATTGTTGTTTCATTCTTTTTCTTATAGTAGATATGCACTTTGGAGTAATTGTGTGAGCCAAAGTTTTTATTTTGTTGTAAAGGATGATGCTCTTTTCCGTAAGAGCTATAATAAAACCTACAAACTGTATCTTTATTTTAAATTTTAATTAAATTTTATTTTGGAATTCAGTTGCATAACTTGTCTGTTATTCTTCCTAATATTCCTGTGGGATTGCTCAGTTGGACAGCAGAAACGGAAGCAACAAGACTGTGAAGTCACCATCTGTAGTTTCAAGAAAAAGAAAAAACACTGACGAGGGAGATGGTATGTATGCATTTGCATTCTGTTCTTCATTAATCTTCTTAGTTGTTGATGTTAATTAACTTGTCAGCATTCAATTAAGTTGATGTATTTCTTGTTATTGGTTTTGACATTAGGGGCTGCAGCATCTAATAAAATTCCATGGGAGTTACATCTACAAATTCAGGAGGCGCTTGAACTAAGGGAGCTTGTGGAGAGGAACAAGAATGACTGTAAATTAAAGAAGGATTCGAAAGACAAGAATGGCAATGAATCAGAGTCAGATTCTGAAGACAAGAATGGCCATGAAATCGAGTTGGAACTGTGTGAAGACCGTCTTAGGCATCTTGCCAAGATGTTCAAGAAAATGAAGCAACTGCCACGTGACTGGAAATAGTATGTTTCACGCCTTTACTACACCTTCTAGTTTATATGCTACTATTGTTATCAAATCAAGAAAATTTCGTTATTGTAATCATACTTATATAATTTTTGCAGCGACCCGGACACTGCTAGCACCTTTGTGGCCATTGAGCCGGATAATTCAGCACTCCAAAAGTTGCCACCTCCTCCACAAAAACGTTGTATGTATTTTCATTCTTTACTTTGGCCAATTATCTGATGCATAGTATTCAAATGTAGGCTAACAAATAAATGAATGAATAACATGTTGATAAAATGCTTGGTATGAGCGACCACTAATGTATATGACTTTTACAAGGATATTAACTTTCATATATACAAATTTTTTATATAAAAGTCATGGGCGAAGCAAATGAGACCCGATTGGTGGGGTGTTAAAATCATTGAAGCTGGTTAAAGCAGCCAACTTTGATGAATTGGCAAAAAATTATGATTTATGTTGCAAAAATTGCCAAAAATCTCCAAAGAGATCTTGAGAACATTAACCTTGCAACTCCCTTTAGAAAAGAAACATCACAAAGACCCACCACCACTGTGTTTTTGGTTTCACTGGATTAGGCTTCAGATTCAACCCCCAAAAAGCCTTAAAAACCAACACATTTTTGAATTTCGAACAACGAAGAACACGCAACAAACAATTTCAAGATCTATTGCAATACTTCTTGCGAGGCTATTTTGGCAAAAACCTTTTATTTATTTTTTATTTTTGCTACTTTGGCTAAGTAGGAGGAAAAAGTGGCTAGTTTAACCAATTTCCTTAAAATCATCTACAGTAGAAAAGTGACTAATCGTATATATCATACATCTGTGTACATACATCTTAATTAAGGCCTGATATCAAAGATTCAGTGTTTGGTGTATATCCAAATTCTCAAATGATGTCGTGTATTTGTTTTATTCTGTCTGTGCGCTCACACATATGTTTTCACATATGAGTTAATTACACATTGACAGTAACTTGGTAAGTTTCTTCCTTATCAGCGCGCTGTTGTTTAGCGGTGAGCGATCTGAACCAGAAGTTCCCTAAAACAAGGAATGTTCCGTTGAATGAGGAGGAGAAGAAAATATGGATGGACTTCGAAGAGTTTGATAAAGATAATGTATGCACAAGTTATATCAGTATTCATCCCTCTTTTAACTAATCGTTTTTATGTATGTATGTGTTCGTGACTTTTACTTCATACCTATGTGGCAGCTTGGACTTAAGGGAGTTCCTATGACAACACGTGACCAATATAGAAGGCCACTTCACTGTGATAATCCAATTGTTAGTCTAACTGGTAAATTTGCTGTCACTGCCTTCAACGAGGCCATTGAGATGGTATGAATTTTATGCTCTGTTCAACCTGTTAATTTCAAGCTTCTTTTCTTTTGATGTTTTACTAATTATAAATAAATTTATGTTGTTAGTATGTTAAGAAGGACGAAAAGAATAACATCCATGATTTTGAGATTGTGGAGTGCAAATATCTAAAAATGTACAAGACTAATTATTACTTCTACATCACCATTGAGGCCTTTGAAGAAAGGAAATTTGGTGTCTATGATGCAAAAGTTAGACTGAATAGGGTTGATGGTAGTCTATCAGTGCTTCACTTTGTACTTACGGATCGTGAACCACGTGGTATGTGAATATTTGGAGTATATATTTCATTTCTTGATGTGATTGGTTATCACCTCCGTTAAAGAATTAACCAATAACCCTTTCTATATAATTCTGCATGCATGCAACACTTTTTTGATATCATGTGATTCTTTGTTTTAATTGCGATTTTTCCTATTACAATGTTGAAACAATTCCTAGATGTTGCAATGTCAACCCATCTGTGTAAGAAAAATGTATTGATTTTTGTTATTCCTTCTGGCCATATGGGTCATATAAGATTATAAGAAAAAACTTGGCTAAAAAGGGATTGAAAGTTGCTTGATGCTTATAACCTTCTAAAACTGTATTTATATATATGATAATCCTATTTTTGTTACAGAAGGTCTAGTTTATTCAATCATATTAAATAAGCTAATAAGGGATCAATCTTTAATTTTTTTTTTGGTGTCTAATGCTTGATCTTGCATGCAATGCAGGTGTAAGAGAACCAACGAAGCTAAAGACTCATCCAGGTTAACCTAAGCTTGTCTGGAATTCATCATTTTTTTTCTTCTCAATATTATCTTATATTTAAATAGTACATGATCTTGAAGCAATTACCAGTAGGTGGGTCGATCTGGTTATTTATCCTCTCAGTCAATGAATCAGCTAATTAAGGATATGTATAATATGGCTGAACAGTTCACTAAAAGTTAGATTATTATTGCAACAACACAGTTTTGTAATCATATTCATTATATGAATAATTAAAAAATTAAGATCTACCATGGACAAACAAATCGTTTGTAGGTTGACCCAAACCATTCTAAGAAATCTAAAGGTCAGGGCCGTGCCCATTATGCCAAATCTGATAATAGCTTGTATAGTCCACTTGGCTTCTTCTGAATTGATTGTATCACATGATACTGTATTTATGTTTTAATTATATCTGTGTGTAGATAGCTGGCAAGATGGCTCGCGCATTAATCATAGCGGGATGAGGCTTAGACGAAACAAAAGCATTTGCAGGGGTTACGACTACCGAACCCCATGGGGTATGGTTTATGTTCTTTATCTTTTGTTTTTTCTTAATGATATAAATTTACCTCTGAAGTTTGGGTGATTTATCATGATTGATGTGGTTTCTGGTTTTTACTTTTCAGGGGATAGTGGTCCTTGATTTTGTGATGCATATTCCGGTAGCGGTTCTCTTGGTTGAAGAAATCGGTAGCTCGTGAGAGTAGATATACTGTCTGTAGTAGCATTTCCCTTTTGTGGAACTCTAGGACAAAGTTGTGGTGGTAATGACTACTTTAATCTATGTATGATCGTTGAATTTAACTACTTTAGGTGATAAAATTATGTAAATACCCTATATTACTCCCAGCTTACAACCAACAGAGGCAAAAATTAATCTTAGTTTTATCAAAGGTGTGTTTGGATTGAATGAGATGAAGAAAATAAGGGTATACACGTTGTGAAAATAGTCTCAGCTATACCTAGATTTGCAACTAATACATGCTAAAATTGTAAGTTATTATTTATTTACATGTTCTCTTTTATTACAGTTATCGAAATCAGAGAATGGATCCACTAAGATTAATAATAAAAATAAGAATGAAAAATATTTTCAGTCACACAATTTAAGTGCAGAAGAAAACTTTATGGGAGATGCATCTTTTTTATATATGCATTTAAAATGTGCTATTGTGATTCATCCTTCACATTTTACTTATATTTTTTATTTGATCCTTACTCATCAAAATCTTTCTTGTTGGTACTGGTTATCATAAGGTGGGTTATTAGGATTGATTGGAATAAATATTATAATAGAATTGGTGATTACAAAGAATGGATGATTACAAGTAAATATTGTAATAAGAATACAATAATTATTAGGATCGACTAGAATAAATATTAGACTGAACGTAGTAAGGGTGTTGTCCACCCTTTGGAGATGTGTTCCCCCCTATTACATCGAAACCCCCCATACACGTCCCCCCCCCCCCCCCCCCACCCCACCCACCCCACACACACCAAATTTGTTTGGTTCGTTTATGGATCGAATTAATTGAAGGCAAAAACAAGAAAAGTAGCCGTTGGTACTAGTTAAAAAAAGACTAAAATACACCGTTTGTCCCTAAACTTGTATCGGAGGATCGCGATGGGACGAACCTCGCCCTTTTCATCGCCACGGGTCCAAACAATAGCCATTAAATGCCAGATTGGTCCCTTGACCAAGTCAAACCCTGATTTTTGTTTTGTAGTCAAGGGTATTTTAGTCCATACACATTTATACTTTTATAACACATTTATGTTTTACCCCTTCATCATCTACCCAAATCATTCATCTCCCCAACATTCATCATTCATCTCCCCAAATCATCATCTCCCCAAGTGGATGAAATGTTCACAACATATAACCTTATAAACAAGTGTAAAAACAATGATTGCCAAGTAAAACGTTATCTGTAAAGGAACTCAATAATCTTATAAACAACTAGACAATATGTAAAACTGATTCACAGCAGCCAAACTACTATAAAAACTGCAATTTCTGAACTTGTTTATGGAAAGAAAATAAAAAGTTTCTCGTTTTGCCGTGGTCACGAATAAAAGTCGAAAAGATTCATGCAACAACATTCACCAAGACTGCGACAATTCTCTCAAAGGCCAGAAAATCAAAATGCAAATGCCATTTTTGTTTCTAGACTGAACTAATATATCATATCAAATCATCAAGGTTTTTGTTACAATTTTGTCTGACAACAATCATCCTTACAATCGTTATAAGCTGTAATACCTGACGTAATTTCAAAACAGACAGATACTTCACAATATACGTGAGTTTTTACCTCTGTTGAGTAACTCTATCCAAAAGACCAAGAGCAAGTAAGTCTATGTATATACTTTGCTGTATTCACCTTACTACTTTTAACTGAACGAGACATTTACAGAAAGATCCTGCAACTCTTCCTTTCTGGAGTTCCATGTACTTGAGCTTTCATTCCATAGGTTTTTAACTGGAAATTTTCAAATGCTTCAGAAACTACGTTCACCTGCAAAGTTGGTACAATAATCAGTGGTGTATTATAAGAACCAATAATATTAAAGTACATAGTCATGTGAAAAATGATTATAATGCACTTTAGAATTGAGAGTGGTACCAGATCAGGCTTCTTGGAGTACACTCTCACAATCAAGTCTTGATTATATGCAGGCAGCAAGTGACTTATCTGATCTTTGCTAATTGGGAATTTTTCTTTACTATCGTAATCCTGTAGAAAACAGAAATAGCTACGTTTAATGTTCTACCATTGGGTCACAATCCTATATATCCATTTTGTTTTATACTTCCGTTTCTCAGTTTTATTTTTCTGTTTCATTACCATGACCGGATATGAGAAACTGATTGAAACAAGATAAAGACAAGTTTTATCAACTCAAAAAAGATAATATATGTGACTTTCTGGTAGAAGTAGCAAATGGCTGGTTGACAGGGTCAAACGGATAATTTTGGTGTGGATTGGGCTGAACAAAACATTTTTACAAGTATTTAAGAATTTATAAATAACTTTTGTGTTAAGTATGATTACAAAAACTTGATACTCAAATCAATTTAAGAGGTTGTGAACTGTGTGTATTAGAAGACACTATGGTCGACCTTTTAACTTGTTTAACCCATTTTGACCCAATCAAATGGGTAAAAAGTTCCACCTCTATTTTCTGTTATTCTATCAATCTGCAACCAGGCAAGAAAAGATTTCAGTGATAAGATTATTACGTACCTCAAAGAAGTTGATGCTGGATTGGGGTACCACAAGAAGAGAGAAGATAAAGTTAGAAAAACAAAACCTATCTGAGGCGAAAAAAAATGGAGGCGAGTGCTAATAATAACAGTACTTGCAAGTATACCATTCTAGTGGATTGTTTCTTCCCTTTATCAAATCAATTTTGACATTGCTTACTGCTAAATCTTCTTCTCTTAGACTAGCGCCACCAGATTTCTGTATCCAAAGTAGCCATCAGTAACTAATGCAAGTATGTAACCAAAGAAGTAGATCTTGATAGAAATAAAGTTGAAGAACCTGTGAACATATTATATCTTGTGCCGTCACACGTTTGAAATGGTCCAGCTTATCCTTGGGAACAGTAAACTCATTGCAGAACTGCCAAACAAAAACAAAAAAATAATCACTTTCTTTCGCTAAATTAAGACCACTAATTAGCAAAAGTATCTCTCGATTATCCTTATCAATATAAATCATATACGGAGACACATTCCCTTGATTTTCATCATAATCGTTTTTCAAAACCACTTGATCCGGATCAATCCCATATCCACCCGGCGGAGCCCAAAGAGGGTTACGGATATCATACTCATAAACAGCTAAAATATATCTACAAATTCTTGGCACAGGTTCAAATTCACTCGCAGTTGCATGACCCCAGTTCTCACTTTCTCGACCCGCAGTACAAAGACATTTCTTCCACGCCCAACGAGCACATCCCAAACAGTACACACATTCAAGAATCGGACAACAACAGAATACAGACATTTTTTGTATTTCCCTACAAACGACGCAACTCAAACCTAAATAACAATCACCAAGATCACTATTTCATAACCAAACCACCCAAGATCACTACTTTACCATCAAAACCGCAACGAAACAACCTTAAAACAAACCTTAACTACAAAAAGGCAACAAATTCATGGAAAAAAATGAATAATCTGAACTGGGTATGTGCTAGAACTTAATGGGTATGGATAAAAATGTGAACTTGATACTAAAAACAGCTTATAACACAAGTAAACTAATGACAACTAATAAACAGCATAAAGGGTCAAACAAAGAGATGAAACATGTGGAATTGAGTAGGGTTTAAGAAAGAAAATATCACCTGAAATTGCTGATTAAAATAAGTATAGTAAAACCCTAGAAAAATATGAAAATTTTGGGGGAAAACAGAACAGTTGGTGTTTGGTTGGGTTTGTAGCAGGTATTGATTTTGAGAAGAATCTTGAAGAGTTGATAGATTCTAATAAGCATATGCCAGAAAGAACTTAACATCTTGGTCTTTTATATAACAAGAAAATTTGTTTTTGGTCTTTCTAAAAAATAAAAATAATCGACAAAGAATAAAAATAAAAATAAACAAAAAATAAAAATAATCGACAAAGAATAATCGACAGATTTTTTCCAGGATGATTGTTGGGGAGATGATGATGTTGGGGAGATGAATGATTTGGGTAGATGATGAAGAGAATGAAAGATGAAGGGGTAAAATATAAATGTGTTATAAAAGTATAAATGTGTATGGACTAAAATACCCTCGACTACAAAACAAAAATCAGACTTTGACTTGGTCAAAGGACTAATCTGGAATTTAATGGCTACTGTTTGGACCTATGGCGATGATTATGGCCAGTTTCGTCCCATCGCGATCCTCCGATACAAGTTTAGGGACCAACGGTGTATTTTAGTCTTAAAAAAAAAACAAACTTTTCTCCATTAAAAACTTTCATTTTCTAAATTTTTTCATATACTCTCGAATCATTCCTTTCTACACACATTTTAATCATTCTAATCAAAAAATGAATTCCAATCAATTTTTATTTGATGATACAGATGACGAAGATGAAGTTAATAGTTTGTTATTCGAGTTTGTCAAGGACGCCGCTTTGTTCAAACTTCAACATCTACAATCCCAAAAAACCCACAAAACTCTATTGGTAGCGATCCTCATGGTGCTCATGAGCGTCTTGTGGTGGCTTACTTCAGTGAAGAACTAATGTATAATGACTATTTATTCCATAAACGTTTTCGAATGAGTCGAACACTGTTCACAAGCATTGTTCGTGACTTGACTGAGAACTTCCTGTATTTCCGGCAAAAATATGATGTTCGGGAAGATATGGCATTTCTCCGCTAGTGAAGTGTACCTCTGCAATTCGTCAATTATCATATGGCATCGTTACAGATTCTTTAGACGAATATCTACAAATTGGTGATAAAACTTCGCGTGATGTCGAAAAACTGTATGCTTTTCACGAGGAAAAACATGGGTTTCCTAGGATTATAAGAATCATTGACTGTACGAAATGGTCATGGGCTCAATGCCCACAACATCTACGTGGTCAATTTTCTAGGGGTGATTCCGGACCAGATCCATTCATTTTGTTAGAAGCAGTTGCCTCACAAAATTTGTGGATTTGGCATGCGCTCTTTGGTGTTGCAGGGTCGAACAATGACGTCAACGTTATACGTTAGTCGCCTCTTTCAAAAGATCTCAAAGTCGGAAAAGCACCAGAGGTTCCGTTTGTGGCTAACGACGTGAATTATAGATGGAGATATTATCTTACTAACGGGATATATCCAGAATGGGCTGTTCTTGTTAAGTCTATTTCACAGCGAGGCTCAAATGATGCGAAGCGAATAAGATACAAGTAAGCGCATGAAGCAACAAGAAAAGATGTGGAACAAGCATTTTGCCTGCTAAAGAAAAAGTGGGCTATAGTAAAAACGCCTGCGCGGTCACAAAGTCTTAAGAAAATTACACATTTGATGTACACTTGTATCATATTACATAATATGATACGAAAAGACAAAAAGAATGCAATATCTCCCAAGTTTTATCTGGAGGAACAACATCGTAAAGATGATCCGGTACGATCCCGAGAATCTAGGTTACAAGTTATCAGGGAACACATTTAGTATCGAACAAATGAACACTAATTTTATCGTAATATTTTTAATTTTATTTTAGTTATTTTATGTAATGTTTTTAATTTTATTTGAAATATTAATGTAATGTTTTTAGTTTAAATGAAATACGTGTTTAAAAAAAAGTGTTTGGTCTCCTTACTACGTGGGTTTGGTCTTGGCGGTGTTTGAGGAGAGAGAAAGCTGGTGTGACTGTGGGAGGTGGGTTTGTTGGTGTCTTATTACTTTTAGTCTTATATTTACAAGTCCTTCTATGTGATAATGACACTTGGAGAAAAATAGATAAAATAGTTGATGACACTTAAGAGGATATAGCATTACTCAAAATATGTATTAAACTCTCCTACCGTCTTCAAGTTATTCAATGTAAACAAATATTAATTGTTTAAACTTTTCAATAGTTTAAAGTTAATGAAGTAACGGGCAAGTTTATTGGATCAAGAACATATATGTGTGAAATAACAAACTTGATAGATTTCATGAAAATTTTAATTAAGGTGCTAAACTTGAACCAATCATGAACTTTTAACATAAGACTAGGGGTGAAGGATAAGATGGGCAGGCAAGGGTGATGGCCCTCTCAAAACTATTGTGAATACAAATAAGCCGTAAAAACGTTTATTTATATTTTATGATCTTCTAATGTTTTGTCGATAACAAACGTAAAATCATTTTTACGAAACAAATAAAATACGTAAATGGTTTGAGCCAATAGTTTACTAACACACATACGTTTTCACATAAAACACTAAACAAGTAAAAGTGGTTTTATGATTTAGTAATACATATGTACAACAACTAGTGTTTACATATTGGACAAATATATACATAACTAGTATGTATCATAATGGGTAGAAGTTTAAGTATTTGACCCATTGACCAAATACATTGAATATTGTTTAAAACCCAAAGTCCATGACCCATACCAGTAGAGCATAACCCATAACCCATTGCATGACATCATGCATAAGTCATATATAGATATTATCCATGACCCATGGTTTTAACCCATGACCCATGGACTAGATGCACTGCATCTTATAGATACATTGTATCTACTTGGATACCCATGGTCCAAAGTCTAGGACACATGACCCATAACCCATGACCCAAAACCCATGGGCAAAATGGAGCGTCCCACGGATCCCCAGTAATACACTGGACGGATCCCTCAAGTGATGGATCTGTGGGATCCGTGGAACAGTAGCTAAATTTCTTCTATAAATAGTGAGCCATTTCTTCATTTTGGGTTGCGACTCCCACACATACTTTCCCCAAGTATTGTAACCTTCTAACCTCAGATCCTAAGGATCTCTCTATGTAGTTTGTGTTTTGTTTTTGTGTGATTCTCTAGGTTCCTCTTAAAGGCGAGATCACCACCTCTTGAATCAAGTCCATGAGTTGCCATGCTTCGTCATCATCAAGACTACTGAGGTTCTCTTGCTGATACTTCTTTCTTCCTCCATAGAAGTGTTGTGTCAAAGGCATTAGTGAAGGATGCCAAAAGAGTCAAGACGAAAGCATTAGTGAAAGGTGCTTAAACGTCCGTATCAAAGGCATTAGTGAAGGATGCCAAAGGAGTCAAGACTAGGGGTGTAATCGAGTCAAGCCGAGCTTGAGCTCGACAAGTGATAACGCTACACGCGTCGTTCGGGGTCAAAGGAACTTCCTTTTCTTCGAGCAAGTTTTATAACACCCTAGGCAGTGAACCTAATCGTTGTAGTGTAGTATTAGGGTAAGCCACGGGTATTGATATCGTTCTCTAGGGGAATAGGAATGCTAGTGAGAAGTTACTACGCTAAGGTTGGGGTTGAGGAAGATTATTTTTTATCTTTTTATATTTTTAAGAAAAGGAAAGGTACGAATCTCGGGGTTTGAATTTGGGGGGTTGGTATTGCTACCGATTACTCTACTTATCTAATTATCTAATCTAAGGTGTATGTAGTCTATGTCTAATTAATGTGTGCTCGTATGATAGTTTAAAGATGTGTTTACTTAGGTTTTACTACTCCTTAATTATCTCCTATTGGTGGTTGAATTGCCACGTCCTTATTCCTAGTTGCGTTGTGTGTCTAAGGTTGTAGGGTATGCATTTCTCCCTAACTCTTTGAACTTACCAAAGGGTCTCGACTACAAAACCCACTAGGGATAATAAACTCTTACTCTAAGGCACTCTTTGGATGGTTTAGCTTACAACTACTCAAGGAGTCATATTCTAAGGTTCACAAAGATTTAATCAAGCATTAAGTACACAACGAATGACCTATCGCATTACTAGATCATTAATCAACGAAGATAATAGACAACCAATCAATATTCAATAATTAAGTTTCATATTCCCTAAGCAAACACACAAGTAAATTAGCCGAACATGGAGAACATGCAAGCATACACACAAATAATCAAAGACATAATTGTATTAATGAAGTAAAACACTTATCTTGGTGTAAGATAGGGTTTGAAACCCTAAAATACTGTACAAGACAGCCTTGGTTCGGTTTTAGGTTTTTACTCCAAAAGACTACACACTAATACTGAAAAATTCGGATTCTATATATAAGATTACATCTGCGACGGCGTCACCTTATGTTTTGTGACGCCGTCGGGTCGCCGTCATTAGGGTTTCGTCTTGGCCATGTTAGACTTGCGACGGCGTCACCTTATGCTTGTGACGCCGTCCTCTTCAGCTTCTGACGCCGTCTGGATTGCATCTAGGCCGTCTGAGTTGCGACGGCCTACTCTTTTATAACTTGACGTCGTCACTTGAAAATAGGAGTTTTGGCTTCTGTCCCGTCACAAAATCCTCCGACGGCGTCGCAATTTAACACCTGACGCCGTCACCTTATGTTTTCAGCAGCTTTGAGTGTCTCGATTCTGACTTTGGCCATTTTCTTCGTATATTCGCGCCTTTTCGTCCAAATAAGTGCCATTCCAGCATTTTGCCTTCAAGAGACCTAGAAAGTGAAAAGGAACGATATTAAGCAATAACGGATACAAAAGTGATCAAATAAGGGCTTAAACGACCCCTAAAAAAGGTACCTTTTAAAACCTTATCAAATATCCCTACACTTGGTATTTGCTTATCCTCAAGCAAATGTGCTTTTAGCCAATTAATTTATAAGTTAGAGGTCATGAAGCATTGGTTTAAAACAGTCCAAAACACATATAAGCCCCGCAAAAGTCATAACAAGCACGAAAATCACATACTAGCACCTCTCATGGGGTGTTTGGATACTCACATCTCTCTCGGGTGTATATGAAATATAACAAGTTGGAAATGGAAGATAAACACTCATTAACCGGTCCTAGTACATAGATTACCATAGGCTTGAGAATAGATCAAACCTCCATCGCTTTGGCGTAAGCACCTAGGAAAGACTATCAAAGAGGTCTTTAAAGGGTTGTAATGTTAGGCTTACAGTAGGGAAACAAAGGGTTTGGTGGGATATGCTATATAGTGGTGGCAAGTCAAAAATCTTATTGTTACAAGCATACGAAGAATGGCGTTGCTAAGCCAAGACTCGACACTCTAAACTCTAGCTAACTGAAATAAACAAACATAAATTTAAAGGATAGATGTAGGATGGTAGCCCGTATGTTTTTTTTTTTTTTTTTCTTTTCTCTTTTTTCTATTTTTTTTTCGATTTTTTTTTTCATACACTTTTACTCTACCATCCTCTACGGTAACATCAAAATGATAGGGATTTATAGGCACATCCCTACACTTGAGTTTTTATTACTCTAACACTAATTTGACCCGAATTGAAAAGATCAAAACACTTGGGGTACATTATTATGCAAACAAAGGGAATTTGAATTTAACGTTCCCTTCCCGTCATTTCATAAACTTTAACTTTTCCCATGAATCCCAATCGTCCCAAAACTGTATACAAAGGATATGACTCGACTTAGCAACTCATGCAAGCAACTTCTAAGGGTTTAGGGTGATAACAATAATGCACTAAAAGTGAGTGCATACAGGGTAGGCTAAGGCGATTTGGGTGTATATTTGGGGGTGGGGTGTAAACAATGCTCTTCATTGATATTTCGGAAAAACCGAAACATCACGAGAACCGCGAAAAGGATAGGCTCTGAGGGGTTAACTAGGGGTATCGTGTACTAAAGATGAGTACGACGCAAAAGGTGTGGGGGAATTACTCAACCGATGTGGAAGACGTAATTATATTACGGGTATCAAACAAGGGTTATCCTAATGCCTCTTATCATTTAGTTATTCCTAACTACACAAGTGTAGTCTTACTAGCGATCTCGGAATGCATCACAAAACAAGTTCTAGAATCTAATATACTACCGGTTCACACTCTAAGCATTAAAGATGAATGCTTTAATTCCTACTAATCTAAGGGCGATCCTCACATTTTGGGTGGAATTTAGGTGGTAAAGGGGGGTTTTTTTTTGCTAGTCATGCAACTTCCTATCCGTGAGACGCTTTTGTTAAGACTAATAGCCCACTCCTATATGTCATGAAAAATTTTAAATTTGGTGCCAAAATTACCCTAACCGACATTTTCTCATGGTTTATTACACAAATACAATTGGACAAAGCAAATAATCAAGGATAAGCATAGTTTCAAAGTTCCCGTTTTATTTTCCCTCCCTACACTTAAACTGAACATTGTCCCCAATGTTCCCCGAAAGTATCAAAGTTATGATAATGGAAGGTAATTAAAAACGAAAGAAACTAGTACTCCCCTGATTAGCTCGGTAGGATCCGTGTGTGAAGTAGTGGTTAAATCCTTTCCAAGAAGAATTTATGCGTGAAAAGCTCCTTCCAATCTTATGTAACTTCTTCTTGATAAATTAAACCTGCACACTTGAAGAAACAAACGAAACCTTCGCGTAAAATCGGCGGTAATAATATATATAAGACTCGATTTAAACTAGGATATAATGCTTGTGGAATGGATGTTTACAAAATTTCTGGAAAATTAAGACCTGGAAAATTCCAAATTTTTTTGAAGTAGCTCAGAAAAAGAGAAAAAAGTAATCTGTTGTTTTTACTCCTTCCTGACGCCGTCAGGTTGCGATCCTGACGCCGTCAGGTTATCCTGACAAAAACTGGTCTGCGATTTTCTGGAAAATTTACATCTTTAGAATCTGGAAACATTTCTGCAAAACATCCATTATGACTCGATACAAGCATTTGACTCGAACAAACACACAAATATATCTTTTAATTAATTGTTATTCTCATGTTTACGTTTCTTTTGAAAACGTGTGTAATCCTCCCTACATTTATCCCTTATGTAAAATACATTTATATGCAATTAAGACGAGGTTAAAAAAAAAATAAAGCATTTTTACAAATTTAAACATGAGAATAAACAATCAATAAAAGACATATGACACACAAATGAAAATGAAAAACAAATACACATGGGTTGCCTCCCAAGAAGCGCTTGTTTTTGTTCGAGTCACGAGCCTGACTCTACCCTTATTTAACAGATAAAGGGGAAGTTTTCCCTACACTTAAGTTTAAGTGCGGGTGATAGTAGCAATACACACCCTTAGGGTGGAAATTTGCTACGTGAGGAGAGGGTGATGGGTGATTTATATGCTCAAAGGAGTGTGCTCCATTCATTATAACCTTACCTAATTCAATTGGTGTAGCGGGTGAATCAAATCTCTCTCCTAAAAATGGATCATCTTCTATAAACTTCAAAAGATTCTTAGTTAAGGATCCATCTTGACCTAATAAACCCGGTTTAAACCCATAATGTTTCTTGTTATCAACCATGAATGGGTGATATAAGTGTGTAAGGTCATGGGTTACTCCTATATTAGCTTCCACTCTACATGGCCTAGAATCTACCACCTTTATCAAGCAACTACCCGGACTATCTATTTTGATGGGTGGATTGGGGCCTAATTCAATTCCAAGATTCACATCTAAAGACGGAACATTGGGTAAGGTTTTTGGTTGAGGCTCCGGTTCATCAAAATTAAGAACTTCCCTAGGACTAAGAGAGAGGTCATGACAACAAGCATCTAAACCTACATTCTCTAGTGGCGTTTGGTCCAAAGGTTCTCTATCAATTGGGGCTCCTATAGTCTCTTCTACTTCTTCCGGGTAAGTTATAGGTGATGTGTGTTCCTCAAGTGATAGTAGGGCTTGTGGGCTTGGAGTTTCCACCTTTTTCTCCATTATATCTAGATCTCCTAAATGTTTGAAATCTATCCCACACATGCAAATAGGTATTTTAGCTTCAACCATCTCACAATCTTGTTTGGGTTTAGGTTTCATGTTCTTAAAAACTAGGTCTTTTTGATCATGATGCCTAAGGTTAGATAAATCCTTCTTATCCATTTCCTCAAGTTGTAACAACTGAAGGTTTATGCATAGGAGGCTTTTCTGAAAAATTCTAAAGATGGTGTCACTAAAAGGAGTTGATCTTGACAACGGTCGTTGAATAGAAGCCACACAAACACAAAATATATCAAATCCATCCAATCTTACACCCTTTTTCTTTTGGATATCTTTAAGATCACTCACAAATTTATCAGAACAATGAAAACGAACCCGACTTGCGAAATTCAATTGTTCCTCATTTTTTAATGATTCAAATGCAACTTCACTTACCATAACGACAAATGAAAGGGGTTTTACGAACACAAACACAAAGAAGGGGGATAGACTACAAGGAAGCTAATAATGAAAAAAAAATTACTTGATAGGAATCAAGCAAAGGAACCTAAACGAGGTGGACTACTAACTAGCTATTCTATTCCCCGGCAGCGGCGCCAAAAACTTGATAACGCTACACACGTCGTTCGGGGTCAAAGGAACTTCCTTTTCTTCGAGCAAGTTTTATAACACCCTAGGCAGTGAACCTAATCGTTGTAGTGTAGTATTAGGGTAAGCCACGGGTATTGATATCGTTCTCTAGGGGAATAGGAATGCTAGTGAGAAGTTACTACGCTAAGGTTGGGGTTGAGAAAGATTATTTTTTATCTTTTTATATTTTTAAGAAAAGGAAAGGTACGAATCTCGGGGTTTGAATTTGGGGGGTTGGTATTGCTACCGATTACTCTACTTATCTAATTATCTAATCTAAGGTGTATGTAGTCTATGTCTAATTAATGTGTGATCGTATGATAGTTTAAAGATGTGTTTACTTAGGTTTTACTACTCCTTAATTATCTCCTATTGGTGGTTGAATTATCACGTCCTTATTCCTAGTTGCGTTGTGTGTCTAAGGTTGTAGGGTATGCGTTTCTCCCTAACTCTTTGAACTTACCAAAGGGTCTCGTCTACAAAACCCACTAGGGATAATAAACTCTTACTCTAAGGCACTCTTTGGATGGTTTAGCTTACAACTACTCAAGGAGTCATATTCTAAGGTTCACAAAGATTTAATCAAGCATTAAGTACACAACGAATGACCTATCGCATTACTAGATCATTAATCAACTAAGATAATAGACAACCAATCAATATTCAATAATTAAGTTTCATATTCCCTAAGCAAACACACAAGTAAATTAGCCGGACATGGAGAACATGCAAGCATACACACAAATAATCAAAGACATAATTGTATTAATGAAGTAAAACACTTATCTTGGTGTAAGATAGGGTTTGAAACCCTAAAATACTGTACAAGACAGCCTTGGTTCGGTTTTAGGTTTTTACTCCAAAGACTACACACTAATACTGAAAAATTCGGATTCTATATATAAGATTACTTCTGCGACGGCGTCACCTTATGTTTTGTGACGCCGTCGGGTCGCCGTCATTAGGGTTTCGTCTTGGCCACGTTAGACTTGCGACGGCGTCAACTTATGCTTGTGACGCCGTTCTCTTCAGCTTCTGACGCCGTCTGGATTGCATCTAGGCCGTCTGAGTTGCGACGGCCTACTCTTTTATAACTTGACGTCGTCACTTGAAAATAGGAGTTTTGGCTTCTGTCCCGTCACAAAATCCTCCGACGGCGTCGCAATTTAACACCTGACGCCGTCACCTTATGTTTTCAGCAACTTTGAGTGTCTCGATTCTGACTTTGGCCATTTTCTTCGTATATTCGCGCCTTTTCGTCCAAATAAGTGCCATTCCAGCATTTTGCATTCAAGAGACCTAAAAAGTGAAAAGGAACGATATTAAGCAATAACGGATACAAAAGTGATCAAATAAGGGCTTAAATGACCCCTCAAAAAGGTACATTTTAAAACCTTATCAACAAGGCTTGAGCTTGGCTTGAAACAAAAATATTAGGCTTGAACTTGGCTTGATAGCTTGTCAAGCTTTAATCATCAAGGCTTGAGCTTGGCTTGAATAGGTTTCGAGCAAAGCTTGAGCTTGGCTTGAAAAGCTTGAATGTATACGAAAATATTGTATTTGATAGACAAAGTCATCAAAATATATATATTTATAAAGTAATATAAACTAAAACCACATTTGAAAACCAAATTAAATTAATTTAACAGTAATAAAACCAACAATATTTTTGTACTAAGTCCATTAGAATAAAACATAAGACAAAGTACTAATTAATGTTGTCATCGATATACTAAGTATAAACAAAAGCTAAAATTATCTAATAGTAGTATATATATTTTGGTCTATTAATATTCATGATTCATAACTAGAAACTTGTATTCGCTTCTAGATATAAAGCAAGTAAGCAACATCACTGGCATAAGTTATCGCTGTTACAGATAATTACAACTTTATTTACCATATAAAAGTCCTTCGAGAGTATATTAAATAATTCTTTATGAAGTAAATCCTTATAATTATAATAATATTCAAATTAGCCCTTATATGAATTTATTTAAAAAATATATATATACTGAGGCTTGATAAAAGGTTGAGCCAAGCTATCAAAACCTTGAGCTTGGCTTGTTATATGTTTCGAGCCAATTTATTGGGATTGAGCTTGGGCTTGAGCTTGATAAAAGCTTGGTTTGATCGAGTCAAGCTCGAGCTCGAGCTCGAGTTGCTTGATAAAAGCTTTACTTGATCACAGCCCTAGTCAAGACGAAGGCATTAGTGAAAGGTGCCAAACGTCCGTGTCAAAGGCATTAGTGAAGAATGCCTAGAAGTCAAGTCAAGTGGTATTAGTGAAAGATGCCAAGGTTGTATAATCAATGAGGTGCATTGATGTACAAATAGAGATAGGTTGTATCCAAGGATATTGATATCATTGATGGTGTTGTAATAAGGAGTTGGTCTCCTTTGGGATAGGTGTCGTGTAGTGTTAGGTAGTAGTTCCTCCATCGTAATGGAACTCGGTACTTAGCCTAGTACCGGATAAAGGGTAGGCGACGTTGTGGTAGGTGTGGTTCTATATTGTGGAAGAACCCGGTGTCTAGCCTAGTACAGGAAAAAGAGTAGGCGACGTTGTGAAGGCTTCTCCGCCATAAGGATTTGGTGTCGTGTAGTGATTATGAACTCTCGAGTAGGTAACTCGGGGAGTGGAGTAGGGCAAGGAAGGTGCCCTTGTAGCCGAACCACTATAAATACTCGTGTCGTGGTTATGTGCTTGTTACTCTTTATCTTTCATTACACACTTATATATGCATCTATCAACGTCCAACATACACATCCAAATAGATTGACATAAGTCGATCTAAATATTTTAAAACGAAGTTTTAATCTGTAAAACTATTCAACCCCCCCCCCCTTTCTAGTTTTCCACAATTGGCATCAGAGCTTCGTTACCAAGTTTCTTAGAGTATGTTGTACTTTAAAAACTTGATACGATCCGTGTATGTTTGAAAACTACAAAGAAGGAAATCTTTTGAAATAAAATTTTTTATCATTTTTTTATGTTAGATATTGATAGATTATTCTAACATTTTCTTTTCAAGAAATCTTCATGCCAGTATCTCTCCAAATTCTTCATTTCTATTCAAAGAATAATGAAGTCAACTTTCAAGGAAGAACCTAAAAGTAATCGCAACCTACTTATTCTTAGTACAACTAATTACTTTAAAAGCTCATGAAGTATTTTCGGTCTTATGGTCTCCATAAACCATACCAAGAGCATAGAGGTATGTTTACTTTTCATTAGCTAGCTTACATCTACATGAATATGTTGATACCATCTTTTATTTAGACGGTAATAATTGCTAGTCTCTTAAAAGTCTCTTTTCGCCAATTTCCCGACTTACTCATCATCGGGAATAGTATTCCTCTTAATCTCGTCAAACTAACGCCGTCGTCACAAATGGATCCTTGATAATTAACTTATCAAATCCCGTTGACCAAACATCTTTTCAATTAGAAACCTTAAAACTATTTTTGTTCCATAAGCTAGCTTATAACTTATTACAAAAATAATGCCAAACACCCTTAGCCGGATCCCTAATACAAGGGATCCGGGGGAACCGTGTGACAGAAACCAGCTATACGCCTTTCAAAATCAATTCTGCTCTTTTTCCCTCTCCTCACAAAACACAGAAACGACCCAAGTGCTGTTTTCATCTCCATAGGACTCCATATCCTCAAGCATCCTTCTCTAGAACATCATTGTAAGTAATTACACGAATACGTTATAATCTTCATCCTAGGGTTTATGGTTTTTCAATTTTTTTTATCAATTGATAAAATTAGGTTTTGCAAAATTGATCACTAGAAAAGGTTTTCACATAACTAAGATTACATTGTGCTTACAACATTGTTAATACAAAACAAAACCATAAACCCATCTCAACAAATTTTGCCTAATTGGAATATTTGTTTTTCTAGGACCAACCATGCCTAAAGCCACCCAACAAACCACCATGATACCATCCACTACCTCACCCAATACTATCAAAAATAGGAGTTGTCAAAAACCGATCGCAAAGTCTTCAAAAGACTTGAAAAATGACTTATCCACGAAGGTCGTGTGGTCAAGGAATGTTTCCTTGAAAATACCGACATTCGTCAAGTCTTCTCGGCAATCAACTTTGATTGTCTTCTTGATATTGATGAACAAATTTGTCCAGTTTTCATCTTTGAATTCTACAAAAGCGTTAGGATCATTCGAAACACCGATGATAACATTTCAATCACCTTTATCATCAATAAACAAAACTTCACTCTACCCCTCAACACATTTGCTCAAATCCTTCGCATTCCTTGTGAAGGAATTTGTATGTACTCTTAAGATTGGACAATATCCACTCAATCTTTTGCTCTTGATTCCAAACCAATATACCATACTCCTCTTGATGGCCCCGCAACCGTTCGAGACACTATTTTCAAAATTAGAGCCGACCAATCTCGTTCCAACCGCAACAAAGAGCTCATTCACCATGATCCGTTTCAAATGGAACTCTTCGAAATGCACCCCATATATAGAAAATGGGAAGAAATTCTTAGGCAAAATGTCATTAGCTTGGTCGGAAACAAAGACCATCCAAATGCATGCCTTGTGCAAATGATTTATTTCCTTATTCACCAAAGGCCATTTAATCTCGCCTATTACATGGTGAAGAGAATGCCCGGGGTATTCAAAGTTGCCAACATGGTACTTCCTTATGGTATGCTCCTAACACGACTCCGTGAGTATGTTAGTGCAGTGCAACCATCTCCAATCAATGATGATCATTTCCTCTCCGATCACGTCATGCTACCTCTTACCAAACAACCCTCTAAACGGTTCATGGTCAATGGAAGAAAACCCAAGGCTCTCTCGGACTCCTCGGACGAAGAAGAAGTAAATGTCAACCCCGAAGCCAACGTCGACTTGGACCCCATTACCTACTATCAAAAACTTCCAACTCTTCCAAACGAGACCGCAGAATTCAAACAAATAAAGGGTATGTTCCAATGCCTAGCTAACTACGTCGTGAAGTCGAGAAAGAGGAAAAGAAAAGATTGACAAAAGAGACATTAGGATTATGGTTGTTTTTTAGACATTTGGTTTATCTAGTTACTATGAATGCTTATGTTTGTGAAGCACTCTAGTTTGTTTTGTTTGGATATTGTCATTACCACTTTTATCTATGATATGATTTATGAGATATCATGCTTGTTTTGCTGTTTGGAGTAGAGATTAATAGAAATTAGTGTACATAGTATGGTGCAAAAACTGCATCCCTTTCTGTGATGCTTCTGATCTGCAGTTGCCGGATCCCTAAGAATGCACTAGACGGATCCCTCCTTTGAGGGAACCGTGGGATCCGTGATGACGGATGAGCAATGCAGAATCCCACACATCAAAACAGCTCACTATATCACTTCACACTAGCTAAACATAAGACCTTAGAACAACTTAAGTTTTCTTCAAGCTTAGAAAGCTTCACACTCACCCATAGCTCACTTAGGATCACAATCAAAGTGCCTTTTAATTTATCATATCACCAAAATTCATCATCCTTCTGCTCCTGCACTCACACATCATCTATCACATGTTAACACAGCTAGTTTTATAAATTTCTCAATTTTAACAAATTGATTTTAGTCATCTCTATCTCAAAATGAGTCAAAAACTAGTTTTTCAATTCTTATAATTTTTAAGGATTTTTCAAATTTTATCCCAAGTTTACATCTGATCTCACATGACTTGACACCATTAAAATTCCTAGTGTCATCCTTGTACACCCATTCGTGACCATAAAGTCCCATTTTCCTTCCATAAAAGGCAATCATTAGCTACCTCCACTCATTACCCTTGATCATTTAAGTCACACCTCATTTAAAACACCTAAGAAGACTAAGACACTCAAGATGTATAGGTATTAGATTGTACCAACATCATTTTCTTCTTTTCTTGACTGCTGATAGCCGGATCCCTAGGATTAGCCTAGACGGATCCCTCATAGGGGGAACCGTGGGAACCGGCTGGCAGATTCAGTAAATCTTGCCTAAAGCAATCATTTCAAGCCCTTTTGGCTAACTTGAACACTCCATCCTGCCTTAAATAAACTCATAGATCAGTGCACAACTGTAGTTGACCCTTGTGCATGCAAATCATCACATTTCTAAGGATTTTAGTGGCTTAAGTCTTTAATGCACTTCCCAAATCCTTCCCTTTATAAGTCATCTTGTTAGAATCTCTTAGTCATCAACCACAACATAATTCTCAGCATTTAGAAACCTTCTTCTTAGTTATTTCATCATGAGGAAAGCTCCTAGTGCTAACTCATCCACCCAAGGACCACCCAAGAAACTTGCTCATGTTGTACACGAAATTTTCTCAACCGAATCATCTCCCGTTAAATCCACAAATGCTAGGATTTCTCCCCCACCAACTCAACCAATCAAACCAATCCCCAAGAGGATTGTTCCCACAAAAATATCATCACCAAACTCCACAATTCCTACTAAACCAAACACACCCTTTTTAACCCAACCAACATCATTGGTGCCTAGAGCCATATCATTTACCACCTCACAAGCATCTCCACATTCCTACAACTTAGAGGACTTACCCCCTAGGCCATCTCATCCTCCACCATTACTGACACACTCTTCAATAGAGAAGATTGTGCAACAAAACCAAGGTGTTGAATCAACACTTGCATCGGTGTCCTTTTCTCTATTTCCCTCTAATGGTCCATTTTGGATTATGAGGAGACATCTGTCATACCCCCAAATTACCTGTTTTGTAGCGGAATGGAATACCAGGGGGATGACTGCCATAGCATCACAGTTACAGTTATATTGAATGACCTAAAGTGTCGTTTGGAAAATACATCGTTTGATTTAGTAAAATAATCAGAGTTTACAAAGTATAGGTCCCAAATGATAGTCAACATGTACGGAAATAAATTTGATACAAGCCAAATGATGTTTTTAAAGTGCATAATTCCCATGTGAGACGCGTCGTCACCACGACTCTATGATAAGTCCACATGCATGCCATGAAGTGTATGCCTTAGATACCTGAGATAAAACATGCTTAAAAGTGCCAACACAAAGGTTGAGTGAGTTCATAGAGTTTGTGTTGTCATGAAAAACCTTTAATGAACGTTCATGCAGCAAAGGCATTGCAAATCCACTCAGTTCCAAGTTCCGCCCATACAAAACTTGCAACTTGTGTGTTTACAACCCACTGCCAAAATATGTATAGTTTATGTTCAAGCACATGTTGTCAAATGAGTTCACATAATAGTACATAACTTAATGTATCAATAGTCAATTGATATAACACATAATTCGTATAGTTTCAAATAATTCCAAGACCATTAGTTCATGATTGTACCAAGTCCGCTAGTTCAACATTATACCAAGTCCGCTAGTTCAACATTTTACCAAGTCCATTAGACCGTGATCGTACCAAGTCAGCTAGCTCAGTGGTCTATGATATAGAAACTCTAAGTATGGCAATACTGTTACTTCGTATGACTAAACATTCAGTTCAGATAAACATATAGTTTGCAAATAATCATGATTGTCATAAATGTTGTTGAGCATGTATCTCCTCCAAAAGTAATTCAAAACGTATAAAAGTAGGGGCTATGAAACTCACAGTAATCCTTAAATGTTTAGAGTACTTATGAAAGTAAATGAAAATAGTTGAGCATGTATCTCCCCCAAAAGTAATTCAAAACGTATAAAAGTAGGGGCTATGAAACTCACCTGATGCAATGATTATGATGACAAAAGTGGATACACTGAAATGAGGTGCAATTCTCTAGTTTCTAGGGGTGTAAACGAGCCGAGCTGCTCGTGAAAAGCTCGGGATCGAATCGGTAAAAAGCTTGAACGAGCCGAGCCTAAACGAGCTCGAGCCTAAGTTTGGGCTCATTTAATAATCGAGCTCGAGCTCGAGCTCTATACAAAAGGCTCGTTTAGGCTCGCGAGCCTAAACAAGCCCTAGAAATATATACGTATATATATTTTCTATACGTATAACCGTGTTAACGAGCTCGAGCCTTGTGTTAACGAGCCGAGCTTTGTGTTAACGAGCCGAGCTCGAGCTTGTGAAAAGTTTCACGAGTCGAGCTCGAGCTCAAAATGTGAGGCTCGAAACGAGCTCGAGCTCGAGCTTTTTATATATAAACGAGCCGAGCTCGAGCTCTGGCAGACTTGGGCTCGGCTCGGCTCGTTTTCACCCCTACTAGCTGCAACCTATTATGAATGATATGATCTGATATAAGTCATGAAACAATGTCGTACATGCAAATTCACATGATATCCATACCACTTGTACATTTTTGAAAATGAAGTTTATTGTCGAAATATATGTTTATGACATCTCATCATGTTATAAAATACTTTACAAGTATTTACATTGAAACAACATCCTACGATAGTCGTTTAGTGATTTATCAAGAAATTATAGCTTTTCGTCGCAAAACAATACACTTTGACAATTCATGAAAATGGCTAAATGACCTCGAAAAGCTAGTCGTAAAATAGTAAATATCGAGTGTTAGGAAACAAACTCAATGGTTTTGGAAAGCTTGTAACATTATCTAAAAGTCTTAGCATTTAACTTTTGATCATAGAGGTCTCGATCATGGAGAAAAATATAGATGAAGTAGGGTAGTCGGACTAAAAATATTGTTTAAGGTTAGTTTTCGGCAAAGTTTGAGTGACCATATATTATTCGTTACAACTCCGTTTGACAAACGGTTGAACATTTTGGAAAATAGGCTAGGTGAACTTACTTTTACTTGTAGACATCGTTTTCTCAAAAGTATTCTATTGATATGAAAAACGACTCCAAACATGGTCACTCGCGACAACTAGTTTGGCTAATAGAAAATATATATAAGTGTTTATACTTGTATAAAATAGTTACGATAACCTTATTTAAACGCGTGTAATTTAGTCGTTATAAGTCCGTTTTCTACGCTTTATATGTCCTTAGTTTCGTATTAATGTATACTAATATATTTTTGATAAATCGACTCATTTAGATAACGCTTAAAACTCATTTTTGACCCTTAAAAATTCTGGACAGCATGCAGTTTTTCTGAAAATATAGTTTTCGTCGTTAAACTTGAAAATAGCGTAACTTCTTCGTTATAAACCCGTTTTAACCCGTTCAAGCGACCACGGTTTCGTTTTAAAATATATTTTCTGAATATCTAGCCCAAAATAATTTATAACCTGTCGAAATTTCCAAATTTTACAAAAATGATCAGACCTCATTTTTAAGTTGTCGAAAGTGATATTTCTAGTATAATACTTATTCTAACCATTTCAAATCAACACCAAATCTATTCTAAACCTACCGTACACCTTCTTAGGGTGTCATGGGTTCCTAATCATCATCAAAAATGATATGTTTCAAAGGATTAATTATAGGATGATATATACTCATTATAAGTAGTAAAAACAATAAAAGTGGTATAGATACACATGAAACTTGCATGTTTTCTTTCAAGCATGATAAAAATAACTTAAGCATGAGTATGAAAGATTAATAATGATCATGAAATGCTTACTAGTTGAATGATGAGGTTTATGGACTAGGTTTCCTAATTACTCCTAGGTTTTTATTGCAAACCCTTAAAAAGAAGTAATCTAGTGTTTATTTAAGCACTTGATCCTTGAAAAACCAAATGTTTCTTCCTTGTTTTCTTCTTGGCTGAACCTCAAAAGATAGAGGAGAGGGGTTTCCTTAGTATTCACCTTATATAATGTGTTTGTATGTTTTATTTTTGTAAACTAAAGTTGCAAGTAGTTAAATATCTTAACCATGGTTGAAAGGGTAAATTAGTAGTCAATTTGTTCAAGTAACTTGGATGACTAGGGGGAAGGTATCGACAAGGGGAAAAAGAAAAGAAAGACTTTGGTGAATTGTTATAAAATATATATATAAGTTATGTATATAGTAAATTTTTTATTAATTAATTAGTTATTAAGTGTAGTGTTAGCTAGAAATCAATTTTTACGGAACAAAATAAAATATGTCGAAGTCATAAAAATTATAAAAATGCATTTCTCGCAAGTATTGAGTGAATAAATAATTATCGAGTTGAATTTACGAAAACCGTCGTAAATATATATACATAACAATTTATATACAAAATAAATTTAAAACATCGGGTAAACTAATAATATAATTTATAGTCTTAAAATGAGTAGAAAAATATATTAGGATAATTATTGGAAGTTTCGGATCAAATATTCAAAATAAATGATTATGCGATAGCGTTTATTTAATAGGAAAATATACGTTTAATGAAATATGCAAACCCATGCATGAACTAATATGATGATGATATTACTGATCATATGTAGACTAAATCTAGTCTATATGAAATGTCCTCAATGATTTTTCATAAATTCGCAGCTAAACCATTACGGTTACGCGAATTTGATACTCGTAAGCCTAATTTACGAAAAATGATGAATAGTGAATCATGAATAGTGATTTTTTTCCGGGAATGAATAGTGTTTCATGAATAGTAAAATTTTGAAATACCCTTTCAAAATATCAAATCGACTTCAAAAACGATGAATAGTAAAATGATGAATAGTACTGATGAATAGTAAATTCCTGAGATGAATAGTAAATTTGAGAAATGACCTGAAATTACGAGTTGTCACATTCGCCCACCCAAAAAGGAATTCAGTCCCTGAATTCAGTTCGTGTTGGTCTCTCAGGTTTAGGGTTTGTGATGAATAACGAGGAGAGAAGACATGAGGAAGTGTCGTTACGGTTATCTATGATTAAGAGTGTATAAACACCGCGATAGAGAAAATATTGGAAGAATATCTCCGATGAGCATTACTTTGACTTTTAGAAACATGTGAAAATTTTGCTTGCACTAAGATTTATAAATAACTTCTTCCAACATAACATGATCCCTCCAGAATTAGACATAGTTAGCTAGGCTATGTATACTTAAGGAAAGATAATGTGACGTTCGATTTAGTTGTTATAACTCTCAATGTTTACAAAGATTTAAACCATGTCGTTCAAATAGCAGTTAAGGTAAAAGGAAATAAAAATTTTTGTAAGTGATAACAAGTCAGAAAGGAAAATGAAGTATGATAGATGAGAATATTTCACAACGAGTGGTTTATCAAACAGTAATATATCTTAAGTCATAAAGATCCGAATACGATGGAAGACATAAACTTAGTACCCGACCACATGGAAGTTGACACGTCTCTAACTCCACCATCAACCCTTGTTGAGCCACCATTTAATGTGCCTCCACCAATCCCTCCTTCATTTGAGGATCCCTAACCTTCTTCACTTGAACCTCCACATCAAGCCGCTCCATTTTCACCATCACCTTTTCAAAACCATGACAAGGATTGCTATCATTGTGAACACGTTGAAGGCTTGATACATAAACTACGTGAAGAGCAACGTTTCATGTTTTATCACCTCCTCGAACATTTCGATGAGGTCAACAAACCTAAACAACCATGAGCTTAAGGATTAAAGTGGTGTCCTAGTCTTAAGCTTAACTTTGATCGTTTAGGAATCACTTTCTTGTTTAATCATTCTCTTAGTTTTAGAGATTTGTAGATCATTTCTCGTAGTTTTATTGAATGAAGTTACATGTTTTATGCCATGTTATTTTGAGTATATGTTTGTCGCTTGAATACATATATCACGTTGATGCTAACATCATTTGTTACATCACCATTGCTGAATTATGTTTTCAGACAGACGGATCCCTCCAATATGCTTAGATGGATCCCTCCAAGGAGGGAACCGTGGGATCCGTGCAACATAAGACTTGTTTTCTACTAACTTGAGTCTTATTTGCAAGAAATTATGCATTATATACTTGTTTTCTAACCTTTATTTTGTAGATTTTCAATATACACATGAAGACTTTGATACCCTAAGCTAGGGGGAGCTTTGTGTCAAAACAATACATTGCAAAATCATTTGCAATATAATCCTCATTAGGATTACACTTCATGACGTCCCTTTGCAAAGTTGCAATCATCAAGGGGGAGCATTATCGTCACCAAGACGAAACCATTTGAAAACATAGTTGCAATGAATTAGCTTAGTAGTTTTTCTTACTTGACGCCCTCACAAAGGGATGGACTCGTCAAGTGGGAGTTAAGACGAGAACTCTTCCCGTCACTTGCTCTCTATATATTTTTTTTATTACACGTTTTTCTTAAAACAATATGTTAGTTTCTTTTCGACGCTCTTTTTATTTCGAAAAAAAGGGGGAGAAGGGAGTAAAAACTCCAATTCAAACTTTTACGAATTTTAGTTTTTTCCTTAAAATAATTTTATGTTTTGTCATCAACAAAAAGGGGGAGATTGTTAATACAAATAAGCCGTAAAAACGTTTATTTATATTTTACGATCTTCTAATGTTTTGTCGATAACAAACGTAAAATCATTTTAACGAAACAAATAAAATGAGTAAATGGTTTGAGCCAATAGTTTACTAACACACATACGTTTTCACATAAAACACTAAACAAGTAAAAGTGGTTTTATGATTTAGTAATACATATGTACAACAACTAGTGTTTACATATTGGGCAAATATATACATAACTAGTATGTATCATAATGGGTAGAAGTTTAAGTATTTGACCCATTGACCAAATACATTGAATATTGTTTAAAACCCAAAGTTCATGACCCATACCCATGGAGCATAACCCATAACCCATTGCATGACATCAAGCATAAGTCATATATGGATATTATCCATGAACCATGGTTTTAACCCATGACCCATGGACTAGATGCATTGCATCTTACAGATACATTGTATCTACTTGGATACCCATGGTCTAAAGTCTAGGACCCATGACCCATGACCCAAAACCCATGGGCAAAAGGGAGCGTCCCACGGATCCCCAATAATACACTGGAAGGATCCCTCAAGTGAGAGATCCGTGGGATCCGTGGAACATTAGCTAAATTTCTTCCATAAATAGTGAGTCTTTTCTTCATTTTAGGTTGCGACTCCCACACATACTTTCCCCAAGTATTGTAACCTTCTAACCTCAGATCCTAAGGATCTCTCTATGTAGTTTGTGTTTTGTTTTTTTGTGATTCTCTAGGTTCCTCTTAAAGGCGAGATCACCACCTCTTGAAGTCGAGCAAGCTCAAGTCCATGAGTTGCCATGCTTCGTCATCATCAAGACTACTGAGGTTCTCTTGTTGATACTTCTTTCTTCCTCCATAGAAGTGTTGTGTCAAAGGCATTAGTGAAGGATGCCAAAAGAGTCAAGACGAAAGCATTAGTGAAAGGTGCTTAAATGTCCGTGTCAAAGGCATTAGTAAAGGATGCCAAAGGAGTCAAGACGAAGGCATTAGTGAAAGGTTCCAAACGTACGTGTCAAGGGCATTAGTGAAGAATGCCTAGAAGTCAAGTCAAGTGGTATTAGTGAAAGATGCCAAGGTTGTATAATCGATGAGGTGCATTGATGTACAAATAAAGATAGGTTGTATCCAAGGATATTGATATCCTTGATGGTGTTGTAATAAGGAGTTGGTCTCCTTTGGGATAGGTGTTGTGTAGTGTTGGGTAGTAGTTCCTCCATCGTAATGGAACTCGGTAGTTAGCCTTGTACCGGATAAAGGGTAGGCGACGTTGTGGTAGGTGTGGTTCTACCTTGTGGAAGAACCCGGTGTCTAGCCTAGTACCGGAAAAAGAGTAGGCGACGTTGTGAAGGCTTCTCCGCCATAAGGAGTTGGTGTCGTGTAGTGATTACGAACTCTCGAGTAGGTGACTCGGGGAGTGGAGTAAGGCAAGGAAGGTGTATTTGTAGCCGAACCATTATAAATACTCGTGTCGTGGTTATGTGCTTCTTACTCTTTATCTTTCATTACACACTTATATATGCATCTATCAACATCCAACATACACATCCAAATAGATTGACATAAATCAATTTAACTATTTTAAAATTAAGTTTTAATCGGTAAAACTATTCAGCCCCTTCCAGTTTTCCACAACTATCACAAGGAGTTACTAGCTTTGAGTGAAATTATAAAATTTGTCTACATATTTTACATTATGACCCCTTTAAATATGATAACAAAGTATATTAGCCCATAAGATGTCAAAGTTTCAAAAAATAACCCACAATCATATAATTCAAATGTTAGTGTTTGAGTTTTTCCAAATAAGTTCATTAATGCTTCAATTTTTTATTGTTTATCAGCAGGGTATCCGCGCGTTGCGTTGCCAGTACCCTGTAATTAAAATTCTGGAAGCGTATTTTTTTTATTATATATTTTTTTGTTATGATAGCTTTATAGATGACAAAAATTATAGATGGTGGTGTATATGTGAGTTGAGAGATAACTAAGATGTGTGTAAATGTTTTAGATGTGTGTGTAATAGATATGAAATGATTCGTGTGAATTTATACAGTGGATGTGGTTACACATTTTAATATATTATTGACCAGAGCGTTTATTAGTTTTGGTGGTTTTATTTCATAGCAAAAGTATTATATTTCCACATTAAGTAAGCGTGTTGTCTTAAAATGTAACATACTGGATTTCACAAACACATCAAACCATAGCATAAATGGGGCGTATGGCTTTAGGTTTTAGAGAGAGAAAGTTTAGAGGTTTAGGAAGCTTAGTGAGAGAAAGAAAAATCTTATTATGAGCTCTAACCCTCTACCTTGGGAGGCAGAGGGTATTTATAGTAGCTTACAAAATACGCCTCCTACGGGCTGTAGATCAGGCATACAGTGGGTAAAGACCCGTCCGTCCTCCACGGTGTTACTTAACAAAATACTAGCTAACATTAAATAACTACGACTACCAACTTTTTAACGATTACATATACTTGAGGTGACCGACACTTTAACAACTGGATTTTCTAAATCCTAACAATCTCCCCCTAAGGGAGGTCACCTCAACTTACAATGAATAAAAACAGATATTACATTTGATTGCTCTAGGATTCTTGATTAAGTTCTTTGCTCAGTAGCCCGTAGTCTTTGATTCTTCATGTTTTGCATGTTTGGTTAATCCAAGTGGAGGTCTTTAACTGATCCACGTGATGATGAGTTTTGAGCCAGCTTTGAGATCATCAGCTACCATGAATCTCTGACTCTTCCTTTGTGGTGTTGACATTATGTGATGTTGTGACATTGGACCGGCATGCTCATATTCTGGATCATGATTTCTTCTCATCAGAGTAGCGAAAGCTTTAGTTGATTCATGATATTTGCAGCAGCGTAGCAGAAGCATGGAGTGTAAATATCAGAGACGTTGATGCACTTATCATGATTTCTTTAGTAATGAATGTGTTGTGTGAGCATGCGGCTATGGATTGACCTCTCAATTCTGATCAGCTGCAAACGTTGGGTGTACCTGCATACAACAGTTAGCAATAAAGCGCATGAAAGTGTCTTTGATCACTTTCGTTGAATTGAGGTACATGGCCCACGGTTCCCCATTGATCAGTACAAGTACTGCCTATGATAAGGAGAATTCCTAAGAATCTCCTTGACAGGGTTTCGCAGCTGCTCTAGCTGTTCTCAAACCGGAACGTCTCAAAGAAGACAACACGGAGTGAGTGAACCAGCGAATTGAGATTCACTGATTGATGAAAGTGATTTGAAAAACAATCGTGTACTGCTTAATATAAAGTGTTTTGCAATACAACGAAGGTTTTAAAGAAAATCAATTATCAATCATAAACACCTTTTATTTTGAAATATTAATACACAGTCGATGTGCTAGAGAAAGGAGTTTTAAGCACAACGACCGGTTTTTCAAAGGTATCCGTCAATCCATTTCCTGGACCAAGGTTGATTCAATATTGAATCTCCCCATCGTTTCTATCCAGTTGTCACAAGTTTGATCTATTGGATAGATCTCACATGTTACCTACCAAGAGCTTGTTTGATGTTGGCTCTAGAAGGATTTCCATCTTCATTGTGAGTATTTTACATATCACTCAGATGTTCTGGCAATACCACAAGGATAATGCGTAGGACTCTTAAGATATAATCTCACTTTCCACATTGTGTAAAACAATGAGTCTTCATTAATTGTGTCCTAGAGAGATTTATTGATGATCTCGTGGCTCTAGACTCAATAGTGCACATTTGGTTCCTATGCCGGAGACTAGGGAGAGGGTCTCCTTCTTCAATATCAACAATCTCTAAGAGAAAGTCGATAGATAATGTAGGTTCCCCGTGAGAATGAAACAAGTCATTTTAAGAGGAACTTGAGTAGCTTAGGAAGTTGTAGTGCAGTGCGTCACTGGGTCCATGACGTCTTGTCTTCAATAACGGTGTTACCTTAGTAACCACCAGTAGCATATGTATTGAACCCGGTTTCTACCCTAAGGTTGAATAAATGGAGGGCTATTTATTTTCACCCTTTTCTTATTTTATTTCTTTTTCATTCTTTAACCCCTTCAGTGCTTACCGAGACTTCATAACTAGAACCTTGTTGGGTTTATTCCAGTTCTAGCTCTATCTGAGTCTGCACTCTTCCCATTTCTCACTTTTCTCTTTTTTTCATCATACCTAAGGACTTCTACACTATCTAGTGGATTGTCCCTGGGTAGATCCCTCCGGCTCTGGCGGGATCGTGGGAACGAATACCTAACCTAACCATCCTTATATCTCCATGCATAAAATAAATTTGGTTGGTCATTTTGGTATTGTTCTTCTGCCATTGAAACCATTTGAAAACCATTTGAATAATCAATCCAGGTACTTGTGATCTATGATCAAAGCATTTTGTACCTGAATTATTTTCGATATTTCAGAAAAAGCTCCCCCTCAACATGTGCATTGTATGTTTGAAATTGCTTTAGCACATGGAGGCAAGAGAACTTGAAAATCTTAGATTGAGAATTAAGAATTCACTTCTTTGATTTACTTTTTCTAAAAATATCGACATCACTTTCCCGATCAAAATTAGTATTTTAAATACTTTGATAAAGATATTTTTGGGAAAGGATGTGGTTTTCTAAAAGTTGCTCCCCCTCAATATGTGCATCGAGATTCGAAAAGTGTTTTGCACATATTAGGGAGAACCTGCACTTCGAGACAAATCAATCACGTTTCAATCTTTTTGGGTTTGATATAGATGCTCCCCCTTAACATGTGCATGGAAATCTTGAAATCGTTTGGCACATGTAGGGAGTAGAGCTTGTTATAATGTTTCAAAACCATTTATCGAATTATCAGTTTATATCCAATTTAAATTACAAATTCTCCCCCGATCACAATTTTCAAATCCTTTGAGATTTGTGATCTCTATTGATTTAAATGAATTTTGAAAACTTTTGAGGAGAATAGTGACTTGATTTTGAAAAAACATTGTAACTGATAAGGATCAGATTTTGAGACTTTAAACTCCAATGTTCAAGCATGCTTAAGTATCTTATGAAAACATAACATTAGCCAAGGTCTTGAACCAATTGTATAAGACATTGCAATTGTTTGACAAATAACTTTTTGATTTAATTTGAAATCATTCTCCCCCTCAATCAATGACATAAGTTGTTGATTGAGAGATAGATATTTTGACAAATGACATGTCCAGATGATTTTCAAAAATTAAGTCTGAGTTATTTATCAAAACTATGTAGTTTTCATTAGATGACAAATATTTTTCAGAAGAATTTATAGAAGGAAAAATATTTGTGAAGGAAACATTTGTCTTTTTGGTGACAAACATTTATTTTTAGAATCAGAGCATGAGATTTGAAAAGTAAGATAAAGCATGGCTCTGTTCTTTCTTTTAAAAACGGGTTATTGCCTGAAATGATGTTATCTAGTAAGCTATCTTGATGCAAGGGATGCTGTATTGCTGATCTGATGCCACGGATCCCACGGTTCCCTCAAGAGAGGGATCCGTCTAGGCTAATCCTAGGGATCCGACATCTGCAGATCAGAGCCCCCACAGAATAATGTGCAGATTTTGCACACTAATTAACCATTAAACTAAACAACAAGTACAAGCATGTCATCGCATAACAACACTCATTGATAATGGTATAAGTAACAATATCCAAATTACCACAAACCAAAGTGCTAAAACATAATCATCCACACATAAGTTAAGTTAAAAATAAGCATATTC
This sequence comes from Chrysanthemum seticuspe, assembly GCA_019973895.1. NCBI lineage: Eukaryota > Viridiplantae > Streptophyta > Magnoliopsida > Asterales > Asteraceae > Chrysanthemum > Chrysanthemum seticuspe. The sequence goes on from BPTQ01000007.1 coordinate 53,945,233, forward strand.
CTATTGTCTCTTTCGTCAATTCTTTCTTTTCCTTTTTGACTATTTTGTAAGGTTGTAAGCAAGATTTTGAATCATGCCCCTCAATTGTTTGAATTCCGCGGTTTCGTTTGGAATGGTTGGAATTTGTTCGTAGTAATCAAAGGGTTCCAATTCAATGTTGGTGTTGGGATATGAAAGTGCTGAAGATATGAAAGTACTGAAGATATGAAAGTACTGTAAGCTGCAAAGTACTGGAAAGAGTCAAAGAGTCAAAGTACTGCTAAAGACAAAGTCAAAGTACTGCACTATGAAGTCAAAGTACTGCATGAACAAAGAATTGTTATATTCGTTTATGGAAAGTATTGTATTCTATGTTTAGATTACTTGTCGTACAAGATTACAAATTGTAAACCGACTAGGATATCCTTGAGCCTATAGAAGGACTCCTAGATTGGCATTAGAGGTACGAGTCTATGAGTTTTAGAGTTTACGAATTCTCAAGTTATTTAGTGTTTTAGAGAGAAGTTCGATAATCTTAGAGTTGTTTAGAGTATCTGCATAATAAGCAGATTTAGAGTTTATAATAAAAGTTATTCTTCTTAGCTTTGTTAAGTAAATTCCGCGTACTTAATAAAGATTGCTCAGTGTTTCTTTGTTAATAACTTAGGATTTATCCGAGGTTATTAAACCTTAACAAGCTAGTTAAAGTTAGTTTGATTAAAGTATATCGATCCAACAAGTGGTATCAGAGCTTGTGTGGAAACTCTGACTAGGAAGAAACCCTACTTCAACAATATTCAAGATGTCGACTGAAGCTGTTCCACCACCCTCAATCACCTCACTCAGAATTCCAATAATCAAGAAGGGAGAATATGATCTCTGGTGCATGAAGATGAGGCAGTATATTGCCATTACAGACCATGCTTTATGGAATGTAATTGTGAATGGCAATGAAGTAGTTCCAGAACCTATTAATATTCCTGGACAACCAATTGCACCAAAGGCAGTCTTACCAGCAGCAACCCTAAGGAATCAAGAAAAGGCACTAAACATTCTCTTATCTGCTATTCCAGATGGTCATCTTCTCAAATTTCATGATGCTAAAGATGCTAAGCAGCTCTGGGCTGCTCTCAAGACCAGATTTGGAGGGAATGAAGCCTCTAAAAAGATGCACAGAAATTTGCTGAAGCAACAGTTTGAAACTTTCACAGTAGGAGAAAGAGAGAGTCTTGATGCTGCATATGATAGGTTTCAAAATCTCCTCAACATGTTGGAGTTATACAAGGCAGAAGTGTCAGTTGAGGATGCTAATTTGAAGTTTCTAAAGAGTTTGCCATCTACATGGCATGTGATTGCTACAATGATCAGAGGACAAGAAGGTTTGGATGTCATGGACTTTGATGATCTCTATCATCAATTGAAGGTGTATAAGCATGAGATGAGTGGTCAAACAAATTCTAAGTCTCACAGTATAGCTTTTCTATCATCTGAAAAGAAGGGCAGTACTTCTGTCAATAGTACTGCTTCTCCTCAAAGTACTGTTTCTCAAAGTACTGCTGTTTACAACCCCCCTTCATATGCTCAGCAGGCCCCACCACCTACCAATTTGCACTCAGATGAAGTTGTGTGCTCATTCTTTGCACAACAAGCCAGTTTACCTGTCACTTATGAAGAGGATCTAGCACAGATTGAAGAAGATGCACTTGAAGAAATTTATATCAGGTGGCAAGTTGCTATGATCACTGCAAGGATCAAAAAGTACATGAAAAAGACAGGCAAAAGTATTGATTTCAAACCAAAACAAGGAATAACTCTTGACAAATCCCAAATTGAATGCTTCAATTGTCAAAAGACTGGTCACTTTGCAAGGGAGTGCAGATTTGCTAAGTATCAAGCAAACAGAACATTTGAGAAGCCAAAACTTGAGCTCAAAGAAATTCCAATAACTGAAACAAAGGCTTTGGTTGCTCAAGAGAAGTTATCAGAAGTTGACTGGAGTGAAGAGTTTGATGATGAGCCAGTAACTTACTGTATGATAGCAGTGGAAGATGCAGTTGAAGCACAGTGGATGCATTGGACTGGAGCACTGTTTTTGATGAAGAACCTGAACATGCTGCTTTGGAATCTGATGATGGCTTTGGAGGATTTGATTGGAGCAAAGAAAGTGAAGATGATCCTGTTCTTCTTGCAATGGTGGCTACTTCACCAATTCAGTCTCCTATCTCTGAGGTTTGTTTCAACTGTTATGATTTTTATCTCAAATTGCTTAACAGTTATGTGATTGAAAGGGATAATTGTGTTAAGGCTAGGTCTGAGGTAGCAGGTTATCAAATTACTTTAGAGTCTATGGAAGCTAAAATTATAACACATGAAAATAATGAAATGGCTTGGGCTGAAAAGTATGAACAACAGGATTACCAGTTAAAGCTTAGTGAATGGAAACTAAACTGTAAAATTGCTGAAATTGAGAAATTAACTAAGGAAAGAGATGATCTGTTAGAAAAGTTTGCTGCCTGGAATGAATCTGGTTTATCCCATGTTACTTATGTTGAAAAACAAAGAAGAGCATACATTAGAACTGGATTAGGTTTTGGTATGGACTTTGATAATATAGAAGAAAACCAACCTAGTGATCAGGATGTAGGTGATTTTGAGGACATAACCACTAGTGATGATGAACTCATTAACTATGTTGATACATCTAGTAATGAGGACTCAATAAGTGAACCACCTCCTGAGTATAAGAAAGACAAGGGATATAATGCTGTCCCACATCCCATTAGTCATCAACCCATAAGGCCTGATGTTTCTCGATTTGGAGTAGACAGTCTAGAGTTTAGGAAGAAGCTTGTTGCTCAATCTAGATCTGAAAAACCCAAAGAAGCTGTTGAAAATAATGTTCAAAATCAAGCAGTATCTTTAAATCAAAGTACTGCTCAACAAGCAGTACCTTTAAATCAAAGTACTGCTCAACAAGCAGTACCTTCTGCAAAACCTTTTCAAAACAGTACTGCTAAACCTTTTTGGGATAACTTTGGTCAAAACAGGTTTTATCATTCACTAAGAAGGCAAAATAATTTTGGGCATAGACATAGAAGAAATCACTTTGGACATATGGGTCAAAAATTGTGTTTTGTGTGTTATAGTCCTAATCACTTAATCAAAGATTGTGATCGACACTCAGAATACCTTAGCAAATTTCCAAAGAACAGATCTGTCAACCACAAACCTAGAGAGCACAAACCAGTTTGGAATAATTCAAATAGGGTTAATCACAGAAACTTCACACCAGATCATAGATACCCACATCAGAGAAGACCTTTTTCAAAACCTTCAGTATCTCACAGTACTTTCCAAAGTACTGCTCAGAAATAAGGTACTGATCACACTACTTGGAATAGGAATCCTAGGAGATCTCACTATCAACCTAGAAAGTATTACAATTCACATAGGGGATCTAGATCACAAGAACCACGTGTTAAACCAGAATGGGTTAAGAGGGAAGGTACTGCTGAGGGACACACAATACTTTCAACAAAAAGTGAATCTGATGTTTTTGTGTCACAAGAAAAAGCTAATAATCTTGTAAAAGAGATTTATGTTGAAAAACCAGAAAGCTTTGAAAATCCACATGCTAAAGATCAAAAGATAATTTTGGATCATCATTTGAAAGATAGTGGGAATTACATACTCAAAGAATTTGAGTTTGTAACTCCCCAAGGGGAACACAAGTCAGTAATGGCTTGGGTTCCTAAAAATCACCAACTCTTTTCTTTATGTGCAGGGCAACCCAGAAGAGGAGCTTAAAGATCATCTAATTGTGGATAGTGGTTGCTCTGGAAGTATGACAGGAGACAAAGAGATTCTGTCTGATTTTAGAAATATTAGTAGAGGAAGAGTTGCATTTGGGAATGATCCCAATGGAGGAAAGATTACTGGAAAAGGAACTATCAAAGCAGGGCTTATCGACTTTGAGAATGTTAGATATGTGAAGGAGCTTAAGTTCAACTTGTTATCAGTCTCTCAAATTTGTGATAAAAAGCATCCTGTGTTATTCACTGACACAGAATGTCTCATCCTTTCCTCTGATTTTAAGCCTGTTGATGATGAATTAGTAGTCCTTAGAGTACTAAGGACAAATGATGTATATAGTTTAGACATGAAGAGTCTACATTCTTATGGAAGAGCCACATGTTTGGTGGCTAAAGCATCATCTGAAGAGGCACATCAATGGCATAGAAGATTAGGCCATGTTAATTTCAAGAATATCAACAAACTGGTCAAAGGCAATTTAGTTAGAGGTTTACCTTCAAAGACTTACAAGAATGATCAATCATGCTTGGCATGCAAGAAGGGTAAACAACACAAAGCTTCCTGCAAGAAGCTTGAGGAAAGAACAATTAGAGAACCATTGGAGCTGTTACATATGGATTTGTTTGGACCTGTCTCTGTGGCAAGTTTAAACAAGAGAAAATACTGTTTGGTTGTTACAGATGACTACAGTAGATTCAGTTGGGTTTTCTTTTTGGGTTTTAAAGATGATACTTTTGATGCTATTCAGACACTGATTATAGCACTTGAAAACCAATTGAGACTCAAGGTTAGAGGTATTAGATGTGATAATGGGACTGAATTCAAAAACAAGCTTATGGATGAATTTTGTGCTAACAAAGGTATAAAGAGGGAGTTTAGTATTGCTAGAACACCACAGCAAAATGGTGTTGCAGAGAGGAAGAATAGGACTTTGATTGAAGCAGCAAGGACTATGCTAGCAGATTCCCATCTACCTATTCAATTCTGGGCAGAAGCTGTAAGTACTGCGTGCTATGTACTTAACAGAGTCTCTGTCACCAAACCACAGATGAAGACACCCTATGAATTGCTGATGGGCAATAAACCCAACATTCATTTTATGAAGCCTTTTGGATGCCCTCTCACTATTTTAAACACCATTGATAATCTGGGGAAGTTTGATGGCAAGTCTGAAGAAGGATATTTATTGGGTTATTGCACTAACAGTAAAGGCTTTAGGGTATACAACAGAGTTACTAAGAAGATTCAAGATTGTCTTCATGTTGATTTTTTAGAAGATCATGACAATGAAAAAGGTAAAGGTCCTGATTGGATGTTTGATCTTGAGGTTTTAACTCCTTCAATGAATTATGTGCCTGTTAGAGACGAAAATCAAACTGTGCACAATGGAGAAGATTTACAATATGTTGTTCATGGAGTTCATATTAGACCAGATGCTGTTCCTGATGAAGATCCTGTAAGTCCAAAACAAAGTACTGATGTTCCCAAGCAAAGTAGTGATTCTCCAAAACAAAGTATTGTTGCACCACAATCCTCCTTATCTACTGAGGATAAATCTATTCAAGAGGAACTTAATCAGATGCTTCTTCAAGATGTATTAGCACATTCTTAAACTGATGAACAAAGGAGAGCTTATGAAGAGGCAAAGAAGAAAAACAAGACTGCAGAGTACTCTCACAGTACTTTGGACAGTACTTTCGAACAAATTACTACTGCACCTGTTAACAGTACTTTAGATGATTTGGATGATCCTACCATGCCTGGATTAGAAGAAACTGATGATGAGCTTGAAGATGAAGGTATTTTCTCAGATTCTAATGAAGGTGCTGATTATACTAACTTGGATGGTACATATGGAGTTCCACAGTCTCCAATCTTACGGATTCATAAGAATCATCCAACTGATCAAATCATTGGTCCATCTACTTCTGGAGTTATGACAAGACACAAAGCTAAGAGTTTCACAAAACCTCATAATGCTTTACTTAGCTTTGTCTACAAACAAAACAGGCTGAATCATAAGGACCATCAAACCTGCCTATTTACTTGTTTTATCTCTCAAGAGGAACCCAAGAACATTGCTCAAGCTTTGACTAAAGAAAGCTGGGTTAAAGCTATGCAGGAAGAACTTCTTCAATTTAAACTTCAAGAGGTTTGGGTTTTATGTGATCTTCCAGATGGGAAGAGAGTTATTGGAACCAGATGGGTCTTCAGAGTGAAAAGAGATGAAAGAGGCAATGTTATAAAAAAACAAGGCAAGGTTAGTAGCTCAAGGCTACAGACAAGAAGAAGGTGTAGATTATGATGAAGTATTTGCTCCTGTTGCAAGGATTGAGTCTATTAGAATATTTCTTGCTTTTGCTTCATATATGGGTTTTCAGGTTTACCAAATGGATGTAAAGAGTGCCTTTCTCTATGGCACTATTACAGAAGAGGTGTATGTGAAACAACCTCCAGGTTTTGAAGATCCTAAACACCCAAACAAAGTCTACAAGGTGGTTAAGGCTCTTTATGGCCTTCATCAGGCACCTAGAGCTTGGTATGAGAGGCTCTCTACTTTCTTATTGCAACATGGATACAGGAGGGGAGCTATAGACAAGACTTTGTTTATCAAGAGAGACAAGAAGGATATCATGTTAGTACAAGTCTATTGATTCGCTTCAAACTGTCAAGTTTATTACACAAGTCAACCACTTGTGAATGGTCAACCGTAATAAAATTCAAACAGTTTAAAACCAATGCAATTTCCCTTGGAATATAGTGGATTCCCGGGTCGTTAAGTCCCACGGAGGATTAATGGTGTTTAAAAACGTTCAGACGTAGAATGATCACTAAGGATAATGATCTGTAAAGATTTTGGTGGATAATTACACTAATGATTGATTGGAATTGTATTTGGATATAGAACTATAAAGCACAACAATCAGATTAAACAAACGTGAAAGCGTACGTTTACTAAATTTTACGTAAACGTACAAAACAAAACGTGAATTTACAAGAATAAAACACCTATGGATATGAAAATGATATTTTTACAATCCTAATAATAAAAGAAAATTATTGGAAAATTAAAATTATTTTTATGACTATTTATTTAATTATTATTAATTAAAAACTATTTTTAACTATTTAATAATACCCTAAAATATAATAAAATATGAAATAAAGCTAGAAAATTGAAATTATGACTTAGAAAAATCTAAAATATTATAAAACTTATTTTAAAACTGAAAATATATTTTTTACACTTTTTATCTATTTATTATTAATTATTTAATAATTTTTAACTATTTTAAATTCTAATAAATACTAAACAAGCTAAGAAAATTCTAAACTTTTTTCTATAAATATCTTTTGATGACAGAAAACTAAGAAAATTATAAAAACAGAAAGTGCTTAATAATAAGCTGAAAAGAAAAATTAAAAAGCTAAATTCTATTAAATAAATGCTATCACTATTTTTAAAATGATGTTTTTGTGATTTTTCTTTTTCAAAACTATTTAACTACTGATTATAAGTAACTTTAATAAAGACAAAAATTTTACAACTTAAAAATAAGCAGTTTGAGAGCTTATAAGCTTAACAGTTGAGCTTTTGGCTTATTTTGATGTTTTTAAGCTAAAATAAGCTTACAAACTGGAACCAAAGATAAAATAAGATACAAATAAGCTAAAGTTACTTAAATGAAGCTAAAAGATACAAAGGACAACACCGATAAGCTTAAAATAAGCAAATAAGCACTTGGCTTTTATATGTTCTAAGACAGTTATGGGACAGAGTTTAAAGAACAAAACAAGTGGGGTCCACAGATCTTAAGCTCTCAAACTTGGCTGAAACAGATAGCCAGCTGGGTTGTGAGCTTAAAGGAACCAAGAACAACCCCTAGGGTCCACTGATGAGCTTATGACAAGCTTTTGAAAAAGCTTGTAAACACTGATCAATGACTCAGTATGTACTGAGTCAGTGTATACAAGAAATGGGACAACTAAAAGCTACTTGCAGCCTTATCAAATAAGCTATAAAGTTGGAAATAAGTAATGGACTAAAGAGATGGGTAGATAAGTTACACAAAAAGCTAAAGCACACAAGCTGGGACTCACTAATGAGCTTTTGGCAAGCTTATGAAGAAGCTAGCTCAACTGTGCACAGGACACATTTTCAGAAAAGGACTTAAAGGAAACTAAAAAATAAGCAGTTAAACTAGCAAACTAGAAATTATAAAAAATACTATGATTAAGATGAGCAATTGAATATTAATATCCCAAAAGCTCAAATCTAGAAACTTAATATTAAATCCTATATAAAATTATCTAATTTATTCAAAAACGACTAAACTAAAATTTTGACTTTTTAAATTACACTAAAGGTTTGACTTTGATGAACTTTAGATCAATCCTACTCACTGATTATGTTGTAATAAGCTAAGATAAGATGAAATTAAGCTATGTGACCAAGTTATAAGCTACTATGATGAATTTTGTTTCCTAAATCCTAACAGTTAACAAACTAGGTGAGATTAAAAGAGATTTTGACTTTTTTAACAAATGAGCACTGATTTTTCTTGTATATCTGAGCTATATTGACCTAATGTGACATATAACAACCAAGAACAAAGGCTTGAACAACCTCTAACACAGTTAAACAAGCAAATCCAAACAACACTTTAACAAACTGCTTTTGTGATTTTCAAAAGGTTTCACAGATTTAGACCATGCAAATGATTAAAAACCTTATATTATCATTTAATGAGACTAATGAAGCATTAAATAATGACAATAACAGCATAGAACTTAGTAATGAAACTTATGCTAATATGACTATTAAATTAAAATTTTTAACAACTACAAATTCTAATGAACAAGCAACTTGTTTTATTGTTTAATGTTACTTAACTACAACTCATAAACATAGAAACACAAAGATTTAAGCTCATTGATTGGCTCCCGAACAGTCAAGTTTAGTCACACAAGCTGACCACTTGTGAATGGTCAACCGTAACAAACTTAAAACAGCTCAGAAGCAAATGCAATTAAGATCAGAGGAATATAGTGGATTCCTGGGTCGTTAAGTCCCACGGAGGATGAATGGTGTTTAACACAGTCAGATGTCGAATAATCACTAAGGATAGTGATCAGTAAGGATTTTGAGTTATTTATACCTAAAGAAAAGTTTTGTAAATTACAGGGGCTTTAATGCAAATTAAAGAAAATTAAAAAGATAAATTATATTAAATAAACGCTATCACTATTTGTAAACTGATGTTTTTGATTTTTCTTTTATAAAAATTTTATTAAAAACTACGTGACGTACACAAGAAAATGTGAAACTTGAACAATATTAATCCTAAAAATATGAAAATGACATTTTTACAAACCTAATGATATGAGAAAATTTTTAGAAAAAGAAAATTATTTTTAAAACTATTTATCTAATTATTATTAATTAAAAACTAATTTTAACTATTTAATAATAGCATAAAATACAAGAAAATATGAAATAAAGCTAGAAAAATGAAATTATGACTTAGAAAAATCTAAAATAACTAAATAGAATTTTCAAAACTAATTTTATATTTTTCTGATGATTTTTCTATTTTTTATGAATTAAAAACTATTTAAAACTAATTAAATTGCTAAAAATTACAAATTAAACTATGAAAAATCTGGAAAAATAATTTTTTGACTTTTTATATTTATCTTAACCTAGGAAAATTGAAAACTTATTTTTTTGAAACTTTTCTGAATTAATTGTATTAAAAGCTAATTAAAAATGCTTAAAAACTGTTTTTTAATGAAGAAAAATAGCAAACAGTTATGGAAAAATATGAAAAATTTAGGAAAAGTCTAAATTAATGTTCTAATTCTAGGAAAATTATAAAAACAGTGGCTTATGTGTATGAATATGAAACTGCAATGCAAGTGCTTATGTAATAAGCACTTGAAATAAGCCAAAGGGTACCAAATGGGCACCAAACTGAAACAGAAGCTACAATAAGCTATAACTACCCAAATGCAACTTATTACAACTGCTCTTAACCTCTATTGTGCTTAATGAACAAATTTGATGATTTGAGTATAAGTTCAAAAACAGATTTTTGGTCACCACTTTGCAGCTAGAGAATAAGCTACCAAATAAGCTGGAATTGAAAAACAGATATTGGAACCTATACTAGACCTGGTTAGCTACTTGTAAACCAAAGATTAGCCTTAGACAAGCTCTTATGAGCATTTGCCAAGCTCTGCAAGAACTGTGCAAAACTCAGTGTTCACTGAGTTTGTGAACTGGGCAAATAAGCCCTGTTTGACAAGCTCTTTTGGGGGTTATAAAAAATTACTAAAAATCAATAAAATTCATAATAAGTAACTTGACCAACTGAAGTTTTAGAACCCAAAGTCTCACTTGATTTGACCCAGAAATGACTTAATTAAAAATCACCCTAGGTTGGTGAAAAACTGGTATTTTGCCTTTTTGACTTTTAACAGTTTTGCCAATTTTGACTTTTATGAACTTTAATCCTAATTTGTGGACTGATTATGTTGTTTTATGATGAATTAAACCTATTACAAGCTATGCTAATGATATCTAAACACAATACAAGATTTTGGTTTTACAAATTCTCAACAGACATGAGATTAAGACAGTTGATGTTTGATCTTGACTTTTGGTGACTGCAGAGGCAATATTGAGACTAGAATGATTCAAATGACCTATATCAAGACTGATAATACAAATATCAAGTACAAACAAGAGCTCAAGCTCAATATAAACAACTGATCCAAACACTCTTTTGTAACTGATTTGAACTTTTAAACTGAGCAAACTACTGAACTGGTACAATCCAATGCTTAATATGACTTTAGTTACACTAATTACCACTATTTAAACAGGTTTAAACTATTAATTGACCACAAATTCAAACACAAACACAATATGAAAACTGAATTAAAATTGAAGATAAGACAAACACTCACAAGTGTCCAGCCTATATTGCAGCTTAAACCAAACACAATACCACTATTCTAATCCATTTCCAACCCAGTCCAAGCTCTGCAATTACCAAATACCATTTCCATGCCCATCTTGCCTTCTCAGTTGACTTTTGTTGACCAACAACCAAACTTGATTAAAACTGTTTTCCAAGCTTACCAAAAGCTATAATAAGCTTAAGTAAGCTTAGTTGACTGATAAAGAAGCTTATTGAAGCTTGGTTTTTAGCACATTTATACTGATTTTATAACAGAGGATACAAAACATGAAACTATATTAAAACCTTTGAATTGATACTTGAAAACAGTTTATATTGATAAAACAGATTGAGTTTATTACATAGAAGCAAAAGATTACAAAATTAAAGGCTAGCTAAGACAATTTTTATAAATACGACATACATGAATTTAAAAAAACTAAGTACTGCATGTATCTTGCTTCTTCATCCTCTTTTAAACACCAGTGTGTCTTCTCTCACCTCTCTGAGCAAATCCCAGCTTTAATCCTGGCCATTTGATCAGCTGAAATGATTTTGGCCATTTGATCATTTTTGGCGGGAAAGCTGTTTTGACCTGTGGGCTACAGAATTTGCAAGTAGGGGGGGTGGCATTAATTGTGGTGTGAAAGGTTGGTGGATGTGATGATGAGGGGGGAGGGATAAGGAGATAAGGTGATGGGAGAGGGCTTGGTCCAGTGGGGAAGAAGCACAGTGGACAGGTGGGAGGGAAAGCAGCTTTTGACTGATTTTGACCAGGGGTCCAAAATAGGGGGTCACATTGTTTTGACAGGGGGCTCAATTTATAATGGCAGGGGTCATGGCTAGGTTTAATATTATAAGGACTTGTTTTGCAATTCTCCAATTCTTGAAGGACCATTTCTGCCAATATTCCAAAGTTGTCACAAGGACCAAAACTGACAAGTTTCAATAGTACAAGGACTAGTTTTGACATTTTCAAATTTCCAAGGACTATTTTTGACAATTTTCAAAGTTTAGGGACCTAAGTTGTAATTTTGCAATTTTAATCTCAAGGACCAATTTTGACAATTCATGAATCCCTAAGGACTTAAAATGATATTTTTCTTTATTTTGTTTTACCAGGGACTGTTTTTGACAACTTTTGAAACTTGGGGGACTAAAACTGCCAATTATGCAAACTTGATACGTTTTTCACCAGATTTTGATATTTTTGCATTTAAAACACATAAAACACTTATTTGTGATATTTTTATCATTTTGATGCATTTCTGAGTGTTTTCAGATGTTTTTGCAGTTTAAATGGTACAAAAATGATGAGTATTTAGACACTCATCAATCCCCCACACTAAGATATTGCTAGTCCCTAGCAATGTTTTGAGAAAAATTAATGGATTTCATCTCTTTACCAAAAGCCATTACTTCTGGAGTAGCCAAATGTTTCAGTTCATGTAAGAACATTGGTACACCGATAACCAAATGATTTTGAGCAAATCACCAGCTTCCAACAGATTTGATTTGTCTTTACCAGAAGCCGTTTGCTTCTGGACTAGCCAACTCTTAGATAAAATATCTTTGGTGAGCTGATTACCAATTATGGTTTTCCACTGCCTTTACCACAAGCCATAAACTTGCGGGCTAGCCAACTCTTCACTAATTAAAGATATGGTGAGCTGAACACCATACAATTTTGGGCAAATTGCAAGCCGTTAACGGATTTGAGATATCTTTACCAAGAGCCGTTTGCTCCTGGATTAGCCAATCCTTTTGTTTATTAGACATGGCGGACTGATAACCGTGATCTGAGTAAGTGAAAAATACTCACTCAAAAAAAATTTTTTGGCCAAAAATGGGGGAATTGGGCGGAATAATTACATGATAAAATTCGTGAGAATTCCCCCCCACACTAGAAATGAATATTGCCCTCAATATTCAAAGTACCGGCGGTTATGCCGAAACATAGAACGTAAAAGGGAAATACTACGGCCATTATTTAGCAAGATTTTTTTTTTTTTTTTTTTTTTTTTTTTTTTTTTTTTTTTTTTTTGAAAACTCTTATATACAACAGCGGGGGGCAACTCCCCCACACTAGGGTGGTACACACGGGTGAAAACCCATGTAGCATGCTACTGTTTTTGATTCCCGAGTCGCTAGCTTGACTCGATCCCCGCATTCATTGGTTCATGGGGAAAGTTTATAGATCCGGGACAATCACAGGAGGAATGTCCTCTCCAAAATAATGCTTCTATCGATGACCATTCACTTTAAAATTTGGACCATCAGGCTGAGATAACTCAATGGTGCCATAAGGATAAACCTTAGTGATAGTAAATGGACCAGACCAACGGGACTTGAGCTTTCCCGAGAAAATCTTCAATCTGGAATTGAAAAGAAGGACTCGATCACCAACGTTGAAAAAGCGGTTCTTGATTTTAGAGTCATGAATCTTCTTTGTCTTTTCTTTGTAGATCAAAGAGTTCTTGTATGCTTGATCACGGAGTTCATTTAATTCATTCATTTGAACTTTCCGGTGATCACCAGCTGTCTGAATATCGAAGTTGGCATGTTTCAAGGCCCAGTATGCCTTGTGCTCAAGCTCAACCGGCAGATGACACGCCTTTCCGTACACAAGCTTGTATGGAGTACACCCGATGGGTGTTTTATAAGCTGTACGAAAGGCCCAGAGTGCGTCATCTAGCTTATCCGACCAAGAGGCATGGTTTTCGCCAACCGTCCTCTCCAGAATTCTTTTAATCCCTCGGTTGGAAACTTCCACTTGCCCACTTGTTTGGGGGTGGTACGCAGTAGAGAGACGGTGAGTTACACCATACTTTTGCATGACTCTATCAAACTGGTCATTGCAGAAATGCGTACCACGATCACTGATTATAGCTCGCGGAGTTCCAAACCTGGCAAAAAGAGATTTTAAAAACTTCACAACAACTCGGGCATCATTAGTAGGTAAAGCTTTCGCTTCAACCCATTTTGACAAATAGTCAACAACCACGAGTATGTATTTGTTTCCTCGAGAAGATGGAAATGGCCCCATAAAGTCAATACCCCAAATGTCAAATATCTCACAAACTTGAATGGCATTTTGTGGCATTTCATTTCTTTGAGAGATATTTCCATGACGTTGACAAGCGTCACAGGCTTTGAAAAATTCGTGGGCATCCTTATAGATAGTGGGCCAATAAAACCCGGAATCAAACACCTTTTTGGCGGTGTAGTTTGGACTATGATGGCCCCCAGTGGGTCCAACATGGCAAGCTTTGAGAATGTCAAGAGCTTCTTGTCCATAAACACACCGTCGGATGACTTGATCCGCACAGATTTGAATAAGTAGGGGTCGTCCCAGAAGTAATGTTTAACATCTTTGAAGAATTTGTTCTTCTGCTGGGTTGACATCCCTTTCACTATGAAGTTACCCGCATGGTAATTTGCGAAGTCAGCAAACCATGGGGTAGTAGAGTTTCCACGAAAAGAAACCGCATTGAGTGTCTCGAGAGGAAATGTTTCATTTATTTCCTTTTTCTCGAAAACATCTTGGTGAGGGTTCTCTAATCGGGACAGATGATCAGCAGCCAGGTTCTCAGCTCCTTTTTTATCACGTATAATGATATCAAATTCCTGGAGGAGGAGAACCCAACGGAGCAATCTCGGCTTTGCATCTTGTTTTGCAAAGAGATATTTGAGAGCCGAGTGATCCGTATACACTACACATTTGGTCAAGATTAAGTACGGCCGAAACTTTTCAAACGCATACACCACATCTAATAATTCTTTTTCTGTAGTGGTGTAATGGGTTTGAGCTTCAGTCATAGTCTTGCTCGCGTAGTGGATAGGCTGAAAATGCTTGGTTTTACGTTGCCCCAAGACTGCACCGATAGCAAAATCACTTGCATCGCACATGAGCTCAAAAGGTAAATCCCAGTCGGGAGCAACGAGAATGGGTGCTTCAGTAAGCTTTTTCTTTAATGTTTCAAAAGCTTCGATGCACTCAGGTGAGAAGATAAAAGGAGCATCTTTTTCAAGAAGATGGGTCATAGGCCGGGCGATTTTAGAAAAATCTTGTATGAATCTGCGATAAAACCCGGCATGACCTAGAAAACTCCTAATACCTTTGACGGTAGTAGGATGAGGCAGTTTAGCAATAACATCAACTTTTGCTCTATCAACCTCAATCCCGTTTTTGGAAATCTTATGGCCAAGGACTATGCCTTCTTTGACCATAAAGTGGCTCTTCTCCCAATTTAGACAAAGATTGGTGTCTTCACACCTTTTGAGCATTTTATCTAAATGGGAGAGACATGTCTGAAATGAGTCCCCAATGACCGAGAAATCATCCATAAACACCTCCATTGTTTCCCCGATCATGTCGTGGAATATGGCCATCATACATCGTTGGAACGTGCCAGGAGCATTACATAAGCCAAAAGGCATACGTCTGTAGGCAAAAGTTCCGTATGGGCAGGTGAATGTGGTCTTCTCTTGATCCTGTGGATCAATGGGGATTTGAAAGTAACCCGAGAAACCATCAAGGAAACAATAGTACTCATTCCCTGCTAATCTCTCAAGCATTTGGTCCATGAAGGGTAGAGGAAAATGGTCTTTACGGGTGGCGTCATTCAACTTACGATAGTCAATACACACACGCCATCCCGTAACCAGCCGAGTTGGAATTAACTCGTTATCTTCATTTGTGACAACATTTATGCCACCCTTTTTAGGAACACAATGAATTGGGCTAACCCAAGGACTATATGAGATTGGGTAAATCAATCCTGCATCAAGAAGTTTGATAACCTCCTATTTGATAACATCATGGATTTTTGGATTTACTCTTCTCTGATGTTGAACTGCTGGTTTGAAGTCATCCTCCATCAAGATTTTGTGAGTACAAAATTCAGGGTTGATACCCTTAATGTCGGAGAGTTTCCAAGCAATTGCTTGCTTGTGTGACTTCAAGACCTTTATGAGAGCAGTCTTTTCATCTTTACTCAAATCTCGAGCAATAATGACGGGTAATTTATCATCACCCTCAAGAAATGCATACTCGAGATGAGGCGGTAAGTCCTTAAGTATGAAGAAAACGAGTCCCCAATGACCGAGAAGTCATCCATAAACACCTCCATTGTTTCCCCGATCATGTCGTGGAAAATTGCCATCATACATCATTGGAACGTGCCAGGAGCATTACATAGGCCAAAAGGCATACGTCTGTAGGCAAAAGTTCCGTATGGGCAGGTGAATGTGGTCTTTTCTTGATCCTGTGGATCAATGGGGATCTGAAAATAACCCGAGAAACCATCAAGGAAACAATAGTATTCGTTCCCTGCTAATCTCTCAAGCATTTGGTCCATGAAGGGTAGAGGAAAATGGTCTTTACGGGTGGCGTCATTCAACTTGCGATAGTCAATACACACACGCCATCCCGTTACCAGCCGAGTTGGAATTAACTCGTTTTCTTCATTTGTGACAACAGTTATGCCACCCTTTTTAGGAACACAGTGAATTGGGCTAACCCAAGGACTATCAGAGATCGGGTAAATTAATCCTGCATCAAGAAGTTTGATAACCTCCTGTTTGATAACATCATGGATGTTGAACTGCTGGTTTGAAGTCATCCTCCATCAAGATTTTGTGAGTACAAAACTCAGGGTTGATACCCTTAATGTCGGAGAGTTTCCAAGCAATTGCTTGCTTGTGTGACTTTAAGACCTTTATGAGAGCAGATTTTTCATCTTTACTCAAATCTCGAGCAATAATGACGGGTAATTTATCATCACCCTCAAGAAATGCATACTCGAGATGAGGTGGTAAGTCTTTAAGTTCGACTTCAGGAAAT
This sequence comes from Chrysanthemum seticuspe, assembly GCA_019973895.1. NCBI lineage: Eukaryota > Viridiplantae > Streptophyta > Magnoliopsida > Asterales > Asteraceae > Chrysanthemum > Chrysanthemum seticuspe. The sequence goes on from BPTQ01000007.1 coordinate 53,961,835, forward strand.
TCTTCAGTTTTCTCAACTGACTTGACTTCCTTGTTATGAAGGTCGACGGGAGGGAGCGATGATGATGGATCATTATTAAGCATCTTCTCAATGAGAAGTATGTCCCCCTCAATGTCGATGGGAGCGTGATCAATTTCCCATGGAATAGAATCACTAGACAAGTATGCTTCAATCTCTTCCAAGATGAAGTCACTTTCCTCAAACGGGGTGAGAGAAGGAGTAGAATTAGCAATGATAGGTTGAGATGAATGAGTGAGATTATCACTCGAAAAATTATGATCATAACCAAGAACTTCTTGAGAGTACTCTTCAGAAGCAACATACATGATATCTATTCGGTTAACCGACTCAGAATCATAGTTTGCGGAGTACCTCGAAGTTTGATCAAGGTTAAAGGTGACAGCTTCATTACCAACACGTAATGTGATTTCTTGCTCAAATACATCAATGAGAGCACTACCCGTTCTCAGGAATCCTCTTCCAACAATGAGAGGAACCCGTGGATCAGCATCGAAATCAACAACTACAAAGTCAGCTGGAAAATGGAACTTTCCTACTTTCACAAATACGTCCTCGGCAATTCCAAGAGGACGAGATATTGTACGATCTGCAAGCTCGAGAGTCATGCATGTAGGAGTAAGGTCCGGAAGAGAAAGTTTCTTCCATACTGAATGAGGCATCAGGTTTATGCTTGCACCAAGATCGGCTAAGGCAAAGCATTCAACCATTCCTGGAAATACACAAGGTAAGAGAAATTTTCCAGGATCTCCAAGCTTTTCGGGAAGCTTCTTCAAGATAACTGCAGAGCAGTTCTCGTTCAGAGGAGTTTTAGCCATTTCAAACAGCTTTTCCTTGTTGCTTAACATGTGTTTGAGAGTTGATGCAAACTTGGGCATCAGCATGATAGCATCCGCAAAGCTTATGTCAAAATGTAGTTCTTGGAAAATTTGAAAAAATTTGTCCATTTGATGACTGGCTTTTTCGCGGAGCTTTTGCTCATTCAAACGTGATGGGTAAGGAATAGAAGATTTGGATTTGGGGTTTTCAACGGGAGCTACAGGAGGTTCAAAAACAACTCCTGGATTGGATTTGGGTTTCTGGACAACTTGAGGATGGACATCGTTGGTACCTCCATTATTAGTAGGAAGTTCCTTGTCCTTTGTTGCCTCAGGTTCACTTTCCACTACCTTCGGGATAGAAGAAGAAGAGGTAGTAGGAATAGCGGGTCCATTGTATGAAACACCACTTCTGGTTGTGATCGCCTTTGCATCTTCCCTCGGGTTAGCGATCGTGTTGCTCGGAAGTTTTCCTGAGCCCGAGGGTTGATCATTTAAAGACTTCTTGAGATCAGCGATCTGACTGACCAACAACCTGTTCATTTCATCTTGGGATTTCATGAATTGCTTCAATAACTCATCAGATGATGGTACTGGAGCAGGTGGAGGGAAATTTTGAGGTCGTATGTTTTGATTATGACCTTGTTGTTGAAAATTTCCTTGATTAGGATTCACATTTCCCTGAAATTGATTCCCTCGATTGAAATTGTTGTGATTAAGGTTTCTTTGATGTTGGAAACCTTGATTGGTTCCGGAATAGAAATTACCTTGGTTTTGATAACCTTGGTTCATTCTAGGTTGGTTCTGATTCCGGTTAGGATTCTGGTTAAAACCGGGTGGTGCCTGATAAGTATTAGCTCGGTAGTTTGGTTCATTTTGAGGACGGTATTGGTTACCTCCTTGATTTGAAGTACCGGCTATAGCATTGGCTTCAAACGGACTACCATCGGTGGCAGTACAGTTGTAGTATGCATGAGGACCACCACAAGTAACACAAACTTCAACTTTCTTCACTTCACCATGTGATGGTGTCTGAGTGAAAGTGACTTTCTTTTGGTTAGCAAGAACCAAAGCCTGAACAATATCCGTGAGTTTTTCAATCTTAGCATCGGTGCTAGATGTACTCACGGGAGATGAAGTAGAAGGTCCAGCATTAGACTGAGACTGATATGTCTTCGTGCGGAAAGGACGGACCTGGGACTTGTTTTCAATGATTTGCAAGGCTTCTTTTGTGGTCTTGCTCAAGAAATTACCTCCCGCGGAGGCATTTAAAGAGTTTTGATTAGTCTGGTTCAGACCATTGTAGAAAGTATCCATTTGCATTAACTCGGTAAAACCATAATGCGGACACTTGCGGAGCAGCTCTTTGTAATGATCCCATGCCTCCCCGAATGATTCATCAAATCTTTGAGAAAATTTCATTATCTCATTCTTAAGACTTGTAGTTTGGGATGGAGGATAGAATTCGTTAACAAACTTTGTGACTAGATCTTCCCATGTCTCAATGGAACGAGGGGGTTGTTTCTCAAGCCAATTTCGGGCTTGTCCCTCTAGAGAAAATGGGAACGGAAGAAGCTTAATTGCTTCATGTGGGACATTCTTGTATTTGATGGTAGATGCAATCTTGTTAAACCATCGAATATGTGCATGAGGATCATCCCGCTCAAAACCATAAAATTGGCTTTGGGTTACAAGATTAAGCAACCCGGTTTTGAGCTCAAAAGTATCAGCCACGATGGCTGGGACAACAATAGCATCTCCGTAACCCTCGATGGGTGCTTGGAGAAGCTCATTCATCGGCTTGTCTTCTGCCATTACGGCAGGGGGTGGTGGTGGTAGACGTTCCTCAGTCACGGCTGAAGGAGCAGAACGTCCTCTACGTCTACGAGGAATATTTGCAAGCTCTGACAGTGGACTTGTAGAACTGGAAGAACGAGTGCGCATGCACTAAGTATAAAAATCAGTTTTCAAAACAAATGCAAGGCAAAACGACAAGTGAACTTAACCAATAATCACAAATGAAATGGCTTCTTTGAAAAAGGTACACCAAATCACAAGGACACAAAGGCAAGTTTTAAATCTGTTGTTCGGGAACTTATTATGGTCACACCCCCAGTTAGTAGGTGTACTGCCTTGATTTGCGGTGGTTGATTTTTATGTATAAATTAAGTACCACTGAAAAGACGTAGGTATGATATGTGCTGATGGTTTAAAAACTTTTGGAAAATATGTTTGGTATCGTCTCGTTTAACCAAATCGTATTTCTTTAAGAATCACCTTAAAGAAAACACAAGCTAGAAAACGTTACGATTGTTTTGTTGTTTTTAATTTTGTTTGGTGTTGTTAACACTTTAGGAAAAGTGTTAATGAACTTTTTGATTTTGTTATAACTTTACAAAAAAACTGTTTA